>CM034302.1:93640080-94840080 GCA_019925795.1 Dendrobium chrysotoxum | reverse complement strand
ATCATGAAAGTTGGGAGTGCTATAATAGTCCTATATTGCATAGGATTCTTTAATTCATCTTGTCATATTCCTCATTTCTATTCATCTATAAGAGCGCATTTATATTTATGTGCTTATAAATATTAACCATTCCAAATTGTAGATTCTAAGTTTTTTACTCTTTTTGACGTAACTATTTATAGAATTTATCATAAAAAAATTCTTATAGCGCTTTTGATTTTATGAAAAATTGTAATTTCACAATTTTCTTGGCACAGTAATCATGTTTTTGAGAATGCTTGTGTTGAGTTCGATGAAGAGAGCTTACAACCAACATATAGGATATTGTGGGGAATTCCAGGTATGAATCCATCCGTATTCATTTCTGTATAAATTCTCATGAAATCAACCCATCCGTATTCTTTTTTTGTATAAATTCTCATGAAATTTGATTTCTTGTTAGTTTCTCTATTTTAGTTCAAGATTTTTTGCTTTTCTTTTTATTTTTATTTTGAATACTTATTAGGCAAACTGAATACAGACGCAAACTGAAAAGAACAGAGATAGATAGCATTTATGGGTATACCTTGCTTTGGTGAAAAAGTATAAGTACCCACGCTTGTTGATCTCTGACTCAATTGGAAAGATAGAAATTACCCTTTGCGACTATTGTATCTTTGATTTGGTCAGAGCCTCACCTCCTACTATCAATCATTGATCCTAGACCAAGGAAAGCTTTTTGATAATCATGCTTTTCTACCTTGATTATTCTTTTATGGCTATTGTCGAGTAATGAATAACACGATTGATTAATTTTTTTCTAGTACCATCAGCATTCTTGTGATCATTGGCCATCACCTGAGGAGAAAGCTGAGAATAATAGGGAAGAAGTTATGAAAAATGATTGAAGCAATAATAAAAATAAATGCCTTTTTATTTTAGCTTCATTTTAAAATTGTGTATGACTTAAAAAAGAAAAAAAGATGAAGAGCTATCATCTTTCCTACTTATGACCATCCAATCTCACAATCTAGTTTGGCATGATAAACAATTTTTTTCTAATTGCATATTCAACGAACAATAGTATTTGAATAAGTTAATAGTCTCATAATTATTTGAATAATTTATACATAATATTAAAAGTATGGCTGTTAAAATAAAGCTTATAACTATGCAAATACTACATCATGTTTAGAGAAGATAGAGTAGCTTATATTACTCATACAATTATATCATTTGTATAAATGAAACAATATTTTTGCAAATAGTTGTATGAAGGGAGTTCATTATCACTTGCTTCATTGGAGTATATTTGTATAACTCATTCTATAAAATTTCATACGGGTCTTTTTTGAAAGATAGATTAAATATAAAAGTTTGTTAATCAAATTAAAAAAAAAAAGAGTCGAAGTAAAAAAGATGGTAAAGCTCGATCGTTGGCCAAGCAATAATATTGACTTGATTTATTAGGTTTATGGGCCAAGGACCCATGTTCAATCTCATAATCTCCTCAGTTGACCAAAAGGTGATGGTGAAATGTCGCTACTAGGCTGCTTTGCTCACGATGCAAGGTCGGCAGGACTATATCTAAATGCCCGCCCAATTTTAGGGAAGTAACAATAGTGATTAGTTGCACCTAACCTCTCGATGATAATTCTTAGCCTATTTGGCCTTGCCAACAATTAGAGTTATTGATTTTAATACTCCTATTGTTAAAGTTTAGAATTACTATTCAAAGAACCTAATTAACAAACCTTCCAATATATGTAATCCTATTTCATCCAAATTCATCGGGTTGACACAAAATATTGAACCCATCAACATAAAACTAAACCTCAGTGTCAGATTGCCTTGCCTATAGGGCAAGATCGTAAGACCCAATTTTTTAAGCCAACTCTAATATCATAATCGTAGGCCCCATACTCAGAGAACACACAAATAGAGCAATAAACCCCATCTCAATTAAATTTGGGCCTTCCAAAGAATGTAAGCACCAATCCAAAATATATTCAAGCCAGCTCCAATTCTAACAAGTTCACTAGATCAATTAAAACTTAAAACAAGCAAAATTGATAGACTAGTCTGCTTGGGAAAACTTAAGTGGAGGCAATATATGATTAATTAGATTTCTTGGATATTACAGTGTACATCACTCTGGTGTTGATAGATTGGAACCATTGATTTTTATGAGATGATGGAACCATAGGGTTTTGATCGAGTCTACTATTATTTCCTCAACCATCGCTTGATTGAATGGCATGAGTGTTGAGCCTAAGCCTAAAATTCAGTATATGCAATAATCCTTAATTAAGAGTGCTCTATTGCGAGCGAGATGGACATTTAACTATGGGGGCTTGTACCTATAATTAATTTAGACCCTAGGTCAAAATAAACCCTTGCAAGAATCTATCTCATGAAAAATAAGCTCCAAATTTTGAAGACGAGGTTGGTGTTTTTTCTAAGCAAACAACCTCCCTTCTAATGTAGAAATATAATTTTGGGTCTCATGAAAGTTATATTGTGTGGTCTAGAGTCATGACCTACTTGATTTCATTTAAATTATATAATTAATTATATATTTTTTTAATTGGCCAAATTAATGCCTCGTATTTATTTGACATGAGGATGCAACCATAAGCCCCAATACTAATTTGATGTAGGGCAGTTTAGGTTTAGGATTTTCTAATGCAATTAGAACCATTAGATGCAATGGAACTCAGAATTCACATATCACCAACCATTTAATAGGCCAACAACTTATTTTATTTAATTGCAAATAATTAATACAAGTGTCAAGAACTACAATATTTTTTGGTGCAGAACGTTGACCAAAAGAGAAGCATAAAATTAAGTGTTGCAGAGATAAGGATGCTCAGGTGGATGTGTGGCTTTACACTTAGAGGCAGAATATGAAATGAGTATATACATGAACATGTTGGAGTAGCTCTAGTGGTAGATTAGATTAGAGAGAGCCGCCTATAGATTATTTGGTCACATAAAAGTTGGCTTTCCGATGACTTTATTAGGAGAGTAGATGTATTATATCTGGCATATGTAAAGAAAGGTAGAGATAGACCTAAAGAAATCTTATTAGGAAGTATTAAAGATATTTTTTTATTAGATTTAAATGAGAATTTGACTCTTAATAGGACATAGTGGAGAAAAATGATTCATATAGTTGACCCCACGTAGTGGCTTGAAAGCCTATTGTTCTTGTTGAAAGATAAACAAAATTCCGTGCCTCAATTAATCTAATTATAGGCTCCTTGTTCATATAGATTAATAGATATGATTAACAATTCTAGATAACCACTAAATTCAAACATTGATTTTCTACACAATTCCACAGCTGCAAAAGAGAAAGAAGAATAAAAAAAGACACATATATCCCAGGTGCTTGAACGACAACAAAAGTTTGAAACCCCTTCAAGGAAAGAAGAAACAGTGGCTGGGAAAATAGCTAGGGATAAGAACACGCGGGAAAGCAGTAACAGGAATTTGGCAGCTACCATAAACATAACAGCACCCAGCTGGTACTGACAAAGCTGCAGCCTCAGGAACAGAGGCTACACTACCGCATCAGAATGTGCAGAGCTCAAGTCAACTTAATGATTACTGGAAACATCTCTTTTTATTTATTTATTCATTTTTGCTTACGATTTTCTAACATGATGCATGTTTTTGGAAAATTCACATTTAGCAGCCACTATTCAAAATTTTCATTTGCAATAATAATGGTACTTTTTCCAGGTCGTTCAAATGCTATAAATATCGCAGAAAAATTAGGACTGCCCTATCGTATATTATCCACAGCTCGGAAATTACATGGAAAAACTAGTGCTGAAATTAATGAGGTAAAATATTTTGCAACTGATAAACAACTTATATGCCTATCATTGTTTAAGCACTTGCTAAGGACCTGCAAGTGTCTTGCGAAGTTGCACTTTTCTCCGTTTGAAGTTGCTGCTGCTTAAATTAGAATACCCTAAACCCTGATGAATCTACTTCAGTTATGTTTCTCATTCTACCTCCATGTGAAAGGAATAGTAAAGAAAAAAAAAACTCGGGAGGTGTGATGATCTTTTTAGATGCGTTCTTGTGCTGCATGATTTGCTTTAATTCTCATTTTTTATGCAGATTATAATTGATATGGAGAGTTCCAAACAAGATTTTGAACAGCATCTTAAGGATGCACAACATTATTTGATGTAAGTTTACATGTAATTGCTTAAATTAGCTAAAAATGCTTATGCCGCGTTATAAGAAAAAAAAATGGAATTGTTACAGTCAATGGCTCTATTTACAATCAGGTATCTTTTGCTACTTGCTATTTTCTTTGGTGAGAGATGTAAGTCAACATAACCATGGAAGGAATATCAAAAGAATCTTAGTTCTGGAAAGTAGGAGTTAAATACTACAGCAGCTTTCTTATTTCCCCTCCTACTCATATAAAATTGCCGTCTACATCAAGTAAATGAAATAGCCCATTAGAAGATACATCTGCTTACAGCCCATTTACTAAACTTCATTTCAAATTGTTTGGCCTGCATGGGCCCCGGTGAGCATGTTATGGGTAACATATAACGTTTGAGGATACTATGCGGGTCAAATAATAAATCTATGTTCAAGTCCGATCCTCCTCCTTCATAGGACGGGAGTCGACACGGCTCGAACTGTTAAACAAATATACGATTGTGGCATCGACCGAAATATTTTATTTTATAATTCATAGTAGGCCTTTAAAGCCTATAAACAATGAAAATTCACCAACAAAAGCGTAAACCCTACTAAAAACCCCATCCTATGTCTACAAATAGACGGAGTCGATAAGGTTCAATCCACAAATGAAATTACTCATAAAATATTCCGTCCCGATGATGTCCGTGGTGAACGTAGATCTCAACCGGAGGGGTTGATTTCAAATATTCAAAATACCTCCCAAATACTTATGAAAACCCAAAAACTTCAAAAAAATTTCAAATTCAAATATTTAAAATTAAAATAAACTACCAAACACTTAAAGCAGTAAAACCCATCCACCCTCTACAACAGTTTGTCGAGGTGGACAAATTTAAATATTACTTTAGCTCACAAAGAGCTATGTCTGGCCGAAAATGTCACTAGGATTTATGAGGGACGTCACGTGTCCTCTAATCGGTGGTTTTGCCGCCAAATGGCACTGCAGATAAATGATTATGATTGGGGCCCTCTGAACCGGTTGGTTGCTGCCAAATGGCACCACTAAATTACGGTCATGGCCAGAGCCCGTATGCTCCCCAATAGCATTAAATTCTTGAGATATGAATCAATAGGATATAATTGATAGGGCATAAAGCCCTCTGTCAGCTAAGGTGGATTCAAATTTGCCCTCCTTAGACAAATATCCACCCTAGGTCTACAAGGTACCCTTATACGACGCAACTCATGGCTGCTGACAAGGATCCTTTTGTCAAGTTTGGTCGACTACCTCCTCTGACTAAATTGACCAGGGACCACGATGGCTCGAGACGACGGAACCATGGGTTCTTGATCGGGCTCATCATCCATTCCCCCACCATCCGCTTTAAGTGTAAGATGGTGAAATTTTCAATTTTAAATATTAAATTTTCACACACCAAAACCCATGCTGCTACTATACGCCGAATATCACGTATCTCCACGTATCTGATCGGCAACTAGCCTTAATCGAAAGTTCTCTCTCGTTATCGGGAGAGGTAATTAACTATAGGGGCTTGCACCTATATGAAACCAGAACTCAGATCATAAAGTCCTCGCAAAATGAGGGTGAAATCTCTAGGTAGTGTCTTATTTCAAACCCAATCTGCCTTCTAAAAATTTATCTCGGAATTTAATCCGTTAAAACTCCCGAATAAAAGCGGAGAGGCCACAGTGAAGAATTAATTATTTGATGTATATCATGCAAATCAGGGCAAACTTTTGTAACCTTGCAAGTTAATTCATGAAAAAAAAATATATCATCCAATAGTGCAAGAAACATGTGATATTAACCATCAGAAGCAAATATAATCCTTGCTTATAAGTTCGTTTCTATGGTAATACAAGCATATCCATCTTCTAAGGTGCTGAAGATGAATTTACGCAGGGAGGGAAAGAGAACAACCCATGGCATTGACAGCAGGTTCAGATATAAAGTCAAATAAGATACATGAAGGTAGGATTAATATAAGAGTTTTCTGGGATTTCCATAGTGTAAGTGTCAAGTCTCATTGCATTGCAAATTTTATATGGCCCTATCTTTCTTACAATTAATTTCTTACTGGGTTTATAAGAGACCTCTCCGGATTTAGATCCTTCATTATCTAGTTATTTGGTTTGAATTCCACGTGTCTCACCTTCACGTCAATAATAAACTTAGAATTTTCTAAGTTAATTGTCATTTAGGCGCACCGTAAAAAAAGCATGTACTTGTGAGTTATACCTCCTAGCCATTCAAAATACTAGACAATACATCCTGTTTGTTTAAGAGTCGAAATCATAAGCATATTTTTTTCACCTGAAATAAATCAGAAAATAAAAGCTAATAATCAATATACATGAATTGCATTCCTAGAGAACTCAACTTTCAAATTTATGTCTTTCTATCTTGTTTGGAAACATTTAGTTGTGATGAATTATTTTTTGATATCTATCATCCAAATATGGACAAACTATTGTGCTCTTGCAAGTTAACTTGCGGAAAAGCATGTCACCCAATAGCGCAAGAAACCTGTACTATCAACTATCAATAGCAGACATAGTCCCCGCATATAAGTTAGCTTATGGAATAAGATAAATATATCCATCTTGTAAGGGGGGAAAAGAGAGAAGAATCCATGGTAATAGCAACAGATTCATGAAATAAATCAAGTTGGTTATATTCCTAGGTTTTTAATGGTTTTTTATTGATCTGATGGTCTATTTTTGCTTGAAATTCTTGCAATTAGTTATGTAAGTAAATCACAATTTTATCTTTGTGGTGATTCATGAAATGACCATAAAGTGGAGGGTTGCGTTAGGTAGTCGACGGCCAGCGTAAAACTTGTCGAAGAATCATGACATGAATCCTTTGACTTTTAACATGACAATGGAGAAAAAGGATTCATGTAGCCGACCTCATGAAGTGGGACAAAGGCTTGATGTTGTTATTGTTGTTTGTTGTTGGTGATTCATGAAATGAACCTATCTTGAATCCCGCTTCTAATCATTTTGACATCATGCTTGAAAGAAGTGGGTTATGATTTCTCTTTAGGTGCTTTAATCACATGTATGATAATTCTAACAAAACATTCACAATATGGCTTAATATCCAAAAACCTAGTTAAAATCTTACATAATGTTTTTAGTGTATTGTAGTTTTGTTTTTAGTGCATTGTAGTTCAATTTATTTTTTGATCTTTTGCCTAAGACTTTTAAGAGAACATATAATGATAATAAAGTAGTCTCAAGGCAATTCATGCCTAATTACAAGACTTGCAAACTAATCATAATATACAAACACACTAATTATCTTGTCTTCAATCATTAAAGTGATTATTTAATTGATCCCAATATACTTTATATGACATATTATTCTTTAAGTATATGCCTCATATCAGTTCCTGTTGATTTATTTTCTTTGCAAAATCTAGCCAAAAGGATTGAACACGACCTACCAGTTTAGATTTATCATATCAAAGTTTTTCAAAATCAAATTGGTAGTAATATTAAAAAATGTCTTCCAAAGTATTGATCTAGCTTGAACATTCCTCAAGATCCTTCCTCTCATTGTAAGTAGAAATACAATTTAGATCTTCATAGTAGTTACATTGTATTCATTTAGAATCATGACTTATTAGATTTTGTGATTGTTGCAGTTATTATTATTGTTTTTAACTTGATTATTATGTCCTACTTATAGTCAACATCATGATGCAACTATAGGCTCTACCATGAATTTGATGTAGGACGGTTGGTGTAGAGTTTTTGATGATGAAATGCAAGATCAAAACATAAAAAATTCAGTCCCTATATTTCTAATTCATAATTTTATGAAACAATTTGTTGCTTTTAATCTAAGGATGGCAAATTCAAGAGATAAATTAATAATCACACAAAGTTCTAAATTCCATTATAAAATGGTGAAAAACATTAAATTTGTGCGATGAATCAAGCTCACTTCAAAATAAATACTCATCACGTTTGTCACTTGATAATTTCAATTATACATGCAAATCAAACAAATAAATAATTTGAAAGACAAGAAAATTAATAAAAATAATTTCAAAGGGAAGAGTTACAGGCCTTAACACCATTAAAAGAAGTCTCCCCTCAGAATTAGTCAACACCAAAACAACAACAACAACAACATCAAGCCTTTATCGCACTACGTGGGGTCGGCTACATGAATCCTTTTTCTCCATTATGTCCTGTTAAAAGTCAAATTCTCGTTTAAATGTAATAAAGAAAGATCATTTCTAATATTTTCTAATCAAGTCTTTTTAGGTCTACCTCTACCTTTCTTAACATAAGTCAAATCTAAGACCTCTACTTTCCTAACCGGGTCATCGGGAGGCCGCCGTTTTATGTGACCAAACCATCTAAGGTGACTCTCTTTAATCTTATCTTCCACTAGAGCTACTCCAACCTTTTCACGAATATGCTCATTTCGTATCCTATCTCTAAGGGTAAAGCCACTCATCCACCTGAGCATCCTTATCTCAGCAACACTTAACTTAGAATTATGCTTCTCTTTTAATGGTCAATATTCGGCACCATAAAGCATTGCAGGTCTCACCACCATCTTATAGAATTTTCCCTTAAGTTTGAGGGGTACTTTTCTATCACACAATAAGCCCGATGCATTCCTCCACTTCAACCATCCAACTTGGATTCTACTGATAATATCCCCATCTATTTCACCATCACTCTGAACAATAGATCCAAGATATCTAAAACGTGTACTCTTATTAATGACTTGATTGGCCAAAGTCACAATCCCCTCACTACGTCTATTATTACTAAAATTATACTCCATATATTCCGCTTTAGATCTACTCAAGTGAGAACCTTTAGACTCTAAGGTTGACCTCCACAATTCTAGTTTACCTTCAACTCCCTCTCTAGTCTTATCAACAAGAAGAATATCATCAGCAAAATGTATACACCAAGGTACATCCTCTTGCAAATGTCTGGTGAGAACATCCATGACTAAAGCAAAAAGATATGGGCTTAAGGCTGATCCTTGATGTAATCCAACCGAAATAGGGAAATACTTGGTCAAACCACCTTGTGTTTGAACACAAGTAATAGCTCCTGCATACATATCTTTAATGATTTGAATATAAGTGTTATTAACTCCTTTCTTTTCAATAACTCTCCATAGTATTTCTCTCGGAATTTTATCATATGCTTTTTTTAAATCAATAAATATCATATGTAAATCCTCCTTATTCTCTCTATATTTCTCCATCAAATCTCTTAATAAATATATGGCTTCCATAATAGACCTACCCGGCATGAATCCAAATTGATTTTGAGAAACATTAGTATCACGCCGCAACCTATGCTCCATAACTCATTCCCATAATTTTAAATTATGGCACATTAACTTAATTCCTCTATAATTCGCACAATCTTGTGCATCACCTTTATTCTTAAAAATAGGGATTAACACACTCATTCTCCACTCATCTGACATCTTTTTAGTTTTCAAAACAGTATTAAAAAGTTTAGTAAGCCAAGAAATTCCTTCATCTCCTAAGCATTTCCACACCTCTATTGGAATATCATTAGGTCCAACAGCTTTTCCACCCTTCATTTTCTTTAAAGCCTCTCTAATTTCGGTTTTACTAATACGCCGATAAAAACATAAATCTTTATTTTCATTTAGGGTGCTAAGGTCACTACAGTCAATTTTATTTTCACATTCTTCATTAAAAAATTTAGCAAAATATCTCATCCACCTTTGTTGAATATCATCTTCTAAAAAAAGTACTTTTTGATCTTCATCCTTAATACACTTCACTTGGACCAAATCCTTACTACTCCTATCTCTTTATTTGGCAAACTTATACATATATCTTTCTCCCTCCTTAGTATCTAATCTATTATATAAATCACTAAAAGCTAAACTCTTTGCAGCGCATATTGCTTTCTTAGATTCCTTACGTGCCTCTTTATATAATTTTCAATTATCAAAATTTTTACAATTAAACCAATTTTTATAACAAATCTTCTTATTTTTAATCTTTTCTTGCACATTTGGATTCCACCACAAACTATTTTTACTATCAGGAGCTTTTCCCTTTGAAACTCCAAGCAAATCTTTTGCAATATTCTTAATATCACTAGCCATTTTTTCCACATAACATTAGCATCCTCATGCACAAATAAAATCTTAAGATCTAAAATCATACCCTCAAAAATATTTTTGTTAATATTCTTTAAATGCACCCATCTAATCCTAGAAAATCGTTTTACTTTATTTTTTATTTTCTTCCCCATTATCTTCAAGTCCAAAACTAATAAACGATGTTGGGTACATAAATTTTCACTCGGAATAACTTTATAATTTTTGCAATCTAAACGATCTAATTTCCTTATAAGAAAATAATCAATCTGAGTTGTACTATATCCATTTTTATAAATAATGATATGCTCATTTCTTTTCTTAAATAAGGTATTAGCAATTAAAAAATCATAAGCTAAACAAAAATCTAATATGGACTTACCACATTCATTTGTCGTTCCAAACCCATGGCCACCATGAATGCTTTTAAAATCATCTACCTCTCTACCAGCATGTCCATTTAAATCTCCTCCAATAAAAATTCTTTCTTCAAGAGGTATCTTTTGTATTAATTCTTCTAAGTCATTCCAAAATTTTAATTTTGAATCCATATCCAAACCCACTTGAGGATCATAAGCACTTATAATGTTAACAATCTTAGCATCAACAACAATCTTTAAAGCTATAATTTTATCTCTAATTCTATTAATATTTATAACATTATCCTTCAAGCTCTTATCTAAAATCACGCCTACATCATTTCTAGTACGACTCCTACCCGAATACTAAAGTTTAAATCCTAAATTATCAATCTCCTTAGCCTTCTCTCCAACCCATTTAGTTTCCTGAATGCACAGAATATTTATCTTCCTATGAATCATAATATCTATTAATTTTATTAATTTTTCGTAAGGGAACCTATATTCCAAATTCCTATCCTAATTTTAGTTTCATGGACTAACTTCTTTGCCCACATCCGTCCTTGATGTGGGAACCCTTGCCTATTTAACACTGCACCCGGGCGGCGGTGCAACAACCCTTGCACACTTGTCGCTATATTCAGGCCATATAGCGCGTCGCTTCCAGGGGACGCCCTAACATTAACACAATTTTTTAAAGGATTCATGTCATTATTATTCGACAAGTTTTACGCTGGCTGTCGACTACCTAACGCAACCCTCCACTTTTCTCATCCAGGACTTCGGACCTGGCAACGGGAGTGTTAAATAGTCCACACCAAAAGATAATTAAAAATAAGTTGTGGCTTTCAATATACGGATGGCAAACATGCTTTTGATCATTCCAAGAGATAATTTAACAATCACTCTATATCTCAAAATCTCAAATCCATAATAACATAGTGATTAATATTAATTTTTTTAAATGAATCAACTTAACACTTATAAAATGAACACTCATCACATATCTCACTTGGCAATTTCAATCATACATGCAAACCAAATGACTAAATAATTTTAAAGACGAGAAAAATAATAGAAATCGCAACAGAGGGAAGAATCACAGGCCTTAGATCGATATATGAAGTCTCTCCTTAGAAATATTCGTCTATATTTGTGGAAGAATTAGAAAAGTACACATCAAACAAGCACACAACAAGAGAATAAAACTCTTTTTTTTTTCAATATTTAAAGTCTATTGAATTTTACATTTCCCGGGCTTATAATATAAAAGGAGTGTCCCTTAGGAATGATTTCCGACTAGAATTATCAACAGTCCCTGAAAAGATGCTGATGTTCTCCTATTTTAGGAAATCATTATCGCTACCCTCATCTTGATTATTAGTTTGTCATATAGGTTATCAAGAAGGCTTCATCAAGATTTGTTGATGGCAAGAGAAAGGGTCACCAAGCACATTGATACTCAGAGAAAAAGTAAAGCACAGTCAATCTCAGAGTTCGCCGTAATGGCACGCTCAATTCTTCATACAAAACTACAGCAATATCGTCAATCTGCAGTCGCCCAAAGTACTTCGCAGAGCACAACAGTAGACAATGGTGAATACAAAAAACAAAGCCTCAAGTTGATGGCATCATCTAACTGTTCTGTAAATCAAACAAAAAGTTCAGACATCGGGAAAACTTCTCATGGTATGCATTATGTCATTAATTATTTCAAGTAATTTGATGTTATTTAAGTGGCGAACTGACATTTATTGAAGGTAAGATCTTAAAGTTGATAGTCATTATCAGGGTCTACTATTTTACTCTGCCTAGATCAAATTTGTATAAGGATTTCATAAATGCGAGTGTCAGTTAACTTGGTAAAATCTTTGAAGGTATTGTCAGGGTCTTGGATCTAATGCAGCCTTCATCAAATTTGTATTTAGACACTCAACTTTCACAAAAACAAATCTCTGTAAGGTTACCATTACTTTGTATTTCCTTAGCTCTTTTTCTACTTTTCAGATAAGCTGCTCAGAATCCCTGAGGTGGGGGAGACGATTGTTGTGCCTTCGTTAGGTAAGGAGGCTGTGGTTTTGCAAGTGCTGCCTTCCAAAGGAGAGATTATTGTTCAAGCCAGGAACATCAAGTTGAGGCTAAAATTGAAGGACGTTGTTGCTTCTGTATGAAAAAGTAAAGTTGTCAATCACTGTGTAACCCTCCTTTTATAGCATAGAAAGCGATCACATTTTTAGCAGCTAAGAATATAGTTTCTTTACGCATTTGTATGCAATACTCGTATGCTTTTGAATAAGGATTCAATATTTCACGTAAATCAATTGCCTTGTGTTATCATGTGTAAATATTATCATCTCTGGGTTTTCTTGGATTTCTGTTTTTTGCAGGTTTGTGTTGTAGAATAAATAAAATAAATCAAATTATATTAAAAATAATATCCTATATGACTAATATTAAAGACGGGCGGAACCAGCCTTAATTTTCAAAGGGGGTAAATTTATAAGGTATATATGTCGGGGGTCCAAGGGAGTAGCGTCCCCTAATAATTTTTGGTTTGAAGGATATTTTTAGAATTCAATGATGAATTCTTTTTACTCTTTATTGGGGGCAATTATCTAAAGACTATATTATTTTAAAATTTTTAGGGGGGGCAATTGCCTAATAATTCTTATAATAAAGACTAAAAAATGAATGGATATGAACAAATAATCTAAAAAATTATATAATTAATTTTTTTTTTAACTTTTTGAGGGGGGGGGGGGGGCAATTGCCCCCCGACTATATGGGGGTTCCGCCCCTGATTAAAGATGAGATAATTCTTACAATATATAAATAGTATTAAAATAATTTCAATTAGATTTAAATAAGAATTTGATTCTTGATGCAATACAATAAAGAGAAAATATTCATATAGTTAATCTATCATAATGGGATAAAAATTTATTGTTGTATAGAAAAAATTTCAACCGAATGTATAAAATAACTCAAATTTAAGCTTATTAATCAAATTGAATATAACTAAATAGAAATAATAATTTTATGACGGTTTAAGTTAGCTTAGGATCGGCTTGGGATAATTTTTTTATTATTTTATTTTTTAAATCATAATTATAACTTTTCATTTTTTTTTTAAGGAATACTGTTATGAATTTATTTTTTAAGTAACTTAAAAAATAATTTTATAATCATTTTAAAAAAAATCGTAACATTCTCAAGTAGATTTTTGGTGTTCATAAAATTAAGAATTTGAGATTTAAAATATGCATGCGTATAAATTTAAGGTTAAATTTGCTTAAAATCTTGACCGCTCAAATAGCTGTATGTACGCTGCCCTGCCAGCGGGCTCTCAGCCGTCGGATTAGATTGTCCGTACAGAAACATGTTTTAAGATACTCTGCGACCTGCGTGCAAGGTTAGTTTTGACATTCGGACTCATCCTCTTCTCCTCTGCTAGGGTTTACTTTCGGATATATAAATCATACTTCCGATCTCACCAGCCCCAAATCTTTCACCGTCCTTCGATTCAGATCATAAAATTCCTTCAACAATTCAGCCAATGTTTTCTACTTTCGAATTAACTTTCCTGTCTGCTTTGGGTTTCAGATGTTGGAGTATTTCACATCTCACAATTTCAGCGCTGTAGTTTTGTTCAGATCTGATGAATTTCATTTTATTTTCTCTACCATTCGGTTTTGTTGATTCCATGTTTTTTTTTCCTTCTTCTTTTGGAAATGGCTATGAACGAGCAAAAATTCAGGCAGCCCCTTGGCCTGATCGAGATGGCAAAGGAGGTGTTGTTTTGCTCGGAGATCAAACCTTTTGCTCTTCAGATACGCTGAGAAGTATGGGGGATTCCTCTTTCTTCTTCTCTGATGCGGGTCTAGTAAGCATTAGTACAAGTTTTTTTTTTTTTTCTTGAATACTGAAATTTCGTCTTCTTCTTCCTGCCTGTAATTGAAAATTATCAGTTTATCATCATCAGATTAATGGTCAAAGCCATATAATTTTGAATCTCTTGAAGAGAAAGGCCTTGTAAGAAGTATGAAGCTGAGCATATGAGATTTAACACCTTTTAATCTTTTAACTACTCCATCTACCATTACTGGAGGACCAATTTTCCTTGGCTTAAGGATGTGTAAAAGTGAAACTATCCGAAATTTGATTCTTGACAATAAGAAATAGAGAAACTCTCTAGAGTTTGATTTATGAGAATGAAGAAGCTATGTTCGAGAATCTTGATTTAATTAAAGACACTAGGAATTAATTAAGGGGTTGTTTGGGATAATTAATGGTTTGTTTGGGATTGTTGCATTGTTTTATAAAGTTTTTTTTTTATTGATATATCATCTAAAAATTATCTTGATCATACGTGAATTTCAATGCAAACATAAATCAGAAATTTTAAAATTAAATTTGGGATCATTTGAACTCTTATTTCAGCAAACTTATAGTCAAAATGAAATTCTTGAAGAGACGAACTGAATGACATCAAAATCGATCTAATTCAAACAAATGTGCGTAAATCGAAGGCCTGAAACACATATTTAGAAGGTTTAAAGCATAAATTGGATGACTAAAATTATATTCAATTGTGATGTGTTTATAGCCGAATTGAGTGACTCGACGAGATAAATCCAATGTGTCCAAGATTGTCAAATTCTGACATCATTAAGACACTCAAATATTTGATAAACGGTTCATGAATGAGGGAGTTGATATTGATTGTCCATTGAAACACTCCCAACATGTCTTTGATCTTCTTCTTATTTGCTAGTTATATTCAATGTTTTAAAAATCGGATCGGACCGGACCTGCCGTTTTGACCGGTTCGATCACGAACCTGCCACAAGTTTGGTCCGGTTCAGCCTGCAAATCGTCTCTGCATAGAACCGCATTGAACCGGTAAGAACCGCCGGTTCAACCGGCGAACCGTTGAACTGGTCCGGGTTCGGTTGAACCGATCGGTTGAATTGACATGCTTTTTAAATAATAATAATAATAATTAAAGTTAAATAAATGATGTTTAATATTAAAGATTAAATAAATAAATGATTTATAATAAATATTATATGTATTTTAACCAAACCCTCATGAAGTATTTTCACATGGCCCACCACTCTATGGGATCTCTTAACACAAGAAAACTCAAAAAGTTATATAAACAATAGCAACAAAGAATATCCAGATGATGTGGGATTAAGGAGAAGAGTTGAGAGATGTATAATGCTATAAGCTCATAACATATATAACATCTATGCAATTTATTTTTTAAATAGATTTTTTAATTAATTATTTATAATATGAATAATACTTATTTATTAATTAATAATAATAAATTATTTATTTATACATTATAAAAAATAATTTTGTCTATTTATTAATAATAAATTATTTTTACATAACTAATTTTTAGATATAAAGTTTTAAAATAAATTTGATATAGAAGTAAAATATATTTAATCATATAACATAAGTTAATAATAATTTATATTAAATTTATAAATTTATATTAGAATTAAATTTATATGAAATATTTAATATAAATTAGCAACATAAAAATTATCATATTTAATTATATGTAAAGTATATTTAATCATATAAAACAAAAATTAGCATGTTATTATGATTGTAAATTCTTATAATTATAAGATTTATTTTGTTTAATTTTTTTCTCATATTTGGAATGATAAGATTATTATTAGTGTAATTTTATTAAATTTAAATAAAATTATTATTTATTACATCATCCGGTTCGACCCGGTTTGACCCCGGTTCGACCCCGGTTCGACCGATCGAACCGTGAACCTCTCCTTCTTCTGGTTCGTTGTTCGGTCTGATTTTCACAACCTTGGTTATATTACTCCTGAAAATTATAAATAGACCTCTCATTCTTCACTGAAAGGAGAGAGCAAGCAAGAGAAAGAAGAGAAAAGATGAAGAGAAATCTGAAAGCTTTTTTGCCACTAGACTCCTTGACCACCAACCGTTGTCGGACTTTCACCCAGCCACCGATCGTCTCTATACTTCCACCTGGCCACCAACCATCACCTGACTTTTACCTGATAGCCGTCGGACTTCTGCTCTATCACCATCGGACTCTGCCCAACTGTCATCATTATAAACTTTTGAATATTCACACAAAGTTCAACCCACTTTTTAGACTGCTATAATTTGACCATCCTCAAGTTTATGGATGAGTCAATTTTTATAACATGTTCAAACAATAGTGGAATTGTTACGACTGGGTGTGGTCTCGTGATTTTTTAAGGATTTTTCACATAAAAATTTTGGTATTTTTAAGTTTTCTATTTTTGTGTTGAATATTCATGAAATATTAGGATGAAAAATTTGTTTACTTTATCATCGTGAATATTATATCCCTCAATAGTTTTTGATGCCATCTTTGAGAATACAATCCCATTATTACAATCACAGCTAAATCATTTTCAATTCTCAATAGGCGTAGCAATCCCAACATTAGAGCCTCTTGCTCCAACTCATATCAATTCAAGAATCAATCCATAAATTATGGACGTCATATATCTGCTTCTTTATTTCCTAATGGAAGATATTCTGTTGAGGAAAGGACATCAGAGTCGTCCTTGGAAGATCGTATCCATAAGATGGAAGAATCTCAGGATGAAATCCTGCAACTTCTGCAAGGTACTTGCTAATCAGCACTAATACAACAAGAAGGGATTTATCTCCCTCAGGATTCTCCATTGGTAGGGGACGTCTGACCTAAACATCTTCAAGAAGTGCCCCTCTCCCTCAGTCAAAGATTCATCCCCCATCACATCAAGACATTGGCCTCATTGATACAATGAGTTTTATCCATCCCTCACGCACAGGACGGTCGACATGCATTCCTCCAGTAGTTATCAAGGAATTATTCCAACCTCACATTAATGAAATCCTGCACAACATTCTACGAGATGAATTGCGGTGACTTGTCCGAAAAGAGTTCCTTTTAAGAGATGAAAGGCAATCCTTCCATCATCAAGACTTTTACGAGTTATCTCTCCTAATTGAAGACATCTTTAAAACCCCTATTCCTACTTGCTTTAAATTGTAAGTATCAAATCTTCCGACAGATTATCCAACCATTACGAGCATATCAATCATTATAGAATCATTATGCATATTCAACGAGCTTCTGATGCACTTCTTTGTCAAGTATTTACTGCCACTCTCAAAGAGCAAGCTCGCACATAGCTCTATTCGCTTCTAACCGGAACTATTCCTACGTTCGTCAAGTTGGCCAAATTATTTGTCGAGCAATTTATTACAAATTGAAGAATTGTTAATGATTCTTCCCACCTATATGGGATTCGCTAGAATGAAGGAGAGCCACTTAAAAATTATTTTCAAAAATTCTCCATTAAGGCTCAACAAATTTCGGTGGTAGATCCCGAGTTGTTAAGGGGAGTTTTCCTCGGTGGGTTTCGTCCTGGCCCGTTTTACTCGAAACTTATGCGAGACACAATTCATTCATACATTCATTTAATTTATCGTATGGAGGCACATATATCAACAGATGAAGTTATCAATGCTCATAAGAAATAATTTGAGCAATCTACCAAAAAATTCAAAAATATGCCTACGATGAATAACTCGTACTTGTAGTGAAAGAAGCAAGGGAACAATAACCTGCCTCCTCGACCTCAGTGCCACAACATGAGCCTCGACAAGATGAGTATATGTCACTCAACGCATCGTAAATAAATATACTAATGGTCATTCGTGATGAAGAAAATGTTAAGTAGTCAAATCCTTTAAAGCTAAACATAGGACATTAGAAGCAATATTGCCATTCCACTGTAGTTGTGGACACACCACTCAAACATGTAGACAGCTCAATGATGAAATCGAGAGATTTATCTGATAAGGCCACCTTAGTCGATTCATATAAAATCCACCTGATCATAATGGCCCTCCTCCCGTTGGGGGCAATATGTGTAAACACAATCGTAGAACAATCATGAAATGGTTAGTGAGATTATTGAAGGCCCCTTATTGCCTAGCTAAATCTTATTTGCAATAAATGAAGAGCCAACACTAAAGAAATCTTGTATTGACCGCTTCATTACTTTTGATGACTCTGACTTAGAGGGAATAAAGACCCCTATTCAAGATCCACTCATGATTAATACAAGAATTAGTAACTCGAGTTACAACGTCAAAAAAAAATTTAGTTGACAATGGGAGCTCGGTGAATATTCTTTTATACTCTACTTTTCTTAGTATGAGCTTGGTCAAAGAAAAACTTCAACCGACCGCAAGACCACTTTATGGGTTTTATAATCAACCTGTATGGGTAAAAGGGATGATTAGCCTCCCAGTTGTACTTAAGGAGTTTCCTTGGCAGGCTACTCACCCAATCTAATTCATTGTGAGAAAATTAGAATAAACGTATAACATTTTTTTGGAAAACCTCTCCGGTCAATTTTTAGGCTTGTTTCCTCCATTTCGCACCTCAAACTAAAGTTTTCTTACCTTAATGGGGATCGGTATGATACGTAGAGATTAACAAATGACAAAATCTTGCTATCTTAGGTAGGCTTAATCGCGCCCATCAGTCACCCTAAGCATTAAGGACTTCGACCTCCGGAATGAAGAATCCTTGAGGGGACTTCTCTCATGAAAAACCTTATTTGTGTCTTTATATCAAACAATCAGATTGGGTATTTGCTCTTAGATAAAGAAAAGAAAAATTACGTAGACTTTTTATGTAGAAACCAAGACATTTTTTCATAGAGTTCAACTGATATACTTGGAGTCGACCCTAAAATAATTATGCACTCTCCCAAAGTAAATCCAACATGTAAGCTGGTTATCCAGAAGAAAAAAAATTTCATATTGAGTTGCCATTAAGCAATCAAACAGGAAGTAGATAAACTCCTAGAAGCTGGATTTTTACATGAAGTGCACTATCCCATCTAGCTGATAAATATCATCATGGTGCGGAAAGCTAGTATAGCTTAGAGAATGTGCGTAAACTATACAGAGCTCAATAAAGCCTATCTGAAGGATAATTTTTCGCTTTTTTGTGTTGACCAACTGGTCGATACCACGTCTGGATATCAAATATTGAGCTTCATGGATTCCTACTTCGATTATAATCAGATAAAGATGGATCTTAAAGATGGAATTTTTATTCGGTCCGGACACTGGATGTAGCTCTACGTTCGGACTCCACTAGAATTGTGCCACGTAACATTCATCGACGCGATATCCCATTCCGTTGAATTGTGGTTTTGAGCACGTGTTATGACAACTTCCATGTGGTCCGACGACCCAACCCGAATCAGACGCGAAAAATTAAAAAACCCGCCCTTTTTAGGTTTAATAAATTGATTAGTAGAGGCAGTTGGATTAAAACAACAGGTAGAGAAACCAAGTAATACCAACTAATTCCTAAGTAATGCCGAGTAATTTTTCGGTAATACCGAGTAATTCTTCGGTAATACCGAGTAATTCCTAAGTAATGCCGAGTAATACTTAGGTAATTTATAGGTAATACCGAGTAATTCTTCGGTAATACCAATCAGTGGCGGATTTAGGGGGGCCTAGGGGGCACGTGCCCCCCGCCCCCCGCCCCCCGCCCCCCCTGAGCATTAACGTGTTCATCGTCGCAGCATTTGGAATTCATCCCACCGCGGCTAAAAATATCTTGTGGTTGTGATGCCGAGCAGGTGGAGGCCGTGACGGAGAGCGAAGGATTTGGTGAATAGACCGAATTTTTTGGTTGTTTTCTCCTCCATTATTGTTGAATTGTTCTTAGCGAGATCGTCTTGAAGAACTTTAGCCATGTTTAAGATGTCTTCAGTAGCACGCTCGGCGTTCTTGGTGACGAGAGCGGTGTAGAGCGTTCTTGGCGACAAGAGCAATGTAGTGAGCGGTCTCTGGCATTCTCATTCTAGAGTAGAAGGTCATGGCCGCCGGTATTTTTTTTACTTTTTACTTCATTGATTTCGATGTTAATCTGTATTAAAAATCCATCTCTTACCAATGGAGGCCGGCTGAGCTTTCTTCCTCCCCTATTCTTAGCTCCGTTTAATTTTAGCTTTCTCTGATCATTTATGTTAAAGGTTAAGACATCATTTAAAAAGGATGAATTATGAATACAAAAAGGAGGAATGCCTTAAGATAATTAGTGAAGAAAACAAGAAGGCTATAAGAACTAAAGATAATTCTTAAACAGAAATCTCTAGGAAGGGGATCGATCATCGAAGAAGAAGTTTTCATTGGAGAAGCTACAACATACATGCAGACAGTGAAAGAGATTACAGATAAAAATATTGAGTTAGAATATTTTATCAAATTTTCACCAAATAAATTTTTAAGGAATTGAATTTATTTTAAGATGGTCAATTGAAAACTTATATCATAGATATGCGGTTTATCATAAAAAATCGACTGTCATTGAGAAAAAAATATTGAATTGTATTGATAATAAAATTTTTATTTAAATCTTCCAGAATTTGAAAAGTAGATGCTAAAAATTATAAGTTTTTTATTTTCATCTTATATGTAATATTCTATCTTTTTAATCTAATAAATTTAATAAACAAAATTTGTAAAACTGTTAATATCGATCATAAGCCCAGATAAAAAATATTAAGAAAAATTAAAAAAAAATAAATTATGCCCCCCCTAATAAAAATTTCTGGCTCCGCCATTGATACTAATGCTCAGTACTGCTCGGTACCGCTCAGTACTAATGCTCGGTACCGCTCAGAAGGGCTCGGTATCAATGCTCAATACTGCTCGGTATTGCTCGGTACCAATGCTCGGTACTGCTGGGTATCACTCGGTACCAATGCGTGGTACCACTTGGTATTTCTAAATAATATGTATTTCTTAATCAAATTTCTTACATCTGAATCAATATGATAGTTTCTTACATCTGAATTAACATGATTGGTACACAACATATTTGTGAAAAAGCTAAGAATGCTTTAAAATGAACCTAAATATTACATAAGCATGTATTCTCCCTCTAGAGCATATAAACGACTTACAAGCATGTCGAACCCCGCTAGGGAGCGCTGCCCCCTTGGACCCCCGTCAGGGGGCACTGCCCCTCGGAACCCCCGACTAGTCTTCATCTTCATCTTCACCGGCTTCTCCACCTCCAAATCAGTATTCATCTTCATTTTCACCGGCTTCTCCCCCTCCAAGCAAGTCTTCATCTTCACTGGCTTCTCCTCGTTTCTTCTTTCTCAGCAACTTTGAAATATTTTTTTGAGCGTCGTGATTTTATTGGCGGGCTGGCAAGAAAAAAATTAAAAAAGATTATCCAACTGTACAATACAGATGTCGTAATTTTATTGGCGTCCGGATATAAAGCTACGTCCAGTGTCCAGACCTAATAAAAATTACTACATATAAGACGATAATTTTTCGAACATATAAAGAGTTGTACTACTATCTAGTCATATCATTTGGACTTAAAGAATGTTAGAGCCACATATCAGCATCTCATAAACAATATTTATAAAGATCTTATTGGGCACACTATGGAAGTATATGTTGAGGATATGATCTTGAAAAATCGTAACATATCTCTAATTTAGAATAATGTTTTCTCCTTCTGCAACGCTATAACATACAACTCAATCCTACCAAGTATGCTTTAGGAGTCGCTTCGGGAAAATTTTTGGAATTTATAATGACCTATCAATGGATTAAGGCCAATTATGAAAAGATCAAAACACCAAGTGATATAATGCCCCAAAAAATATCAAAAAAATTTAAAGACTGAATATAAAAATTGCAACATTATCTCATTTTTTGGCCCACTCGTGGTACATTTTTTCAATATATTGAGAGATGCTCGTAGCTCGTGATTCTAATGAACTGATGTATGACAAAAAAGCTTTCAAACTCTAAAAATATTTGGCATCAACTTCACTACTTTCAAAACCAATATAGGGAGAAAATTTATACCTATATCTAACTATCTCTTCATAGAAGATTAAGGGCATATTGAAAGTATTTCAATAGACTGTTGATATTCAGTCCCTTGATCATAGACCATTTATCAAACATTTGACAATCTTAATGATGTCAGAATTCAGCAATCTTTGGCTTGTTGGATTTTTCTCGTCGAGCCACTCGCTTCAACCATAAAAACATCACATTTATCTATAATTTAATCATCCAATTTATACTTTCAAGCCCTCAATTTGGAAAAATTATTCTGTCCGGACAGTGGTACCGCTCGGTACCGAGCTCGATAATGATGTGGCGCTTTTATATTGATCTCTGGACACGTTCGGTGACCGTATGCAATAATCTCTCCTCAATTTGAGCCCTTTTGAATAGATTAAACTAATTTTAGTGTCATTTGATTCATCTCTTCGAGACATTCAATTTGACAATAAATTTGCTGAAATGAAAATTTGGATGATTCCAAATTTAATTTTAGAAATTTTTTAATTCATATTTGTATTGATATTTGCACTTGATCAAAATACTTTTTTTTTATGAAATATCAAATATAATGAAAATTTTTAATTTAAGCATATAATGTCCAGCTCTTTACTGTTTGATCACTCATTTAAAAATAATAAAAACTCCTTTGCCCAAATTACAAGAGCTATCCTTCGTCTAACTTGAGTTGCTTCAATAAACATCATTTGGAAATCTTTTAATTACTGAATATATAAAAAGAACCTACCAAACAAAATGTAATGCTCAGCCTATGGAAATATAAAAACAACATTGTAGAGAGCATAAAACTGCAAAATTAGGTTGTTAAAAAAAAAGAAAAAAGATTTGAGAGTGCACCCAATTAAAATGAAACTTAAAACAGATTTGAGACGTAGAAAGGATCATAGATGCTGATAGGACTAATGTGGTTCTTCTCATTGTCAAGAAGAGTAATAAAAACCTGTCCAAAAATTAAAGATAAATGTTTGCAAGAAGCTTTGTAACTTACCTCGTGAGGAGAACGCTGAGGTTGATCGAAAAGCTTACATGCCGCTTGAGGTCTTAGTAAAGGTAATGAGAAACTTTAAGGGGGTGTTTGGTATCGGATTAGATTTAACTTTAGTAGAATTTAGCAAATCCTGTAAATCCAAATTTAGTAAATCCAAAGTTGATAAATCCTGAAAAATGTTTGGAAATATATTTCAATATTTATGACAGTTAAATAATCATACTATTTGCACACGATGCTATCATTCTACAATAACTTTCTGGAGACAAATTACCAAGGCAACGTATTCACAGGGATTTGGTTGAGGACCTCAACATAAGCAAGTGACTTCAATATTCTTGCAATAAACCACACGAAATTGAGAAAAATAGATACGAAGTTTCTCCATTATTAAATTTACAGTGTTTTCAACAGTGAAATAAGCAATTCCATGACATTCAAACGTTATTAAAGAAAGAGCCAATATTTGTTGTTTCTTTGAACTTCAAGAGATAAGATCATGGCTAAAAAAAATGAAATTTAAACACTTCTACATGTTCGATAGATTTCTGGATCTGATCAGACACCTCAATATGGCAAAAGATTATAAACCCGGATGAAATGCATGAAATTAGAAAGACCACCTTTGACATTTTAAGAAAGGTTTATAGCAAACCAACTCAAAATTTTCCTATGATGCAATTAAATTCATAAAGTTTAGATCTTACCATCAAAATAAACATAATTTGGAAATAGCTGTTTGCTGCAATAGAGCAACGTTTACGATGCTGCATATTATGAGAACGAAGATGGATGCTGGATATTAAAAATCATTCACTTGTACGTCTCCACCCTTTTGGAATCCACGAGAATACTCTTCTGTTGTCAAGATCGACAACTAGGAGAAATCTAAGTGTCTTCGACTGCATATTGACTGTTTCAGCGATTGTTACTAGAAATTCGTTTACACGAGCAGTTGCCTTAAGGATTCAGGCATTTTTAGAACTACCATGAAGCCGAATTAATTTTCAAACGCGCAATCTTATAAATCACAAATTTTAGCTTAAATTGCGTCAGATGCAAGAAAATCAAGTTAGAGAAATTGTTCTTGAAAAGAACTCCATAGGATAGAATATCAACATGAAAAGGCCAACAAGATAAACTTTAAGGATAGGTCATTCATTACAGCAAATAGGGAAAACCTAATCTGATTCTGAAAATAAAAACCCTATCCACCAAAACCATAAAGAGTGCGACCCTGGCGCTTGAGCGCATAAACAACGTCCATGGCTGTGACGGTCTTACGGCGGGCATGCTCCGTGTAGGTCACAGCATCACGGATAACATTCTCAAGAAAGATCTTGAGGACGCCGCGGGTTTCTTCATAGATGAGGCCGCTAATTCGCTTTACACCACCTCGGCGAGCAAGCCGGCGAATAGCCGGCTTTGTGATTCCCTGGATATTGTCACGGAGAACCTTCCTGTGCCGCTTCGCTCCGCCCTTGCCCAGCCCCTTTCCTCCTTTTCCTCTGCCCGACATCTTCTCTCTCTCTCTTACTGTGGCTCCCTTACTGTTATCGAAGCTGTCTGAGGAGAAAACGGAATCAGTGTAATCTTTTATAGCACTTTCCCAATGCATCATTACCGTTGGATGTGAAGTGATCCGCGTGAAGAAGAGATAATGTATCTTGACCGTTGGATGAAAAATACTTGCTTTCTATTGGACAAACGAGCTGGAACGGGATTACCGAGTCGCGAGGCTTCCATTTGCCTAGTGGGCCGTAAAATTGGCTTCTCGACGACTGTCAAACACCGTGTGCTGAAGGCTTTAAGGTTTGCTTATTACTATAACCGTATGCTTCTCTCTTATATTTTCAATTAATTCTAAATACTATATATTAATTGACAGATGAGGGGTGAGAGGAGAGTAAATTTTCTCAGTTTTTTTTTTTGGATAGTTAGAGGATTCAAGCCCGAGTTAAATGAGAGGAACGTGTTCCGTTGACTACTCGGCCACAGACCCGATTTCATTTTCTCAGTTTTTTAGTAAAAAAAAAGCTAATCATATCAATGATAAATTATTATATTTATAAAACTATTATAAAAATAAATTGTTGTTCATTTCATATGAAATTTTTTATTTTTTCATTTATATTTAATTTAATTTAGAAATTTAGGAATGATTTGGAACAGCTTTCTTATTGCTTTTTTTTTTAGATGGCAACCACACTTTCATTTGGAAAATACTTTTCTGCCTGCTTTTTTGATATTTTTGAAATTTTTGTAAAGAAAAGTTGATTTTTGCAGTCAAATTTATTAATATGTGATACATGTAAATAAAGCACGCTATGTTGGAGTCTACCTACAGATCCCTCACTCCAATCAACAACATGATAATGAACTAATCAATATCCATAGTTGAAGTTTTTCATATATTTACAATTAATTATGCTCTTAATTTGTCTAATATTTTCAACTAATGATGTCAATTTATCTTAAACATAGTTGCATGTGTTTCTCATTTAATTAGGTTATTATTTTAAAATGAGAAATAACTTTCTTAAAAATTAAAATCAGTGGGCATTTAAAATTTAAAAAATCATTCTTCAGAGAAAATATTGATACAATTAAAAATTATGTATGAATGAACATAAATTTTAGTCAAATAATCATTGTGTAAATTATTCTAAGATTGTTTTGTCAACTATGATTTTAAGAAAAATTTTCAAATTTTTTAATAATATGATTATTATTATAATTATTTATAATGATAAAATTATTAATTTGACCTTTTTATTAACTAAATTGTAAAATAAATAAATAAACACAAATTTTTATAATATTATTTTTGAAATTTTAATTTTACTCACGTTCATTCGATGCATATTTTATTATACTAACCTGAGAAAATTGATGGGATCTTTATTATGGATTGTTATGTTAGGAAGAAGAGTATGAGGTAGGGGTGTTAATATTGGACAACATTCAAAATCTTACTCAGACCCGACCTAAAAATTTCGGGTTCAAATTATCTCATTTGGATAATAGATCAGATTCGAGTTTCAAATCCCGACCCAACTATAAATTCGGATCGAGTTCGGGTCAACCTAAACACGAAATCAACTCAAAAATGACCTAGGTCATGCTAGCACGCACACAGTCGTCCCCACACTCATGCGCTCACACCTGTGCTTGTGTCGGCACTTGCACTTGCCTGCTCTCGAGTGGCTGTCTCACCCTCACCTGCTTGCGGCCACACGGGTTAGCGGGTCAGGTCGAATAGGGTCGGGTCAACCCGGGTTAGGGCGCCATCGAGTCCGAGTATGATTTTCTGACCTATTTGTCTAATCAGGTCAGGTCGTGTTGGGTCAGTTGAAAGCGGGTCAACTTTAGGTTGGACCTGAACCCGACCCGAAAACCCATTTTGATACCTCTAATATAAGGAAAAGTTTTTTTTTTAAATATTTTACTCATATTAGTGAAATTATTAAAATTATTTAAGTTATGTTATCCTATTTATCCACCTTTTTTTCCCTTTTTGAGCTTTTCAAATAAACAATTATTTGTCTCATGTAAAGTGCTCTTCAGTCTTAATTGGTTTATGTGTACAATTTTTTCTTAAACATTGAATAAAAAATTTACACTCTATCACGTGAACTTTTTTCCAAGAATCAAAAGAGAATCACAAGTCTTCATCCAACTATGCATTGATAATATCAATAGATACATAAAATTTTCATGTATTCTACTATAAGTAATTACTATTATAAAAAGAAAGCCTTCCAAATAATTTGGAATTAAATATATGAGTGATTGATGATACTTCCATATATTTAATGGTTTTAATAGGTGAAATATATGAGAAAAGCTATACTAAAATATATATTTTATATATCATATAATTTTCTTAACATTTTTATATATTTAATGAATTATTAAATTATAACAAAAGATTGATGAGAAACTCAATCAACATAATATATTTCTTATATGTTATTCATTAAAATCAATATTATGATTTTAATTTAAATGTAATTTGAATCAATCATATTGTATCATTACATTTATTTCATGTCATAAGAAGATTATATGATTATCACCTCATTTTCTTGTATATTTTCAATTATACATACATTTTTTTTCAAAAAAGCTAGGTATTCACTATGTTATGTTCAGTCCTTTTGCAAATTTATCTCGGCGGGCCTGAACATAATAAATTTTATTAATTGCAATTCAACAACTTATTTTTTAAAAAATAAAAAGCATGAAAATAGTAATAAGATTATGATAAACTAGTAATTAAGTTAAATTCAAAAAAATTACTATTAAAAATAAAAAATCTCAACCACAATTCACAACATTCTTATTTGCACCAAGCCATGGGTTGCAACTTAAATATTTGTACTTACCTCATTCATTCCCTTATTCATCCATTAAATACTCACAACAACTCACTTCACTACTATGTATCATACTTCATCATCAAGTCTTAATAACTATATTGATAGATAACACTAAACAATAATACAAATAAAAAAATAAATAAATCATAACAATCTCCCAAATCGAAACCTTCTCACCATTAATTCTAGCTAATATATATTTCTTAGCCTAAAATTTCTATTAGAACATTCATTCCTTTATTCATCTCTTTTCTGGTTCATCTTTGGCCATGGTAACACAACTAGTACGACAAGTAGGACAAGATCCACCACAGGTAAGCCAAACTTCAATACAGCTCTCATGAAACCAGTGCTTACAATTTGGGAGAACCCTCAGCCCATCTCCTTCCACAAACTCACACAAACAGATGGCGCATTCACTCGCCGAAGTCGCCTCCCCCATTATCCCTTGAGAGAACACCAGCTGCCTTGTGGGCACGACAGCCTCAATCTGTTCCTTCAACTGATCATCATCCGACATAGCAACTTGCATCTGAGCGCGGCGGGTGCGAAGGCTGTAAAGAAAGCGAGAAGTCGCGCGCAGAAAAAGAAAGAAGAAAATCACAAAAACAAGGATGAATACTATAATAAGCATGCTTCTGTTGAAGTCTCTCGCGCCTGAATACGGTCCCCATCCGTTCATCGAAGAAGCTGATGAATTTGAAGTCATCGCTGAGATCACTTGATTAATTTTGCAGAGAAGTTTGGAGGGCTGGAAGCAATATAAGAGGAGGGGAGATGGGGTTGGTTTGGGTTGGTTTAATTTATTGCTTATAGTTGCCTTCGAATATGGGAATCGATCTCATGCAGTGATTGGCGTTCCCACATGTCTTTATCTGTCACGGGGCAGCAGCGGTTAGTTTGGTAGAAGGCATTCTATTTCCATTAAATGCTGGTTAATTGATGGGTCAACGCAATTCTTTTAAAGTTCTGATACATGTTTTCAGCTTATGCGTTGTTGACAGCGCCTATGGGAAGCCAAAGAGCACCGAAAATTTTAAGAAGAGATTAGTTAAAATGTCTGCATTGGTCGATACTCCCTATGTGATCCTGTGGGAGAAGAAACCAATGAATAAATTAGGTTTTATTCTTTAGCCATGCATGATGACTCAGATAGGTGTATTGTAAGCATTCATTACGTACAGGTAACAGGTGCATCCTGGTTTGATTTGTGTCAACTGAGCATGGATCAGTTCATCAAACTGTTAGCTAACCTGCCACCTTTAAACGTGGGATACACGAGTACCTGTAGCTGATAATTCTCTCTCTGGCCATTTTTTTCCAATTCAAAAGTAGCCTTTTTCTCTTTTTTCCTTTGCTTGTAGCCTTGTAGGCTTATCAGGATTCTTGATTAAGAAGAAAACTGTCTAGATCCATCCTTTGCTTACGACAAAGCTTGGGCTTTGGCTTTGGGATTCTTCCAGCTTCTACACCTTCAAAGTCTGATGTTTTCTTAAGCAATTGATGTTATAGTTGCTAGATCAGTTGACTCAGAAGTAAATATTTTTCTTAATAGTTAATTAAATTATATATATATATATATATATATGTAAATGAATGATTTCATTGTATGTATTTTAACATAAATTTATTTTAAATAAAATTTATTATGTTTTACATTTCTTTTGTATTTCTTAACTTGCGATGTTGGATTTGTTGAGGCTTCAAGCAACGGTAATGACGCAAGATTTGAATGCTCGTGGGAATGCGAAGCTAGTTGAGATGAATGCAATGCGTGAGAGAATTGATAACAAACAACGACAATAAAAAATGGGGATGAAGAGATTGGAAATAGGAGTGAGAGTTTAGGTGAGCAACAGAGGGTGAGAAACATTTTAACTTGTTGGACTTTTTGACTGTCAATAAACATTTTAAGAGGATTAAATTTTTTTTTTTAGAAAGATTTTTGGGAGATGATCACTTTTCATTGCGGTAAAGGAGATTGTTGCGGGCTAGAATATACGTGGCGGTAGAGTCGGAATTTTACATCTCAGCGTTGTACGAATATCCAGCACACAAATAGAGAACACAAGATTTTTTACGTGAAAAATCCTGAAAAGGGGAAAACGTGGGGGCTACGCCCAGTTGAAACGATTTCACTAGTGTTTGAGTAGATTACAGTTGACTGAATCATCCTTGAGGATGATCAGATTATAATAATCAACCGTCTGGTTAAAATCTAGTGGCAAATGGGGGTCAGGTGTAGGTCCGGCAACGTTTGGTTGGGCGGAAGTCTGGCATCAGTTGGTGGTTCGACGAAAGTTTGGGCTTCAGTTGGTGGTCCGACGAAGGTTTGGTTGTTAGTTGGTGGTCCGGCAGAGGTTCGACGGAAGTCTGGGCATCAGTTGGTGGTCTGGTGGAGGTCAGAGTGTCATTTGGTGGTCCAGCAGAGGTCTGGCGTCAGTCGGTGGTCCGGCGGAAGTCCGGCATCAGTCGATGATCCGACGAAGGTCCAGGTGTTAGTTGGTGGTCCGGTAGAGGTCCGTGCATCAGTTGGTGGTCCGGCGGAAGTCTGGTGTCAGTCAGTGGTCCGACGGAAGTTCGGTGTCAGTCGGTGGTCCATTCGAAGTCCGGGTGGTGGCCGAGGAGGAGCTAGGTGGCACGAGTAATCTACGATCTCTCTTCTTGCTTCCTTGATTGGGGTCCCTTTCCATGAGAAGTGAGGGGTCTATTTATAGATTTCTGAGAGTGGCATGGCCAAAAAATAGGAGGAAGATCAAGGATAAATTGGGAGTGATTTGCATTGACGGCTGATGTTGATTCACTTGATCATAGAATGTTTACTGGACATTGGAATGTCATAGTGATATCAGAATTCAGCGACCTTGAGCTCGTTGGTTGATTCGATTATAAGCATGTCACGTTTGGAAACCATTTGGTAATCCAAATTGTGGTTTAAACCTTCTAACAACACTTCGGGTATTTGATTTGGACCCATTTGGGCTCGAATTGAGTCGAATTTGGTGTCGTTGGGTTTATATTTTTGAGATATTCAGTTTGATTATAAGTTTGTTGAAATTAGTGTTCGTATGATTCCAAATTTAATTTTAGAAGTTTCTAATTTAATTTTGCCTCAAGATTCATGCTTGATCAAGATAATTTTTTGATGATATATCAGTTGCCCCCTATTTTCGGACTTCGAAGCTCTAGAAGTTTGAAAATAAGCATTAGAGCTCTTGGAGAATTTTTAACACGATTTAAAATTTGAGAATAATCTAATCTTGGGTGTAGAGGTCCCAAATAGCTTTAAAAGTGTCAAATTTGAGTTCGGAACATCAAAAAATGGTCTTGGGGACCCCAAAAACTTCCAATTTGGCTTGTCTGGGCTAAAAATTGGGCCCGAAAATATGTCGGGACGAACTAGCTACCGTCGCCGCTTGCCCGTGTGCCTGCCCGGTCTACCCGCATGCTACCGCGCGCCTGCCCGTTGCTCGACGCTGTCGCCCGCTTTCCCTCGCTGGCCGAGCTTGGCCTACGTGGCCCACGCCGCTACCGGCATGGCTCCGGGTCACAAGCCAACCGCAGCGGTTGGCTGCAGTTAGCTGACGGTTCGGCTAACCGCTATGAATTTTTTTTAAACTCCCATCCTACCTATAAATACCTCCACCACCCCCCCCCCCCCCCCCATCTCCTCCCGGGTATGAAACTTGCACCTCCCCTCCTCCTTTCTTCTAGTTAAGGCCTTCCCCTAACCCTGCTCAAGTGATATCCCCTATCCAAGTCTAGGGCCCCTCTATGCATAGGAGGAATTCCCTCCTCCTTCCTCCCTTCTTCCCTTCAGATCTCTTGCTATACGGGAGGCTTTCTCCTATTTTAGATAAGTAGTATCCCTTATCTAACAAACTGCAGGGTCCTTCCCTATGCAGAGGTTATGATGGGTGATCACCCTTCTTCAAGAGATCCAACAGCTAAGGGAGTTTCACATCCTGCTGCTAGAATGAAGGTGAGAGGAGGCCCTGCAAGGCGGCAAAGACCGATGATGCTGTGTCCACCATTACTGGTTATTCCCTGATTGTTCTCCACAAGAAGTTCTACTTTTCCAATGTTCTTGTGGTGATGACCCCTAAAAGATCTGATCGAGCATGCCTTCCTCCTCTAGGATGATCATTTACAAGACCAGTTTATGAGCGGGGATGTAATTTCCACCTCCTCCTGAGTTGATCGACATTTCAGCAACGTGTAGAGTAAGCCTATCCCAATTTTTATACAAAGCCATGTTAATGATGGCAGGACTGATTGCTTTCTTTAGAGATTGAGGGGCCGATCGACATTGGGCTAATTTACTAGTGATGCGCAGGGACGTATAACATTCAAATCCAAATGGTTAGATATTCGTACCTGAGATCCGTCGAAGAGCTAGGCCAGTGTATTTTTCTTTGTGAAAAATGACTAAGGTCTTATAGAAAATTGGGAGAATATGAAGGATCTGTGCGTCTCTTTACACGTTGGAGAAGAGGATATAATGAAGATTCTTAACGTTCCTGATGTCGAACATCTTCTATATGAGGTTTGTTACTTAAATAAATATATAGAAAAAGAATTTCTGTTTAAAGTTGGGTTGACCTTTTAAGTTGGAAGGTCCAATGCAATAATATTGAAGAGGTCAACCAGAGCTCAAGAGCCACTTGCCTCAGCTTCAAAGGTTACTTCTAAGCGATAGGTGAAGGGTGATAATCCTCAAGCAGTGTTGAAAAAGAAGAAATTGGAGGGGATTTCAACGAGCACAAAAAGAGTTCCCTCCAACCCCTCCCATGCAAGTTGCATATTTTAAAGGATGTATTGAACCACCAGTGTGTCGGCCGTCGTCGAGCTGATGACTTAGTGAGTAACAATTTCTTTTTTATTCTTTTTTCTCTATGCATCTATTAGGATTTCCTCTTATGCTTATCCCTTCATTATTTCAGTTATCATGGTACATAGATCTTGAGGTCGAGCTTACTCAGTCCTTAAATGAATGAAACAATAAATTTGTGAAGGTAAAATATCTTTAAGGAGAGTATAAGTAGAAGTATAACCATAAAACTAAGGAGATGATAGCAGTAAAAGAGCAGTTGGCTTAGTGCAGAGCTGAGTTGGTGACTGTGGTGACTTCTACTTTTTTATAGAACCAGCTGATAGATCGACTCCACATTGACCTGGTGGATGCGCTAGCAACGATCAACCAGCTTTTGAAGGATCAGCAGATCTGTAGAGAGAAGATAGTGACCCTTGAAGCTAAAAATAAGGGATTTCATAATCTTATAGTCTAGAAAGAAGCTGCTCTATCTAGGGCTAAATTTGGATCAGGATCTCCTAGAGTCATCAAAGATTTTAAGAAGTCTATAGCCTTCAAGATCATTATCCAGGATCGCATTCAGGAGGCTCGTAATCACATATATAATGTGGAAGTGAAGGCTTTGGAACAGCAGTATATTGATGAAGGTTTCATTCGGAGCTTTTTGAAGGGAGTTCGCCTGGTACATCATAGGACCATAGTTAAAGTTAAAGGTTTAACACTGAGTCAGGCTTCTGATGATTCCCCTTCTAATTCAGGTGAAGGTGATATTAAAAGCGAGCTAAGGAAGGCCTTTTCTAGTAATGATGAAATTATAGAGATCGTATAGTATTTATTTTTCACTAGTTATATCACTTTATCTTCTTTGTGATTGTTATATATGTTAGATATTTATGTTGATATGTGTGATCCTTTTATGATATAAAATAGAGTTATTGATGGTTTTTATTTTTTTTTAAGTTGGATGATGAAAAATATTTTAATGATCTCACTCAACCTAAGTGAATTTGACTGATGTTTATCTAAGGCATTTGACCTATCTAAGGTTGTTAATCAAAGCAATGTTTGATGCTTTTTAACCTATGTAGAAGAGATCGGATCGAATCCCCCTGGGACTAATCATCCAGTGATTGAGATATAATAAAGATTGCATACTTCTCAAATCAAGAATTTTAAGATTTAAGTGACACCCATCTCAGATGTTTGACCTGTCCGAGGTTGTTAATTAAAGTATTGCTTGATATTTTTTAACCTGTGTGGAAGAGGTCTGATCGAATCCTCCTGGGATTGATTATCTAGTGACTGAGATGCAATAAATATTATGTTTGTCTCGAATCAAAGATTTTAACATTGGAGTTCACAACATCTGTGAAATTATAGTTGCGATCTTACTTGAAGAAGGCGATAATATAAATAAACGAGCAAATAAAATTTTGCTATATTAAACCATACTAAAATTCCTTGATATACCTCATGGATATAGAGGTTACAATTAACATAGAAAATATAAGGGATACACAACACATAACATTGAAGACGTATAATGCCTAAAATAAGTAGTACTATTATATTCTACTGATAGTACTTGTGAAGATTTTTGATATTATACGTTTGAGGGAGCATCTTTCCCTCAGCATTATTCAACTTGAAAGTTCTAGGCTTGATCATGGCTGCCACCAAGTAAGGACCTTCCCAGAGGGGAGAGAGTTTATTACGTTGAGGGCCTTATCATGTTGCCTCGATACTGTACAGAATTAGGTCTCCAATCGAAATACATCGAGGTTTCATCCTTCGATTATAGTGACGGGCAATTCTTTGGTGGTATGCATCAACTCTGAGTTTTTTCACGTCTCTTACTTCTGAAAGGAGATCTAAGTTGTTTATGAGCTTCTCCTTATTGCTATTGAAGTTAACAATTTAAACTTTGTAACTTGGGACTCTAATATCGACTGGAATGATAGCTTCTATGCCAAAACAGATATTGTAAGGGGTTTCTCCTGTTGGAGTTCTGGCAGTGGTACGATAAGCCCATAGGATATTTGAGAGTTCATCAGCTTATTGCCCCCCAACATTCCCCAGACGTGTCTTCAATACCTTCAGTATAATTCAATTTGTGCCTTCTATTTGTTTGTTTGCCTGAGGATGGGCCACGACCGTATGTATCAGTTGAATATGGAGATCTTTACAAAATATCGTTAAGATCTTTCCAGTGAATTGAGTTCCATTATCAGTGATAATTTTTGCTGGAATGCCAAATAATATATTATATTCTTCCATAAAAATTATTTGGCATTGGCTCCAGTAATCTTCATTAGAGATTTTGCCTCTACCCATTTGGTGAAGTAATATACAGCCATGATGATGAATTTTTGCTATTTGGTGGCTATAGGGAAGGGTCCCATTATGTCGATCCCCTATTGGGTAAAAGGCTAAGGAGTTTGTAATGATGAAAGTTCTATGATAGGAAAACGAGCGAGATTAGAGTGTAGTTGGCAGCTATTATACTTCTGTGTAAATCTTAGAGCATCCTGCTTCAATGTGGGCTAGTAAAACCCCTATCTCATGATTTTACAAGCTAATGCCCTTCCCCCTAGATGTTCTCCGCATATGCCTAAATGAACTTCTCGAAGTGCATAATCAGCCTTTGAAGGTGGGAGACACTTGAGGTATAGTCCCGTGAAGGCTTGCTTGTATAGCTCTCCACCTATAATAGTGAAGTTTACTGCTTGCCTCTGAAGTTATGTTGTAATTATTGGATCTTCAGGAAGCACACCATCTTATAGGAAGGATAAGATGGGATTGATCCAAGAAGCCTCTCTTGGTTCTTCGATCTATTGTATAACCCACGAATCTTGGATACTTGGGAAGTAAATTTCCTTGAAAGTTTGGAGCTAGCATCTGCTCATACATTCTACTCTTGAAGGACATGGATGATTTGATGCTCTCTTATATTGGTCAAAAGTGACTTCACTAACTTGTAGTACTGGCCAGCTGCGGGTTATGGGCGTCAAATTCCCCCTTCACTTGAGAGGCAACTAATTGAGAATTAGTGTGGACCACCAAGTTTTATACTTTGTAGTCGATTACCAGTCTTAATCTGGTAATAAGGGCCTCATATTCAGCAATGTTGTTTGTTACAGAAATCTTTAGACAAAGTCCGTATTAGAGGGTAGTTTATTGTGGGGAGATCAACGAGATTCTGACATTGGCACTAGAACTCCCAAAAACTCCATTGGCATATAAGGTCTAGCACAGAAAGATGGAGAAGTAGACAGTGGTTTGTTAGAGGCAGGATTGGTATATTCGACCATAAAGACTGCAAGCACTTGTGACTTGATGTCAAGTCTGGGAAGAAAATGTATGTCAAACTCTCCAAATTTCACTGACCACTTGATTAATCTTCCAAATGCCTTAAGCTTTTGGAGAATATTTCTCAACGATAAATTTGTATAGACCCCAATCATATGAGCTTAAAAATAAGAGCGTAACTTTCTAGTCGGGAAGACTAACGTCAAAGCTGTCTTATTTGCCAATGGGTAATGTACTTCCATCTCAAAAAGAAACTTGCTAATATAATAGACAGGACGTTGAATAGAATTCTCCTTTCGGACCAAGACTGAGCTTATAGCATGCAAAGAGACAGCCATGTATAGGTGGGTTTTGGATGAATTATTGGAGATATCCTTATCAGATTAGTCTCTCAATTTCTTCCTTGACTTGTTTACATGCTTCAGTAGTGTGTCCATGGTTACGGTGGAAGTGACAGTATTACTCCTGATTTTACACATTGGGCTTCAAAGGATCGACCACTTCACATTCTCCTGATCTCGAATAGCCATAAATATATTGCCTGAGGTCCCTTCCCTGGCAGGATTTTACCCACCGAGGTGAAAAGAGGCAGACGCCTGACGTCTTATAATATCCTGTATTTTAACTTTGTAAATTTTTTTAGAATCATTATAACTCCCAATCATAATCTATCTTTGTCATAGTATTTTGATTGTAATATTTTACTTACACAAATTTTTTCATAATTTTTGGGCACCGGTGAAAATCCTTAAGCAATTTGTACCTGTTGGTACAAGTGATGATTTCGGGACCGTTAGGTGTCCATTTTGCAAATCAATTTCACCGATATTTTTTAAAATTATTTATTTTATGAATATTTTTCTGTAATTTTTGAAGTCCAAAAAAGATTTATTTGATTTTATACTAAAGAATTGATTTAATTAAATAGTTATATTAATATTTTATTATAATATCTAAAAGCACTCATTACTTCTTTCTTAAGCCATAAGTTTCATTTTGATTTCGGCATAACAGAGAATGGCATAAGGGATTTTAGAGAAAAAAATTAAGAGCGAGAAAAGAAAACTCGAGATTTGGAGGATGCGGAGCAATTTTTGTCCGTCGATACAGTTAGGAGATTTACTCGTCTCACTGTAAGGAATCCACACCCTATTTCTGATTTCAAAGATTTTGTATTTTTTATATTTTTTGATTAAATTTATATTTTTATTACCGAAAAATGTGAATAACTTTGTTGAATGCGTAACTTTTTTTTATGTTATAGAGAACATGATTATGAGTATTTTGAGTATTTATTTGAGATTTTTTACTGGGTGATTTTTAAAATATAATAATTTTTATCTACCCCAAAATTTATTTTGATCTCCAAAAATAGTGGTGTAGTACAATAAAAGTTTTAAAATATCATTTTACACATTCCTTAGTAATTTGATAATTTTCTAAAAATATGCATTTTTGCCTAATAGGATTCTTTGTTGTCTATCGTTATGACATTTTGGGCATTTTCTAACTTAGGCTTAATTATATTTTATTTATTACAATGAATTGAAAAATGAATGTGGATATGATTAAAAATGACTGTTATAGTACTGTGATACTACTGTGTGTGTAAAAAATAAGTAAAGACTGGTTGACCTATTGGTTGGAGACTGATTGACATGTGCAGGTTGGTGGGCTAACAGACTTTCCTTTAAATACTGTAGTTTAGTGTTATCCTCTACTGATTCACGTGATACTAATTGGGAGTTATAAGAAGATGATTACTATGGCGATGGGCAAAGAGTGACGACTCTGTTTACTGAGCCAACGGTTTACTGATACTGATACAATACTGAAAAATATCGTGATAGCCAGGACTTCTTACTTGTTTAGTGTGACTACTAAAATGTATATTTTTGAGGTATTATTATTATTATTATATGAATTTCTTGTTACTATACAAAATTTACTGTTATTACATTATTCTACTGCTCCTACCACTAGATTGTTACTGTTACTGATATAAATAATGATATTATTTGATATTACTGTTTCATTATACTAATATTGAGCATGTGATATACTGAGCACGTGATATAGAATATCTAGATAGTATGTGTCAACTCTTATATAATTTTACTATATTTACATGATTTTGACAGTCTTTATTGATATTTGGATTTGATGCTTTATCTAATTTCTGTATGGATATAATAATTTCTTTATACATTTGACTCCTATACTGGTTTACCACTTTATTGGCTTCTATATCATAGTGTTTTATTATTTACAGATTTTACTACTAGTGCATGTGAGTTTTACTTTTTTTGTACGGATTCAATGATCATATGAATGTAACTGTTATGATATGACTGTTGACATGCATACTGCTCCTTTATCGTGCTTTGATTTTAGTTGTAGGTTTTGGTGATCTGCTGGGCTTTTTTAAGTTCATTATATATGATTAAATGATTTCAGGTCAGGGCAGGGAAATAGGAGTATAAGGCTGGTCATGATTCTTCAGATTCTGTTTCTTTTTATTTTAGCTATTCTTTTGTACTCAGGACATGATATATATGATTTGATTATGTAGATCTTGAGTAGTGTATATAATTTTTGAGAATGAATATAGATTTATATATTGATGTTTTAAATTATAGAATCTATTGTACTGCTTATTACTGATAGACGATATTAGATAGATCTGATTGTTGTTTATTAAAAGATTAAAAGAATAATTCTTTTAATTTAAATTCTGAGACATCACAATTGATATCAGAGCATAGTTATTAGAAGAATGATTGTTACCAGAGCTATATGAATTAATTGAGAGTTGGGTAGAATTGGTAGTATAATGTACACTATTTTGTATATATCGTGGCATATGTGTATTATTCAGGTCATACTATTATGTAGGTGAAAGGTTAAATGGATCATCCAGAGTCAAATGTACCAAATGAGCAACATAGTGCAGCTCTAGTGCTATCAGAGAGTATGATGCAGTTGGCTACTGTTATAGCACAGGTAATAGGGGATGCGCGGAGTAAGTCAGCTGGGAGTAAAGAAGAAGAGGGAGACAAGCATTTGCAGACATTTCATAAGCTGAAGCCTCCATTGTTCAAAGGGGCTGTAGGACCTCAAGCTGCAGAAGACTAGTTACTAATGATAGAGAAAATTTTTGATAGCCTGCAATATTTGGAGAGCCAGAAGGTATCATTGGTTGTGTTCCTCTTTGAAGGAGAGGCTGAGAGATGTGGGTTGGCCAATAGAGAGAAATTTCAAGGGAAGATAAATATTGAGATCACTTGGGATGAGTTCACTATAGTGTTCAGGATGTGGTTTGTACCTCTGTCAGCCCGATGACAGATGCATGAAGCTTTCATTAAGCTAGAGAAAGGACGTAAGACATTGATGCAGTATGAGGCTGAGTTTACTGCTCTGGCTAGGTATGCTCCTCACTTGATCCCTACCGCTGAAGAAAAGTGTTATAGGTTTCTGCAAGGGTTGAACAGGGAGCTCAGACACCCGTTTGTACCTCTACGAATTCAGGAGTTTTTTAAGTTGGTGGAGCGGGCCAGACTGATAGAGATTAATTTGATAGCACCAGCATCCAGATATGAGGTGGGCTCTAGATATGATGTCAGCAGGAGGAGGAGTAGAGATGAACCAAGCAAATGTGTGTGTAAAAAATAACTAAAGACTGGTTGACCCGTTGATTGGAGACTAATTGACCTGTATAGGATGGTGGGCTGACGGGCATTCCTTTAAATACTGTGATTTGATATTATCCTCTACTGATTCGCGTGATACTGATTAGGAGTTATAAGGAGACGATTACTGTGCCGACGGGTAATGAGTGACGACTCTGTTTACTAAGCCAATAGTTTACTAATACTGATACAATACTAAAAAATACCATAATAGCCAGGACTTCTTATTTGTTTGATGTGACTATTAAAATGTATATTTTGAGGTATTATTCTTATTATTATACAGATTTATTATTACTGTACGGGTTTACTGTTATTACATTATTATACTATTCCTATCACTAGATTGTTATTATTACTGATATATATATTTATATTATTTGATATTATTGATTCATTATACTAATATTAAGCATATGATATACTGAGCATGTGATATAGAATATCTAGATGGTATGTGTCAACTCTTATATAATTTTACTATATTAAAATGATTTTGACAGTCTTTATTGATATTTGGATTAGATGCTTTATCTGATTTTTGTACGGATATAATAATTTCTTTATACATTTGACTCCTATATTGGTTTACCACTTTGTTGGCTTCTATATCATAGTGTTTTATTATTTACAGATTTTACTACTACTGCATGCGAGTTTTACTTTTTCTGCACTGATTCAATGATCATATGAATGTAACTACTATGATATGACTATTGACATGCATACTGTTCTTTTGTCGTGCTTTAATTTCAGTTGTAAGTTTCGGTGACCTGCTGAGCTTTTTTAAGCTCATTATATATGATTAAGTGATTTCAAGTCAGGGTAGGAGAGCAAGAGTGTGAGGTTGGTCAGGATTCTTCAGGTTCTATTTTTTTATTTTAGCTATTCTTTTATACTCATGACAAGATATATATGATTTGATTGTGTAGATCATGAGTAGTGTATATGATTTTTGGGAATGAATATATATGTGTATATTGATGTTTTAAATTATAGAATCTATTGTACTGTTTATTACTGATAGATGATATTAGATAGCTCTGGTTGTTGTTTATTAAAAGACTAAAAGAATAATTCTTCCAATTTAGATTCTGGGACATCACATGTCTCTAGTTTATGGACTAATTTCTGGATTGGTGTAAGTTAGAGCGAGGAGATCCTAGCTTATGATGGCTACGCCTGTTTTCCATCAGTGCTTAAGACAGTGGGATTGAGGTTTCTCATAAACGGTGCCAAACTATTGCAGGCTAGAATATACGTGGTGGTAGAGTAAGAATTTTACATCTTAGTGTTATATGAATATCTAGCACACAAATAGAGAACACAATATTTCTTATGTGGATAACCCTGAAAATAAGAAAAACCATAGGGCCATGCCCAGTTGAAATAATTTTACTAGTGTTTAAGTAGATTATAGTTGACTGAATTATCCTTGAGGATGATCATATTATAATAATCAACCATCTGGTTGAAATCTAGTGACAAACGAGGGTCAGGTGCCGGTCCGACGATATTTGGTTGGGTGGAAGTTTGGCATCAGTTGGTGGACCGGAGGAAGTCTGAGCTTCAGCTGGTGATCCGACGGAGGTCCAGATGTTAGTTAGTGGTCCGATGGTGGTCCAGCATCAGTCGGTGGTCCGGTGGTGGTTTGGGCGTCAGTTGGTGGTCCAATGGAGGTCCGGGTGTCAGTTGGTGGTCCAGCAGAGGTATGGCGTCAGTTGGTGGTCCGACGGAGGTCTGGGTGTAAGTTGGTGGTTCGGTAGAGGCCCGACATCAGTCAGTGGTCTGGCAGAAGTCCGATGTCAGTCGGTGGTCCGATAGAAGTCCGGGTGGTGGTCGAGAAGAAGCTAGGTGGCAAGAGCGATCTCTGATCTCTCTTCTTGCTTCCTTACTTGGGGTTCATTTCCATGAGAAGTGAGGGGTCTATTTATAGATTTATGAGAGTGGCATGGCCAATAAATAAGAGGAAGATCAAGGGTAATTTGGGAGTGGTTTGCATGGACGATTGATGTTGATTCCCTTAATCATGAACCATTTATTGGACATTTGAATGTCTTAGTAATATCAAAATTCAACGATCTTGGGCTCCTTGGATTTATCTCGTTGAGCCGCTCGATTCGACTATAATCATGTCATGTTTGGAAACTGTTTGATAATCCAAATTGTGGTTTGAACCTTCCAACAGCACTTTGGGTCTTTGATTTGGACCCATTTGGGCTCGGATTGAGTCGAATTTGGTGTCGTTGGGTTCGTATTTTTGAGACATTTAGTTCGACTATAAGTTTGCTAAAATCAAAGTTCGTATGGTTCCAAATTTAATTTCAAAAGTTTCCAGCTTGATTTTGCCTCGAGATTTGTGTTTGATCAAGATAATTTTTTAATGATATATCAAATATATACAGAAAAAGAATCCAAATAGGCTGCAAAAATAAAAACCTACATAATATTAAGCACCAAAGAGAAACTAAAGGTTGCGAACCAACCCAAAAAGACTCGAGAAATGAAAAAAAGATATAAGACTAGAAGGCCCAAAGGCTAGCTAGACTAAGAAAGCAAAAGAGGGCTTCTTGCAAAAATTACCAACAGAGAGTTAGCACAACCTAGTTGCCTAGGCTATGGACCTTCCATTAGAGGCATCATATAGCAAAAGAAGAAACCATCCATAAAAACATGCTAGCAAAGCACGCAAATGCCAACAAAAGCTCACCAAGGTTACCAAAGCAAAGCTAAGGCCTCCAGGGATGCACAAAGGAAGCCTGCTTCATCATTGTCAGAAGAAAATCAAAAGAAAGATAGCTCCATATCAAAGCAAAGGAGAAGGCATGACTCAGAGCGGAAATAGATGGGAAACCAAGGCCATTGTATTTCAGAGGCAAACAAGTGTTTTTCCAAGAGATAAGATGCAACTTTTTACCATGATAAAAATTCACAGAATATCCTTCTTCGACATCTTTGGGCTATTTTCGAAGAATTTTTCTATACAAAAATTGTTTTTCCTTTGGTATAGGTTATTTTGTTAAAAGAACTAAATAAAAATATTTTGAGCTAAATTTGAGATGAAATAAGTATTTTGTTTAGTATTATTTCATATTTTCAGTATTATATTTAGAATTGAAACATTAATGCTAACCAAATTATAAGGCTAATACTAATAACATAAGCAAAAATATAACCAATTATATAGTACTATTAATCCTAGTTGATATGAAATATTTGACTAAATACTTAAACAAAATGAATTTCAAATTATCTTTTTATGGAGAATTTGTTGAGTAAATTTAAAGCAACGGTGAAATGCACCTAATCAGCCCTTTAATTTACATGCAACATATTTATTATTTAGGGCATATTTGGGGCAGCTTGATGACTGGTTTGCTTTTAGACCACAACCAAACTTATGTTTAGCTACTGCTTGCTCACAACTTATAAAAATTTTTGTAGTAGGAAGCTATTTTTATAATAAGATCTACTAATGGCACGCCACAAGATCAAATTGGAAAGACTTTTTTTTATGTACATATTTTTTTCACTATTTTCAACACAGAGTGTTTCTATATCATCAAATAAACAGTAACAACAATATTAACATTTTTTTATCTACTTTACCGGATAAAAATTAATCGAGTCATATATAATAATCATGGTCGAATCTTTATTTCTACCCAATCATATACATTTATCATAATTGTCAAAATAATAATTCTATAAAATAAATATACCTAATTTGTGTTCCAAAAGTAACTGAAATATACTCAACTGAAGTCTTATCATTTACTGAAACTAACATGTGCAAATAAAAGTAGGTGTGAGTAACACTTGCCTAGTAGGTTACTCAAAACCTGTTGCATAATTCAATATACACATTTGAAATAACTTGTACAATCAATATAACATTATATGAATAATAAAGCATACTTATAGTGAACTAACATGAAATTTATACCATGTCTTGTAACTATCAAATATGAGTCTATAGCTGTAGTAGCATAAACATCCAGGATGAAGTCATATGTGAAACAACAGGAAAGTAAACACTACATAGTATTTTATTTCAAACATTTCACACTTTTTCTCTTTGCCTCCTTATATCTCCACTTCCACTTATAACTTCACGTGTTCATATTTTCTATTCGCCTCCTTATCTCTCAACTTGTTCAGATCACATGTTTAAGCATATCAAACGTATACATGGGCAATCATATAGGTGTGCAGGCCTTTATATCTCTACTTGAACGCACATAAAACATCCACTATCAATCACATGCCCTTATATCTCTACTTGGATACACATAAAACATATTACACTACTCACTTATACTTTTCTCCTCACTCTTTTTTAATACATTTTCAAACATATGCACATAGAACTATCGGTACTTTTAATATGCATAAAACTCAATACTTTTAGTATGAGCATATAAATATTAGTATTTTTAACAATTATAAATAAAATTTGCCATATCACAGAATTATATAGAATCTATATAAAATATAAATAATGACATACCTATATATTGTCCTTCTTCTTCTTTTTTACACATTTTCAAACACATGATCATAAGAATGTCAGTGCTTTCAACATGTCTAAATGGTATTTGATATATCATGGAGTTATACAAAATTTCGCATATACGACACACAGTACAGTTCTACGATGGTAAACTTGTATACATATTTTAATACTTACAAATCATAAAATCATAAAATCATTCATATACAATATTCACAATAATATTTCAAAGCTTTTATTATTCAATAGCAATTTCTACTAGTGCCAATCTACTTGTTAGAATTCTTAAAATACCATATAACCAAAAATATCCAGTGAAAATTAATTTATGTATGTTAATATGACCAAAATATTCTATTTTATAATATACTAAAAGTTACACGTTATAAATAGATTTGTATGTGTGGTAGGTACATGTTATAAACAACAACAAAAGCATTCATTTGAATAGGAAGTTAGAAGTAAAATAATATGAAAGAAAATAATACATAACATTTCATTTCAATATTTCTTTTTTTCCCTTCACTTCCTTACACCTCCATTTATGTCTCCACTTTTTTATATTTTCCTTCTCCTCCTTATACCTCTACTTAATCATAACACATGTGTTTAAGTGTATCAAACACACATATGAGCAACATGTAGTTGCATAGGCCCTTATATCATTACTTGAATACATATAAAATATCCACCACCAATCATAGATCCTTATATCTCCACATGTATGTACATAAAACACCCACCAACATTCATTTGTACTTTTTGCCTCCCACTTTTTTATATATTTTCAAACATATATACATAAAACCATCAGTACTTTCAATATATACAATTCTCAGCATTTTTAGTATGAGCATAATTAGGGCCCGTGCCCCCATGTTAAATCCGCCCCTGAGCATAAAAATATGAATACTTTCAACATATAAAAATCTCAGTACTTTCTATACAAGCATAGAAATATTAGTATTTTCAACATATATAAATAATATCTGCCATATCATAGAATTTTACGGAATGCAAATAAAGTATAATTAATGACATACTTATATTTTCTCCTTCTTCTCCTCTTTTACATATTTTCATACACATGAGCATAAGAATGTTAGTGCTTTCAACATGTCTAAATAATATATGATATATAACACAAAATTTCACATGTATGACATATAAGAAGGTTTCATGGGGGTAAACTTGTACATATATTTCAATAGTTACAAATCACAAAATCATTCATATACAATATTCACAATAAAATTTTGAAGCTTTTATTATTTTGTAGAAATTTCTACCCATGTCAATATACTCGATAAAATGCTTAAAATGTCATATAACACAAAAATAGTTGATAAAAATTTGATTTATACATGTTAATATGACTTGAATGTTCCATTCTATAATATACTAAAAGTTACATGGTTAAAATTTCTCAATCTTCATAATCCTAAGTTTATATGAAATGTAACTAAATAAAATATCAAAATTTCGCACAAGAGTCATAAAATTGAAATCTAAAATAGGGTAATACAAACCTACCTCGATCTAAATAATATTTCCAACTATCCAAACGGATGAAATCGATTATAAAAAATCCTAACCTAGCTTTTCTCTCCTTTCTTGCTTCTCTTTTTTTCCTCCTCTCTTTCAACCAAAGAAAAGAATAACATTTATGAGATTTTAAAAGTGAAGTTAGATATTTATATAAAATATTTTGCCTATCATCACGACACCCAACCTTCAATGTTGAAGCATCAATACAGTGACGTGACGCCCCAATGAGTAGAATTCTATCTTTAAAATATAAAGATTAGCGATGCAATGTCAATACAGTATCATTACGCCCCCAAGCGGCGCTTTCCACTTATATGTTCCTGAAAATAGAGATACCAATGTCGCGGTACCGCATGAGAGCACTGCAATGCTACAAATATAAAGAATATAGCCAAAGTGCCAACACTATAGTGTCCCAAAGGACTCTATTCAATTTATTAAATTTTCTTTAAAATACAAGAAAATTAATACAACTTTAATAATTCACAGAGAATCAATAAATGTCACATAAACATACAAATTTTACTAAATTTGCATTAAGTCACTAAACATAGTTTAATTACTGTACAAGGAATCATTACAACTACTATGTAGGAATTATAAGGAAGCTTGTGTCTAATTTTAAAAATAAAGTATAAAATCTACAGCAATTTTAAAAAAATTACTTTTCTTCTAACAGTTTCATAATCTTCTTTATAAAAAATTATAATCGTCCAAAACAGACTCTTAATCCCTCCTCTTCTTCAAACTTGCAAGATGCATTCAAATATGTGCATAGGTGCAAAGAAAAAAACATGATAACTGAGTAATATTTTGATCAGAGCAAGTTTTAAAATTTGTAAATATATTTTAAAAAATATATTAATAATCAATATTTAAGTTGATTATGACTTGCTAATTTTGTAAATCTATCTTCTTTTCAGGAAATTTCTGAAGAATCACTTTATAGAAAAATTTTCTCAAGAACAGAATGTATCTGGTCATTTTCTCATAATAGTAAGCCCCAATTCACACTTCTCATCTCTGAAACTATGTTATCAATCATTTTGTTAAGTTGTTCTTAGCCATGAAAATTAAGATCAACGGCGACGGTAGGCTGCTCGAACTGCAATCAAATGTGGACCAGGCTCCCTAATCCAAACTGTAGATAGTCAACAACTGGAAGAGAAAACAGGGTACCCAAGCACTGACTTGTGACTTGTAGCTGTGGAATTAAGATTTTAATCATATTTTTATGAGCTCCTTACCTATATTGTCTGCCAACCTTTAATGACTTCGATTATAAAATCATAGCAAAAGCTTCAACGCTAATTCGCACCAACTTCATCTTATAATGTCTTCCTCTCTTATGTTATCGTTCGCCGCCATGGCTCTCCTCCTTCTCCTCCCCACTTCCTCCTCCTCTTCAAGCCTTCTGACAGATGAGCAAGCTCTCCTCTCTCTCAAAGCTCTAATAACCAGTGATCCTTCCAATGCCCTGTCTTCCTGGATCAGTACTACTAATAACAACATCAATTCAACAAGCCTCTGCACCTGGAAAGGCGTTTTCTGCGATAAACCTGAAAACAGAGTCACTGGTCTAGACTTATCCGGCCTGACTTTATCAGGCATTTTAACCCCAAACCTCGGCAATCTCACCTTCCTCCGCTTCCTTCTTCTCCAATCCAACCATTTCACCGGTTTTCTTCCAGACCAAATAGGCCGCCTCTCGCAACTGCAACTTCTCAACGTAAGTTCAAACTTCTTCAACGGTCAAATTCCAAACAGCATAACCAATTGCACCGACCTCACCACCCTCGACCTCTCCGGAAACAAGTTTTCCGGCCAAATTCCGCCGAAGCTTCAACGGCTCCGCAACCTTCAAATAATTAGACTAGCACAAAACCAGCTGACTGGCCCCATCCCTCTTTCCATCACCAACATTTCAAGTCTGACGTCTATTGATTTGGGTACCAATTCTATCTCCGGTTCGATGCCTGATGGCTTGTCCCGTCTGAAAAAGCTACAGCATCTGCAGCTCTCGATCAACAACATCGAAGGTAATTATAGGATAAAAATAATATGTTCATGCTTAAGTACTGATTTATTGTGGATTATGTTCGGTGATCATTGAACGACATGAAAAATAAAAATTATGATTTTTGAAAAAAAAAATATATTTACTTCTGAACTAAATGTATTATTGTATTTCTGAAATACATCACTGCAGGAATGGTCCCCCCTTCTCTCTACAACCTCTCCTCGCTCGTCACCTTCGCAATGGCCTCAAACAACCTCTACGGGGAGATTCCTGCGGACGTTGGCTTCCGTCTGCCGAACCTCCTCGTCTTCCACGTCTGCTTCAACGAGTTCACCGGCAAGATCCCACCGTCTCTTCACAACTTAACCAGAATCCAAAGCATACGTATGTCGCATAACTTTCTCCGAGGAACCATCCCACCGGGCCTCGAAAAGCTTTCAGAACTCGTCATGTACAACATCGGCTACAATCTTCTCTTCACCTACGACGGTCTTCAGTTTGTAACTTACTTAACAAACAGCACTAAGCTTCAATTCCTTGCTTTTGATGGAAATTCATTCGACGGTGTCATCCCTGCTTCGGTAGGCAATCTTTCTTCTGTTCTCACAAAGCTTTATATGGGAGAAAGTAAGATTCGTGGCAGTATACCGGAGTCAATAGGCCGGCTTAAAGCCTTGCAGCTGCTTAACATGAGCATCAATTACATCTCTGGTGAAATTCCGCAAAACATAAGCCAACTTATCAATCTTCAGATGCTCGGCCTTGCCGGAAATAGAATTACAGGGCAAATTCCGGTGGGTCTTGCTGAGCTCCGTAAGCTGAGCAAGCTCGAAATGTATGGAAATGATCTTGAAGGTGGCATTCCGAGTAGTTTTGCAAACTTTGAGAGTTTGTTATATCTAGATTTATCAGGCAACAGGCTAAATGGAAGCATACCAAGAGAAATCTTCTCCCTCACCAGTCTTACGTCTCTGTTAAATCTTTCTAATAATTACCTCTCGGGCTCTTTGCCGCTTGAGATTGGGAGCATGGTGAACGTTATCAGTATCGATATCTCGAATAATTTGATATCAGGAAACATTCCTCTGTCAGTTGGAAGCTGCAGGAGTTTGCAAGTTCTCTTCTTGGCGAACAACTCGCTCACTGGACTCATTCCAGATTCCATTGGAAAGCTCAGTGGCCTGCAAAAACTCGACCTTTCTTCTAACCATATTTCAGGTTTCATACCGAACGATCTCGCCGATCTGCACGCTCTCCAGTTTTTGAACCTATCATTCAACAATCTGGAAGGAGTCGTGCCGGAATATGGCGTCTTTAAGAACAGCTCTGAAGCTCTACTCGAAGGAAACCCGATGCTCTGCACGGGGAATTCTTCATGCAAAACTGGCTCTTCTGGAAAAAACTGGAAAGCAGCTTACACAATAATTATCCTTGTCGTTGCTATCTTTGCACTGTGTCTTCTAGTTTTTGCTGTATTGTTCTTCGTCAAAAGAAAGAACTTGTTCGCAAAGATATCGGATGCAAAAAACTCAATTAAAATTTCTGTTCCCTGGATTTCATACGATGAAATCCTTCGAGCAACAAATAACTTGAGTTCAGAGAACTTAATCGGAAGAGGAAGCTTCGGCTCTGTTTATAGAGGTGCACTAATCAAAGAAGGTTCCGCAATTGCCACAGCCGTCGCTATTAAAGTGTTGGATCTTAGCATTCGAGGAGCTTCAAAGAGCTTCATTGCAGAATGCGAGGCCTTAAGGAATGTAAGGCACCGGAATCTTGTAAAGCTGATAACTTCGTGTTCAAGCTGCGATTTTGCAAACAATGACTTCCTTGCTTTGGTGTATGAGTTCATGGGAAATGGAAGCTTGGAGGATTGGTTAAGAGGCAGGACAAGACATGAAGAAGATGATCATGAGGGGTTGAGTTTGGAGGAGAGGTTGGAAATTGCTATAGATATAGCGAGCGCCATGGATTACCTGCACCATGACTGTGATGCTGCCGTTGTGCACTGTGATTTGAAACCAAGCAATGTGTTGTTGGATGTTGAGATGACGGCAAAAGTAGGAGATTTTGGATTGGCGAGGCTAATTATGGAGAAGGATGGTATCTCGGCTACCAGCTCAGAGTGGTTAAAGGGCACAATAGGATATATTCCTCCAGGTAATTCCTCTTCTTCTTCTCTTCTACTTCTTCCACATTGAATCTTATTATTTCTTGAATTAACAAGAATTTAAAACTGAACAGAGTATGGATTGGGAGAGAGACCATCAACAAAAGGAGATGTCTATAGCTTCGGTGTTATGCTTCTTGAGCTTCTAACAGGAAAGAGTCCCATGCAAGTAGCGAGCATTGATGGAGAAGTACTGGTCTTGGAAAAATGGGTTCGATCTCTGTTTCCAGATAAGCTGTTTCAGGTTATAGACCCTCAGCTCCTTCCTCATGATCAGAAAATCCAAATAATTAACTTGGAGGAATCTCCATTGGTCTCCATGGCTAGGGTTGGACTCTTATGTGCTGTTGAATCACCAGAATCACGTATTAGCATGAGGGTTGCTCTCCATGAATTGAAGAGTATCAGAGACTCCCTTCACAAGATTGATTGGGCTGATTCTCTAGGATAATATGTTCATGTTCTTTTAAATTTGCACTGAGTGAATGTTGTTAGAAACTTCAAAATAAATAAAAATATGAACATAATGATTATGATTATTGTGAGATCTTCTCGAGAGGAAGAAGCACTTCCTCTTTTTGATCTTGAGAGGAGGAGGGAGAGGGAAGGGGAGAGGGAGAGGGCAGCAAACTAAATTTTATTTAATTCTTAACCATTCCTAATTACAACCTATATGCCCCTATTTATAAGCACAAATGCTACACAACAAGCTACAAACTAAAAAACTTGGACCAATTATCCAACAATCTCCATCTTTGTCCAAGATTTACACAGAAAGATAACTGCTGTCTACAAAGAACAGCTCGACCTCCCGACAGATCTTCTTCTGTCGCACTGCGTCCCACATAGTCCTACAAACCTAATCGTGTGAAACATCACAACCATCCATCAGAAATTGCCTATGCAGGTACTATTAGCTAATAATGACACGTATAAATTTAGCACCATCAGTGTAATTAATGGAATGAAACAGTATTTCTTCTAGAAACTCACCTTCTTCTTCTTCTTCTTGGTCCATCTATGTAGCTCTTCTTCATGGTAGGAAGCCTAAGAATACTAATCCCTCTATTCTTTCGCTCCATCACCCATCCAACAGAATCATCTCCCAATAACTCATCATTGAGTGAAAACTCCCCCAACAAAATGGGAGACATCTCCATTTACCCCACAACTCAAATTTCTAATGTCCAATATCAAGAACATCATATCAACTCAATTGACTTTAGAAAATCACATGACATGAAGATCACAACTTCTCAAGATCATTAAAGAAAATGGGTTTGATGGTTATCTTGACGACTCCCCCTCATGCCCTCTAAGCACCTCATCAGTGATGATGGCTCGGTAATCACAAACCCCGCTTACAATAATTGGATGCTCATCGATCAAAAACTTGACCATTGTTATATGTTATACCATTTTTATGCCACTCCTTTCATGTTTTATTAATATCGAATCATGCTATGAAATGTGGACAATACTTATTCATCGAATATAGCCCTCAAACAATTGCATCACACTTAAGAAAAAAAAAAAAAGAACTTCACTACATATCCATGAAAGCCCAAACCATGACCTATACTTATCCTAGATCAAAATAGAAGAAGACACCATCGTTGCTACAAGGTCCCCTCTCGACCACAAATACATTAAACTCTACATGCTAAATGGTCTACCTCCCTCATATCAAGCACTAAAGATTGCTACTAGAACAAACTCTAACCAACTAGCCTTAAGGGCGTACACCCTCTGCTTGGTAGTGAAAAATTCAACCATGCTACGGAAGCAGCCAAAGAACTCCACCTTTTGCAATCAACCACAACCATTATTGCTTTATATCCATAAGAAATAGGAGGCATGCTTGTTTCCCTCACTCATCCACTAGTCAGGGTAGATCCAACCACATCTCAAAAACAATCAAGAAATCAATGTCATTTACCCAAGAGGAACATAAATCAACATCCTCCTTCATCCCCTATTACATTTATGACAAACTCGACACGTTGCAGCCAATTGTTGGCAACTTAGCTACAATGATGCATCCCCTAATCAACAAACTTTCTTCTCCACAAATATGACATCCACTATATAATGTTTTCTTAACACAAGAATAACCTCACAACTTTCATATGCAACCAAATTACACAATCCTATTGAGTAGTAAGGAACCGAAAAATTTATGTTCAATAATGGTCAATCACTACCCATAACTTACACTGGCCAAGGCATATTTCCAACATCATATAGTAAGCTCACTTTATCTCAACTACTTCATGTTACCAACCTCCCTTACAACCTCATATTCATTCATCAACTCATTTCTTAATACTCATATTTCATTTACTTTGATTCCACTGATTGTTAAATAAATGACTCAAGACCAACAAACTACTCCTCACGGATCCTTGCCACAAAGGCCTCTTTCCCATATGCTCAGCCTCATAGCCATTGCATCACTAAGCCCATCTTTTAGCTTAATCATTTCTTGACCTATGATATAGATGGCATGGATGCTTACATTACATAGTACAAGCTTCTTTAGCATAAGCAACCCCTATGTTATATAATACTCCCAAGTCTTAATATTGTACCTCCTTTACTCTGCAAAGAATCATATATTTTTATTTCAATTATCTCAACCTCACAATTACAAAAATATAAAACTTATTTACTATGATGTATAGGGGCATTCCCCCATCATATATACTCTTAATCATGATTACTATATTTTATTCATTAATAATTTCTCAAGGTATTGTTTGGTATATCCTATGAAACATAATATGAAACTATAACAAAATCCACCCAATTGACAACATGATCGAATGCTAATTTAATAAAAATATTATGCTTTGATGGTGGCAGTGAATATAACTCTATTACAATCCGGGAATCCAACTATCTGTTTTGATTATTATAAATATTATTGAATGTTTATTTATTCATTCATGATATATATATATATATATATATATATATATATATGGGTCAATATATTTGACAGAAATCTCACTAAACCTGAACTCATCTAACACATTTATTATATGGATAATACAATTTGTTGGATCAGTATCACCCGATTAACTAAAATATGACCTACTTAACCTAATAATATATGTTAGTATTTGTAGCCCTTTAGAACCAAAGCTTGGATAGTAATGAGGACAATTTGGAGTTATTCAAGTCAACCCAAACTCATATTTTTTTAGTCAGGTTCATGTCAAATTATTTCGTTGAGTCATTTATTAATACTCCTTCCAATGCTTTCACTGTTATAAGGCATCAATATTAGAACCGACATAAAGTCCCAACTCGAACCCAACACAAAAAATTTGGTTTGGGATAACCTATAAGTGAATAAAAAAATGAGGTGGGTTCGAGTTAACATGAGAAATAATAGCTTAGCTATTTAATTCTTTTTTTATTTTAAAAAAATTTAGATAAAATTATAATTTTTTTCATTATTTTTTTAATTGTCATGTCCAAATTGAATTATCATGTTCTTTTCAAGCAAAGTTGAAACCAACCCATCACATATTAAATATTTTTTGTGTCGTGTTGGGTATTCTTCGAGTTAGGTTAATTTGGGTTCATATTAGTATTTTTTATCCATTTAATTAATAGTCCATTTTCTAATTTATTTTAATCATATCGTGCCATTTTCTAGTCATATTTTAACCTGACCTATGAACCTAAACTGACACCACTACCTAGCTATGACCTTACTAAACTAACAGACTCTCAACCCAACATCCACAAGTTGCTTATTCATGAGGTATACCACCTCTTAAAAAAGGCAGGTGTTATAACCATATAAGAAAATATTCATATCTTAATATGTGTCCTTCAATAAAAGCTCATTCCTATTCAAATGCACTCCTACAACATAGGCACATTCATAGCCATAAAATCACAATAACCATTAACTTTTGTACATATCACGTCACTCAAGAAAACTTCATGAAAAATAGAGGTCTCTCTTATAACATCTTACAAACCTTTATCAAATGCTCTACTAATAACCTCACCACCTCATTCAACAAAATTGCACATGCATCTCACTCCACCTACCATATATCACCATTTACATCCTAATCTATTGTAACACCCCACGATACCCCACCAGCAACGCAGAGTATAGCAGAGAAAATATAACATTCATAATTATCAACATCTAATACTTTTAATCTTTTCCATATATATATATATATATATATATATTACATCCACACCTGAAAATTTTGAGGTGTTACATCTATGTGGATGGCATTCTAGTCACTTGGAATAACAACCCAACCATCTCTAACCTTCTCCAAAACCTACAAAGTAAGTTTAAAATGAAAAATCTAATCAATAGTTACAAACTATTATATTCATCTCAAACAATCTATATACGCATTGGAATCCTTCATTGATCCAATACGACTGATAGTAAACCCATTTTAAATCCAACATCCTCCAAATGAAAAACCACAAAAACTTCTAAAATATCCTTTTTCACTCCAAAACTCTACCTACTTCTGATTGGTTCACTAAAATACCTTACCATTACTCTCCCATGCTTCTCTTATATTGTAAGTTGCATGTGTCAACACATGTAAAACCCATTTGATCACCATCAACAATTACTAAACGTGTGCTATGCATACTCTGACCCATTTTGGGCAAAGGATCTAATTAATAGAAAATCAATCATTGGCTATTGTGCGGTCTCAGGAAGCACCCCTCATATCTTGGTACATCAACAAGCAATCAAATATAGCATGCTACTCCACCAAAATGTAATATCATGCCTTATCCATGGATACTACTAACATCATATGGCTTCAACTGTTTTACACAAATTCAATATATATTAATCATTATCGATATCAATTAACTGTAACAATATCTCAACTATAACACCTGAAAATAATTTAGTATTCTATATTATAAGCAAACATGTCAAGATTAATAGTCATTATATACCCAACTACATCAGATCATAATAAATCATTATTCATCATATAATTGTTGACTTCTTCACCAAATTTATACCTATACTATATTCCCATCAACTATGGAACATGTTGACAAGCCAAAAGGGGCCATCAACTTGTGGGTGAGTGATAACACATGCCACCACTCATGTCTAGCAATGAACTAATACATAAAGCAATTAAAGCCCTATAAACCTAACCGCATGGAACATCACAAACATCCATTAGGAATCACCTCTGCGTTCACAACTAGCTCGCGAATTATGAATGCATAAATAAAGCTACTGTAAACAAGAATAGTGTAATGAAATCAAACAATATTTTCCCTACAAACTCATCTTCTCCTTCTTTTTGATTGGCTCCATCCCTAGAACTCTTCTTCACTTCTTGCCATTTCACACTTGATGAATATCCATGTTATAAATTCATTAATTTCATCCTTATTTCTTTGATTGGATGGAAAGGAGGGGTTCCCACTAGTTATTTTTAAAATGTTATGTACTCTTGATCTCCATTGGACCAAACTTTTTTAATTTAAAGGTCTCTTAGATCTATACTTGGATTTCATTTATTAATGATTTGAAAATTAAATGTGTCTTAAACTCTAGGGAATTCACACTAGTGAGGCTTGTGCTTTGTGCAACCTAGCTAATGAGCATAGATAGAGTCAGGACTTCTTTCTAGTGGAGGCACAAATTAGATTTTTTAAATATTTGAGTTTTTTTTTAATCCGAGCTTCAAATCAATATTGATAGTTTTAAAAAACATTTTGTTTGAATTTGCTATTTTAAAATAGTCATAATAGAAAAAGCACTTTCAATTTATATTGCATTTATCTTAAAATAACTTCTTAAGGTTTTAATTTATTATAACATAATTTTGATTATAATATAATTTGTTTTCAAATAAATGTTAGAGCTATAATGAGATGAATAAAAGAAAAAAATGTTATTAATTATGCTTCTATTTAATAAAAATATGAATATTGACAAAATAAAATAAAATAAAATAAATAAATAAGGATTATAAATTGCTTGGGGGAGGGTTTGTCGTGCCCCCTTGGCTCACCCGCCCTTAAATCAACACATCGTAATGAGTCTCACTTCCGCTTATTCTTTGATGGATGGAGCTTTTTGCACATATCACTTACGAATAGTCTTTTGGCTTTGGGATTTATATTTAATTTTATGAAGTATTGGATTCGATCTACAACCCTCATGGGATGTCCCCAATTTTTCTTTTTATTGTTCTTTTACAAGCCTTTTTTCATCATATCGGTAGGATTTCTGAGCCTAGTCCTTTTGGAATGCTTCTAGTCTAATTATATCTTGTTCTAAGTGTTTTTTTTTTGGTCTAAATGTCACTTGTGTATAAATTATTTACTTTAGGGGCTATTTGGTTTTAAATATTTAGCATTTCAATGTTGAATATAGTGCAAAATAAATTCATTTATATGAAATAAATTATGATATTTGGTTAGTTGTAGATAAATTCAAGAGACTAAAGTATTGTCTATGAATTGTTATAAAATAAACCTCAATATTTTAATTTTTTTTTAATATTGTTTTTTTCTAAGCGGGGTGGGGAGCATGGTGGCAGTAGGTTGTGGTGGTAGTGCCCGACAGGCAATAGGCGGTGACCAACATTGGCCAGCGATGGTTGCAATAGTGGGCGACAACTAGTTATTGGTGGCAATAGTCACTAGCGGGTCTACAGTGGGGGCCTTGAGAACACAGTCCCCCACTACCCAGCCCATAATAGTTTATTTCCAAACCTATAAGAAAATATTTTTATTGCAGAAAAGGCAATGATATTGGCCCATAAAACCAACAATAATTTATTTAAAAGGTAAAGAGGGAGTTGAAGATAAACTTGAATTATGGAGGTCAACCTTAGAGTCTAAAGGTTTTCGCTTGAGTAGATCTAAAACTGAATATATGGAGTGTAATTTTCGTAGTAATAGATCTAGTGAGGGATTGTGACTTTGGGCGATCAAGTCATTAATAAGAGTACATATTTTAGATATCTTAGATCTAATATTTAGAGTGATGGTGAAATTGATGGAGATATTACCAGCAAATTTCAAGTTAGATGGTTGAAGTGGAGGAATGCATTGTGTGATAGAAAAGTCCCTCCTCAAACTTAAGGGAAATTATATAAGATGGTGGTGAGACCTGCAATGCTTTATGGTGCTGAATATTGGCCATTAAAACAGAAGCATAATACTAAGTTAAGTGTTGCAAAGATGAGGATGCTCAGGTGGATGAGTGGCTTTACCCTTAGAGATAGGATACGAAATGAGCATCTACGTGAAAAGGTTGGAGTAGCTCCAGTGGAAGTTAAGATTAGAGAGAGTCACCTTAGATGGTTTGGACACATAAAATGACGGCCTTCCAATGAACCAGTTAGGAAAGTAAAGGTATTAGATTAGACTCATGCTAAGAAAGATAGAGATATACCTAAAAAGACTTGGTTAGAAAATATTAGAAATGATCTTTCTTTATTAGACCTCTCATTCTTCACATAAGGGGGAGGAAGAAAAAAGAAAACTTGGGAGCTTTCTTGCAACCCAACAGTTGCCATATTTTCTTCCCGACCACCTACCGTCGTTGAACTTCTACATGTTCATCAACAACCACCACCAGATTTCTTCTATACCACCAATTGTTGCTAGACTTTTGCTTGTTCGTTGGCGACTACTGAATCTTCTCCCGACTTCCGATCGTCGTCGGACTTACGCTTGTTCGTTAGTCGTTGTCGGATCTCCTCCCGACTTCTGTCCATCGCCAGATTTCCACCCGTTCGTTGGCCTTCACTGAATCTCTTCCCAACCATCGACCGTTGTCGAACTTTCGCCTGCTTGTTGGACATTGTCGGATCTCCAACCATTGCTAAACCTCAGCTAAACATTCTCCTAACTATTGTCACCAGATTTCCAACATATGTCATTCATTTAAGCTCAAGAATACCCATCCGAAGTTTGGCAAGATCTTCAACATATTGTTTTCATATTATTCTCGAGTTGAAGGACGGGTCAACTTTTGTAACTTATTCAAACAATAGTGAAATTATTTCAATTGGGCAATGCCCCATGATTTTTTCTCTTTTCAGGATTTTTCACGTAAAAATTTTGGTATTTCTCTGTCATCTTAATTGCTTGTTTGTGTGGTGAATTTTTGTGCATCGCCAAGAAGTAAAATCTTTTCTCTCTATCACCGTGAATTTTTCAACCCGTAATATATATAAAAAAAATATTGTATGTTATATTTATTTTTAATAACACTTAAATATTTAAAATGAAATAAGATAATCATATATTTTTACATAAGAAAATTAATATAATATAATATATAGAATTCAATAATTTATTGAAAATAAATATTAATATTATTGGAAGTCAAAAATATTACTTCACTATGCTCTATTAAATATAAAGTAAACAAAAATTACAAAATAAAAGATTGATAATATTTTAAAAATTATAAATTTGTGTCTCTCTTTTATAAAAATTTCTGACTCCACTCCTAACAATACTATGTAAAATTGTGATATAGTGCATTAAAAATTATTCAAATTGAATTATTTCAAAATTAAAAATAAGCTAAATATTTAATTTTAAATATATCAACAAATTAATTTTTATTGTTTTCATCCAACTAAATAATTAAAAATTTTTATTTTCTATATACTTACAAACTACGCTTCAAATATTTCAAATAAAACGGCGCCTCACTTAAATTGAGTTCGGCTGTCACCACACAGCCCAACCGTCCCAAACCGGGAAAACATTTGAGACTGGCCCATCTCCGAATCCCCAGCTCTTTCCGCGTTTATTGTGCCGTTGATCTAATCCTAATCTAGTGGACAATAACAAGCACGCGAAGCCAAAGCAGCGTACTTGAGAGGGAAAGCGCCACATAACAAAGCATCCGACCTCCAATCCTCCACATATTATTGTAGGCAATCTTATGCATGCGTCTGCCTCCCTGAAAGATTGAAGTTTTGTATTTTTCCTCTTAATCCCGAAAAGTTTGCAGCGGCGGCGGCGGCGGCAGCTGCAGCTTAGGAAGAAGAAGAAGAAGAAGAAGAAGGCGACTTCCGGAGGGCTTTACGGTATTTTGAATAAGGAACAAAAGAAAAGAAAGGGAGGCAGCTTGTACAGGTAATGATCAGCCATGTGAGACAGTGGGAAGATTCTAATTTCCTATTTGTTTTTCTTTGCGTCATATATTACAGAGTAATAGCTATCCCTCTTTCCTTCAGGAGGATTGGTCGTCTTTTTCTCCTTGGCAGGAGACGAGTGAGGTGAATTTCAGAATCTTTGCCTTTCCGGGAGGATAACCGGAGCTTCACAGTTTAGGCTTATAGAGATTTCGGCCTTTTTCTTGTCTTGGTTTCTCTTCTTCCTGCTTAGTATCTGTGAAAGGAACGTTTCAAGGGTTTCCCAATGACTTCATCCTGAAAGAGGTCAGTGTTGTGTTATCAGGAAACTTTAAATAAGTGCATTTTTAATTTGGTATCCTCTGCAATAGCTCGCTCTCTATCCGCCATCAATTATCTGATGCATATTTATGAAAGCAATAAAGTGCTTGAACAGTCAATGCTTCTATTATAAACCCTATGCTTTGAACAAGTTCCCATCATCTTGTTTCTGTGTTCAGCCCTTATTACTTTACCAAATCCACATGAATTGGTGCACCTTAGAGCAGTAAATGCCTGTTCTTTGTAGCATGACGACTCCTTTTTTAGTTATTGAGCGAGGTAATAAAAAAACCACCTTTGTCCTCGCTTGAAGAAACCTAGAGCTTTCTTCCTCTCATTTGAAGAAAACCATCTTAAAATTTCCATTTTGATTTGCTTAACCTCCAGCTCTGAATCTTCACTATCCTCTAAAACCTACAAGTTCTAATTTTGTTCCAGGTGTAATGGCTAAGGACTACCCTGGGTCTGCCAATTTCTTCCAGCTGGAATCAAGGAGGCAACGCCTCACATGGATCCTAGCAATAAGCAGCCTGTGTGCCATCTTCTACGTTATAGGCGCTTGGCAGAACTCTTCCATTCCCAAACCCAACCCTTCAAATATCTCCAAAGTCAGGTGCGACGACATCAGTGACAGTACCGCCTTGTCGAAGAACAGCCTCCATGGTGCCACCTCCTTACAATCCAATGCCAACCTTGATTTCAATGCTCACCACCAGCTAGACCTCAAAAATACTTCACCTTCCATGGAGAAATTTCAACCTTGTGCCATGAACTTCAGTGAATACACTCCTTGCCAGGATCGAACCAGAGGGAGGAGGTTTGAAAGAGCAATGCTGGTTTATAGAGAGCGGCATTGTCCTACCAAGGATGAGCTTATCAGATGCTTGATCCCAGCTCCGCCAGGGTATAAGACACCTTTCAAGTGGCCTCAAAGCAGAGATTATGCTTGGTACCACAACATCCCTCACAAGAAACTCAGTGTTGAGAAGGCTGTTCAGAACTGGATCCAGGTTGAGGGTGATCGTTTCCTATTCCCAGGTGGCGGCACAATGTTTCGTGAAGGCGCTGATGCTTATATTGATGATATCAATGAACTCATTCCATTAACTGATGGGAGTATAAGGACTGCAATTGATACTGGTTGTGGAGTATGCTCTTAAAGATCCATCCTTTTTCGGTTCTGTAAAAATTTCTTTGATAAGTGAATTGTGAGACTTTTTTAAAAATGTTTTTGAAAATTTGAAGGTTGCAAGTTGGGGAGCTTATCTACTGAAGAAGAACATACTGACAATGTCTTTTGCTCCGAGAGATACACATGAGGCACAGGTCCAGTTTGCACTGGAACGAGGAGTTCCAGCCATGATAGGAGTAATGGCATCAATGAGGATTCCATATCCTGCAAGATCTTTCGATATGGCTCACTGTTCTCGCTGTTTGATCCCTTGGCAAGCTCATGGTGGGTATCTCTGTCCTAAAATTTGCATTTTTGATGTATTGATTAAGTTTTAAATTTATGATTCCTAACATTCTACAGAAGTTTAGTTTTGTTATAACGAAAGAAACTTTCAAATATTTGTATAAAGTAGCATTATATACTGCCCTATTCATTCTTTTGGATTATTATATTGAGGGATTCTGCATTCGCTTCAGAGGGTCTGTATCTATTGGAGGTTGACAGGGTTCTACGACCTGGAGGATTCTGGATTCTTTCAGGTCCACCTATCCATTGGAAGAAGTATTACAGAGGCTGGGAAAGAACTCAAGAAGATCTGAAGCAAGAACAAGATGCGATAGAGGAGGTTGCGACACAAATATGCTGGAAGAAAGTGATCGAAAAGGAAGATCTGTCTATTTGGCAGAAGCCCATCAACCATAATGAATGCATCAAGTCAAGAAAAAATTATCAAAGACCCCACATATGCAAGAATGGCAATGCTGATGCTGCTTGGTACAAAAAAATGGAGACTTGCATTACTCCATTGCCAGAAACCAGCAAAGATGTTGATGTTGCCGGTGGAGAGCTGCGAAAATGGCCAGAGAGGGCTTTTGCCGTGCCGCCTCGAATAAGCATGGGAAGTATTCCCGGTGTTACCCCTCAGAAGTTTGAGGAGGATAACAAGATGTGGAAGGAGAGGGTGGCATACTACAAGAAGCTCATACCAACACTAAACCGCGGACGCTATCGAAATGTGATGGACATGAATGCCAACATTGGAGGATTTGCCGCAGCGATAGACAAGTACCAAGTTTGGGTGATGAATGTTGTTCCTGTGAATTCTGATCACGATACGCTTGGTGTTATTTATGAAAGGGGATTCATCGGCACTTATCAGGATTGGTGCGAAGCTTTCTCAACATATCCTAGAACTTATGACTTCATCCATGCTGATGGTGTTATCAGCAGCTACCAAGAAAGGTATGCTTGATGAGTACTTTCTTATTATTCTTTATACTCAGCTTTTCCAAGTAGCTCAAATGACTGTTAAACCAAGTTAAAAATACCAAAGCCTTGAAGTCAAGCTTAGATAATGATAAATATTATTATCAAGTAGCCCAAATGATAGGTAAGCTAGAAAATTACTCGATTCATTCCTTGCTCTTATAAGAAGCATAACTAGAAAAATCATATGGCCTGAATTATGCTCTTGCTTAGTTTGATGCTAGTAAATATTATCTTCTATTTCTTCTTTGTATTCAAAGCATCATCCTGAAATTATGAAATTAAGGAAAATGGCAGTCAAAAGGAATTTTAGCTGTACTTGTCCTGGAATAGAAAAGTACTATTCAAACTTAAGGGAAAATTCTATAAGATGGTGGTTAGACCTGCAATGCTTTATGGCGCATAATGTTGGCCATTAAAAGAGAAGCATAATATTAAGTCAAGTGTTGCAGAGATGAGGATGCTCAGGTGGATGAGTGGCTTTACTCTTAGAGACAGGATACGAAATGAGCATATACGTTAAAAGGTTGGAGTAGCTCCAGTGGCAGATAAGATTAGAGAGAGTCGTCTTGGATAGTTTGGTCACATAACACACCGGCCTTTTTATGACTCGGTCAGGAGAGTAAATGTATTAGATTTAACCTATGTTAAGAAATGTAGAGGTAGACCTAAAAAGACTTGGTTAGAAAATATTAGAAATGACATTTCTTTATTAGATCTAAATGAGAATTTGACTCTTAATCGGATACAATGGAGAAAAAGGATTCATGTAGTTGTTAATGAGGTCTGGCGGTAAGCAGAACCCAAGCACTTAGGCCACTCCTCTGTGACAGCAGAAACCGTTTACTTCCTTCTGCCATCCTTGCTCTGATACCAGAAATGATGTAGATAACACCTGCAAGAAATGAAAACAGAGGAACAAGAGAAGGAATTTGCAATGGAACAGTATCAAAGTTCTGTATCTATTTTTCTATCCCCCCATAGCCGATGGCCAAGGCTATTTCTATATTCAGCCATACTACAAAAGGACGGACCAGCAAAAAAGGTCACGCTAGTGCAGTAACCAACTATAGAAAGAAAGGTAGTGGAGCACCTGCTCTCTAACTGAACAAGGCAATAAGTAGTAAGATTAATAAGTAACTAATATTAAGTGGTAACTAATATTAAGTAGTATTCCCCTGTAATTACTATTAAGCTTGGATGCACTGCATCATACGCCTCCGCTCAGAAAAGAATCTGTGCTGACAGATTCAAGATTGGTGTTGCTATCATCAGGAGGAACATAGGAGTAAATGTCAGCAACATTGAAAGTGTGTGACGTATTGAAGTCATCCAGAAGGTCTACGACATAAGCGTTGTCGTTGATTCGTCTGTTAATTGGGAAAGGACCCCATTTCTTTTTGGTGAGCTTGGAGTAATTGCCCGGTGGAAGGCGTTCCCTGCGCAAACGAACAAGGACTAAATCTCCTGGATGAAAAATTTTCTCTCTTCGGTGAGCATCAACAGCTAGTTTGTATTTGGCATTGGATTGTTGTACCTTCAGTCGGACATCAGAAAGGAGGTTTGTAAATTGATCGGCTAATGCTGCAGCCGCCTTGCTTTTGATTTGTGGAAGTACTGCAATATCAAGAATGGTATTTGGCATTTTAGTGTAAACTATGCTGAATGGACACATACCAGTTGCCGATTTGTCATAGAATTGAAAGCAAATTTAGCATGGCCAAGTACGTCATCCCATAGTTTAGGGTGCTCTTGTACTAAACAACGAAGCAGATTTCCAAGAGTCCGATTGACGACCTCTGTTTGAGGATGGTAGGATGAACTCAATTGAATTTGTGTATTCAAGCGTTTCCACAGCTCCCGCCAGAAATGGCTTATGAACTTAACATCTCTATCTGATGTGAGACTCCGAGGAATCCCATGAAGGCGCACAACCTCTTTAAAAAAAGTTTGGCAACATTGAGAGCATCAAATGTCTTCTTACAAGCGACAAAATGCGCCATTTTAGAAAAACGGTCTACCACCACCATAATTGAATCATTACCACGTTTCGTCCGAGGTAGACCCAAAACGAAATCCAAACTCAAATCTTCCCAAATCGTTTCCGGCACTGGCAAAGGTTGATACAACCCGGTGTTCTGCCCTCCGCCTTTGTAGCTCTGACAAACAACACACCTTTGGATAAATTTAGTGACATCCTTCCTCAAATGTGGCCAGAAAAATCGCCTCTGCAGCTGCTCGATGGTATTGTCGCGGCCATTATGAGCAGACAGGCCTCCAGCGTGAGCTTCTTGTATTATGCGTTGCCTCCAAGAGGACTTAGGCACACACAGTAAATTATTCTTAAAAAGAAATCCTTGTTGTATAGAGTATCCACTCACGGCTTCCTGGTTAATGCACTGATCCCAAAACGTTTGAAAAAATTCATCACTAGCATACAATTCCTGCAAGCACTCCAAACCAGAAAATTCCGTTTGTAATTTAGTCAGAAGAGCTATCCGTCTACTCAAGGCGTCCGCCACCCGATTCTGCGCCCCACTTTTGTGTTTAATTACAAAAGTAAACTTCTGTAAAAATATAATCCAACGAGCATGCATTCGGTTGATGTTTTTTTTAGAATTAATGTACTGCAGTGCTTTGTGGTCACTACAAAGAACAAAATCCTGATGTAGTAAATAATGTTCCCACTGCTTCAAAGCTCGAATGACAGCATATAACTCTTGCTCGTACACCGTCCACCTTTGTCTTGATGGGCTCAGCTTTTCACTAAAAAGTTCTACAGGTTTGTTGTCTTGGGAAAGAACTGCACCAATTCCCACTGTTGAGGCATCTGTGTCGACCATAAATGGTTTATCAAAATCAGGCAAAGATAACACTGGAGCTGTAGATAGGGCGGCTTTAATGTTTTCAAAGCTTTTCTGTTGCTCATCTGACCACGAGAAAGAGGATTGTTTTAAAACATCAGTAATTGGTGCCATAACAACACTGAACCCCTTAATAAATCTACGGTAGAAATTAGCCAGCCCATGGAAACTGCGAATATCAAATAGTGATCGCGGGATTGGCCAATCCACTATAGCAGCTATCTTATTTGGGTGTGCCATAATTCCCTTTGCCGAAATAAGAAAACCCAGAAATGCAACCTGTGTGGCTGCAAACTCACATTTGAGTAAATTCAAATAAAGATTACTAGTTCTCAGAAGATTGCTGTCAGATGCTGGATATGCTCTTCTAAATTAGAACTGAATACTAGGATGTCATCGAAGTACACTACACAACATTGATTCAAAACCGGCTTCAGCACTTCGTTCATCAAACGCATGAAAGTTGCCGATGCATTGCACAACCCAAAAGGCATCACTTTCCACTCGTATAATCTCTGCCTTGTTTTGAAAGCGGTTTTCCATTCGTCGTCAGGACGAAGTCTGATCTGATGATATCCACTCCGCAGATCAAGCTTAGAAAAAATATTCGCTCCTGCAAACTTGTCTAGCATATCTTCCATCCTCGGCATAGGAAAACGGAATTTAACCGTGATTTTGTTTATGGATCTACTATCCATGCACATCCTCGAACTCCCATCTTTTTTTGGTACTAATAATGCCGGTACGGCACAAGGGCTCAGGCTTGGTTGAATCAGCTGCTTGTCTAACATTTCATCTACAATTTGCTGTAGTACCTTATGCTCATTTGGACTCATCTTGTAATGAGGCAAGTTTGGCAAAGTTGCACCTGGTATAAAGTCTATCTGGTGTTGAATGGCTCTCATGGGCGGAAGACCCGAAGGTAATTCAGATGGTGTGATGTCCGAAAACTGTTGTAACAGGGAAGCAACGTTCTCAGGAATTACATCGGATTGGGTGGTACTACTTTGTTCTTTTACAACCAAAGCCAAGATACAGGATGACTCCTTCCACTCATTTAGTAAAGACTTTCCTGATACAGCAATTAATGTACTTTTAGAACTGACAATACTTGAATCTGGATCTGGATTCTTGGGTATTAGCCGCAACTTTTTGCCCTTCCATTCAAACGAATAAGTGTTTGCGCGGCCATCATAAATTGCTCCAACGTCATATTGCCAAGGACTACCCAAGATCAAATGGCACACATCCATATCCACTACATCACAAAGAATTTCACTAACATAGTGTTTGCCTATGGAAAATGAGACTTTGCACATATCTGTCACCGCAATCTCCATTCCCTTTTCAACCCAGCTTATCTTGTACGGGTTGGGACTCTTCATTGTTTTAAGCTGCAGCGATTGTACCACCGCACGAGAAATAACATTCTCGATGCATCCACTATCGATTAGCACGTCACAGACCTTTCCCTTGATGGTTCCTTTTGTTCTGAAAAGTGCATTTCGCTGAGTTTTGGCAGGTCGCCGAGGAGCTAACAGAAGTCGTTGCAGAACGCACATAAGAGGTTCCCCCTCATCCCCAGCAACGTCTTCCGCCTCCTCTTCATCACACTCCGTATTGTCACCCTCTTCTTCTTCATTTTCACCCTGCAGGAGTTGTAATTGAGCTCGAGTGGGGCATTCATTTGACTTGTGGCAAGGTTGAAAACACCTGAAACATTTTAAAGTTGATGGTTTAGCATATGGGTTTTCTTTTACTGGTGCCTTGCCTTTCACGATTCCCCTAGGCTCTACCGTTCTTGGCCCAGGAGTTGGAGGTTGTCCAGTTGGGGACGGTACTGCTGGCCTGTTAATAGAAGCTAAATTCTGCAGTGAATTCTTGCTGTTTTCCATTGGTTGTTCCCACATCCGCCTACCCTGTCTATTATGTGTATGCCTTTTCAACTGCAGCTCAATCTTGAGAGCATAATTTACTGCTTGCGACAGCGACCAAACTGTATTTAACTCAAGTTTGTCTTGGATGGAGTCTCTCAATCCTCCGATATACCTTGCCACTAGTTGATTTTCAGATTCAGTGAGGTTGCTTCGGGCACTCAACCGATAAAACTCCTCAGTATACTCGTTCATAGATCTAGGCCTCTGCGAACAATGCTGATATTGCACATACAACATTTATTTATAATCGGTTGGTAAAAAATGCCCCGGAGTAATTGCTTCATTCGCAGCCAACTCCGAACCGCACCTCTGCCTTCACGCCTTCTGGATTGCAGCACCTGCTGCCACCAAGCGCTGGCACCTCCTTTCAACCTGCAGGCTATGTATTTCACTTGCCTCTCAGGCTCAATCTCCATGTACTCAAAGAATGTCTCAACCGCTCTTTCCCAATCAAGATAATCTTCAATGTGCAGTTTACCATCAAAGAACGGTATATCTAATTTTGCTCGGAAATCTCCTTGATTTCTGTCTCTCACGGCTGGATTACGTCTGCGATTCGGCACCAGCTCATCTTCGGAATCTGTTACCTCTTGCTTCCGAGTAACCCGTTGCCCCTCCCGATCTGCCACGAACCCACGTCTCGCTGTCGGTAAGATCGTCGGACCTGCTGTGTGAGCGGCTTGGTTCCTGTCTAGACGAGCATTGATCAACCTCAGTTCCCGGCGCATCTCCCCAAAGAATCGATGCAAATATGTAGAAATCTCCTCAGTTTGCTTCGCCAAATTGGTGTGCTCTACCCATAGAGCTTCAAGGCTGTGTTCATCACCAGTAGCCACCCGTTTACTTCCTTCTACCATCCTTGCTTTGATACCAGAAATGATGTAGATAACACCTGCAAGAAATGAAAACAGAGGAACAAGAGAAGGAATTTGCAATGGAACAGTATCAAAGTTCTGTATCTATTTTTCTATCCCCCCATAGCCGATGGCCAAGGCTATTTCTATATTCAGCCATACTACAAAAGGACGAACCAACAAAAAAGGTCACGCTAGTGCCGTAACCAACTATAGAAAGAAAGGTAGTGGAGCACCTGCTCTCTAACCGAACAAGGCAATAAGTAGTAAGATTAATAAGTAACTAATATTAAGTGGTAACTAATATTAAGTAGTATTCCCCTGTAATTACTATTAAGCATGGATGCACTACATCACCTCTCTGACAACAGAAACCAACAACGACCCAAAACAAATATTGGCAGGAAAACGTTCGCCTTACAGTTCTGTTATTTTCCAACTCTATATAAGAGTGTACTTGTGGACCTCCGAAAAGACACAACAACACCGCCTCCACGTGAAGGGAGACAGTATTGGGCCAATGGGAGGGCAGATTCGATCACACATACGATTAGCCATTGAGGATAGCGGTTCTCACCAGCACACCCTGATGGGTAAAAATATATGTGACCTTATCATCACAACGGGTTTCCCCCGCCCGATACATCAGCTCGAGTGGGGTTTATTTGAAAGTGGGATTCGGTTTCCCATGGGGGCAAGCCCCCGTGGTTAATTACATCTCAAGCCGGGGCCTGAGAATACTCTTGGTTAAGGATTCTACATTATTCTTTCTAAATTGGGATTGATACATAGGGCGAAGACTAGGAAATCCTACTCGAAGAGAAAGAAAGGTTCAACTAGGCTTAGTCAACATGCACGGCTCAGATCAACACCCGGAGGGACTAGGGTAGGGAGAAGAAACTGGATAAAATAAAGGTCATGAACTCAGAGCATACAGGAGAGAAAGATTGAGGTGGCGTCATCCATGTGACGCAGATATGTAGGGTTTATGGTCTCTAGAAGATAGAAGACCTACCCACTGATGAGGCGTACTACGAAACAATAGTAGCATTGAATCCTAAATCTAATGGGTTTAGTGTTCTACGCAACGCTAACATCCGTGTCCTAACTAATGCAATGCCAAAACCTGGACTTACCCCGGCCTGGAAGGGGGAGCCAGCTAACCACCTAATCGCTTTAAAACCATACTGTCCAGTTATTTATGAAAGATGGGTGGGTAGGTTATAGTTCTTGGAAGTAAGACCGATGTCTAGAGGATTTCCTAATTAGCCCCGGACTGATGTTGGGTGAATGCTCCTAGAGCTAATGCAATTAAAATTTTGATTTAATTAGTTTCTAATGCAATGCATGCTAATCAAAGCTTCCAAATCAGGTATGCATAGAACTTTAAAAAGGCTTATAAAATAATTTTTGGAATTAGACTGGGCTTCCCTAGGTCCGGCACCTCATCCTCATAGGTCAGATTATCCGGACTCTACCCGTAGGCGGGGAAGTGTCTTACAGAAGGAAAGAGAGAAATGCAGTAATATGCATGCGACCCCGGACGATTCCAGCAATTTCCTAGGTCGTTAAGTTTCTAAATTATTTAAACCTTAAAATCTTAGGTATTGGTTATGAGTAGAAAAGGTTTTAGTTCTTAGAGAATCTAACAAAATCTAGGCTAAAACAAAAGCGACATGCAAGACGCCAAGAAACTAAGAAAAGCAAGCAATCCTAGAGGCACATAATCATAAACAAAACATATCAAAATTATCCAAACCAATTAATAAATGTCCATAGGCCAACTACCCTTAATTACAACCCAGGGTCTGCAGAAAATAAAGTGGCCGGGTACCACTGCCAACAAACCCGAATTTCTAATCCTAGAACAGACGCGAGTTATTTTGAGTGGGATACACTTGGTCTTCATCTTCTTCTCTTCCTTGGACTCCTTAGATCCTAGCTTCTTTGGACTCCTTGGATCTCCTCTTCCTTGGACTCCTTGGGTAGTAGATTGACCCAAATTTGGATTTCCAAATAGAAAAGGACTATCATCATATTGGGTGTCCTTTCTTCTTTGGAATCCAACCTTTGGATTCTTGTATCCCCACTCAAAATACACTTTCACAACTCTTAACCAATATTACAATCAATTACATTAATTGAAAGTAATAAATTCTAGACTCTCCTGCAAGGTTATCCCAATAAAAATCATCCCAAGCAGTTTAATGTATCGCAAGCAATTTATAAGGAAAATGAAATACTCATCACAGCCACGCTTGGCCATGCTCTTAATTGTTTGAGGGCTAAGCAATTTTGGAGCACCTGTAGCAATTTATAATGATTTTCATTTAGCCCTCATTTATTTAGAGGGGCTGAGCAATCTCTGAAGCATCTGCATAAAACATCATTAGTATTTTAAATCATGATTATTGCCTCCCTTTTTTATTTAGCGCTGCATGAGCATGGCCACCTGCAGAAGACATTATTAGTATCAACATCGATCCTGACCTATGGGTAGTCTATCGTGCAATCACATCAAATCCCAGAGTGCAATAAAAGTAAGCAAACACACCAATAGTTCAATCACAATATGCAGTGAAAACCCGGAAAACGCTCGGCACACAGCAGGAAAAGTAAACACCGGCCTAGCCTAAGTCTAGAAGTGGTGCCCTAGAAAATAATTCTATAGTGTGTGTAGAAGCCTGTGTGGCTGAGGTATATCCTAAGCTGTGTAGTTAGTTACAATTGCCTACTGTCCAGGTTTGTTGTAGGTCTGAAGGGGGAGTTTTAATTAAAGTCCAAATATTAGTGAATTAGGGCCCATTTTAATTAATTTTGTATGTGGATCAGTTTTATTACTTAGGGTAATGATGTTTAAAGTTTAAATTGCATTAGTGAGTTTTAGGAGGTTCGGGGTCCACCTATACACTAGGCAAAGGGGGGGGGGGTTCAAAATTGACTTTTTGATTAAAGAGGATTTGTGGACAGCTAATATTTTTATAAAATACTAGACCTTAAGCCGATCAGTTAGACAGTTAGCATGCCCAATTTGGACTCTCCTATCCAAAGTTATGAATTTTTGAAGTTTCGGGCCGTAGACTATAAGCTACGGTTGACCGGAAAGTTGACTTTTTAATTTCGGTGGGTTTCTGAAATTCTAATATTTTTAATAAATGCTAGGTTTTAATACGAGTTGAATGCCTTTCAGTTTGTTCAATTTGAAATTTTCTGGAGTTAGTTATGAATTTTCAAAGTTTGGGCATTATGAGTCTTTTAGGTTTGAGTTAGGTTTGTTTCCCAATTTTATAACTCATAGAATCTGAGTTTGTTTTGATGAATTTTATTTAGTTAATATTTGATTAAGAGGTGATTAATATTTTAATCAGATTCTAGTTCAAGTTTATGTTCAAATTCCACCTCCTAGTGATTTCGTATGTTGACTGTAATTTGATTGAAGATTAAGTGTTTTAATGCATTTTTTATTTAGATTATGATTGATTTTATTATTTTATTAATGAATTAAGGCAAACTAACCCTAGGGTGACGTGTCACTAGGTTTTCTATATTTAGTGTTTCTATCCTAAAGGAGCATGCATCTTAAGTCTAAGTTCTCTAAGACTCAGTCCTTAATTTTTGTCCTTATGTTCACTAGTGTTGTAGGGAATGAAAAGAGATTTTTATTTCTAACCCTTTAAACATTCGCATGTGAGTAAATGGGTTTAGGGATCTATAAATAAATAAAAGCAATCTAATGAAATTGAAGTTGCTATATGGTCCTAAGGTTGGGAAGCGTGCAAGCAAGAAGGCTCCCTAATGGCTGTCTAAGTTTTAAGAAAACTCACTACACCGAGGGCTATGACCCGGTGGTATCGCCCGTAGCACCCCCACCAAAATGACTGGGGGCGACTGATGCTCGGATCTAATTGTCCAAGCTCTTTCATCTGTTCTCTAGTTATTTTTGCTCTCCCAAGAGTACCTCACAAGCAACGCAAAGAGAGAACAATGTGTCAGAATTTCATGTATCATAATTTCTAAATTAGTTTGTATATAAAACTTATAAATGATACCTAAGAGAAATTATACATTTAAATAATGCATGAGAAATTATTGACATATACTATTTCGAAATTCATGAAATTATTAAATGAAGTTGTGTTTAAAGCGATTCCCAATCACATGAAATAAACTAAATAGGCATGGTGTGGGGATTTACGATGCGTACACATGTAAATCAAAGAAATCTGCCAAACAAATCAATGGGAAAGTAGCCAAATACTGACTTGAATAGAACATTTTATTTTTGAATTTGTCTAGATAATATATGTAAGGCCTCCAAATACTTAAATGTATAAGTATCTAGTTGCTAATTAAAGAATGTGCTGATGGTAATTGTTTAGTTATAAAGATATTTTAGAGTCGAAAAAAAAAACAAAAGAAATCACGTGTATAAAAAATATTTATTAAGAAGAAGTTGAACTAACATATGAATCATTTTTTTTTTTGAGATGCTACTAATGCATAAAAAAAAAACAGTTTACATATAAAATCTGAATAATCAAAAGATCAATAACACCATCTCTTTCTTCTTTTTTTTTTTTTTTGATGTGCAAATTTTAATTCTTCTCATTGGATGTAAAAGAGAATGCCATTGAGCTAAATAATTTCCAGCACTCAACTTGCATTTTATGAAATCAAATCTCTATGGGCTACAGTACTTAAATACAATTTGATTGAGCTGAATATTATCAAGTGATGCCATCAGCAATCATTTAAAAGTGATATTTGATTAAAAGAAATTTTTTATATACTGAATTGATAAACTTCTGAGTCCTAAATTATCAAGTCAATGGAAGCATGAGACTTTTTTTTTTTAAATAACAAATATCTGACGTGAAAATATACACATCCTCTTTGGTTAAACAAAATAACGTCGATTTTTTTTTTAATTGTCACCCTCACTACAAATGAAAGTTTACAACTACTGGATGATCCTTCCAACACACACATTTTGTATTATTATTTTTTTTAAGATAGCTAGAGACCAACTTGTTAATCTGAATGGAACAACATGGTTATTTACAAATGTGAAATAAATCGTACTAAAGAAATACAATATAATTCACTTTGATGACTAACTTCGTTATCAACAAGATTCATGACTATCATATATTTCGTACTTGATTAAGATAGATAATTCTATTAACTAACACAATACACAAACATTTTGATCTTTCTATCCAGTAAATTAAAACTCAAGTAGGAAAAAAAAAATACTGGCCATTTTATTAAATAAGTTAACTATGGAAATATGTACAGTATCAAGAAGATTAACTCAGAATTTTCATGATGAAGGAGAAGCAACATTCTCGCATAAAAAAAGATGGAGTACTAAACAGATCAAGTGCAAAGCAAATACATTTATAATCACAAATCAACTACAGGTGTCAAAATTGTCTATATAGTTAGTATAATCATAACTTCATCAACATAACGTCTAAAAAAAATTTAGATATATATAAACAACAACGAACCTTTGAGATACACCCAAACGATCTTAAAAATCAACCTATCATAGGTTTCACGTATCTTAGCTTCAAGCAGACATTTGTGCATGTAGGTTGTCCACTCTTGTTTGGACCAATAGAAAGATCCAACTGCATCCATCCTCTTCCTCCCTTCAGTATCTTATTCGTATCTTTAATCATCCAAAAATGCAAGCAGCTATCTCCTTGTTTCTTTTGGCTAAATGATAGAAAAATCATAAGCAGCAGCTCTTGCTTCTGAGAGCAGCGGAATAGTCCAGCTCTCCCTTTCTTTGTTGAAGTGCTTTGGGAAGGGAGCTAGTCATCAAAATTTGTTGTAGGAATGGGTGGTTCTGAGTTGAGGAAGGCGTGAGGCTCTCTGGAGTCGGAAGGAGAGTCTTGGGCTGGCTGCTGTGCGTGTGTGAGTCGAAGGAAGGGGGCAGCTACGTGAGAGAGAGGAGATCGGGGGTCTTCGGCTCCTGCTTGGGTCGCCAAATCCCCCCCCCCCCCCCCCCGCGAGAGGTCCAAGAACCTCTAGTAAATCCTTGCCAAAACCGGTGAGAAAATTTCGCCAATCCCGCCTCTCAGCTCATTTTTTTGAAATCTTTCCATAGCGAGCTGCTCGGCGCCATATCTGTAAAAATCTCTATTTAGGAAATTATTCCAATCATGTAGAAGCCATTTAAACTTCAATCAGAATCAAATTAAATAAATTGAATTAATAAGAAAAAGAGTTCAAAAATCATATATGATCCGGTTCGGTCGAATTTAATTGATGAAATTAAACTAAAACTAATACAAATTTTATTCGAATCGAGCTCGACGAGGCTCGCATGAATTAATCTGACCTAATTGAATGCAATTAGGACTAATCCAATTCAATCTCAAATTGATTTAATTAGACCTTATTAAGTCAATTCAATAAAGTTTGAGCTTGAACCAACACAATCGAACCTGAGCTGATGTTGTTTTATGTCAAACTGCATTCAAAGCTCACAGTCATCAATCGAACTTAATTGGACTTTATCGTGCCCAATTTGACTCAATTTGAGTCGCCTCAAATGCAAATTGAGCTCGATGAGGTTCCATTAAATTAGTCGAACACGCTTGAGGGAAAATGTGTGAAAAGCGAGGTCAACAGTACTGTTCATATGTCCAGAGTAGGGGTTAATACATTTTGAAAGTTATTTTCTCTGTTTCGTTTTCCTGCTCCTCTTCTTCTTCTCTATTCTATTTCCTCTGTTATTGTTCTGTTGCACAGGAAAAGTTTACATGGTATCAAAGATTGCCTAAGCCTCATGGCCGTCATCTTCTTTCCTCCCTTACACTTCAGAAATGGAATCGGGTAACTCTTCTACTGCAAATAGCACCTCGGACGCCTCACAGCTGGTCGGCAGCGCTACTATCCCTCCACAGTTAAAGTTCTTAATGTCCACTATTAAGAACGTTATCATAGTTCAACTGACTCCCGAAAATCATCTTACCTAGAGGTCGCAAGTGCTGAAGATCTTTCGGGCGAACGGATTCGAGGGATATCTCGATGGCTCAATTCGCCGCCCAACTCGTCAAACTACCAATGATACTGGTACTGTCATCCCCAACCCATTATTTTCTACTTGGATGCTTATCGATCAGTGCCGCCTTATTCTCCACTGTCTCCGCGCCATTACTTCCTTATATTCTCAATTTGGACTCCTGTGCCGAGATTTGGCAAACGATTGGTAAACGACTTCAATCAACTAATCGTTCTCGTATTATGCAGCTTAAGAATGATCTTTATCACATTTCCATGAATAATAAGACTATGCAACAATATCTGTCGGATATCAAATTGAAGATCGATACTCCCACGGCAGCTGGATGTGCTCTTGATTCAAAAGATGTTATTATGTATACGCTTAATGGACTGCCCGCCTCCTATCAATCATTTAAAACGATCATCCGAACCAATCTTTAGCCACTGAGCCTCGATGATTTTTACTCGTTACTTTGCAGTGAATAGACTAATCTCGAAACCGAAGCAGCTAAGGACCTCCATTCTGTTCAAATTTCAGATTCGCAGATTGCTCTTACTGCAACCGGTGGAAGAGGTGCTTCTCGTCAACCATTTCGTTCCTCTCGGGGTCGTCGTCCCTTTTCCCCTCGTGGTGGCCGCTCCTCTTCACCGCGTGTTGTATGCCAAATATGTGGCAAGCCGGGCCACTCAGCAGTTAAGTGTTGGCATAGAACAAACCTGAGCTACAACAGTAATAACTCCACCGCGTTCCTAGCTGAAACTACAGATCAACATCCTGCTTCTGCTGAATGGATTCTGGATACTGGAGCAACCTCTCATCTTACCAACGATGCTACTCATCTCTTAACCTCACAACCTTACCTTGGCTCACAACAAATTCAAGTGGGCAATGGCCAATCCCTACCGATATCCAGCACCGGTAACGACATTTTGCCCACTCCAATTCGTAAGATATCTCTTTCTCTCTTATTTCATGTCCCACAAGTTTCTCATATTCTGCTTTCGGTTCATCGCCTAACATCTGATAATAACTGCACCATTTTCTTTACCCCGCATGATTATCATATAAAAGACCGGAGAACAAACCGTTCGATACTTTCGGGCCCATGCCGTGACGGTCTCTACTCGGTCGTCACATCGCCCACTCCCTCCGCATCGCCTACCTCTATCTCAATAGCCTTTATCACTCCCACTGATCGATCTCACCTATGGCATTCTTGGCTTGGTCATCCACACAAAGCCGCTCTATCTACTATAGCAACTTTAGCTCCAGCTTTAAATATTTTTGTTACAAATGATGTTTGTCATTCTTGTCAAATATCTAAAAGTCATAGATTGCCTTTTTCTCGTTCTATATCTACATGTACTTCGCCGTTCCAAATTGTGGTGTCTGATGTATGGGGTCCTTCCCCAGTTTTATCTTTCAATGGATACAAATATTATGTGTTATTTATGGATGAATTTTCTCGTTTTTCTTGGATATATCCTATGGTAATGAAAGCTGAGACTTTCTCTAAATTTCTTTTGTTTAATGCCATGGTGGAAAAACAATTTTCAACTCATATTAAAATTTTCCTTTCTGATGGCGGTGGCGAATATTCAAGTTCTCGGTTTCAAAATTATCTTTCTACTGCTGGCATTGTTCATCAATTCAGTTGTCCTCATACGCCACAACAAAATGGGCTTGCTGAACGCAAACACCGGCATATAATTGAGACAGCCCGAACTCTTCTTCTTCAAGCTCATTTACCCACTAAATTCTGGGCTGAAGATGTTCTAACGGCCACATATTTAATCTTCTTCCCTCTTTTACTACAAGATCTCGTTCTCCATATCATCTTCTTTATAATAATCCTCCCTCTTACTCTCATCTCAAAGTATTCGGTTGCTTGTGTTATCCCTGGCTTCAACCATCAGCTCCACATAAATTTGCTCCAAAATTTTCAGCTTGTGTCTTCATTGGTTATAGCTAAAGTCATAAGGGGTATCGGTGTTATCATCTTCAGCAACACAAGATTCTTATTTCTCGTCATGTTCAGTTCCACGAATTTACTTTCCCGTTTGATTCATCTACTTCTACCTCAAGTACCTACTCCAATACCTCCTCTTCTCACATAACTTCCCCTCTCACCCTTGTGCCTTACCCTCCTCCAGAACTTCGTGCAGTACTTCCCAACACCACAACAAATTCTGTTCCACAATCCTTAGACCAACCTCTTGCTTCTCCTCAATCAAACACCTCCTCCCAAATGCCTATACCCATTCCCACTCTATCATCTTCATCTTCTTTCCCTCCTACACGTCACCCTATGGTGACTCGCCTCCAAACAGGCAGCCTTAAACCCAAGTCTATACTTAATCTTCAGCATCAAATTATCCAGCCCAGTGATCCAAGATGCTATTCGGCGGCTGTCAAACATCAATGCTGGCGTGATGCCATGTCCATTGAATTTCAAGCACTTCAAGCTCCAGGTACATGGGATTTGGTAACGCCACCATCTGCTCAAACTATTTTAGGCTGTAAGTGGATTTATAAAACCAAACGACATTCCGACGGGTCTATTGCTCGATACAAAGCCCGCTTGGTTGCCCAAGGATACCGACAGGAATACGGTATCGATTACACTGAAACGTTCAGTCCAGTGGCTAAATTACCTACAATTCGTATCTTCATCACTAGGTTGTTCATCAAAATTGGCCTATTACCCAATTGGATGTCTCCAACGCATTTTTACATGGTGAATTAAACGAGACAGTCTATATGCAACAACCACCCGGTTTTAAAGATTCTCAACATCCGGATTTTGTCTGTTGGCTCCATAAGGCTATCTATGGACTTAAACAATCACCCCGTCAATGGTTTGCCAAACTCACCACTCATTTGCAAGCTTTGGGCTTTCGGCACAGTGATGCTGATCCTTCGTTACTCATCTATAATCATCATTCTCAGCTCATGTATCTATTGGTGTATGTGGATGATATTCTTTTGACAGGAAACAACCCTTCGGCACTTCAAAAGCTACTTGAAAATCTACAACAACACTTTCAGCTTTGAAATTTAGGCAATTTAAATCAATTTCTGGGCACTCAAGCTATTCCTACAGCCACCGGATATCACCTTAGTCAATCCAGTTATGCATCGGACATTATTCATCGAGCTAGCCTTGACAACTGTAAGCCAGTCGTTACGCCATTTTCTCTTAAACCGATCTTGGATGACACCTCTATGTCATTATTTCATAATCCTGAATTATATAGACATCTTGTTGGTGCTTTACAATATTTAACCATAACTAGACCCGATCTCTCTTATGCGGTTAACAAGTTATGTCAGTTTATGCATACACCTCTTCAACATCATTTTCAAGCACTCAAGCACCTCCTACGTTACCTTCGAGGCACTCTAGAGTTTGGTCTTCTCATTAACAATACCTCTTCTTCTTTAAGTGCATATGCTGATTCTGATTGGGCCGGTGATCCTCTAGATTGCAAATCCACTACCGGTTACTATTTATTTTTGGGAGATACTCTTATCTCCTGGTGTGTTAAAAAGCAACCAACAGTTGCTTGTTCATCTACTGAAGCTAAGTATAGAGCATTGGCCACTGCAGCTACTGATATTATTTGGGTTCGTCGTCTTCTTGCGGATTTTCAGTTTATTACTTCAAGCCCAACACCTCTATATTGCGACAACGTCTCTGCGATCGCCCTAGCTCATAATCCGGTTTTTCATGTTCGGACGAAACATATAGAGGTGAATTATCATTTTATTAGAGATTGCATCAAGTCTAAGGCTATTTCAGTTCATCACATCAACACACAGGATCAGATTGCGGATATATTTACTAAGGTTCTCCCTCGATCTCGCTTCAATTTTCTTCGAGACAAGCTTATGGTTTCTCCTACACCATCAGCTTGTGGGGGCCTATTAATGAGGTCTGGCGGTAAGCAGAACCCAAACACTTAGGCCACTCCTCTGTGATAGTAGAAATCAACAGTGACCCAAAACGAATATTGGCAGGAGAACATTCGCCTTGCAGTTCTGTTATTTTCCAACTCTATATAAGAGTGTACTGTTCATATGTCCAGAGTAGGGGTTAATACATTTTGAAAGTTATTTTCTCTGTTTCGTTTTCCTGCTCCTCTTCTTCTTCTCTATTCTATTTCCTCTGTTACTGTTCTGTTGCACAGGAAAAGTTTACAGTAGCCGACCCCACGTAGTGGGATAAAGGCTTGATATTGTTGTTGTTTGTTTGTTTGTTTAGTTGATTATGCTTAAGTGTATTCTTTAAGAATTATAATGCAGAGTGAAAAAGCAACGATATAAAAATAAAAATTTCTCCTTGTGAAAATGTAGATGTGATATAACATATATTCTCCTAGAGATGGATCGAATACTGAGGCCAGAGGGAACAGTATTGTTCAGAGATACTGTAGAGGTTTTAGTAAAGGTTCAGACACTCATAAGGGGAATGAGATGGGATAGTAAGATGATGGACCATGAGAGTGGACCTTTCAATCCTGAAAAGATCTTGATTGCTGTGAAGAGCTACTGGACTGGCCAAGCAACCAAATAGCAATAAACTTAAAATCTTTATCTTTGTATAATTAATCTCTTACTGCTAATCTCTTTAAGATGTAATATTTACAGAGTTGATAAGCAAATAGCAATCTGTTTGTACAAGATGTTTAAATGATAATGGTACTTTTGCTTCTACCTATCCGGCCACTTTATTTTTCCTTTCAAATCTGTAAATAGAAGAGTGAAAACAAATGGTGCTTTCTTTTGTAAACAGAACTATCTTATAAGGAATCTATATATGTGTGCTTTGAAGGGAGATTGAGGGTCTGTTTGGAACAGCTACTGTGTTTTATAAAATTTATAGTGAAGTTACTGTTAGGAAAGCAACTTAGCTATTATGATTATAAAAAAATAGTTTTTCACCGCAAAAATTTTTGTAAAGCAGTAAGAAAGCAACAATAAAGTAATGCTTCGTTTAGGGCGGCTTTCTTATTGCTTTGTAAAGTTATTTTTTAGTACAAAATTTTTTTGAAAGCAGATAAAAAACAATGGTTGTCGTCTAAAAAGCAAAACAACCAAAAAAATTATCCAAACAGACCCTAAATTTGATGAAAATTGTAAGTTGTGCAGTGTTAAAGTTTCACTGTCTTCCTGTTTCCATTACAAGAAAGCTTTTAATTCTCTTGGAAAATATCCTAATCTAAATTTGGTAATAATAAATATTATAAATATTTAATTTAATTTGAGATTGGTGTAATAAAAAGTTTGACTGGTTAGTTATGTATTATATTATTTTAAAAACAAATTTATTTAATAATTATAAAATGATGAAAATTTTATCTGAATATTCCCAATTTTGCAAATTTACATATTATGTTACAAGAAATGTCAAAAAAAGAGAGAAATTTTTCCATCTACTACTATGATGAGAGTTGAAAAAAAAATTCTATCATTTAAGAGAATAAGATAACAATAAGTGTATATGTAATAAATACAACAGACTCGAGAGGAAATTTGTGAAGTTTGTAATATGGCCAATTAAAAATAAGAATAGATTATGGCCAGTTATAAACTAAGTTATTAGAAAAGTAAGAATGTCATTGATATCCAATATGGCGAAGGTCGTAGGTCGTCGATCTCAAATAGGTGATCTCTATACTGAAAGTTAGAATCATGAACAAACTGTAATCAAGCCGAGCCATGAGTAACTTGTCAATTGCTCGGTTTATTTGTAGCCCTAATAACCTAATTTCTTCCCATAATATAATTGTCAATCTCTAGTACAATATAAGAAAACGGTGAATTATATAATCTTGTTAACTAGGGAAATAAGAAGAAATCACATACTGAAAGTTCAAAATAAGAATTAGGAAAGAACTATAATCATAGTACTTTACAAAGAGGTGAAGAAAGCCTTGTAATAAAAATAAAAAATTTTATAGTAGTTTGATCTAATAACCTGTATCTACTATGGTCTATGAACCAACTTGAAAGAATGCCATTAATATAAATAACAATGGCATAAGGCCACAAAATTCTTTGAAGGTGCTAAATGCTTATCCAATTTAGCGAAGGGCGTAGTTCGTTTGAGACAGTTTTCTTATTATTATTATTTTTTAAATCTTATGTTTCGTTTGAGACAGCTTTTTTACTGACTATTTCAAATGAAACCTTAACCACACTTTTTATTTTGCTACTATTTTTTTGTTATTTTTAAGAAATTTTTTTATTTAGAAGTTGATTTATTCAGTAAAATTTATTTTCCTCACAACTGTTTTATAACCACTGTATAAAAAATTAAAGTCATCTCAAACGGGAGAAATTATTCTATGCGGAGTTCGGACAGGAATAACCGTCCGAACATGTGAGTGTACATACTGTGTAGACATTACACATAGTGTGTACCAAATTTTTATACACACTATGTGTACATAGTGTGTATACTTATAGTCCGGACGGTTCTTCCCGTCCGGACTCTGCATAGAATAATTTCTCCTCAAACGGATTCTTAGAAACTAATTTATAATCTAATAATTCTAAAAACCCATCAATCAACCAACTGCATTTATTCCTATCAGATGCATTTGCCCTAATTCAACGTCAAATGAATTATTCCAAGTCAGCATCAAATGAATTATTAAGTCCTAAAAATATTAGAATTGCTTTCAATAGGACAAGTTGATGTGGTCCTATGACCTAACCTTGAAAAGCTCCTTCTTCTGATCATGGGAGCCACTCTGCGTGTTCTTAGCTCTAAGCTCTCTGTTATTTTCTTTTTTTTTTTTTCCTTTATTATTATTATTTCTTTGGAGTATTGAATCACCTTATAGGCATAACTGTGAGTGACACTTAAGATTTTCTATCTCTCTAATTGAGTATAACATAAAAAATGAAATTATTTTTTTTAAATAAGAATTATTTATTATAATAAAATTAAAAATTATGTGAAAATACATCAAATAAAGATTTAAGCCAACTTAAGAAATGTATTTAGTTCCAAACTAAAAATTATAATATTTAATTACTTTTAAATTTATTAATTAATAATTATAGAAATAAGGCATTCTAAAAAAGGTTTCATGTAGCCGACCCCATATAGTGGGATAAAAACCTCTTGTTGTTATTGTATCGTTTTCATAAACCATAAAGTTACTTAATCGAGCTATATATAGACATCAATCAATTTTTTAAATGAGCTTCTTGCCAATCTTCATATCAAACATGAACAAAGTTTATTACGGCATCTCCAACTGAAAAATTTATTTTTCACTTCAAAATGCAATAACAATCATATCAAATAGTAATTCATTTCCAACCGAACTTTATTTCTAACATAAAAAAATATATATATTCTGTGTATATTCTTTCTCATCTCTATTTTTATATCTATTCTCAATCATACCCTTATATTTATCAATTATTCAAATTAGACCCACTTATAAATTTTTTAACTAAAATAAATATTACTCAATAAATTAATTCAAAATACAAATACACACTTAATAAATAAATATTTATTAACTAAAATGAAAATTACATTACAACACATAAATAGAAATGAAAAAAAATACACATGTAACTAGATATCAAAATTAGTATACTCTTCCACAAATGATCAATAAATGCATTTCGAAGTGCGATGTGAGCATCTTTATCCATGATTTGTCTATGTGAGCAATGAATTGAAATCGAGTATTATCGTCCACCACCATTTCGACCTCCGGAGGTTGTCCTTCTCTCAGAATTTCTACTTCAACCTAATTTAAATAAATTAATCGCATTAAAAAATTAAATATATTAAAATTAGAAAATCGATAACATAAGTTAAACTGAATATTTGGGATCAAAATGTTAAAATTTAATAAATTTAGGATAATTTTATAATTAAAAATAAAAAAAAAAGGTTTTTGAATAGTGCAATGTCAATATTGGTATCGCTTTATTCAGAGTTTAGATCAAATGCAAAACTTCAATTTTCATTTGCTGTTTGGGTGGATGCTTGTTGGAGCTACAAACAGGTGAATGACGTTCGATGGAGATGCTCTTGCCAAGCTTCGAGCCAGTTCACGAGCTTCAAATGATATTATTTATGAATATAGACGAGTCGAAAAAATAGTTGTTCAAATATCTTTATTAAACAATCGAGTATAAAAAACATTCAAGCTTATTTGAATAGTAAATCAAACGATCATAAAAGAGCTACAATCAAACCGATTTGTAAGTAGCTTCTCAAACGTCCGATTTGTTTACAAACCTACTTCCACATTAGCATATAAAGTCAAGTAGTTTCCAAAAAATTTGTCCCTTCTCCCTTTAATTAGATTTTTATAGCATCATTATCATCAAAGTTTGATGTTGCCAATTGGATTCCATCAATGGAACCGGCATTTCACGCACATACACACTCATATATATGTCCATAAATGGAACAAACTTCAATCGGTGATTACGTTTTATGTTTAATTAAACACTTAAACAATTGGCTTGTAGAGTAGTTGTCCATATTTATGGAAAGGGTGATTGTCTCTCTGGTCCCATATTATCATTAAGGTCGATTAAGGTTCGCTATCAATGACTTCTTCATATATGAGAAAAGCTTCTAAATATGCTTCGAATGATTGATTCGGGTTCCTTGGAAGCATTTAAATTTAGATCAGATCACATGTGGTGTCGATAAATTCGTTCATCGAGATTGTTGAAGGTTACGAAATCAAACGTCATCTTCATATTCGCGTTGATCAAATAAATTTACCGGATACGTATTATTAATGTTCATCGAGATTAAAAGACTTGTTGCGGACTCAAATATACGCGGCGATAGAGTTTAATATTTCCGTCTCAGCGTTGTACGTATATCCAGCACACAAACAGAAGAGTGAAAGAAACACCAGGATTTTTACGTGGAAAGCCCTGAAAAAGGGAAAAACCACGGGGCCACGCCCAGTTGAAAAAGTTCCACTAGTGTTGTTTGAAATACACGAGGCTGACTCGTCCTTTAACTTCAGGACGATCAGATTACAATGAGTATCAATTACAAGGCCAAGCAGAGTTCCGACGTCACTCGGGCGTCAGACAGAATTCCGGCGTCACTTGGAAAGAAGTCCGGCGTCACTCGGACGTCGGGTAGAATTCTAGCGTCAGGCAGAATTCCGGCGTCCCTCCGGCACCAGGTGGTGCTCCGGTGGTGTTCCGGCGGAGTTCCGGCGGTGTTCCGGCGGTGGTCGAGGAGGAGCTGTTCCCTCCTAGACTTCTCTTCTCTTCTTCTTCTCTTCTTGGCTTCTTGGCTTGGGTCCTCTCTTAAGAGAAATGAGGGGCTATTTATAGTTTTTCTGGAGTGGCATAGCCCGTAAATATGTGATGGATCAGGGGCGAATAGGGAGTGATCCGGATGAACGGCCGATATTGAATCCCTTGATCGTGAACCGTTTATCAAGCATTTGAAGGTCTTGATGATATCAGAATTCTACGATCTTGGGCTCGCTGGATTCGTCTCGTCGAGACACTCGATTCGACTATAAGCTCATCAAAATCGGAGGCTGTTTGGTAACTCAAATTGCTGTTTGACGCTTCCAACAGCGCTTCGGGTACTTGATTTGAACTCACTTGGGCTCGGATTGAGTCGAATTTGGTGTCGTTGGATTCGTATTTCCGGGACGCTCAGTTCGACTATAAGCTTGCTGAAATCGGAGTTTAAATGGTCTCCGAAATAATTTTTGAAGTTTCCAACTTGAGTTTTCCTCGAGATTCGTGCCCGATCAAGATAATTTTTCGATGACGTATCAGTTGCCCCCCTATTTTTGGACGTCAAAGCTCCAGGAGTCCAAAAATATATGTGTCGGCTTTTCACTTTGGCAAAATTGCAAAAATTTACGTTCCAAAAATTAAATGTTTGCTCGAATCCAACCATAGAGGCCCCGTTGAGCTCCGAAAGTGTCAAAATTGAGTCCGGAACGTCGAAAAACGTGTCCGGGGACCCCAAAAACGTCGAATTTGGACCGTCCGGGCCCAAAATCGGAGCCCGATAATGCGTAGGCGACCGAACCGGCCGGCCGGCCGGCCGGCAGCGGTGGCGCGGAACCGCCCTTGGCCCGCTCACGCGGCCCGCCTGGCTCGCACCTGGGCCAGCGCCTGGCCCCGCCCGTGGCCCGCCTGGGCCCGCGCCTGGCCCACGCTTGGGCCCGCCCGGCCCGCGCCTGGGCCCGTCCGCGGCTGGCCGCGGCACTTGGCCGCGCCTTTTGGCCGAGCCGTTTGGCCGGCGGTTAGGAAACTGCCGGCCGGTTTTAAAATTTTTTTTTTTCTTAAGTGGCGGGGCCCAAAAAATTTCGAAAAAATCTCAAAAAATTTGAAAAAATTCAGGGAATTTAATAAAATTTTGGAATCCTCCCCCCCTCAAAAATAATATAAATAGACCCCCAGGGCCTAGGAGAAACTCGCCCCTTCTTCCTTTCTCCCTCTGGCTTTTGGCATTTTGAGGTCTTCCGCCATTTTTGAGTAGGTGACTTTCCCTACTTGACTCGGCGCCCCTCCCTTTGCGTAGAAGTTAGAGTATTCCTCTCTTCTCCCCTCTAGTTTCTGGCATTTTGAGGCCTTCCGCCGTTTTTGAGTAGGTGACTTTCCCTACTGGACTCGGCGCCCCTCCCTTTGCACAGAAGTTAGCGGTTTTCCCTCTTTTTTCTCTCATTATGGCTTTCTGACAGTTGAGGCATTCCGTTGTTATTCAGTATGTGATTTTCCCTACTTGAGACAACGCCCCTCCTCTTGTACGGGAGTTAGAAATATCTTTTCTTTTTCATTCCTTCATGTGGAGGTGAGATGTTAGTCAGAGGGAGTCTGAAGATGGTCGGAAGTCAGGCGTCGGGAAGAAGTACGGCGTCGGGTAGAAGCCCAACAAACATCCGGCGATGGGCAGAAGTTCGACGTCGGGAAGAATTACGGCGTCGGGTATAACTCCGACGAAAATCCGTCAGCGGGCAGAAGTCCCACGACGGGTAGAAATTTGGTGTCGGGTAGAAGCCCAACAAACATCCGGCGATGGGCAGAAGTCCGACGTCGGGAAGAATTACGGCGTCGGGTATAACTCCGACGAAAATCTGTCAACGGGCAGAAGTCCCACGACGGGTAGAAATTTGACGAGGGTCTGGCGACAGGCAGATGATGGTGGGCGTCCAGTAACATTGTGTTAAGGCAATATTCATCCATACTGAAGTGTGCCAACATCAGATATTACTGAATCAAGGGGCCGAAGTAGTGTGACATGCCAACATTCTAGCAATATACTAACACTGTCAACTGAGTGGAGGTCTGATGATGATCCAGTTATGTCTTTTCTGTGAAGGAGCAGTTGTAGGAGATGCTTGCGTGCAGTAAGGGAGAAGTCACTTAAATCCACCAAGGACATTTGACTGTGTTAAAGTTGCTTGTTGCTTGATGATACTAGCTTGTATGAATGTCACCAGTGTACCTTTTACTTTTAAGGTGACCTAGATGTACAATCTTTCGTAATATGACTTCAATAATATTTATATGAAGTTGAAAACTCACTTTTGCATCTTTGAAACATGAGTTAATATATTGTGTAACATGCTTTTTCGAAGATTTTTTGCCCGCCAAGAATCTCTGTAGAAGATGTCCAGAGAATCCATCAAGAATATATGACCTATCCGAGGTAGTATGTCGGAGCCTTTGCTCGACGACGCTAACCTGTATGGAAGAGGTCGAGAGAATCCACCAAGGATGTGAGACCTATCCGAGGTTGTATGTCAGAGCCTTGCTCGATGACGCTAACATGTATGGAAGAGGTTAAGAGAATCCACCAAGGATGTGAGACCTATCCAAGGTTGTATGTCGGAGCCTTTGCTCGACGACGTTAACCTGTATGGAAGAGGTCGAGAGAATCCACCAAGGATGTGAGACATATCCGAGGTTGTATGTTGGAGCCTTTGCTCGACGACGTTAACCTGTATGGAAGAGGTCGAGAGAATCCACCAAGGATGTGAGACCTATCCAAGGTTGTATGTCGGAGCCTTTGCTCGACGACGTTAACCTGTATGGATGAGGTCGAGAGAATCCACCAAAAAGTGAGACCTATCCAAGGTTGTATGTCGGAGCCTTTGCTCGACGACGTTAACCTGTATGGAAGAGGTCGAGAGAATCCACCAAGGATGTGAGACCTATCCGAGGTTGTATGTCGGAGCCTTTGCTCAACGACGTTAACCTGTATGGAAGAGGTCGAGAGAATCCACCAAGGATGTGAGACCTATCCAAGGTTGTATGTCGGAGCCTTTGCTCGACGACGTTAACCTGTATGGAAGAGGTCGGATCGAATCCCCCTGGGATTGATCATCCAGTGATTGAGACACAATAAAGATTGCGTATTTCTCGAATCAAGGATAAAGAGACTATATTTGTCAGTAGTTTTTCACTGTCATTTATATTCTTTTTAAAGAAAGAGACAATATCAAAACTGGACGAACAACACATTATATTACTGTAAGACAATAATTCCCTTGTACAACAGAAGAGATACATATAGGGACAACCACATTATTTGACTTGGTATAAATACTAAGGACATTAGAGTGACATCCTACTGATCATAGAAGAGATACATGGTGACACATGACAAGTAGTATTACTAACACAAAGGTTTAAGTTGCAGCATTACTCAATCTCACCAACCATTTGAATATTATTCAATGGTTGTCTTTGTTGTTGATTTTGCCCCCCAATGGGGCGAGCTTCTTCTCGGGTAGGTGGGTTCCCAATAAACTGTCGATGATAGCCCTGGCGGATAAGTCTTTCAATCTCATCCTTAAGTTGCCAACATGCTTCAGTAGTGTGGCCACGACTACGATGAAAGTGACAGTACTGATCTTGATTTCCTGTATTTGGCTTCGAAGGATGCGGCCATTTCACTTTGTCCTGATCTTGAATCGCCATTAACACATTTGCTCGAGATGTGTTGAGCGGAGTGTACTCTTTCTCCTGCCGAGGTTCTCGTTGTGGTAATGGGGGCCTAGGAGGTATATTGCTATTCCCTTGCTTTTTTCGTTGTAAGGAAGAATTATCCATCCCAGGAGCACCTTTGCGCTTCCCATTTGTCTGCTCAAACTGCTTTCTGTGAGCATTTATGGCTTCATCTGCGGAGATTTGTGCCTCCACACGATGAATCAGGTCGGCGTATGAATGAACCGTATCTCGCATAAGAGCTGAATAAAAGGGGCCAGGACGGAGGCCACCAAGAAAGACTCCTCTCAATAATTCAGGATCTACTCCCGGAATTTGTCGAGCCTCAATAGAAAATCGTTGAAAATACTCTTTCAACGATTCTCCCTCATTCTGACGGATTCCAGATAGGTGGGAGGAATCCTTAGTAATTCTTCGATTGGCTACGAACTGTTCGACAAATACTTTGGCCAATTTGACGAATGTGGGGATCGTTCTGGCTGGAAGTGAATAGAACCATGTTCGAGCTTGTCCTTTAAGAGTGGCAGGGAAAACCTGGCAAAGGAGTGCGTCTGAGGCTCGTTGAATATGCATGATGGTCCTGTAATGGTCGATGTGCTCGTACGGGTCAGATGTCCCATCGTAGGATTCAATGCTTGGTAGCTTAAAGCCAGCCGGAATAGGGTGTTGAAGAATGGCTTCTGCCAGGGGTGACGACTCCTGGAAGTCCCACTGGCGAAGAGGCTGCCTTACGCCCCCTGTAGGAAACTCCTCCCGGACCAATCGTCGCAGTTCGTGGCGTAGGGCATTGCGAGGGAGCTCAGCAATGTGAGGTTGGGCTAGCTCCTCAGAGAGGTTTTGAGGATGGCGAGATTGCCAACCTGTGTGCGGAGGATGGGTAGAACTTGCTGTATCAGCCAGCTCGTTATCTTGATGTGACTGCGAATGCCTCCTGGGTGGAGGAAGAGGAATCTCAGCTTGAAGATGTTCGATTTGAACAGCTTCAACACGTGGTGGATCTCGAGGGAGAAGAACCTCCTCCTGAGGTGCTAGGGTCGGTTGTCGAGTCTCTCGCAGGAGTTGTAGGATCTCATTTTGAGATTCTTCCATCTTTCAAATTCTCTCTTCTAGGGAGGGTCCCGAGGTCCCTTCTCCAGGTGCGTTTTGCCCCCCGGGGTATAAAGAGGCAGATATCGGGCGTCTATGATTCATAGACTGATTCCTGGATTGATGAGAGTGAGAGCGGGAGGCTCCTATGAGGTGACTGCTACGCCTGTTGACCATCGTAGCAATACTTGAAGTTGTGGGATAAGTTTCCCACAGACGGCGCCAAACTGTTGCGGACTCAAATATACGCGACGATAGAGTTTAATATTTCCGTCTCAGCGTTGTACGTATATCCAGCACACAAACAGAAGAGTGAAAGAAACACCAGGATTTTTACGTGGAAAGCCCTAAAAAAGGGAAAAACCACGGGGCCACGCCCAGTTGAAAAAGTTCCACTAGTATTGTTTGAAATACACGAGGCTGACTCGTCCTTTAACTTCAGGACGATCAGATTACAATGAGTATCAATTACAAGGCCAAGCAGAGTTCCGACGTCACTCGGGCGTCAGACAGAATTCCGGCGTCACTTGGAAAGAAGTCCGGCGTCGCTCGGACGTCGGGTAGAATTCTAGCGTCGGGCAGAATTCCGGCGTCCCTTCGGCACCAGGTGGTGCTCCGGCGGAGTTCCGGCGGTGTTCCGGCGGTGGTCGAGGAGGAGCTGTTCCCTCCTAGACTTCTCTTCTCTTCTTCTTCTCTTCTTGGCTTCTTGGCTTGGGTCCTCTCTTAAGAGAAATGAGGGGCTATTTATAGTTTTTCTGGAGTGGCATAGCCCGTAAATATGTGATGGATCAGGGGCGAATAGGGAGTGATCCGGATGAACGGCCGATATTGAATCCCTTGATCGTGAACCGTTTATCAAGCATTTGAAGGTCTTAATGATATCAGAATTCTACGATCTTGGGCTCGCTGGATTCGTCTCGTCGAGACGCTCGATTCGACTATAAGCTCATCAAAATCGGAGGCTGTTTGGTAACTCAAATTGCTGTTTGACGCTTCCAACAGCGCTTCGGGTACTTGATTTGAACTCACTTGGGCTCGGATTGAGTCGAATTTGGTGTCGTTGGATTCGTATTTCCGAGACGCTCAGTTCGACTATAAGCTTGCTGAAATCGGAGTTTAAATGGTCTCCGAAATAATTTTTGAAGTTTCCAACTTGAGTTTTTCCTCGAGATTCGTGCCCGATCAAGATAATTTTTCGATGACGTATCAAGACTAAACAAAGCTAATAAACTATAAAATTTTTGAATGAATGATTTTTAAATAACTCAAATTTTTTATTTAAAAAAATTTTTGTTTTGCATATAAAATAGCTACTTTCCCATAAAATCTTGCTAAATTACTAATATAATTCATAGACCTTGTCACATTAATCTTTTAAGCAAAATAATCATCATTGCTAGTTTCCTAGGCCACTTGCACTCTTAAGATATTTTCTTCTTAGCAAATAAAGACAAATAGTTTCCCACAAAATGTGTCCCTACTCCCTTTAGTTAGATTTTTATAGCCATCATTATCATGAAATTTCGATGCCAATTGGATTCCATGGATGTATATATAAGTCCATAAATAAAACTAATATCATTGGACGATTTTGTTTATTTTTTTTAATTAAGATCTTAAACAATTGGTTTGCAGAGTAGCTGTCCATTTTATGGAAAGGGTGGTTGTCTCCCCGGCCCCATATTATAATTAAGGTTTACAGTTTTCTTTTATTTTTTATTAAAAAAAAATTATTACACAAATTTTAAATTCAAAAAAAAAATTATCAAAATTTAATTTTAAAAAATAATAAGAAAGTTGTCTCAAATGAAGCCTAAGGTCGATTAAACTTTGTTGTCAATCAGTTTTTCATATATGAGAAAAAAAAATTTTGAGTAAAAATATTTCAATTTGTTTATTAAGATTAAAATGGGTAATTTTATATTTTTTTTAAATATATTTTTACGGATTATAGTATTGTAGGGAAAAAAGCATTGAAGGAAAATATTTTGGCCAAAATATTGTAGAAATTTTAGTTGATTGTTATTTATTAGAACTATCTTAAATAAAATAGCTCTTATAAATTTAAGTTTATTTTATTTAAAATATTTTGTTCTTTTTTTCCGACTAATATTCACCCACATCTCAAAATATATGACTTCAAAAGATTTTAAAGGTACAATTATTAATTTGTTTAATCATATTGTGTATAGGTCTAATTTTAGATTAGGTTGTTCCTGCATGATATCGCACTACTACTGTAAATTCATATAAATAGAGGTTGTATGGGATGATGTAAGGAGCCCCTTGTAATAAGCCCAATTGAATAAAAGAAATTTAGGATTCCTTAGCTCTCTCTCTCTCTCTCTCTCTCTCTCTCTCTCTCTCTCTCTCTCTCTCTCACTCTCTCTCTCTCTCTCTCTCTCTCTCTCTCTCTCTCTCTCTCTCTCTCTCACACACACACACACATTCAAGAAGCTCAAGCTTCCTCCAAGATTTTCATAACAAGTAGTATCAAAGCCTCATTGAGAGGATCTCGAGGAAAGAGAAAGGTTCTTATAATCAAAGGGAGAGGTGAGGTCGCACGGCAGGCTAATCGCGTGGAAGATCATAGGTGCAATCAGAAACTGCACGGGCCAGGCGCCTCGATGCACGAGCGAGGAGCAGCGGACAATAGGGCTCGCATGCGCAGGTAGGTGCTACGTGGGACGCAGCGCATGTTGCGTTGGGCATGGTTGTCGTGCAGGAGAGGGTCGGACTCGCGTGTGGCGGGTCAGACGCGGGTGTGGCATGGGTGGAGCGCGATTGGACAAGCGCATGGGACGGTCTCGCGAATGGGCCTAAACACACAATTGTGATAGGGAAAGCTAACGCGGCATAGTGGCTGAGATTGTCGAGAGTTTGAGATTAAGGTTGAGGGTGCAAAGGATTTGGATGTTTTTCAGGGACACAATCGAGATGGTTGTGAACATCATTTATGATAGATCCACGCCAAAGCACATTGGCATAAGAATGTGGAGAACAGTGATGCTCGCGATGTGATCAGACATAGTGCAGTGATCGAACGAGCTTCTTATGTGGCGCAGGCGAATGGATGTCGCACTAGGGGTGTAAGAGGCAGGGATCCTATTCTTAAGTAAAAGATTTGTTTAAATCTTTTAAGGTGGAGTCTCCGGGTCAAAACATAGGCAAATGGGCAAGCAAGATCGCTTGTATTTGGTGTGTCGGAGTAATGAAGATAAAAGCAGGATCAAGAACCTTAGAGCATATCACATGGGAGGCAGTTGCGTGCAGAAGTACACAAGAAGAGGGGCGCCTAGCTCTGGATTGGATGGATAGCTCATGTGAAGTCACAGGTTGGAGCATGCACAAGTGTTTGGGGAATGTTATGATTTGGTTACATTTGTTTGTTCAAGTAAATTCTAATCCAAGTTATATTTTTGATGATTACAAAAATTTATTGTTTTTTATTCTTCTCCTAACAATTATTTGAGTTTTTGTTGTGTGTACTAAAGTATTTTTCAGGAAATACACACTCTAGATTGCTGAAGACTTCAAGTTCACTTGTTCACTATAAATGAAGTATGTAAATTTTCTTTTTCTTGAGTCTGAGAGAGTGTGATTGTAAGTTGGATAACTGTGCGCATACACACAATGGGGGAGTAACAATCTTAAATTTTTAAACTGATCGTACAGTACGATTTTATATCGTATTGGACGATCTGTAGAATATGTCCTCCTTATCGAACCCATATGGCGAGAAAATTTTTCTAAGGCATGTTCGTACAGTACGAATAATATTCGTACATGAGTTTTTGCTGTACGAATTGCTCAAATTTGGGTTCGTCCAAAAGTTCGTACGGGACGAACTGATTGGACGAAACGCTCTGTTCGATTCATCCAAGGGTTCGTACGGGATGAATTATTTGTACGAAGCGCTCTGTTCGAATCGTTTCATTGTTCGTACGGGACGGATTGTTCAATATTTTGAACTATTCGTATAGTACGATCGTCGATCGTACGGGATGATCGACACGGATTAAAATTGTAAATTCAGTTTTTGGACGTTTTTTGTGTTCCAAGTATAAATATGACTTAAAACTGACTGTATGTGAGATCCTTCTGCGAAAATTCTTTTGAGAAGTCTAAGGAGAGTAATTGGGAGAGTGTTTGGGAGTGAGTATTGAGAGATCTTCCAATAGAGAATTGTGAGGGGATTCACAAGGTTATCCAATTGTGAGGATTTCTTTTACTTGTTCTTCAAGCATCTTCCTAGTTCTTTGGAGACTTTTGCAAGAGTGTTGTTCGAGAGGATTCCGGTTCTCTACCGCACTTGGAGGGTGAAAAGGACAACGGTTCTCTGCCACACTTAGAGGGTGAAAAGGACGATGATTCTCTGCCGCACTTGGAAGGTGAAAAGGACGACGGTTCTCTGCCGCACCGGGTTTGGTGAAAGAGATTTTATAAAGGCTTCTCCGCCTTGCTGTGGGGGCAAAAGGAGAGTCACTTGAGTTTAGTGCAATACCTAGAGAAGGTGTCTCTAGGGAGTGGATGTAGGTCGTGTTTGACCGAACCACTATAAATTCTGATATTTTTTGTTCACTGTTTACTTTTATGTATATTACATTTCTGTAGTTTATTTTCTTTGTAGTTGAATTACTGTGCTTAAGTAAAGAGCAAATATTAACTCTGTTCGTACTGTACGAAGTAATATCGTGCTGTACGATTAGCTTTAAAATTTTTCGAAATCCCAAGAGTAAATTTTTAAAAGACCAATTCACCCCCCCTCTTGGTTAGCCTAGGGACGTGAGCAATAGGTCTAACAACCTATTCGTACTTTTAAGTGGTATCAGAGCTAATTTCAAAAATCACTGTTTTAAATACTTTTTGAAATTTCGATCATGACTAATTTTGGAAATAAAAATACTATGGAAGGATACTCGATCACTAGACCACCGTTGTTTGATAATATCCCTTTTGATTTTTAGAAAACTCGCATGTCTACTTTTCTACAATCACTTGACTATTGCATGTGAATGTTAGTTCAGGATGGTTATACTGAACCTACTAGAATTGTAGAAGGAATAAGAGTTTAAACACCTTTTGTAAACTGGACTGTAGAAGAACGTGAATTAGCTCAACTGAATGCTAAGTGTTTGAATAGTTTCTTTTGTGCTTTAAAGTCAGAAGATTACATGCGTGTGTCTACCTGTAAATCAAGAAAGAAAATTTGGGATATGCTTTGCATCACATATGAAGGTACAAATGAAGTGAAATAAACTAGATTGAACATTCTCTTACACGACTATGAACTTTTTTGCATGAAATAGAATGAATCAATCTCTGACATGTACATTCATTTTACACACATAGCCACTTCATTGCATGCTTTAGGTAGGGAGTTGACAAATGTAGAGAAAGTTAACAAGATATTACGTTGTTTACCTATAACATATGATGCAAAGATAACTGCAATAACAGAATCTAAAGATTTGAATGTTTATTCTGTTGATAATCATCTTGGATCACTAATTGCTTACGAGCAATCAGTGACTCAAAGGCAGATTGATGCAGGTGAGAAGCGAAAGGAGAAGAACATCGCTTTAAAGGTGGACGACTCTGAAAATAATCAGTCACTACCTGAGGATGAAGAGGATATTGCCCTGATGACAAGGCAATTCAGAAGTTTCCTAAAAAGGAAGCAGAGAAGACGCCAACATTGGAACAAAGGAAGGCTCCAAAAGAATGCTAAGGCTTCTAATGAAGTTATATGTTATGAGTGCAAGAATTCAAGACACATAAAGACAGATTGCCTCAATCTCAAAGGAAATCCTAATAAGGACAAGGCCGAGGAGAAACCGAAGGACAGAAGGGGTAAGAAGAGAAAACAACGAGCTTTCTAGGCGGACTCAGCTTCAGATTCGTCAGAAACAGTACCTGAAGAGGAAGTTACCAATTTGTGCTTAATGGCTAACAATCTCGACCATTCGGATGAGGATGAGGTATGCGATTTAAGCTATGAAGAATTATTCAAAGTTTTTGAACGCATACACTCTACATATAGGAAACTTAAGAAACTGCACGCTAAGTTGAATTTGGAATTTTTAGAGCTGTAGAAAGAAAATGAGATCCTTAGGAAAGATCATGCATTAATTGATAGCAACCACATGATTTTGTTGGATGAGTTTGATGATTTAAATAAACAGCATAATCTTTTAAAATCATCTCACACTGAACTTGAAAATAATTTTAAGACTTTTATGGATGAATCGGATTCTAGAGAGCATAAGTTGAAGATTGACAATTCGATTCTAGAAAGTGCTAATGCTTATCTTAAAGTTCAGGTAAAAGCACTTAAGGAAAATAGAAATCTACCTAAACTTGAAGAGTTTCATGAATCCTACTACAAGATCACTGATTCAAGATCAAAGACGAAAATTTTCAGGAAGAATAGGTTGGTGAATCCTTTTCCAGGGATAAAGTATTTTTCCTGTGGTAGTTTAGGGCACATTTTCCACACTTGTACACTTAAATATTAAACACATTTAGTGTGGAGATCTAAGGTGCATAAATCATATCATATCACATATGCATCTGGTTTAAAATTGTCAAAAGAAGAACCCAAACTTGTTTGGGTTCCCAAGACTAACGTTTGTTCTTTTTGCAGGAACGCTCTCACACAAGACCTCATGAGAGTATTTGGTACCTGGACAGCAGCTGCTCAAAGCATATGACTGGAGATACGAATCAATTTATATCGCTGGAAGCCAGGAATAGAGGCAAGGTTACACTTGGAGATAATACTACCAAGAGAGTGGTAGGTACAGGTACAGGTATAATTGGAAACTCTAGAAACTTTGTAATTGAAAATGTGCTGTTGGTTGAAGGTTTAAAACATAATCTATTGAGCATAAGTCAATTGTGTGACAAGGGCTATCATATAAAGTTTTTGCCTACTAGTTATGCTATTAGTCTGAATGAAACTGTTGTTTTGAATGGTGATAGAGTTAATAATATTTACATGCTAGATTTTAATTTGTTAAACCTTCCACTGCCTTGTGTTTGAAAACTGTATCTGATGAATCATGGTTGTGGCATAGAAAGCTTTGTCATGCTAGCATGAAAAATCTTAGGAAAATCACTCAAAAGCAACTAGTTAGAGGAGTACCTAAGTTAGAATTCACTAAAGATCACTTGTGTGATGCATGTCAACTAGGAAAATAAGTGAGATCCTCTTTCAATTCGATCAAAAAAATTAGGACTAGCAAACCCTTAGAAATTTTTCACATGGATTTGTTTGGACCTGTTAGTACTTTAAGTTTAAGAGGAAAAAGATTTGGGTATGTTATTGTGGATGACTATACTAGATTCACATGGATTAGATTTTTGAATCATAAGAGTGAATCATTTAAAGAGTTTAGAGATTTTGCCACTTGGATTCAGAGGAAACTTGGTTTTGAAATAGTTAGTATCCAAAGTGATCATTGGGGAGAATTTAAAAATGAAATGTTTAATGATTTTTGCAAATCTCTTGGAATTGAACACAACTTCTCAGCTCCTAGGACACCTCAACAGAATGGAGTTGTAGAAAGAAAGAACAGGACATTAGTTGAAACTGCTAGGGCCATGTTGGCAGAATATTTACTTCCTAAATATTTTTGGGCTGAAGTAGTTAATACAGCATGCTATGTGTTGAATAAGGTGTACATAAGGTCTAAATTGAATAAGACACCCTATGAACTTCTTAAAGGTAGAAGTCTCAACCTCTCCCATCTACATATTTTTGGATGTAAAGTGTTCATTTATAATAATGATAAAACTCTTCTAGAAAAATTTGATTCGAAATCAGATGAAGGAATCTTTCTAGGATATTCAAGTGTTGGAAAATCATATAGAGTTTTTAATAAGAGAACATTGGTAGTTGAAGAGATCACACATGTTATTTTTGATGAATCTTATAATAGTAAAGGGTCTAAGTTGGATGAAGATGAGGTTGAGGTAATAACCCAAAAACTTGAAGATCAAAAAGTTAAAGAAAGGGTTGAAAAAGAAGAAGAAAACTAATTGCCTAGAGAATAAAAATTTATAAGGAGTCATCCTAAAGAGTTGATTTTAGGAGAGCCAACTGAAGGAATTAGCACTAGGCATGATTTGAGGAAAGAAGTAAATCATTCAGCATTTATTTTAATGATTGAACCCACTAACATAGAACAAGCACTTTTGGATGAATTTTAGATTTTGGCCATGCAAAAAGAGTTGAATCAATTCAAGAGAAATGATGTTTGGGAGTTAATTGAAAGGCCAAAAGATCAAAGTGTAGTTGGGACTAAGTGGGTGTTCAAAAATAAGATGAATGATTCAGGAGTAGTTGTGAGGAATAAGGCTAGATTAGTAGCTAAGGGATATAATCAAATTGAAGGAATTGATTTTGAGGAGACATTTGCCCCTGTAGCAAGACTTGAAGCAATAAGAGTTTTGTTAGCCTTTGTCTGTTTTAAAGATTTTAAATTATATCAGATGGATGTCAAAAGTGTCTTTCTGAATGGGGTGATAGAAGAGGATGTTTATGTTGAGCAACCTCCTGGTTTTGAAAATTCTAAATTTCTTAATCATGTTTTCAAATTAAAAAAGGAATTATATGGACTAAAACATGCACCTAGAGCATGGTATGAGAAGTTAAGCACTTTCTTATTAAACGGATCATTTATTAAAGGAAGTGTGGACCCCACTCTGTTTTTGAAAAGAATTAAAAATGAAATACTCATTGTACAAATATATATGGATGACATCATTTTTGGATCAACTGATAAAGTTTTATGTGATGAATTTTCAAAGATAATGAGTAGTGAATTTAAGATGAGTTTGATGGGTGATTTGAGTTATTTTTTTTGTTTTAGCATAAAGCAAAATGAGGAAGGAACTTTTCTTTGTTAATCTAAATATGTTAAGGAAATCCTCAAAAAGTATGAAATGGATAATGCTAAACTAGTAACTACACCCATGAGTTCCTTAGTCCTATTAGATAAGGATCCTAAGGGAAAATATGTTGATCAAAAGAAGTTTAGAGGAATAATTAGATCTTTGTTTTATTTGACTGCTAGCAGACCTGACATCATATTTAGTATTTGCTTATATGCTAGATTTCAAGCTGATCCAAAAGAATCACATTTGACAACAGTAAAAATGATCTTAAGATATCTTTTTGGGAACTCAAAATTTAGGAATTGGGTACCCTAAGAACAGTTCTTCTTTTGATATTATTGGATACTCATATTCAAATTTTGCAGGCTGTAGGGTGGATAGGAAAAGTACTTCTGGGACATGTAAATTTATTGGAAATTCATTAGTATCTTGGTCCAGTAGAAAATAAAATTCAGTAGCACTTTCTACAGCTAAAGCAGAATACATTGCCTTAGGGAGTTGTGTAGCACAGGTGCTTTGGTTGAAATAACAATTGAGTGATTTAGGATTTGTAGTTGGCACCATTCCAATCTTTTGTGATAACACTAGTACAATTTGTATTTCAAAGAATCCTATCCAACATTCTAGAACCAAGCATATTGACATAAGGCATCATTTTATAAGAGATCATGTAGCAAAAAGAGAAATTAAACTACATCATATCGCTACTAAAGATCAGCTTGTAGATATTTTCACAAAACCCTTAGCCTTTGACAGTTTTAGCATGTTAAGGACAAGGCTAGGTGTGATTGATTTAAATGCTTAATTAAAATTTTTGCAAATGTGTGTTTTATCTGTATTTGTTGGTTTGTTCATTGGATGTGTTTTATATTTTATTGGTTTATTGTGTGTTGTCTTTAAAAAAAAAACAAAACAAAATTATTGTTGTGTTTTGTTTCTTGACTGAATGTTGAAAGCATGTAAGATTGGAGAGATGAGAGTTTATTGTGCATATTCTTACTGTACGATTAGCGTATCGTACTGTACGATTACATCATCGTACATGAACTTCGTCTATACGAATTGGGAGGAAGCACGGTTAAAGTTAGTTATTATTGGTGATCGTACGTACGAATACGTCATTCGTCTGTACAATCCACACGTCATTTCGCATAAGGGACGAACCTAACCGTCGCCTGAACTTCCTTTAATTTTTTGATCGTCCCGGACGAACACGTCATCGTCTGTACGATCATGAAGTCAAAAAGCATGTACGAAAGGATGCCTCGGGACGAGCAGTTTACAAAAAATCATTTCATTTTGACTGCTTTCCTTCATCCCGGACGAAATTTTATTCATCCCGGACGAAAACTATTTCGTATTATATGAAGTTGATTCATACTGTACGATTTCAGGCTTTTTCTATATAAAGGAGGGTCATTTTCTTTCATGTCACTTTCTATCTAGAACCCTTTAGAGCTTTGAGAGAAGATGTCGGGCAGTGGAAAGAGAGCACGTATTGCTAGGGTTCCTGCTTCTAGAAGGAATTGGGATGAGAACTTTCTGAGTGAGGAGAATGAGGAAGCATACCTTAGGTATGCTGCGTCTAAGGTTACCCCTTCCCACATACTGTTGCAGGAAAATATTCACTTTGCTGTAATGCCTCTTTTTAACTCCACCAACTAGCTTTTCTGGACTCTAATCTATGCTTTTAATTAGGATCTTTTTCATGTGTTCCTGACCAACATGACATTCAACCAGGATCATACTGTCATTTCTTCTTTTGTCCTTAAGCAAAAAGTTGTGATAACCAAGGAGGATCTAGGGGAATATATTCATCTGAGAACCCATGGGACTAGGGCTCACACCTTCTCCACTAGACCACAAAATGGTTGGTCGGAAATAAATCGAGTTCTTTGAGGTGTAAGCACACCCACGCATGTTTCCCGGGTAGATTCCTTGAACCAAAATGCATGAATAATTCAGCATGTGCTTAGGACATCTATCATTCCTAAAGCAGGAGATCGGATAAATATGACCCCACTTCTTTCTTCAACAACTTTTCTTATTATGACTGGCCAACCTATAGATGAAGCCCATTTAATCTTAGACTACATCTACTATCTTTCTGATATTGGTTTGACAGGTGTGAAAATGAAGAAAAATATTACTTTAGGACATGTTGTGTGCTATATCCTTGAGAAGAAATACAACCTAATTCATCCTTCTGGTCCTTCTGAACTCCCTCTGTACTTCACTGACGCTTCCTTTCGAGCTTTATTTGGGAAAGAAGGTACTGCTGACAGCTCAGATGATGAGCCTCCTTCTGCTTCTGCTTCTGCTCCTTCAACTGCACCCTCAACTGCATCTGGACCATCTCAAGATTTCTATCAAAATATGGTCCAATGTTTTGAGAGAATGGATCAAAGATTTGATCACATGGAGGCGCATTTGAAGAGACAAGATGATCAGTACAACGAGGATAGAGTCTGGGTTAGGGATCAGTTTGAATCTGTGAATATTAACATTGCAATGCTAAACAGCTATTTTGCACTGTTTGGCAATCAGTCACCTCCTCCAGATCAGGGTCCCTCTGATTATTAGTATTTCTTCTGTTTTGATTGGTTGGATGTGATTGTAGTTTGTCTCTGTTGTTCTTTGTTATGTGTTTGTTGTTGTTGAGTTGTACGAGAGGTTAGCAAGTTTATCTTTTTCTATGTGCTGCACCAGAAAACTTGCTATTGTATTTATTTTTATCAGTAGTTGTATGATGTATCTTGAATCATTTTGAAATGAGCAATGTTGTAGTGCTTTTGTGCATTTTAACTGGAAATTTTCCTTACACTAACACATTTGACCGTAGTTGATCAGATTTTTAAAATGTGAATTGAGAATTTATTACAATAAAAACTCTGTGCATAAAATTAAATTTTCAAAATATTTAGATTTCATTATGATTTGGTGTAGATTATAAGATCTTAATTTATCTTAATTTAGACTTGCATTACTTAGCCTAAATCATTGTATAATTGATATCTTAATATTACTTATAATTATTATATCAAAGTGTTCATTATTGTAAAAGTGACCAAGAGATAGTGTTGTTGGAAAGAATCTTACATTCAAAGCAAAGCTTGAAAAGATGCACAAAATGTGCCATACAATAAAAGATGCGCAATTTCGCCAAATAAAAAAAAACATATAAAGTGTGTCATTCCATAAAAGATACGCAATGTCGCCAAATTTGACGAGAGGCACAAAATTAGCCCAACTTATGAAAAAGATGTGCAATGTTGTCAATTGTTCTTTCCTTTAACATTTTCTTCAAATTCACTAATCAATGATTATCACTTTTGATTTAGAATTTTTAGTAATCTTATTTCATCTTCTGTGCAATTGTTGTGGTTACTTAATCTGTCTAATACATTAATATCATATATCAACTTTTTTTCTCCTAATTATTGTATGCAATCTAGATCTTTTTGAGTCTTTACTTGCTGTAATGTGAATTTTAAATTATAATCAATCTTTCTTCAACATTTTTCAAATCCACAACTCTTTTGAGTGTCTTCCCTTTTTGTTGTTGTCAAAAGGGGGAGTATTGTATTGTTTGTTTGTCTTTGTTTATTTATCTTTCTTTGTTTGATTGTATTCTCATGTATGTGTGATTGTATATTTGCTTGTGTGAAATTTGTTATATTGTTTATTTGCCTTTATTTGTTTGATTGTATTTTCATTTATGTATGCTTGTACATTTGCTTGTGTGTATATTTGTTTTTATCCTTTCTACTCTTCCCTTGTGTATTCCGTGTTAGATCCTCTAACCTCTTATTCCCTTGTGTCATTTAGGGTTTAGGGGGAGCTTAAGAGATCATTTATTTAGGGGGAGCGTACATTTGTGGAAGAAAGTGAAAGCTTAGGAGACATTTTTTTTAACCAAATAATAATTATTTTGTCATCATCAAAAAGGGGGAGATTATTATGATTTGGGTACATTTGTTTATTCAAGTAAATTTTATTTCAAGTTATATTTTTGATGATTATAAAAGTTTATTATTTGTTATTCTTCTCCTAATAATTATTTGAGTTTTTGTTGTGTGTACTAAAATATTTTTCAGAAAATTCACACTCCAGATTGCTGAAGACTTCAAGTTCACTTGTTCACTATAAATAAAGTCTGTAAATTTTCTTTTTCTTGAGTCTGAGAGAGTGTGATTGTAAGTTGGATAACTGTGTACACACACACACAATGGGGGAGTAAAAATCTTAAATTTTTAAACTGATCGTATAGTACGATTTTATATCGTACGGGACGATCTGTAGAATATGTCCTCCTTATCGAACCCATATGGCCAGGAAATTTTTCTAAGGCATGTTCGTACATTACGAATACTATTCGTACATGAGTTTTTGCTGTACGAATTGCTCAAATTTGGGTTCGTCCAAAAGTTCATACGGGACGAACTGATCGGACGAAACGCTCTGTTCGATTCATCCAAGGGTTCGTACGGGATGAATTGTTTGTACGAAGCACTCTGTTCGAATTGTCTCATTGGTTGTACGGGACGGATTGTTCAATATTTTGAACTATTCGTATAGTACGATCGTCGATCGTACGGGACGATCGGCACGGATTAAACTTGCAAATTTAGTTTTTTGATGGTTTTTTATGTCCCAAGTATAAATATGGCTTAAAACTGACTGTAGGTGAGATCCTTCTGTGAAAATTCTTTTGAGAAGTCTAAGAAGAGTGATTGGGAGAGTGTTTGGGAGTGAGTATTGAGAGATCTTTCAAGAGAGAATTGTGAGGGGATTCACAAGGTTATCCAATTATGAGGATTTCTTTTACTTGTTCTTCAAGCATCTTCCTAGTTCCTTGGAGACTTTTGCAAGAGTGTTGTTTGAGAGGATTCCGGTTCTCTGCCGCACTTGGAGGGTGAAAAGGATGACGGTTCTCTGCGCACTTGGAGGGTGAAAAGGAAGACGATTCTCTGCCGCACTTGGAAGGTGAAAAGGACGACGGTTCTCTGTCGCACCTGGTTTGGTGAAAGAGATTTTGTAAAGGCTTCTCCGCCTTGCTGTGGGGGCAAAAGGAGAGTCACTTGAGTTTAGTGCAATACCTAGAGAAGGAGTCTCTAGGGAGTGAATGTAGGTCGTGTTTGACCGAACCACTATAAATTCTGGTGTTTTCTGTTCACTGTTTACTTTTTCGCATTTTATATTTCTGTAGTTTATTTTCTTTGTGGAGAGAATTTTCATCAAGTTTTTGCGACTCAATATGTTGAATCTACATTCAACATAGAGGTTCACCAATTGAAGAGAAAATTCAAAGAGTCAGCTCGACTCTTTCGCTGCAGCAATTGACTTGGAGCAAAATGTCAAAGCTTGAACTCGAATTTGAACTCAAAATTGAATTTAAATTTATGGTGAAAGTCAAATTTGAATTTGAGGTTGAAATTGTATTTTGAATCAAAATTGGATTTGAATTTGAGTTTATGGTTGAAGTCGAATGGACCTTTCTTTAAATTTCATGACTCAACAGATCGAGTTTCACTCAATCATATAGGTACACAAAATTGATATGAAAGATCCAGGGATCGAGCTCGACTCTTTTCATTTCACCAATTGACTTGGGTCGAAATGTCAAAGCCCGATCAAAATTAAATTGATTTTAAAGTGGGAAACGAATTTAAATTCAAGGTTGATATCATATTTGGATTCAAAGTTAAATTTGAATTTGAACTTGAGACTCAAGTCAAATGGATTTTTCTTCAAATTTTGTAACTCAACAGGTTGAAGTTCATTCAATCATGCAGGTTAACAAAATCGAAATGAAAAATCCAAGGATCGGGCTCGACTCTTTTCATTTCACCAATTGACTTGGGTCGAAATGTCAAAACCCGGATCAAAATTGAGTTGACTTTAAATTAGAAATCAAATTCAAATTTTAGGTTGAAATTATATTTGGACTCAAATTTTGAATTTGAACTTGAAGCTCAAGTCAAATTGATCTTTCTTCAAATTTTATGACTCAACAGATTGAGTTTCACTCAATCATGTAGGTGCATAAAATTGATATGAAAGATCCGGGGATCAGGCTCGACTCTTTCATTTCACAAATTGACTTGGGTTGAAATGCCAAAGCCCGGATTTGAGTTTGGAAACAAATTTAAATTTAAATTCAAAGTTAGAATCAAACTTGAATTTGATGTGAAAGTTGAATATGAATTAAGATTGAATTTGGTTTGAAACTGAATTTAGACTCAAGGTTGGAACTGAACGGATCTTCTTCAAAATTTGAAACTCAACATATTGAATTTTGTTCAAATATGTAGGTTTACATAATTAGCCTGAAGATCCTAAGGCTTGACTCTTTGTACCCCACCAAGAAATTTAGGGGTGAAATGTCAAAGCCTAAAATTGACTGAAGAGTTTTGAATTTGCATTGTATATGTTCAACTACAACAGAATATTGCAGAAGACACATAGCAACGATGATTGAAGTTGATTTGAAAGATTTTCCTTGACTTTTGAAACTCAAAAATGTTGAGTTTTATTTTCAACATAATGGTTAACAAAAGTTAAGGGAAAATCTAGAGACCTGGTTTGACTCTTTCACCATACTAACTAGCTTGGGGTGGAATGTCAAAATCCATGTTTAATTAAAGAAATTTTGAATCTGGATTTTTGAGATTGAGGGATTTTTTTGTAAATTGTGAAACTTAGCATGCAGGGATTTATTCGCATGCGAGTTTGCAACATATGCAAAAAGATTTTGACAAGCTTAGCTTGACTCTTTTACTCTACCAATAAACTTGGAGGCAAAATGTCAAAGCCTAACTTGGAGGGAGGTTTCCTACACTCACCTCTCTTTTCACATGTCTTAATTGAGTTGGCCACACTCACCCAAGGGAGAAATGGGTAGAGGGACCAACGGAAGAAGGGTAGTCAAAACTACCGATGCAACAAAATTCGTAGCGCTATTAAAGATGGAGAGAGATAATCCCCAGCGGAGTTGCCATTTTTTTGTTTGTTTAAAAAAATATAATTTGAAAAAGGTTTTAATTTTCTTTGGGAAAGTTAAATTTCTGGAATTTTGATTTTATAACTAAACACTTATTATGAATAATATATCACCTCGAAAGGTGAACATATCGTTTCCTAATAGGCTCAGATTACAAATCTTTGAATTTATCTGATTATCATAGTCAAACTCAAGGAGAAATAATATATGATCCCGAAGAATCAGAATGGTGTTTAATCCAATGTTTAACTACAATAATTTAGTAAAGATATCATTAATTTCATAATCAAAATTACAATAATAGTATGATATATCTTTCCAAAGAAAGAGGATATCGTCCGTTATCGATCATTTGAAAATGACGATGATGATCGTTGATTTTTGAATTTCTCAAAGATAATTAATTAAAGGTTTTAAAAACTTAATTTTTTGAAAATTTGGTCTGGGTTTCTAAATCTCCTACGAGCGCAAGCCCTCGTAGTTAATTACATCATAGAAAAATAGAAATCTTCCTACGAATACTCTCGATTAAAATAGCGATACGAATTTCATTAAAGAATTCAAAGCTTGATATCAAAGAAGGTCAAGGACTGGAATTTTCAAACGGGATTGGTTCAAAATTGAACACTTATTTCTGGAGTCAAAGGAGGAAGAGTAGGAGATGTCTTGAGATTCTGAATTACTTCAGAAACACCCCAATCTATCCTAAATGTTGGGCTTGAATTTGATTGAAAGAGATTTTTAGTTTGGATGATTAATTTTATTAGAAAGTTGAGGCTTATATCCCCGATCATCAGATCGGGAGAATGCCCAGGAAGTGAGGGTGGGGAATAACCTACCAAGTGGGTATGACGTCCCCGGTCAAGATCCCATGGTTTTTCATCGTCCCGGGTTCGTCGGTATCCTTAGCCTACTTAGTCGAGTGCCAACCGGAGGATCCTTGTTAGCAACCATGGGTTACCTCATTCAAGGGGACCTCGTAGGCCAAGGGGCTGGGGACCTAATCCTAGGCTGACACAAATGAAGTGCACAGGTCTGTGCATAGTGAACCTAAGTCTGTGTTATCTAACCTAGGATGCCACTCTCATTTTTTTTGTGCACACCAATATATCTTAAAAAATAGAAAGAAACACCATCCTAACCTAAAGCTAGAGTCCGTGTCCTAACAAGTCAATCTAGGTGTGTGTAGCAGGCTGTGTGGTTTAGATATGTCTTATATCGGGTAATTGGTTAAAGTTATTTAATGTTCTAGTTGGTTGAAAGGCTTAAGGGAAGATTTAGTTGAAGTTTAAGTCTTAATGGTTTAAAATTGATTTTAAAGTTGATTTTGATTATTTGTTGGATATCACATTTGTTGCACACCGAGGCCGTGAAATTTATTTCACCTTCCTTGGGGCTAATTTAATAGCCTCGTAGGCCTGGGTTACCCAGTGATACCCGATATAATTAAGTGATTTGAGTTTGATTAATGTTTGAAGATTAATTAATTTTAATTAAGGTTGGTTGATTGCTGATTTTAAAGTTAAGTTGACGTTTTCTGGAATTTTTGAAGATTTATTGAATTTTAGCATTTTCTGGATTATTTTAATTATTTAATTAAGGGGTTAAAATTTGAATTTTTGATTTAAAGTGTTTTCTAGAAAGTTAATATTTTATTAAAATCCTAGACCTTAATACGATCAGTTAGACAGTAAGTATGCTGAAATTGGATTTTTCTAGATTTTATTATGAAGGTTTGAAGTTTTGACTTGATTTTGAACTAAGTTTGACCAAAAGTTAACTTTTTTAAATTTGATTGATTTCTGAAAACTTAATATTTTTAATAAATATTAGACCTTAATATGAGTTGTATGCCTTTGAGTTTTCTCAATTTTGAGTTTATTTGAATTAGTTATGAATTTTTGAAGTTTTGAGTATTTATTGAATTTTCAAAATTAGTTTAATTAATGCCCTTTTTGTGATTTGAATCCAAATGACCTCCAAACTCCTTGAAATCAACTCCAAAGGTCAGGAAGGACCTAAGGAGTGATCTCCAAGTTTTTGGACAATTTTTGGAATTTTTAATTATTTTTAATTAATTAATTTAATTAAATATTGAGTTTTAATTAAAATTAAATTAAACTTAATTTTGAAGTCCAGTCAAGGGGCTTTTATTTTTCATTGATTAAGGGTTCAATTTTGGTCAGCTAGAGTGGTTATTTGTAATTTTTGGATTTAATTTTAATTTATTGCATTTTTGGAAGGTTAATTGGCCTAATTAAGGTTCAAATTTGATTATGTTAATTGAGGGGTTTAATGACTTCAAAATCCAGTGGAAAAATTTTCTAAGGCTGAGAATGTTACAATGTTTAAGTGTTCAAAGTTTCAAGTCAATAGGAGGTGAATCCTAATTATTGAAAATATTCTAAGTTTTCTACTCAAGGTCCTTAATTATTGTCCTTAACGATGACCCTAAGTTTAGTAGGTTTAAATCAAACTACCTAACCCTTGGTCATACATGAATAAAATGCACACATAATCATAATCAAACCCTAAATCTAAAAGAGCCTTAAATCTAAGTGGTGTGTGCACCCTAAGCATGCAAGAATTAAACATTAATTAATGAAACTAATAATTTGATTAGTGAATAATTGAAACACAATTCTCACTAATCCCTCCACATTAATTCCATCCATGTATTCAAGCTATGCTTAAAATTTCAACCTCACTCAAAGTTCTCAAAGGATTTAAAACATATGTATATAGTTTAAAAAAAATTAATTTTGATACCTAGAAAATAGATTAGTTTTGAAAATCTAGAAAATTTAAATTAATCTAAAATAATTTTGAATAAATTTTAAAAGAATAGCTTTAAAATAGTTTCAAAAAAATTTTGAAAAAGTTTTAATAATATAAGATGATTTAAAGTAAGGGCTTTGGGTTTTTTTTTTTTTTTTTGAAGAATTATTCAAGTTGAATATTAATTGAACATTGATCAAATATTTATAGTTTTAATTATTTAAAATTTTAAGATAGAGAATTTTAGATTTAAAATAATTAAACTTGGTTATCAAATTTTAATAAAATAAAATTAAATTTTTTAATATTTTGAAATTATTTAAGTTAAACTAGATATTTAATTAATTCTTAAAGGGGTTAAATAATTAAAATTAATTAATACTCATTAAATTACTTTTAATTTCAAATTAAAGATGTTTTAAAATAATTCTTTTTTTTTTTTTGAATTTAGAATAGTTTTGGATGTGTTTTAGTTTAATTACAGAAATTTTAAAATTATATTATAGAATTTTGAAAATTATTTAATTTAATATCAATTAGATAGTAATTAAATGCTTAAATAACTAATTACTTAAGATGATTTAAAATAAAATTAAATAAAAAATAAAAAAAAATTTAATCTCTGAATATTTTTAAAATATTTCCTGATTTTGTAGTGATTTCAAAATAAACTTTATCTTAAAATTATGAAATTAATTTGATTTATTTAATGAAATAATAATTAAAATGATCAAATATTCTATTTTTAAAATTATTTAAAATACAGAGATTATCTTGAAATAATTTTAATTTTAAATTAAAGGACTCGAAAATCCAAACAGATTGATATGTTACACGTCAAGTTTGGATTTATATTTATTTTAGAGCAATTTTTTGAAGTTTTCTAGGTTTAAAATAGATTTAAAATTAATTAAATCTTAATTAATTAGTAAACTGGCGGCAGGAGGCTACGTGGCAGTAGATGATTGGAGGGTTCAAACCGCGCGGCGGCGGGCCAATCATTGACAGTGATTGGCGCCGCCGCCAATCATTCCCGCGGGAATGATATGGAGGCGGGACCCACTCGCTTTCACTAATCCACGTGGGCACGTATTTAAGGCTGTTGGATCGTCTGCGCAAAGGGAGAAACGACCCTGATCAAACCCCGCGGTTTGATCTCGTAGAGAGAGATCGAACGGCGGAGGTTTGATCCCGCGGTCCTGGATCAATGGTCCAGATGTCGCCGCATGACGGAATTAACCTCAGGACTGAGCTTGCGGTTAATCAGAGCCACGGTATGGCCATTTCTGGGCCGTCGATCACGAGATCAACGGTCAGAAATACATATAGTTCACAGCTAATGCAGCCGGAACCCTAGAAATAAAAAAACGTCTCGTTCTTTTCGAATACTCAATCATTTAATATGAAATTTTAAACATAGATTTCATACATGAACAGAAATAACGTGGAGCTTTTTTTACGGCTTTAAATGAGCTTAACAAAAAGCTATTAACTCTAAAACTAGTGCCCTAGGGCTAGGGTTTTATAGAGAACTAACCGTTGGATCTGAGGGAAAATGATATGGTTGAATTTGTAGATTGTCTACGATTATTTCCCCTTCGGAAATCGAGGCCTGAAAAGCTCTAGATCTTCCACTTTGAGCCTTGGACGGATTGAAGCTTATACTCGCCAGAAGATCCTCGCCGGCGAGGTTTTAACGGTGAGGTTTGATCTGAGATGGATGTAGGAGGAGTCTAGAGCTTGTAGGAGCAGAGAGCTTGGCTAGAAAGTCTGGAATAGGTGAGAGAGAGCTAGGGTAAGAATGAGAGCTCTCAAGAGTGTTTTTACCCTATTCAACCCATCCAAGTTTGAATGGACGATTAGGATTAGCTGGAGGAGCTTCCAGATGAATGCCACCTGGCCTGGAGGTTGTTGGGAGCAGGAGGTATCAAGGAAAAAAGGACAACTTAGGTGGAAAGGGGTTTTTGTCCTTTTGCAAGCATGTGGAAATGATCCAAGCCATTAGATCTTGATCTGAAGGCCGAGGGTAGTCCTAGGAAGGTTCTGGAGTGGTTTAAAGCTGCTGGAGGGGATTAGGGAGGAGTGGGTTAGGTCTAAGATGGATTTTGACCATCTTTGACCACTCTAACACCTTACTTTGACTGTTTGACCAGTCCAAGGCCACTTGGACTGCTGAGGTGGCAAGGGAGTGGTCTTGGGAGCTGCTTGGGTTGATTCAAAGGTAGTTTGATAAGTTGACATTGGAGTTTGAATGTTAAAAGAAGGGTTTGAGCTAGTTTGACCAATTCTCCAAGTGTTGACTTGGTCAAAACTCTCATGATATGACCTATGATAGTTTTGGAGAGTTTGAGATCAAATATTAGAGTAGGTTTAAATGTTTAATGAGATTTAAAAGGGTTGATTTGATTGAATGCAATTAAGTGACATATGTGGATCAAGTTTGACTAGATTTGAATTTAGTTGATAAAGTCAACTATTGATTAGGTCAAAAGGTCTAATCATGCCTAAACATTTAGGGGAAGTGATCATAAAAGTTTGACAGGGTTTTGAATGCAATCAAAATTTGACTTAAAGTATAAAAGCTTAAGGGTTGATTTGGTCAACCTACGTTGACTTGGTCAACCAGGTTGACCCAGAGCCAGGGTCTGGGTTGGATCAATCTCAAATGGTATTTGAAGTCTGGTATGAGTATTTTCAGGAGTCAAATAGGTCATTTGGGTCAAATGGGCCTATGGGGCCCTTAAAGGGCTTCATGGGTCAACTGGGTTGACTTGGTCAACCAGGTTGACCTAGGGTCAGGGGGTTGGGTCCAACCAGTTCAGAATGACATTCTGAGTCTACTGATGGTGGTCTAAAGGTCTGGGGAGGTTATTTGGTCAAAATGACCTGTTTAGGCCCTTAATGGGCCTATTTGGTCAACCTTGTTGACTTGGTCAACCAGATTGACCCAGGGGCTGGTTTTGGGTTCAATGGGTTTGGTTTGATGTTTGAAAATTGTTGGAAGTGGTTTCAAGCAATTTGGAGGTCATATGGTTTGAAAAGTGCATTTGAACCCTTAAGGGGTATTTTGGTCATTTTGACCCTTGGTCAACTGAGGGTCAAATTGAATCCAACAAAATACAGTTTATTGCTCAATGAGTCATAATCAAGGGTCTGGAAGTGATTCGAAGCTTTGGAGAAAGCTCCAGGATCAAAATCCACTGGGTGGCAGGTCCAGTGGCATAGACTGTAAATATTTGAAGGTTTTATAGCCTTTGGATTTCAATTCAGTTTCTGCGGTTAGAGACCTCAGAATGAGCTCAAATTTGGAGGGTTGCCTCTAGAGACATGTCACATCAATGTGGAACTGATAGACCTTGAATCAGAGGTCATTTGATACTGTTTTGAAATGTTCAAAGATTCATTGGAAAAGGCTTTCAGGACTTAGACCTTTGGCCTTGGATTTGAGTCTGGAAATCTGGTTTTTGAATTGGATTTTGAGCTTGAATGACAGGGTTGAATTAAGCCTAGATTGGATTAAATCTTGGATTGATCTAGAGGAATCCTAGGGTTTAGAGTAGGTCCTGGGGTCCAGATCAGCTTAAAGGAATCCTAGGATCTAAAATAGATCATAAAGTCTAGATTCTAGGAAGATCCTAGGGTCTAGATAGATCTGAGATCTAGGAGAATCCTAAGATCTAGACTGATCTAGAGTTTGGGTAGATCCTAGGGTTAGAAATCTAGGAAGATCTTAGTATTTATAAGTCTTAGGGCCCAGAGTCTAGAATAGTCTTAGGATCTAGAAAAATCCTAGAATCTAGGTTCTAGGAGGATCCTAAGGTCTAGAATGATCTTAAGATCTAAAATCTAGGAAAGACCCTAAGATCTAGAATAGTGTGGAAATTAGATTGATCTAAGATCATGATTGATTTGAAATTGGATTGAAATTAAAGTTTGGATTGATCTAAGATCAGATTGATCCTAGGGTCAAGATTAATCATAAGAATTGGAAAGATCCTAAGGTCAAGATTGGTCCTACTGACCTCATACAAAAATGAGGTCAACACCTGCTAGTTCTCTCCCTCACTTCCCTCTCTCTTCCAAGAAGCTCAAGAAGAGCTCAAGCTTCCTCCAAAATTTCATAACAAATCAATAAGCTATAAATTCTTTCTTTTAGGCTTCGTTTGGAACAGTTTTCTTACTGCTTTATACAACAACTTTCTAGCAGAAAAATTTCTTGAAAGCAACTTAAAAGCTATTGGATCTTGGAGAAAGAAGAAGTTCCTCTTGAACTTCTTGGATGAAAGAGAGAGAGGGGGGAAGAGATCAAATCAGAATGATGAACTCTTATTGCTTGGCTTGAATCAAAAACCTATTATAATCATCTCTATTTATATAATGATAGAACTAAAGGGATAAAATGCACATAAGGAACTACAAACCTAAAGAAAGTACAACTATAAATCTGGACCAATCACAAAAAAAGCAATGGCCAAAAATGAATGAAGCCTTATTCGTCTACTTTAAGAGGTTATTCGGTTGATGAAAAAAAAAATATGAAGTAAATTTTAATACAATGAAAAAAAGTATAATATATTTGAAATATTTGAAGTTATTTGAATGATTATAAAATAAATACATGATTTTTTTTTATATAGTTGAAGTAAAATGAATAAAGTGTAAAAATCAATAAAGTTAGTAGCCAATAGCAAACAGAAGGCGGCAGTCAATGGCCACGGTGGCAGCTTAAGGCGACAATGGCAGAGAATTTATAGCAAATTTAAAAATTGATTAAGGTTTCATTTAGGACAGCTTTCTTACTGCTTCTCTAAGCTACTTTAAGACGCAATAAGAAGACTGCCCCAATTAAACAAAACCTAAATCTAACGATTTTCAAATATGCCAAAATTTAATTAGATATTAAACTCTAAATTCTTACAAAATTTTACATTTTATTTCCTTAACTTTAGATCAAATACCAATATTTTCAAAACTCATGCATTTGAAATACTTCACAATAGTTAAATATCATCTATATCATCATTTATTGAAATTTTTTTTTCATTTTACTAAGATTATTATTGATTTTATTTAAATATTTGCAATGCGAGTGGTTTTTATACATTGGAGATCTAAGGGATGTTACATAATAATTAATGTTACTATTGATTTGTCATAATTAATATTATTCCTATTCTGACATCAGTAATTTATTCCATATTTTCCCGATTAATTTTCCTCTAATTTTGTCATAATTAAAATATTAAATAAAAAATTAACTTAATTGGTAATTTATTAAGTAAATTGCTCAGCGATTATACTAAGTAGGCGATGATAGGCCTGATTTGAATATGAATTAAAGCTATATTAATGAATCATTAATTAAAACTAATTTTCGAATTAAAACTTGATTTAAAGTTAATAAAAGAGAATTTAAATGCTACATTTATAAAAGATATTGCAAATCATTTTAATAGGATAATATTTGGTATGATATGATTTAATAAAAGTTTTTTTTTTCTAATTATTTAAAAAGTTTGTTTAGAAATATCATGATTCAAAATTAATTAAAATAAATTTTTAAATATTAAATTAATTTTGAGATAAATATAGTAAATATTTAATCAATTAACTCTTATATTTCATTAATCTTTAAACAAATCTATTGTTTAAGAAATTGTGTTTTTTTTCATTTAAATTGAAATATATATTTATCAATTGATTAAACCTTAAATTACAATTAAAATATTAATTTAGGAAAAACATCAATTAGGATATGCTTAATAAATTTTATATCTATTATTTTTTTTAGATGACTTTAATACAAATTTATATTATTTAATATAGTCTCATTAAAATTTGGTTAGCTAACCTTATCCAATTTTTTTATAATTTACTTCTATCAATAAAAAATTCAATGATTTTTAAAAATTCCTTATAGAAATATCTTTTCATGATTTTTTTTTTGTCCGGTTTGAGTCGTTCACATTAGGCTCATCTAATTATCCAAATAAACCTATTATGTGTGGCACGCAATTATACATTAATTTAAGATCTTTGATGATTATAAACATAATAAGAATTTATTGGTGAGTTCAATTTTTACCATAAGAAAGTAGATCAGAGAATCCTAATTAAAATTTAATTAGAATGAAAATCCATTTAATTAATTTAAGATAAAAATATAAAGTTATTAATTAAAATTCAGATTGTATTAATCTTAAAATTCTATAATTTTAAAAGGAAAAAAATTTATTTAAAAATATTTCAATGTAAAGTATATCATAATTCAACTTAAAAATTATTAGATTTACTCTAAGATTAGTGTTAGGCTTAGTTTGGAATAGCTTTTTAACTAATTTGCCCTTTGGATTGCAACCACAAGTTTTATTTGGTCACTATTTTTTGATGTTTTAAAAAAAAAACTATACTAAAAAGCTATTATCTATACCAACTTTAAAAATTACTTTTTCTATAGCAGCTATACAAAGCAATAATAAAGTTGTCCCAGAGGAAGCGTTGGGATCGTTTGGGACGACTTTCTTATTACTTCTTAAAACAACTTTCTAGCACAAATTTTTTTAATTTTTATACTAAAAAATGCTTTAAGAAGCAGTAGAAAAGCCGTACCAAATGAAGCCTTTATCTAAATCAAATCCAATAAATTGAAGGCATCGTTAGATATAGATTTTTTTACTACTTTGCTTTTCATATCACAATCACAATTATCATTTGTCCGCTGTTTAATTTTTGTTGTTTTAAAAAAAATTGTAATAGGAAACTGATTTTTATAACAGTTTTAAAAAGTTATCTTTTCTACAATAGCTTATAAAAAATAAAGAAAAACGTCTCAAACGAAGCTTAAATCTGATCATATATTTGAAGATTTTAAATAACTATGCAAATGCAACAGATTTAGGTTTCATTAATTAGGTACAATTTTCTTACAGTTTTCTAAATCAAAATTTTAGTACAAAATTTCTAATTTAAGGTTTTTTGCACTAAAAAATTACTTCAAAAAATAACAAAAAATTATCTTAAACGAAACCTTAATTTGAGAATATTTCTATGAACATTTATATTAAATTAATATAAAAATAAATTTAATAACTTTAAATCTCATTCTAATAAATATATTTTTGTTTCATTTTAAAATTCACCATAAATGCAGAGAAAATGAATAAATAATTATACAAACAACAGGAAAAGTGTATTTCACTCCAATCCATAGCATACATAAAGCACAAAATATGTCGTCATCATCATCAATACTCCCCTTAAATAAAAAACAGAAAAGAACAATTACACTTAACTTTGACAGAAAAGAAGAAGATTGCGTTACAGTCACGCCTTGAAGCAATTGGAGAAATGGAGATGATGATGACCATGGCCATGGCCATGACCATGACCACCATGACCATGACCATGGCCGGCGTTCTCGCGGTCTATTACACCCTGCACATGCCTGAAATCCTCCACGTGGCACGGTATCCGTATCGACCCCGTATGCTCGAACCCATACTCATCCTCCGCCTCCTTGAGCAGCCCGACGAAGAGCGGGTGGTTAACGTACTCCACAGGCACAACAAACCTCTGCATCTCCTCCCCTCTCCCACCAACCCTAACAGCCATGCATCCCTTCGGCAGCGCCGCCTCTTTCTTCGCTCCTCCACCGCCTCTCATGACCTTATCTCCGGCCTCTCTCTCTCCTCCTCCTCCTTCAAAACCGCAAATTTAAGAACTTTCTTAATTAAAAGAGAATCAAGGACAAGAAAAACCTAGAAGAGAGAGAAAGGCCAGGGGTCGTCGGAGGTGGAGATGGTGAGGAGGAAGAGGGTGAGAGAAGAGTTGCAGAGAGAGATGGGGATGTTAGACATCGCTACGGGAATGAATAGATGATGAGGACATAGAAAGGCTCTCAGATAATGGCAGGCATAATGGTGGATTTATACATAAAAAAATTAATGGATTATTAGAGTAGTTGACCGTCGATTAATGGTAATTAATTATTTCATTATTTGGTTCTGAGACGTATGCTTGCCATAGAAGAATACGCATTAGCTTTAGCCAATAGTATTTATTACTGATTGGGCTCAATTGGAGGTTAGGTTGACTAAGTATTTATTTAAACGGATTAAAAAATTCAACCTAACATATAACATCCGACAAATGGTTTAATTAAAGCGAGATGATAATATAAGAATGATGGTCTGATTTGTATCTCTTAAAGTCAAATAATAATAAATTTTTGAAATTTGGTGTGAAAGAGGAATTAGTCCATCATTATTATAAAAAATTGTTGTTGCTCAAATAAATTTAAGCTTAATATTAATGATAATAATTGATACATCAACAAAAAAATTATCTTGATCGGACATGAATGGCAAGAAAAAATCAAGTAGGAAACTTTCAAAACTTAAAATTGGGGTCATCTGAACTCCGAATTCAGCAAACTTATAGTCCAACTGAACGTCTCGGAAATACGAACCCAACGACACCAAATTCAACCCAATCTGAGCCCAAATGGGTCCAACTCAAGGGTCTGAAGCGCTGTTGGGAGGTTCAAACCATAATTCGGATTACGAAACTGTCTCCAAATATGACGTGCTTATAGTCGAATCAAGCGTCTCGACGAGACGAATCCAATGAGCCCAAGATCGCCAAAATCCGATATCTCTAAGACCTTCAAATGTCCAGCAAACTGTCCACGATCAAGGGATTCAACATCGGCCGTCCATTCAAACCACTCCCTAAACACCCTTGATCTTCCTCCTATTTACGGGTCATGCCACTTTCAAAAATCTATAAATAGAGCCCTCTCTTCTCTTTAAATAGGGCACCTAATCCTAAGGAAAAAAGAGAGAGACCGGAGATCGCTTTTGTCTCCTTACTCTTCCTCGACCACCGTCGGAGTCTCGCCGGACCACCGCCTGACGCCCTGAGCTCCGCCGGACCACCACCTGAAGCCCGGACTTCCGCCGGACCACCACCTGACGTCCTCATCTATGCCGGACAACCACCTAAGATCTGGAGTTCTTCCAAACCACCATCTAGGGCCTGGAATTCTGTCAGCTCACCGGGTGACCCCGAAGTTCTACCAGTGTAACACCAGACTTTCATATACCCCCGAATTCAACCTGATCGCCCTTAGAGGTGAGTCATCCCCCTGTAATCTACTCAAGTTCTTGTGAAATTATTTCAACTAGGCCAGGCCCCGTGGTTTTTCCCTTTTTCAGGGTTTTCCATATAAAAATCTTGTGTTCTCTGTGTGTGAGCTGGATATTCGTGCAACACTAAGACGTAAAATTCAATCTCTATCGCCGCGTATATTCTAGCCTGCAATAATAATAATGCATTTTAAGAGTCTATTTGAGATGATTGCAACATTTTATAAATTTGGTTGTGAAAATATCGTGCGAAAAATAATTTAATTATTCTAGTTGCAAAAAGTATCTTTCTTTTCTGCCATAGAAATTTTTGAAAAATAATAAAAAATAGTGTCAAATAAAATTATATTTATTATTTGAAAAAAAGTAGCAGCAAGGAAGTTGTCTTAAACCTACTCTAAATCTTTATTTCAAGTTTAAATGTGATTTAATGTTCAATATTTCGATTTCAAATCATAATGAATGTATCGTTAGGGCGGCTTAATGTTTTCTAAAGCAGCTTTATATTACAGAAATTTATTGAATTATAAATTTCAGTAATATAAAGCTGCTTTAAAAAACAGTGAAAAAGTCATCCCAAATGAAACCTAAAATAAGATGACTTGCAAAAACTTAGGCTTAGTTGGGACGGCTTTTTATTAATTTTTATACTAAAACTCTGTTTTAAGAAGCAATAAAAAAGCCGTCCCAAATGAAGCCTTAATTTTGAGTTAATGCTACTATAGACTATTATTACCTTAAAAATATATATATTCTCTATACAATTTGTTATAAATAACAAATTAAGATTCTAGTGCATTCCACATTGAACTTAACGCTGTCAAAATCAGGTCACGAGTCGGATTTGGGTTCAACCAGGAAGTGACCCGGCAGAAACTGACCCAACCCGTTTTCAGAAACGGGTCACTTTCTTGGACTAGACCCGACCTGCTTTGGACCCGGGTCAACCCGACACGACCCGTCAACCGAAGTCTGAAGCAATAAGTGCAGCCATTATTTGTTCACAAAAAAATAAATTAAATGAAAATCAGTAGATAGTAGCCAAGTCAGAAAAATGAAAATCAATATTCATTACATTTTACTTACATTTTGCTAAAGCTTTTAAGAACAGCCCTACACCACTTTGTTGTTCACAACCAATTACAAATCATTTTACAAAATACAAAAAAGCTTACAGCAAATATGACTAAGGAAGCTATAGATTATACTTTGTTGTTCACAACTCGGAAATTATAAACTAAACGGAAAAACCTTCTGAACTTCGGAACTCAAAAATCATCAACAATTTGAAAAACAGATATTACGAAATACAGATAAATGCTCATATATGATAATATGAATTATGAATCTTCTAAAAAGAGCAAATAAAAAAAAGAGATACAAACAACGGTGAAGAGAAGAGCACGCAGTGAGCACGAGGTGAAGAACTAAAGTTGTGATGAACCCCTAGACAAAGATCCAAAACATCCTTAAACGAGATCGAGGAGAAGAAACCCTAGACGACACAGTGAAGAAGATGAGAAACGAGAGTCGAGAGGCTTCTAAGTAAATATGTCAATATTTTACTTTTTTTGTCATATATGCTAATTCAAATATCTTCATTATTTTTTTTATCTGTAAAACTAAAATGTAATATATTCAAAATAATCTGACATAATTTTTTAATCGAAATTTGATCTATTATCAATAGAATTAATTTAGAGTATTAATATCAGTTATACTATAAAATAGTTGCGAAGCAAAGTTTTTTAGCGAAAGCTCAAATTAATTTTTTTTCAAATATCTCATCATTTTTTTTTTCATTCAACCTTAGCATTGATATTAATAATTTTAAAAAATTATTGAATTGATTATTAAGAAAAAAATATTAAATATAAAATAATAAAAAAATTTAAAATTTATAATATCTACTCTTTTAACTTATTTTCTTAATAAATAATATTATTACCTTCTAGAGAATTTCAGGCCTTCGTAAATCCGCCACTGCTATGGAACGTACTGTGGCCCGTTCAAACTTGGAAGGGCCAGTTAAGATCCGGTCTATGTACCTGCTCGTGGGCTCGTGCCATTTAATAGACCAGTTATGATTGCTACATAACTGAACCGAGCAACGAGCAGCAATTTCCACCCACCACTCCGTAGACCCGGGCACGACCTCGCTCACAGTCAACAACGCAGGTCGGCAGCGGCGCGGCCACGCCGCTTCCTTCTGATTTCGTTAGTCTACTGGAGGAAGAAAAAAAAACCTTTTGTGAGAAATTCTAACACGTTTTCAAATTAAATATAGCTATTTTTATTTTTTATTTAAAGAGAATTAAACTATTAAATAATATAAGTAATTAAAAAATACATAGAGTTAATTTATTAAATAATTAATGTTGTGTCATGTAATATTCGTGATGATAGAAAAATACATAATTTAGCATTTTAGTTTTGTGCGAAAATGCAGCACAGAAAAAGATAAGAGAGAAATGGGTGCAACAATCATAAGAGATATCATAATTTTTATATGAAAAATCTTGAAAATAGGAAAAAAAACTACGAGACTTTACCTAGTCGAAATAATTTCACTAGTGCTGGATTGTTGATTACAATGATGCATTTCCTCGGGGAAGGTGTAGGCTTAATGTAGTAAATATACATTGTATATAGCACATTACATATTTGGAGTTAGAAGAATTCAATGACAGAAGAATTGTTCTCAAGAGAGTGTTGTCATGTCGTTTGGTCGGTGAGACTGTATTTTGGCGATAGAGGTAGGAGAGACAGTAGACTGCGAGCGATGGAGGTCAGAAAGATTGTAGTCAGACAAGGGTAGTCAGAGGGACTATAGTTGGTGGACGACGAAGGACGGAATGACCGTAGTCAGATGATGGTGGTCGGAGGGATTGTGATTGATAGGCTATATAGGTCAGAAGAAGCATAATTGGGTGATGATGGTCAAAATGACCGAAGTTAGGTGATGTTGGTTAGAGGGATCGTGGTCATCGGACGACTAAGGTTGGAAAACTGTAGTTGGTGGGCGATGTTCGGTGTTTGGGAAGAAATCCGACGACAAGTTTGGCTGGAGAGAGCTATAATTTTCTTCGCCTCTTTCTCCTCAATGTGAAGAATGAGGTTCTATTTATAATTTTTTAGGAGTGACATGCTTAGTAAATATGGAGAAGATCCAAGATAATTTTGGAGCATTCTATTGGACGGCTCAAATTAATTCCCTCAATCATAAAGTGTTTGTTGAGTTTATGTGTCTTAATTAAATTTAATTGGGTGATGATGTCAAAACTAAACGATCTTGAGCTCATTGGATTCATCTCGTTGAGCCGCTTGATTTGATTATAAGCACGTCATATTTGGATATCATTTGGTCATTCAATTGCTGATTTGAAGCTTTCAAATATATTTTTGTCATTTGATTTAGGCTCGAATTGGACCGAATTTGATATCTTTAGGTTTGACTCCTTGAGATGCTCAATTTGACTATAAGTTTGCTAACATCATAGTTTGGATGATCCTGAATTTAATTTTGAAAGTTTTCAATTCAGATTTGCATTAAGATTCGTGTCCGATCAAGACAATGTTTGGTGACAAATCAATTAAATTATTAGATTTCATAAGTATAATTATGATAAAAAAGAGTGATATTTGAAAAAAAAATTGTAATATTTATGAGGTAAAAGATTTTTATAATTAATTTATCAGAATTTATAATTAAACTATCATATTTAATATGTATAAATATGAAAGGTTTCACTAAAAATAAAATAATTTTTATTATATGATAATAATACATAAAATTATATTAAAAAGAAAATTTATGTGTACGTTATTAAATTTTATTCTTTTTATGAAATTGATGCTAAGATATTTAAAGTGAGCTAAACTATTCGTAGATTTATGCATATATATAATTAACAATTTAATCAACTATTGACTATTGAGAATAAACATTAATATTTTGTTAATTATTTATTTAAAATAACTATCATCATTGATACAAATTATTCATAATTAATTGACCATTTTTTAGTTTTAATTTAACCTTTAAAATTGACCGTTTATCAGTCTTAATTAAGTTTTTAAAACTGAAATTTTAAAATATTTTAGATTCAGATTAAATATTTTCGCAGGTTTATTTTTGGGAATTATTGTATTTATTTTTACATTAAAAAGTAAAAATAAACAAATAAAATTTATATTTTACTGTGACATTTATTTTGTAAATAAAAAAAAATCAATAATGCGCACTTAAATCACTCAAATATTTAATAAGAACATTGGAAACTCCCCCTTATATTTCCAAGATCAAATTTATATCATTTTTCACAAAAAAGATCAAAGATGACAGAGCAATTCCTTTGGGAATAAAAATTTTTTAAGCAGTCTGCTCTTATTAATGGCTCAAAAAAAATTTCTGGTCAAAGGATGCAAAGTTTCAATGACAAAATTTTCTTCACAGCTTTAACTGCAGCTTCATAAATTTGAAATTTTCCTCTCTGATTCACATTGATTTTTTTTTTTGACAAATCATCAATTAGAATTTTCTTCTAAGAGATGGTCTAAGAAGCATTAGCTATTTTTTAATGAAGAATAATTAAGTAGTAAAATGATATTTTATTTGATAAGAAAGTATTATTATATGTCATATTGTATCATTTGTCATATTTTATCTGATAATAAGGTTTCGATTTCAACAAATTTATTCTCAAATTAAGAAATCAGCACAGATTAACTAAATACATCAAAGACGGTCCTATTTGAGCCCAAATACGTTCAAATCAAGCATATAAAATAGTATTGTATGATATTAATTAAAGTTTACACGATCTCCAAATCTTACATGTTTATAATTTTTTGGGACATTTGAGCTATTAAGGCGAACACACACACATATCACATATGCAAGCTTCGAACTCAAGACCTCTTGATTAGTAGCCAATAGGCCAAGGTGTGCTATGTGTTTATTGTCAAATCTAGTGGCTCTGCGAGATAAATTCAATGAGCTTAAAATGATTCAACTTTGAAGTCATTAAGGCTTCGTTTAGGACGGCTTTTTTCTTGCTTTATAAAACAACTTTCTAGTACAAAAATTTTTTGAATTTGAAATTTTGGTACTAGAAAGCCGTTTTAGAAAGCAGTACAAAAGTTGTCCCCAACGAAGTCTAAGACTCTTTTGTAATGAATAAATGGTTTATAATAAAAAAATTAGTATGAGTAAATTTAAATATATTTATTATTATCACTTCTTCTATAATAAAGACTTATTTTCCTCAAAGTCAAATATTATAAACATGCATGGCTCAAATGTGAACCTCAAAAGGTGTTTTTCGCTTGAAAGTGCGAAGCATAAATAAAGTGTGTGCTTCAATTCTGTGAAGCAGACATGTGACGACTATTGAACCCTTACCCCTTAGACTTTAATCTAAGAAATTATTATAAATTAAAAAGATATTCAAAAATCCTCTATAACACCATATATAATTTTAAAAGATTTATGCAAATTAAATTAAATATAAACTATAATCTATAATTCTGATACAATAAATCTATCTAAAATTTTAATCCATATTCATCTTAAAAAATCTTTTAAGCTATAATTCTGACAGCTTTCTAATTATTTTACTTTTTAGGTCACGACTATAATAATTATTTAGCTTTTTTTTTTACTTTTATAAATTTTTTGTGCTGAGAAGATGCTTTATACAACAACTTTAAAAAAGTTACTTTATCTATAGTAATTTTATAAAACAGTAAGAAAATTATTTCAAACAAAACTTAAATTTGAAAAATATCAAAAGCCGTCCCAAATGAAGCCTTAGACTTCATTTGGGACGGCTTTTTTAATGCTTCTTAAAGCAACTTTTTAGTAGTAGAAAACTGCTTTAAGAAACAGTAAGAAAGCAGTCCCAAATGAAGCCATCGTTTGGGACGGCTTTCTTACTGCTTCTTAAAGCAGCTTTCTATTGTACTAAAAAGTCACTTTAAGAAGCATCAAGAAAGCCATCCAAATAAAGCCTTAGTTTATAACACTGAAACTCTAAATGTCAGCTTCCATTCTATATGAATCACTCAAGACCTATGAAGCAACATAATACGCAATGTCAGCAATGTTCTAAGTTCTCCATCTGCAATTAGAATTGAACAGTAAAAAAAAAAAAAAAGCTCAAATGTTATGGTTTCATAACAAAGCTGCTTGATAGAGTCATCTAGAAACATCAAGAATACATAAAATTGAAAAGAAATAAGCAATGTAGGTGAATCGAACTAGTAACAGAGCAAGATAACTTGTGAATGGGCTCACGAGTTAAACACATGGAACAATAAATGAGCTCACGTTGAGCAGAACTGCTTGTTAAATGAAAAGCATCTTTCTTGAATCAGTAAATTTGGAATAAAACCAATTAAATAAATAACCAAAGAAAAGATATTGCAGATCTATGTCAATTCTATAACGGTCATAAATACATGTAATAAAAATATGATGTTGACCCAACTTAAATTTTAGCATAATTACTTTTTAAAAACTTATCAAGTGTTACATAGATGAGGAAGCTCAAATGAATGAGTGGCTTTACACTTAAAGACAAAATAAGAAATGAGTATGACGAGAAACGATTGAGGTAGCTCCAATGATAGATAAAATTAGAGAGTTGTCTTAGATAGTTTCGTCACATAAAACACCGGCCTTCTGATGGCCTAATGAAGAGAAATAGATATATTGGATATGTTCAATGTTAAGAAAGATAGAGGTAGACGATAATCTATGTAATATAGTCTAGATTTATGCATTTTATTAGAGGTATATAAAACTGCTGGAATTTTAGGTGAAAACATGCGAACTACAAAGTGTTTTTCTTCCTATTACAGTATGCTTCCAATCGTCTAAAACCTGTGATTTACAGACCCATATCACAAGTTAAAACAGTCTCAAATTCATAAAAAATAAATTTTTTTAAAGTGATTATATAACTTTGAAAAACAAGAAAAGAATCGACATGCACAGTTTAAATGCATCGAAATTACTGAAAGAAACAAGTTTCAGAATTTGAAATCCTCGGCAAACTTTCATCATTTCAAAGCATAGATCCCATGTCTCCATTTATGTGATCTTCTGTATGAATTCTGTGGTAGAAAGCTGAGCCCAAACATCTCCTTCAGAACCTGGCCTGATTCCAGCAGTCCAATAAGCTTTGCAACTGTTAATGCACTCTCCCTAATATGTTCCAGATCTCCGGTGTCGGTCCAGAGGAGTCGAGCCAGCTGAACTCTCCTCTGCTTAGAGTTCAGTGAGATTCCCCATTTCACATAGAGACTCAGCCGTTCTTCGGTTGGCAATTTTTTCTGCATTTGCCGGCAGAACATCTCGCGCTCTCGTTGTAGGGTCCTCATGCTGTTAACAATCAGTGTTTGCTTCAGTTGTCAGCTAAGAAATAACTATGCATGAACTTTAACAGACCTGGAAGCAGTTTCATACCTTGATTCTAGAGTCACATGCCGACCGGTCTCGCCCGATATTCTGTAAGAGTTTCCCTGTGAGAATGTTCTTTTCAGGAAAGCTAGTCTCCTGAGCTCAACCTCCATGTAAATTGAATCAGCAGGATCGCCTTTGAAGAGCAGGTAAAAGTATGTTCTGTGGATCAAGGAAACGTTGCATTCATGCCAGAGTTTGATTATCTCTTGTTGCTTCTTCTCAAAGTCCCGCGGCCAATGGGATGGAGAATCCACGGGGTCTAGGATAGTATCAAGGCCAACACTCTTCCTTGTTCCTTCAGCTCCACCCACTTCACTGGCAATCTGATCAGGGCAAATTGGAATCAGCAATGAAAAAGATACAAAGGGATAAGGACAGAAAAACCGACAGCATTGGAAACTTATAAAGAAATGGTTGTTATCACACCTGACCATCAACAAGCTGATTTTGATGAACCTGAACCATCTCTTTCAATCCTGAAACAAAGTCCTGGATGGTGGTTATGTCTTCTCTAGAAGAAGACATATCATCTTGCTCTTTAAGCAAGCTTTCAGAAACACTATCCTCTAACATAACAGATCTATCTCTTGAAAAGTTTTCATTTTCAGCATTATAATTTAGCAATGCCCGAGGCCTACCAGGGAAATCTCTCAGTGAGCTGGGAGGGGGTGTACAGTCGTACTGCTCTGGTTCTGCAAACCCAGGGGAGTAGCTTGTCAAAAATGCTGCCCGACAACTTCTGCTTCTCCTTGGTAACATTGCCCGAGAACTACGTAAATCTCGAGCTGAAGACCATAGTGAAGATTCATCAGGATGTGATGCCCGTACACTATGTAGATGGTGTTCTAACGTCAAAAATGTAGAACCTGTGATGCCAGGTCTGGAGTCCATTTGGGCTGCAGGCTTAGGCTCATATTCTCCATTCCTGGTGGCATTATTAGTCTGGGCTTGCTGGGTTTCGCTTACTCCAGGGAATGACAAATTCAAGTTTTCTCTTTGGCTGGTTCCATCCATTTCAATACACCTAACTTCCTTGCAAAGTTCCTCGGAATCTTCAGAGGCACTTTTATCAGTGTCTTCTTCAGCATGGTTGGGATTCCATCTGTGCGATCTATGTTTAGTTTGTGAGAGTTTTGGGGGAAGATCCCCATTTTCTGTATCTTGTGAAAAACCATGGTGATTTCTGCTGTAGTTTTTGCTCTCATATTTACTTAACTTGACAAACCCAGCTTTTGAACCATTGTAAGTAACTTCTGGTGGCTCGGACATTGAAATTTCATCATCATGAACTTTCGATTCATGAAATATTGATGCTTGGTTAGGAGATTCCTCCTGTTATAGAACAGGTAAATATGAATATTAAAGAACCATAAATGATAGCTATGCATGTAAATATTGACTGAGGATCTCAACAAGAATAGGTACCCGTTTTCTTGAAAAATGACCATCCCCAACCACCTGTAAAAGATCTTCCAGTCGAGATTGAGCTAAGTCGCGCTGTTGAATTAGCTCCTTAATTTCTTTCTCCATCTGCATGAAACAAGTTGTAGCAATCAAATAAAACATAAAATTTAGGTTGAATAAGTAATAATCAATGCTTGTCTGTGTTGGGAGATAGGTCAAAACTAAGCAAACACAGGGAGCGAAAAATAACCAATAAATAGAAAAAAAACAATGAACAAAACACAAGAATTCTATTCAAGTTTACTCATTTTTCATCTACATCAGGTTGTTGTTGTTGTTGGAGATTTCACTATTAAATGTGAAGAATGATAACCCTAATTTTTTAAATACATAGGACACCCTCTCTCTCTCTCTCTCTCTCTCTCTCTCTCTCTCTCTCTCTAAAGAGAAAACTTAGGATATCCGAAAAAAATTATAAATTCCTAAAATGTTCTTAATGAAATAGCTACAAATATTAATTTTTTTCAAAAGATAACTAGCTCAATGATACTTCCAAATATATTTTCTTCAAAATACAAAAATTAGACTCCACAAATTAACCATCCAAAGTGAAAAAAAAAAAAATCTAAGAATGAAATTACATAAATCCAAGCTTGTTCAAAGTTGAAATTGTACCTAACTAAGCACATTTCACTACGCAGTAGACCTCTTGAAACAAACTACAAGATCCATCATAATAATTGAAGTTCTATGGGAGATGTGTGATATAAAACATGCTTAGGTGCATAAATCATTGAAAATATAATAAATATGATAATCTAAATAAAAAGAGAGAAAAAGCCCAAAATAGTCGAAGGGTGTGAAACTCTAGAATTATATTGGGCACTTACTAATTGTTGCAAAACTATTTTGAAATTTTTTCTCAAAAAGATTAAAAAAGTACAATATGTATCACTTTAAAAAACTTCCTAACCTTTCTGATTCGAGCATCTTTCTCCCTCAATAGTGCTTCAATGTGACTGTTGTTTGAGGCTGATACTGGACACCTCAACTCATTCTCCAATCTGGCCAACTCCTTCTGCAAATGCTTAACCAGTGCCTTGTCAGACATGACAACATTCACCTGAGCACTGGTGACCACTTCTTTTGCACAGCTTGCAAAGAGAAGTGTGTTTCTCGACTGCTCAATATGACTTCGTGCAGGACACATTGTGCAAATAATGGCAGTTCTTGCATTGCCTCCTAAACATGGTTGTAGTATGCGAGTCAACTTAGATTCTCGATATGGAATATGACCATTTCTTCCTTTACTGTATCAATAAGTGAAAACATAAATAAGAAACCATAAACAGAAATCTCCATCTAGCAGGTAACTAATCTGAACGGATGGATTGAAAATACATCCCAGTTTGACAAGCTTAATGTCGAAGTAAGAATTAAGAGAAATAGTATTCATGTTGAAGTTCATCATCACCATCATCATAAGCCTTATCCCAGCTATTGGGGTCAGCTAGTTTTCATGTTAAGTCCACTAACTAAGACCAGATATATAGTATCGCAACTTAGAACTTGCAACAAATCCAGACAGCATATTCATAGAAAGCTTTCACTCAAGCGTTGTTAACTGAATTTAAGACTGATTTACAAATATACAAAGAAAGGACCAATTATGAGTAACTTATACCATACTAATTTATATACATCTCATTAATAAACAAAAAAAATTGCTTGCTATTCAAGTTGCACCGCCTAAGATTTTAACACTCAGTCTAGAAACATGGTATACTGATGCCAAATTATAAAACCATCTAAATTAACAAATCCAACAATGATCGAACCAGCACATCATTTTTGCATTGATTTTTCTACGAACAGTGAAGTCGACCTTTGTCCTATTCTCCTGTTGAGTTTTGTCCAAAAGGCAATTTTTCTAGCCAATAGATCCTTCTGCGTGACTATATTAAACAAGTTAATGGAATGCTATTGAATCCTGTGTTTCCACTCCAATCGATATCATAGGTTAAAAAAACCATGACTTTTTTTTTGTAGTCATTTCAAAATGAAAGATCAAGATTATAGGTACTCTTCAGAATGTTCTATCATAAGATTTTAAATAGGGAGTAAACATCACATCTTTTGTGCCTAGGGATGAACAAAACTAATAATGCTAATAAGAATGTTTAGCACCAAATTCTGTAAAATATGCATGACACATACAATACTAACGAAAATATATGTGCAATACTTGATCAGTAGTTCTAGAAAAAAGCACACTTTTTAAGCTTCAATCGGACAAATCCTCTACAAAACGTTCTTCAAGTTAACTAAGCCCTCCATTTCTCTTTCCTCTCCCTTCAAAATTAACTAGGTCCTTCAGTTCCCAATGATTCAATCTACTACTTGTTCTACAAAAAGTTCTGCTAGGTCCTCCATGCTCTTCGTCTCTCTTCCACAGATAAACAATCTCCAGTCTCCATCCCTTAACATAGGCCACCTCACCTCTGCTTTATGCATTGCCTTCAGTCATCTGTAAAAATAGCTCATTTCTTCTCTGATTATTTCTTTCCTTGCATTAGCTCTGATGATCCATGCCTTAACACTCATAAACTGTCCTAATTTATCATCCTTATAGAAATTTTTCCTTGCATTCAGCTATGGACATTTGCTGCGTGAAACTCAGAAGCACCTCACCGCCATTATTTGGCATATCATATACAAGTGCAATTGAATAAACCATCAGATTTCAGAGCACAGATCTATAACTAAAGACCAAATAACTAATAAACATGGTTCACTTACCTTAGCTTACGTATGACAGTACCTAGAGTGAGCAAACTACGATTAATGTGACAGCCTTCTTTCAGCCTAGCACCAACAGACAATGCTTGAGATGCACGTTCACTGCCTGCCAGATCAACGAAGTTCTGCATCCAAAGAATATGCTAAGCCTCATGAAGCCCAGTCTCTGTAAGAATAATCGCTGGAATAAATTAAGCCAAGAATATATTTTACCACACTAGCAGAAAGCGTAGCTGTATTGTCTTTCCCCAAGAATTCACGAGCAGAACTTTCAATTGTCTGCAGAAGATAAGTGATGAATCATAAAGTTTTGAACTCAATAGAAAAATATTGCAAAAAAAAAAAAAAAGAGTTACTGTTAATAAGTGACAAACCAGTCTAAGTATTTGATGGGATCTGGAGCTCATTTCATTTAATGAGGTCTCTCCTATTCTTCTTTGAGCTATGACAAAGACAAATGGTAAAGTCAACACAAACAAGACAGCAACAAATTAAAGACAATGTCATTCTGCACAGTTCTACTTTTTATACCTTCACATAAAGAAAGTAATGATTTTAAATGATTCCAGTCGCGCAATGTCTCCTCCTTAAGTTTCTCCACAATTGTCCCTCTCTTTTAAGATACAAAAATAAAGATTAGCTTCGCATAAAGAAAGTAAAGAAAGTAATGATTTTAAATGATTCCAGTCGTGCAGTGTCTCCTCCTTAAGTTTCTCCACAATTGTCCCTCTCTTTTAAGATACAAAAATAAATAAATAAATAAATAAATATTAGCTTAGTTAACTGATAAAATGGGGCTTGTTAGTAACAGATTGCCATACCTCAGGATCATCAAGAAGCCTAAGAGGAGTCCCATCCATGCTGAGGAGATCTCTCACAGCTTCATTATAAATTTCTATTGCTGATAGCTTTAAGGCAAATGCTCTTTCTGGATGCTGCAATAGTTATAAGGAGTCACAAAAGAAAGGAAATCAAGCAAACTGAAAAACAAAGCACATAAATTGATGGCATGAACATTTGTAGATGATAGATTACCCTCTTTATGTAGTCATATATATCTGCAACTGTATACTCAGTGATTCCTGTCATGGTGTATGTCTTTCCACTGCTTGTTTGGCCATAGGCAAAGATGCTTGCTGAATTAAAATAAAAATTAAACGTTCACTTGTTATTAGAATATGCAGAAAGTTGGAAATCTAGGAGTTATATCTCTACTTAACAGTTGATGCCACTGACAACTGAAAGAGCAACTTCTTTTGCCGCTTCCTCATACACTTGCTCTGTGGTGCTTTCACTTCCAAATACTCTGTCTATCAAGCAAGCAAATAATACATTAAAAATGGAAATAAAGACCAAATACAAACAGGAACGATCTTTTATTATAACAATCATATATCACAAGTATGAGAGTAGCTTCCATGCAGCAGGGTAACATCCACAATGAACACACTACACGTTTAGAAATTCAACAAAGAAAAGAGATCAGGGCATCTAAATTTTTCCATCAAAGAACTTAAGAAGAAAAATGGAGAAAAACTGATTAGCCAGAAAAGAGATATCCGGACTTATTCTTCTTCCCCACATTTCCCTCTTTTATGAAGGGATTTGGTTCTTCTGTGAAAAAGAGAAAAGATAAGTTTTGAGCAGAAATAAACAATTTGAGAGCTGAAAAAAAAATTGCTCGCAAAGATCACGGAGCTACAAAATGGAAAAATCTAAAGATACCAGTCATATACAATCACTGTCCACAAAAAAAGTTCACAAATTTCTGCAGAAGAGAAAAATGAGATCCGCAGACAAAATACTCATTATACTAAAAATCAACAAAGAACCCTAGAAAACCTCAACAACTCCAAAAGAACTCCTGAATTCATCATCAACAAGTGATGAATCACAAAAAGCAAAAAACGGAGACCGAATGCTCACCGAATGTGTAGGCAATGGGAGTCATATGCTTATCAGGGAAGCTACTCCTGAAGATGATGGTTGCGTCATTGATGCATTCCCACTCTGCAGGATCGTTGGCAAAGATCTCCTTCTCGCTCAGCGGCCTCAATCTCACCGACACCAATATCCTCTCAAACTTGCCCCCTCCACCGCTGCCGTCAATATCCTCCGCTGCTACCGCCGTTTCCCACTGCTGCATCTCCTCCCCACCGACTGCCCCCATCCTTCACACACGGCACCCGTAACCACTTCTTTGGTTACATTTCAAGTCCACAAGACCCAAAGCCTCTTCTTTTGCGACTCCACACGACTTTAAAGACACCGCAGCTCGAAGCAAATAACATTTTTACCGGGGTGCTTCCTGCAAATAAGAAGAAGACGATGGACGACTGCTGGAATGTTGCTGTTAAAACGGAGAGGACGTCGCTGACGGTTGATGTGGTACAACCCACAACCAAGAAGGGATCAGGACCGTCCGTTCCATGATTCTGCTCCCTCACCAGATCTCACCGAAGAGACTGATAAAAAAGAAAGAAAACAAAGTAAAAATACTTTATCTTTTAGACTTTGTGCTCTAACATAGAGGTGAGATTCTCGGATAGGAGAATGGGACTTTGCAATTGAAAGGAAGACGATCAGAATGATGATCTCTGATCCTATAAGCTTTCTTATAAATCATAAATTAGACCGAAAAAAAAGAATGGATCTTGAAAGCGATTGGCGAATAATCCAGGTGAAAAGAGGGGGAGGTCGGTTCCTTAAGCTATAAGGGAAGAAGTCCAGATAATTAAAGGTGGATGGTGCTGGGTTTAGTTCCGAACTACCTCCATTTCCTCCATCCTTAAGCAAGAAACAAGAAACTGACCATGATCTCGAGTCAAAACCCGAAATATATTTATATTTATTTATTTATTGACATAAAATAGAACAAGATTTGTTTATGGGACTCTGATGAAATGTTCTTGAGATCCGTGAGTTCGGTGAGTAAAGAAAATGGTGGGAGTCATGAGTCATCAGTCATTAGAGTACTGGATGGGTGGTTAGGGGTTTGGTCCCAGGCCACGATGAGCAATTTAAAAGGTTCCTTTACACCTACTTTCTAGCTTTGACGACAAACCGTTTCCCCTATTTTTATTTTTATTTTTTCCTTCCTTCTTCTGCTTATGACTTTCTACCATTACTGCTTGCGAAATTTTGTGAAAAAATAAAGATAACTGGAACCTGGAACTGTTCGCCTGTGAGCAGGAAGAAGGAGCTGGCCGTCCCCAATAGAAGAAGGTTTAGGCGGGGAAGAAGGCTGCTTCTAGCCGTTATGTAGCCGTTGCCAGGCGGCCTTCTTTGCTGATCCGTTATAATTTAAAAAAATACATATGTGAGAAAGAGATGTGATTAAAAAAAAGAGAGAGATATGGTTATTAATTAGTTTAAGAGGAATGAATTTGATGACCTCTGCAATTACTATTGGAAATCAGCTGTGCATTTTAATAATAAATAGATTTAATTAGTTTGATCACGATCATTTAGGTGAGATTATACTGTCCAATTGTCATCATGGTATGAGAGAATAACAATCTCTCTTTTCTTTTTTCAGTTGGAAAAGTTTGAAAATGATACTAAAATTTAACTAGACGAAAATTTGAAGATAAGGACAAGCTATTAGGTAGGGATTGGCGAGTTCATAGTATGTATCATACATTACTTGAGTTTGAAATCAGACTAAGGAGCTTTTGGTTGGATTCCAAATAAGTGTAAAGTATTTTAAATATAGCAGTTTTAAAAATTTTGGTATTTGATTGGATGAAAAAAAAATGCAAAGTAAATGTAGTGTAAATCATTCGAATTCATTTTTGAGGTAAATCAAACTCGCCCATTTTTTAGCAAGAATGGTTTACAACTCAAGTAAGCTAGCTTGACTGCCGCCAACCGTCAACCGCCTCCACCAGCCTCCGACCACTAGCGCCAGCTACCACCCGTTGACCGCCGCCAGTGGTCACCACCACCATCAGCCACCACCTTCATCGCCATTAGTTGCTGCCCACCGCCGCTGCAACCCTCTTGTCACCACCATCCGCCGGTCACAACCATCTTTAGACTTTACATTATATTTATTTTACTTCAAACCAAACAAAAAAAATCACCTAAATTTACTTTACACCCATCCAAACAATTTTAAAGTATTCCTTTTGCACTGTATTCGTTTTACACATTCTTTTTCATTGCATTTTTTTTAGCCAATCAAAACAGCCCCTAAAAAAGGATAAATAATCTACAAACTAAACTTGTAATTATATTCAATTAAGGTTCTGTAAAATCCAAAATTAAAATAATGTCTAATAGGCTCAGTCATCAAGTACTCGTGGTTAAGATAAATTCCATGATCTAGAGATTAAAATGTTTTCTAAGTTATTTGTTGACTAATATTATGGACTCATCTACCATGGAGCACTCTTCCATTAAATATATTATTACATGTTTAAAAAATTTATGGTAATAGGATATATGAGTTTTATATACAAATTCAATGCGCACAGATAAAAATTATGAGAAATCGGAATTTTTTCGTTGAAAGTTTTAAAAACTGAAAAACTACATAGCCTGACTCAGTCGTAATAATCAGCGGTGGAGCCAGAAATTTTTACTTATAGGCCATAAAATCAATTTTAATATGTATCTTAGTTTTCAATAAATTTTTTTTATTGACGGAGTAGGGTGCAATGGACCTATTGTGCCACAAACATATAATATATTCATTAGGAGACAATTTTGTTGGTGATTATTTTGTCATTTGCTAAAAAATATTACAATTAAAAAAAATTATTATACTTTATGAGCTTGAAAAAATTAATAATTAAAAATAAATTAAAAGGATAGTAAGTTAACACCGGGGGATGGTAAAAATAATCATAATCATATTAAATAAATAAATTTTTTGTCATATTCATATGTAATAATCATTAAATAGTTATCAAATTTATTCATAAAGAATGATCTTATTCTATGTAATTTGATAACTTAAACGTTAATTCATACCAAACATTTGCTAATTAAAAATTTTGGTTAGGTATATAGCTTATTTAATATACTATAGTAGATGTTTGGATGTGATTTTAAATAAATCTAATGGTAGTTTTAATCATTTGTTTTGTTATCATTCGTTAATTAAAATGTCTTAATTATAATAAACAATTGTTAATTTGATTCCTTGACAAAAAAATTATTTTAATGAAATTATTTGCCCCTATTTTTTTATTTTTTTTAGTAAGGTTAATTTCTTTAGTATTTTTTAAGAATCAGTACAATTAGAGCATAAATATAGCGAATAACATTAACTTAATAGAGAGTTAACAGTTAAATAATTCATTTAGGATTTGTTTGTAATATTGATATTATGTATTTTGAACAGAAAAAATTAAGTAATCTAAATCGTTTCCCTAACTTATATTTTGTGACTAAATTTCCAAAACAAAAAAAAAATCATTTAAAAAAGATAAAACCGGAGGCCTTTAAAATAAAATTTTCAATTTGAATAATTTCATAATTAATAGTGTAATACTTTCTTTTATAATTTAAATTGAGAACATTTCTTTTTTACTCATTGTTCCATGTGCAATTCAACTTAGTTCTGTTGGTTGGGAGTTTTGGCTACTAACCAAGAGATCTTTGATTCGAGTCTTACGTATTTGATGTGTGTATGAATTTGTCTTAATTGCCCTGAATGTCCCTAAAAAAAACTCATTCCTCCGTTGCTCTCCTTTGCAATCCTCACTTAAATCACATATAACATTCACAAACAAAAAAAATCGCAGATTTGTTGAGAGATAAGGCGAGAAAGATGGTGAGAGTTTCAAGCAAGATTACTGCATTGGAGAGCTGCTTGATCGCGGTCAGTTCAGCCTCCTATATCAACGTGTCTCTATCATCGTATGCTAATGGGAGAAGGTGTGATGCCCCAGAATCAAATTTAGAAGAATTATTTATTTATTTTTCAATAAATAACACAAGAGCTATCTAACTTCATTTATAAAAAATAAACAATAAAAATAATTCTAGAATTCGAAACATATATATATATATATATATATATATATATATATATATATATATATATATATATATATATACAATCATATATATATTACTCAGGATCTATACAATCATATCAGAACTACTCTGTCATGAGTATAAAAGTGTAATGCCATAGAATCTAAATTAGAAGAGTTATTCTTTTAATAAATAATAATCAGAGCTATTTAATATCATCTATAAGTAATAAACAATAAAATAGATTCTATAATTCAAAACATCAATATACACATATATATTCATTCCCAACCAGTCACATATACAACTCAGGATCTACACAATCATCAAATATTTATCATATCATGAGTACAAAAAAATAGCTAAAATACAAAGAAACGAGATCTTAAGAATCCTGACCAGCCTCATAGTTAAAATCACAGATAACATTCACAAACAAAAAAATCATAGATTTGTTGAGAGATAAGGCGAGAAAGTTGGTGAGAGTTTCAAGCAAGATTACTGTATTGGAGAGCTGCTTGGCCGTGGTCAGTTCAACCTCCTATATCAACGTGTCTTTATCATCGTATGCCAATGGGAGAATGTGTGATACCTCAGAATCTAATTTAGAAGAATTATTTTTTTTATCTTTTAATAAATAACACAAGCGCTATCTAATTTCATTTATAAAAAATAAACAGTAAAAATAATTCTAAAATTCAATATATATCATATACACTTCTCAAGAACTATACAATCATATCAAAACTACTCTGTCTTGAGTACAAAAGTATAATGCCCCAGAATCTAAATTGAAAGAATTATTCTTTTAATCTTTTAATAAACAACAACCATATTTATTTAATATCATTTATAAGTAATAAACAATAAAATAGATTCTATAATTTAAAACATCAATATACACATCTGTATTCATTCCCAACCGGTCACATATACAACTCAGGATCTACTAATCATCAAATATCTATCCTGTCCTGAGTATCAAAAATAGCTAAAATAAAAAAATAGGACCTGAAAAATCTTGACCAACCTCACACTCCTATTCTCCTGCCCTGTTCTGAAATCATTTAACTATATATAATGAGCTTAAAAAGCACACCAGGTCACCAAAACCTATAGCTGAATTCAAAGCACGGTAAAGAAATAATATGCATGTCAACAGTCAAATCATAATAGTTATATTCATATGATCATTGAATCAATGCAGAAATAGTAAAATTCATATGTAGTAGTAATAGAATCTATAAACAGTAAAATACTACAGTATATAAGCCTGTAAAGCAGTAAACTAGTCCGAGTGTCAAATCTATAAAGTAATCGTCGTATCCATAATACCAGTTAGTAAAGAAATCAGATAAAGTATCATATCAAAACATCAAAAAAGACTATTAAAATCAAATCGATGTAGTAAAATCATATATGAATATATATATATGATATCTAGTTATTCTATATCAGTATCAAATCAGTATTTTATATGTTCAGTATGTCACATATTTAATGTACAATGAATCAGTAATATCATTATCTAAATCAATAATAATAACAATCTAGTGGCATGAGCAGTAGAATAATGTAATAATAATAAATTCGTGCAGTACTAATAAATCTGTACAATAATAAAAATAAGACCTCAAAATATGCATTTTAGAAGTCATATTAAACAAGTAAGAAGTCTTAGTTATCATAGTATTTTTCAGTATTAGTATCAGTATTAATAAACTATTGGCTCATTAAATAGAGTCGTCATAGTAATAATCTCCTTATAACTCCTAACCAGTATCATGTGAATTAATAGAGGGTAACACCAAACCACAATATTTAAAGAAAAGCCCGTCGGTCCACCATCATGTACATGTCAATCAGTCTCCAACCAATAGATCAACCAATCTTTACTTGTTTGTTTCACATACTCGTATTATTATCTCAATGCATTGTAGTAAATAATGCATAATTGATCTTAATTATGAAGATGTCAAAATGTCATAACAGTAGAAATAAAGAATCTTATTAGGCAAAAATGTACATTTTTAAAAATTACCAAAATACCAGGAATTATATAAAATGATATTTTAAAATTTTTATTGTACTGCACTACTATTTTTAGACGTTAAAATAATTTTTTGAGTAGACAAAAATTGTTATATTTTTAAAATTACCCGGTAAAAAATCTCAAATAAATACTCAAAATATTCATAATCTTGATATCTATAACATACAAAAAGTTACACGATAAAAGTTTTGCCAATATAAATTTATTTACGTTTTTTGGTGACAGAATCACAAATTTGATCAGTAAAATATTAAAAATATAAAATTTTTAAAATAAAAAATATGATAAAGATTTTTTACAGCGAGACGAACAAATCTCCCAACTATGTCGATGAACGAAAATCACACCGTGACCTCCAAAGCTGAGTTTTTCTTTTTTCTCTCTCCTCTTAGTTTCTCTCTAATTCATTTTCATTTTCTCTTGTGTCGAATGCTAGGGATTAAGTGGATTTTAATGAAAAAACATTAAGTGCTTTAAGATATTTAATATAATATAATATAATTATTTAATATAGTATTTAATTTAATTAATTATTTAATATAAATTCAAATAAATTATTTTTGGACTTCAAAAATTATAGAAAAATATTCATAAAATAAATTATTTTATTTAAAAAATATCGGTGAAATCAATTTGCAAAACAGATACCTGATGATCCCAAAATCATCACTTATACCGATATATGCCAATTTCTTAAGAATTTTTAACAGTGCCTAAAAATTACGGAAAAAAATTGTGTAAATAAAATATTACAAGAAAAATACTATAGTGAAGACGGATTATAATTTGGAGTCATAATGACTCCAAAAAAATGATCAAAGTCAAAATATGAGCTATTACAAAAAGAATAGCTAAATTAAAAGACCCTGAATCTAAAATAATCCTGATTAGTCTTGTTGCGGACTTAAATATACGCGGCGATAGAGTTTAAATTTCCGTCTCAACGTTGTACGTATATTCAGCACACAAACAGAAGAATGAAAGAACACCAGGATTTTTACGTGGAAAATCCTGGAAAGGAAAAAACCACGGGGCCACGCCCAGTTAAAATGATTCCACTAGAACTTGAGCGGATTACAGGGGACTGACTCGCCTTCAAGGGCGATCAGATTACAATGGGTATCAGCTACAAGGACAAGCAGAGTTCCGACGTCTCTCGAAATGTCGAACAGAACTCCGGCGTCACTTTGAAAGAAACCCGGCGTCACTCGGGCGTCGGGTAGAATTCCGGCGTCGGGCAAAATTCCGACGCTGCTCCCGTGTAGGGCAGAGCTCCAGCGTCCCTCGGGCGCCTGGTGGTGCTCCGGTGGTGATCCGGCGGAATTCCGGCGAAGTTCCGACGGTGGTCCAGGAGGAGCTGTTCCCTCCTACACTTTTCTTCTTCTTCTTCTCCTTCTCTTCTTCTTGGCTTGGGTCCTTTCTTAAGAGAAATGAGGGGCTATTTATAGTTTTTCTGGAGTGGCATAGCCCGTAAATAGATGAGGGATCAAGGGCAAATAAGGAGTGATCCGGATGAACGGCCGATATTGAATCCCTTGATCGTGAACCGTTTATCAAGCATTTGAAGGTCTTAATGATGTCAGAATTCTACGATCTTGGGCTCGTCGGATTCGTCTCGTCGAGACGCTCGATTCGACTATAAGCTCGTCAAAATCGGAGACCGTTTGGTAACTCAAATAGCTGTTTGATGCTTCCAACAGCGCTTCGGGTACTTGATTTGGACTCATTTGGGCTCGGATTGAGTCGAATTTGGTGTCGTTGGATTCGTATTTCTGAGACGCTCAGTTCGACTATAAGCTTGCTGAAATCGGAGTTTAAATGGTCTCCGAATTAATTTTTGAAGTTTCCGACTTGAGTTTTTCCTCGAGATTCGTGCCCGATCAAGATAATTTTTTGGCGATATATCAGTTGCCCCCTATTTTCGGACATCGAAGCTCCATGAGTCCGAAAATACTTTCTCCGGTATTTTACGTTGGCCGAATCGCAAAAAATTGCGTTCCAGAAATTAAATATTTGCTCGAACTTGATCATAGAGGCCCCGTTGAGCTCCGAAAGTGTCAAAATTGAGTCTGGAACGTCGAAAAACGTGTCCGGGGACCCCAAAAACGTCCAATTTGGACCGTCCGGGCTCGAAATCGGAGCCCGGCAACGCGTAGGCGGCCGAACCGGCCGGCCGGCCGGCCGGCCGCCGCCGGCGGCGGCGCCCGCGCCAGCGGGCGCGTCTGCCCGCTGAACCGCGCGGAACCGCGCGGGGCGCGGTTATCTTTAACAAATTTTTTTTTTTTTTTTTAATTGTGGGTCCCACATGGGATTAAAAATCCGAAAAAATCCGGAAAAATCCCAAAAAATTTCGAAAATTTTGAAAAATTTCAGGAAATTTAATAGAATTTTGGAATCCTCCCCCCTTAAAGAAAACTATAAATAGACCCCCCAGGGCCTAGTAGAAACTCGCCCCTTCTTCCTTTCTCCCTCTGGCTTTTGGCATTTTGAGGCTTTCCGCCATTTTTGAGTAGGTGACTTTCCCTACTTAACTCGGCGCCCCTCCCTTTGCGCAGAAGTTAGAGTATTCCTCTCTTCTCCCCTCTAGTTTCTGGCATTTTGAGGCCTTCCGCCGTTTTTGAGTAGGTGATTTTCCCTACTTGACTCGACGCCCCTCCTTTTGCACAGAAGTTAGCGGTTTTTTCTCTTTTTTCTCTCATTCTGGCTTTCTGACAGTTGAGGCATTCCGTTGTTATTCAGTAGGTGATTTTCCCTACTTAAGACAACGCCCCTCCTCTTGTACAGGAGTTAGAAATTTCTTTCTTCTCTCCTCTAGTTTCTGGCATTTTGAGGCCTTCCGCTATTTTTGAGTAGGTGACTTTCCCTACTTGACTCGGCGCCCCTCCCTTTGCGCAGAAGTTAGAGTTTCTCTTCTTTAAGAGATCATGTGGAGGTGAGATTTAGTCGGAGAGAGTCTGACGGCGGTCAGCGGCCGGGCGGTGGTCCGACGAAGGTCGGGCTGAAGTTCGATGGCGGTCTGCGACCGGGCGGTGGTCCGATGAAGGTCGGGATGAAGTCCGGCGGCGGTTAGCGGCCGGGTGGAAGTTCGGCGGCGGGAAGAAGTACGGCGTCGGGTAGAACTCCGACGAAAATCTGTCGGCCAGAAGAAGTCCCACAACGGGTAGAAATTTGGTGTCGGGTAGAAGCCCGACAAACATCTGACGACAGGCAGAAGTCTGACGTCACGTAAAAGTACAGCGTCGGGTAGATATCCGACGGGGGTCCGACGACTGGCAGAAGTCCTCCAACGGGAGGAAGCTCAGCATCGAATAGAATTTTGATGTTAGTTTGTCGATGATGGACGATCGGGTGGAAGTCTGTTGGCAGTCAACGACCAAGTTGGGAGCAGAAGGAGAGAGTTCAACGGTGTTGCTATTAGCAATTGAACGAGAAAGCCGATGGTGGCTGATATGAAGTAAAGGACCGCCGGCAGATATCCGACGAAGGGTCGATGATGGCGGGTGTCCAGTGGCATTGTGTTAAGGCAATATTCATCCATACTGAAGTGTGCCAACATTAGATATTACTGGATCAAGGGGCCGAAGTAGTGTGATATGCCAATATTTTGGCAATACACTAACACTAAGTGGAGATCTGATGATGATCCAGTTATGTCCTTTCTTTGAAGGAGCAGTTGTAGGAGATGCTTGCGTGTAGTAAGGGAGAAGTCACTTAAATCCACCAAGGATATTTGACTGTGTTACAGTTGCTTATTGCTTGATGATACTAATTTGTACAGATGATGCCAATGTACTTTTCAATTTCTACTTCTAGTGAGAATAAATGTACACCTGAATCTGGATTTATGTAACTCCAATGATATTGTATATGAAATGAGGATTTGTCCCCTAGAGGGACCTGAATTGTTATTGCATCTGTAAGACATGCTTTGTGCTTTTGATGTATTATTAGTCTGAACGAATGTGAGAGACATCCTTTTAGGATGTTTGACATATTTGAGACTGTAGGTCAAAGCCCTTGCTTGATGACGTTAACATGTATGAAAAAGGTCGAGAGAATCCACCAAGGATGTGAGACCTATCCGAGGTTGTATGTCGGAGCCTTTGCTCGACGACGTTAACCTGTATGGAAGAGGTCGGGAGAATCCACCAAGGATGTGAGACCTATCCGAGGTTGTATGTCGGAGCCTTTGCTCGACGACGTTAACCTGTATGGAAGAGGTCGAGAGAATCCACCAAGGATGTGAGACCTATCCGAGGTTGTATGTCGGAGCCTTTGCTCGACGACGTTAACCTGTATGGAAGAGGTCGGGAGAATCCACCAAGGATGTGAGACCTGTCCGAGGTTGTATGTCGGAGCCTTTGCTCGACGACGTTAACCTGTATGGAAGAGGCCGGATCGAATCCCCCTGGGATCGATCTTCCAGTGATTGAGAAGTAATAAAGACTGCAAATTTCTCGAATCAAGGATAAAGAGACTATATTTGTCAGTAGTTTTTCACTGTCATTTGTATTCTTTTTAAAGAAAGAGACAATATCAAAACTGGACGAACAACACATTATATTACTGTAAGACAATAATTCCCTTGTACAACAGAAGAGATACATATAGGGACAACCACATCATTCGACTTGGTAGAAATACTAAGGACATTAGAATGACATCCTACTGATCATAGAAGAGATACATGGTGACACATGACAAGTAGTATTACTAACACAAAGGTTCAAGTTGCAGCATTACTCAATCTCACCAACCATTTGAATATTATTCAATGGTTGTCTTTGTTGTTGTTGATTTTGCCCCCCAGTGGGGCGAGCTTCTTCTCGGGTAGGTGGGTTCCCAATAAACTGTCGAAGATAGCCCTGGCGGATAAGTCTTTCAATCTCATCCTTAAGTTGCCAACACGCTTCAGTAGAGTGGCCACGACTACGATGAAAGTGACAGTACTGATCTTGATTTCCTATATTTGGCTTCGAAGGATGCGGCCATTTCACTTTGTCCTGATCTTGAATCGTCATTAACACATTTGCTCGAGATGTGTTGAGCGGAGTGTACTCTTTCTCCTGCCGAGGTTCTCGTTGTGGTAATGGGGGCCTAGGAGGTAGATTACTATTCCCTTGCTTTTTCTATTGTATGGAAGAATTATCCATCCCAGGAGCACCTTTGCGCTTCCCATTTGTCTGCTCGAACTGCTTTCTGTGAGCATTTATGGCTTCATATGCGGAGATTTGTGCCTCCACACGATGAATCAGGTCGGCATACGAAGGGACCGTGTCTCGCATAAGTGCTGAGTAGAAGGGGCCCGGACGAAGCCCTCCGAGGAAAACGCCTCTAAGTAACTCGGGATCTACTCCCGGAATTTGACGAGCTTCAGTAGAAAATCTCTTGAAGTATTCCTTGAGGGACTCACTTTCATTCTGACGGATCCCCGAGAGGTGAGAAGAGTCCTTAGTAATTCTCCGATTGGCGACAAATTGTTCGACGAACACTTTTGCCAATTTGACGAACATTGGAATGGTTCCGGCTGGAAGCGAATAGAACCATGTTCGAGCTTGTCCTTTGAGGGTGGCAGGAAAGACCTGACAGAGGAGCGCGTCTGAGGCTCGCTGGATATGCATAATTGTTCGATAATGATCGATATGCTCGTACGGGTCAGTTGTCCCGTCATAGGGGTCGATGTTCGGTAGTTTGAATCCTGTCGGAATAGGGTGTTGAAGAATAGCTTCCGTCAGGGGTGACGAATCCTGGAAGTCCCACTGATGAAGAGGTTGCCTTACGCCTCCTGTAGGGAACTCTTCTCGAACCAATCGTCGCAGTTCGTGGCGTAGGGTATTGCGAGGGAGCTCAGCAATGTGATGTTGGGCTAGCTCCTCAGGGAGGTCTTGAGGAAGGAGAGATTGCCGACCTGTGTGCGGAGGATGGGTAGAACTTGCTGTATCAGCCAGTTCGTTATCTTGATGTGACTGCGAACGCCTCCTGGGTGGAGGAAGAGGAATCTCAGCTTGAAGATGTTCGATTTGAACAGCTTCAACACGTGGTGGATCTCGAGGGAGAAGAACCTCCTCCTGAGGCGCTAGGGTCGGTTGTCGAGTCTCTCGCAGGAGGTGTAGTATCTCGTTTTGAGATTCTTTCATCTTTCAGATTCGCTCCTCCAAAGAAGGCCCTGAGGTTCCTTCTCCAGCAATGTGTTGCCCCCCAGGAAGAAATGAGGCAGAAACTTGATGTCCACGATTTATAGACTGGTTTCTGGATTGGGGAGAGTGGGAGCGGGAGGCTCCTATGAGGCGATTGCTACGCCTATTGACCATCGTAGCAATACTTGAAGTTGTGGGATAAGTTTCCCACAGACGGCGCCAAACTGTTGCGGACTTAAATATACGCGGCGATAGAGTTTAAATTTCCGTCTCAACGTTGTACGTATATTCAGCACACAAACAGAAGAATGAAAGAACACCAGGATTTTTACGTGGAAAATCCTGGAAAGGAAAAAACCACGGGGCCACGCCCAGTTGAAATGATTCCACTAGAACTTGAGCGGATTACAGGGGACTGACTCGCCTTCAAGGGCGATCAGATTACAATGGGTATCAGCTACAAGGACAAGCAGAGTTCCGACGTCTCTCGAAATGTCGAACAGAACTCCGGCGTCACTTTGAAAGAAACCCGGCGTCACTCGGGCGTCGGGTAGAATTCCGGCGTCGGGCAAAATTCCGACGCTGCTCCCGTGTAGGGCAGAGCTCCAGCGTCCCTCGGGCGCCTGGTGGTGCTCCGGTGGTGATCCGGCGGAATTCCGGCGAAGTTCCGGCGGTGGTCCAGGAGGAGCTGTTCCCTCCTACACTTTTCTTCTTCTTCTTCTCCTTCTCTTCTTCTTGGCTTGGGTCCTTTCTTAAGAGAAATGAGGGGCTATTTATAGTTTTTCTGGAGTGGCATAGCCCGTAAATAGATGAGGGATCAAGGGCAAATAAGGAGTGATCCGGATGAACGGCCGATATTGAATCCCTTGATCGTGAACCGTTTATCAAGCATTTGAAGGTCTTAATGATGTCAGAATTCTACGATCTTGGGCTCGTCGGATTCGTCTCGTCGAGACGCTCGATTCGACTATAAGCTCGTCAAAATCGGAGACCGTTTGGTAACTCAAATAGCTGTTTGATGCTTCCAACAGCGCTTCGGGTACTTGATTTGGACTCATTTGGGCTCGGATTGAGTCGAATTTGGTGTCGTTGGATTTGTATTTCTGAGACGCTCAGTTCGACTATAAGCTTGCTGAAATCGGAGTTTAAATGGTCTCCGAATTAATTTTTGAAGTTTCCGACTTGAGTTTTTCCTCGAGATTCGTGCCCGATCAAGATAATTTTTTGGCGATATATCAAGTCTCACACTTTTATTCTCTTGCCATGCCCTGAAATAATTTAATCATATATAATGAGCTCAAGAGCCCAGCAATAACCAAATCCTATAAGTGAACTCAACGCAATGCAAAGAAGCAATATGTATGTCAGCAGTCAAATCATAATAGTAACATGGTTATAATCATGAATCTGTGTAGAAATAGTAAAGCTCACATGTAGTAGTTATTGAATATGTAAATAATAAATAGTACAGTATGGAAGCTAATAAATCAGTATGAGTGTCAAATTAATAAAACAGATGTCGTATTAGTACCAGCGATAAAATCGAAGCATCGATAAAGATCATTGAAATTATATTAATGCAGTAAAATTATATAACTATGTATACATGATATCTAATCATTCTATATTAGTATCAAATCAATATCTTAATCACATGCTCAATATGTCATACTAAATAAGTAAGAAGTCCTAGCTTAATTGGTATTTTTTTCAATATCGTATTAGTGTTAGTAAACCGTTAGCTTGGTAAATATAGTGTTACTCTTGACCCATCGGCACAGTAATCATCTTCTTATAACTCATAATCAATGTATCATGTGAATCAGTCAAGGATAACACACTAAATCACATATTTATAGCAAAGTCTATAGGCCCACCATCATGTACAGGTCAATCAGTCACCAGCCAATATCAGTGAATAACCAGTCTTTATATGTTTTCCCTTATTTTTCCCCACACGCATATTATTATCATGATACTATAATAATAATATAACAATCAGTTATTGCTCAACCACATATCCACATTCTTTTTTAATGCATTGCAATAAATAAAACTTAATTATGCTAAATTTAGGAAGTGTCAAAATGACCTAACGGTACGCAATACAAAATTCTACTAAGGAAAATTTCATATTTTTAAAAATTTATCAAATTACCAGAGATTGTATAAAATAATATTATGAGCATTATTTTTATGTGTCAAAATAAAATTTTGAATTAACAAAAATTACTGTATTTTTAAAATCATATCGCTCAAAACGTTCATAATCTTAAGCTCTATAATATATAAAAAGTTTTACCAATATAAAATTATCCTCATTTTTTGGTAACGAAAATACAAAATTGATCATAAAAATCTAAAAAAAATAAAATGATTGAAATCAGAAATAAGTTAATGATTCCATATAGCAAGACGAGCAAATTTCTCAACATGCTCGACTGACAAAAATCCCTCAACGACCTCCAAATCCAAAAATTTTCTTTCTCCCTCTTCTCTTTCTAAATTCTCCATACGCCTTCTCTATTTAGCTGAAATGAAGACAATAAAAGATTGTAATAATGTAATAAAATAATGGCTTAAGATTATTTAATAAACTCAATGCTCATTTTATTTAAAAAATTGTGGTGAAATCGGTTGGTAAAAGAGACACCTAATGGTACTAAAATCCTCACTTATACCGACGCTTATCAATTTCTTAAAGCTTTGCACCAGTGCCAAAAAATTATGAAAAAATTCGTGTAATTAAAAGTTGAAACACTTCAATATCTATGTTATGACGAAGATGATTTGTGATTTGAATTTACATTAACTCCAAAAAATTTATTTTAACTCCAAAATATTTTATTTGATGGGGGTGCTAAAATAAAACAGGGCCTTAGTTATATAAGTATTTCTTCGTGAAGGAAGGAAGGAAGGACAGGCATCATTTTGTTACTAATACATAACCGTATTATTTTTTAACAACATAGAATAATCTTTTTCCCATAAAAATATCAAGTCCTTGTGTTTATTTTTTTATTTAATTTATTTGATTTATGAGTTAGCTAAATATTTTCAAAATCAAACTTTTGTTCAATTGGTTCAACTCAATTCTAAACTAATCGAAAAATAATAAACTTTAACAGCGAGATTAATTACATGTATGTATTATGAAAAATAATAGATAATTTTAGTAAATTTTATAATTTTGATATATAATAAATAATATCATGTTAATCTTTTTGGCTTCTTTTTATTTATTACTTATAATTTGTATTTATTTAAATGTTTAATAAACTAATACGATTCATTCGATGTTTTGATTGGTTAATCGAATTAATAATATAAAAAAATAAAAAGTTAAATTATAATCATTATTTATATTTAGAAATTCAATTTATATTAATCAAATAAGAACAATTCGACTCTTTTTTTTTATTTTATCCAAATAATGCACACTTATTCTCGTATTTTTTGAGCTCATAATAAAGAGATGAGGCATACGCATTATTGGAATCATTACAGACTTTTGAATTTTTTTTTTGCCTACATTTGATAAAATATATACGTGGTATTACTGTTGAACTATCCAACTGATTTTACTCCATTTGATCAAGCGATTTTTAAAAATCAGTTGGATGCATATATATTATGAATATGCGATCTGATGAACAATTCCCTTCATTAAAAGATATAAGAAGTATTGTTGAGAAAATGATTCAAAGTAAGAAGAATATTCTATATCCTCTTATTTTCAGAATACTAAAATTGACATTAGTATTATCTATTGTAACAACAAGAGTCGAAAAGGCATTTTTTGTCATGAATGTTATAAAAAGCCGATTGTGAAATAGGATTAGAGATCAATGGTTGAATGATATATTAATCGTTTATATTGAGAAAAAAATATTAGATTATATTAATAGTAAAATAATCATTCAATCCTTTCAGATTATGAATGGAAGACGCTATAAATTGTAAGTTTTTTATTATCATATATTTAACATTTTCTCTGTTTAAATAATAAATTGAAAAAATAAATAAAGTTGCCTATGTCGATCCCAAATCCGGATGAACAAAGTTGAGGAAAGTTTTGTCAAAATAAATTTAAGCCCCCACTGAAAAAAAAATTTTCTAGCTTTGCCACTTGTCAGATGATGGAAGTTTGACTAAGGTAAGATGATTGTTGATGGTGATGATTGACGATGATTGTTGAACATTGCAGTAGAGTTATTTATCTCTCCCAGCTCTTGGCCTCCTCCATGAAGTGAATGGAGCCATTTTTATAGTTTTTTTAGGAATATTTTGCTAAATTTAGTCAGAATCCAAAACACTTTATCGAAGATCCATATTGATGCCATTGATCATAGGACGCAGATCATTTATCTAGCATATGAGTGCCTTAAATATATTAGAATCAAATGATCTTGGACTTATTAGATTCGTCTTGTCGAACCACTCGATCTTAATATAAGCATGCAAATTTTAGAGACCATTTGATCCTTAAATTAATATTCAGAAGTTTGTTAATATGATTCAAGTGCTTAATTTAGGTTCATTTAAACTCAAATAGGATCATATAAAGTATCGATGGGCATATCATCGAGATTTTAGTTCATCTATAACTTTGTTAAGATCAAAGTTAAAATGGTCAACAATTTAATTCTGAGAGTTTTTAATTTGAATATTTCCTCGAGATTCATGTTGATCAAGTAAAATTTATGAAGACGTATCATTTACTTTCTATTTTTGGTCATCGAAGTATGCCATCTGAAAGTATATGTTATGCAATAACCCAAAAAATGAAATGTGTTAAAAAAGAAAATAATTTCTGTTTAAACTGCAGTGCAACGACGATGTACCTTTGAGCACAAAGGTGTCGGAAATGGCCGCTATGGCGTTGAAGCATCTGTTCTACAATAATGATGGATAAATATATCTTCATTCACTCATCCTCCCCCTCACCCACAACCGGCTTGCCTGAGAGAAGAAATCATGAGAGAGGTAAAAAGAAAGAGGAGAGAGAAAAGGAGAAATTTGATTTTCACCCCCGAACTGCTTTGCTGCTTTTATGAAAATTATTTGAATTGAGGTAGGTGACTTTAATCATATCTCTATTTTCAAATATTTTGATTTTAACGGCTAGATTCTTCCCAAAATTGATTTTTCTATATTTTTTTTTAGTTTATTAAACTTTCATCGTGTAACTTTTTATAAGTTATTGTATTGAATATTCTGAACATTTTGACTCTAATATTTCTAAATTTCACTAGATGTAATGAAAGATGTTATATTTTGTATGAATTTTCTTAAATAGAAATTGATAGTTTATTTTACGCATATTACTTAAATAGTCATTGAGAATGAATACTAATGTGTGGTTGAGTAATAACTTGTCATTATTGGTGTTATAAAATATTGTGAAAATAATAGGTGTGAAGACAAATAAAAATTAGTTTCACTGACGTTGGTTAGAGACTGACTAACATGTACAGGATGCATGGTGGGCCGATGAATTTTTCTTTAAATATTATGATATGATGTTATCATCTACAACTCACGTAATTTGTTGTGGGAGTTATAAGGAGTTATTATAACACCTTAGAACTAAATTTAAAAGAATTGTCTAATTATCTTTTTAATCATCTACTAAAGCTTATATACATCATCAATATAAATATATATCAAGCAGAAGCATCTAAAATTTTATACATCAAAAGATTTCACTATATTCATTTTTCTAAAATCATATACATAATATTCAGGAGATCAATATAATCACTAATCTATCAATAACTGACTAGAAAAGAATAAAAGAAAATACAGTATAAAATATATAAAAAAAACTAAGGATCTTTGTAATCAATCTCACTCTAGTTGGTATTGACTCTTGCCTTAACCTGAAATCATTAAAATTTATATAATAAGTTAAACAACCCAACAATAACTTAAACTCACAAAACTTTCAACACAAGATTTAAAGAATCAAATGTTTGCTCAGTTAAATTAATCTAATCAACAACATTCAATATCATCAATGATTAGTTATCAAGCTTAAGACTCAAAATGATTAATAAAATAAGAAGTCATTATAATGAATCTTGGAATCAATAATAGAATCAGTGAAGAAGCAGTGTAGAAATCATTCATAAATCAGTAAAGAAATTATAAACTATACATGTCAATATCATCAGTTGTGCATATCTTATCGTTATTATTTTTATTTTAGGTGACTTTTAATAATCATTAAGAGTCGTCACTCTTTGCCCGTAAGTGTAATTGGTCATTAATTATATGGTACAATTGGGATAAAATCATAGCCTCTCGGCCCACCCTCCTGATCGAGATATTAATGTTTTAAGAGCCAACCCGTATTAATTTATAGTGCTAACAACCAGCATTCCACATTTTTTATTGTAAATACCATATTCATTTATATAAAATGCTATATATATATATATATATATATATATATATATATATATATATATATAAAATACAGTAAAAGCTATATATTATCTTATAGCTTCATAAAATCATAACTTTCTTTTCACCTGATAGTAATTGATAATATTATTGAGAAAATATTCATAAAATATGTATCTATCTATTACAAAAAATTACATAGTAAAAATTTAATAAATCAAGAAAAATACATTTTAATTGATTTAAAAATGAAGAAATCTATCAAAAATCACTTAAAGGTAAAATGATTTTTGAGCTACTTACAATGATCAGAAGAAAACTCTGAATAAAATTGACAGACAAAAAATCCCCAAATAATCTTCTCTCTCCTCCCTCTCTCTTCTTTCCTCTCCTCTCTCATTTCCTTGTCATGTAAGTTGGCCGGTGATGAGGGAAGTGAGAGGCGGGTGAGTGGATATATATATATTATATATGCAGTTAGTGGCCTAGCACCACAATGCTCAAATCTAGCACCGCAGCGTTGCATGTCTAATCCAGAATTAATGTAGAACAGAGCGTCAAGTGCTCCAAAGCATAGCGTTGTTCCTCTCTAGTTCAAGCCGAAATTCAAATATTTTTTTTTAAAATGCATTTTGGGTTATTACAATTATTACTGTACCGACGTGTAAGGAGTGACGACTCTGTTTATTAAGAAAACAATTATTACAACTAACTTTTACTGGAAAAACACCGCTTTGCCCTGACTCTTTACTTATTTAGTGTGATTACTGATTCATTATTACTGTATGACTTTATTGTTCATACACTGATTTATTATAATTGTACAAATTTACTATTTACTGTTATTGTTACTATACTGCTCTACTGTTACTATCACCGATGATATTATTACTGAATCACTGATTCTGATACTAATTCACTAATATTATTATTGATTATCAATTCACTGTCACCAATTATGGTATATAATGACCATGTGATTATAATTTTGATAGTCTTCATCGAGGCTTTAGTTTTACTAAATTATATGATTTCTTTACTAATTAAATATTATTATTATGATGAATGCTTTATGAATTTTACACCCGTACTAGTTTATTGGTTCCCACAGTATAATACAACTTTATTGACTTTTGTATTATTTTATTGTCTACAGACTTAACTGCTACTGCATATGAGTTTTACTATTTTTGTATTTATTCTTGATCATTGATTGCCACTGCTATGAATTAACTAATGATATGCATAATATTTTTTTACCATGCTTTGAATTTAGTTGTAGGATTTAGTAACCTGATGGTCTATTTAGCTCATTATATGTAGTTTAAATGATTTTAGGTCAGAGAAGAGGTTCAGGAGTGTGAGGCTAGCTAGAATTCCTCGGGTTCCTTTTCTTTTTCTTTTAGTTATTCATTTGTACTTAAGATTTGTATAGATATGACGCAGTTGCATGATTTATAAGTAGTATATATAATTTTTTACGTAATGAATATATATATATATATATATATATATATATATATATATATATATATATATATATATATTGATCAATAGTAATACTTCTGCTGATATTTTTACTATAAAAAGAATAGTTAGATTTGGTGGTTATTAATTAAAAGATAAAAAAATAATTCTTCTAATTTAGATTCTAGGGCATTACATGTTATGTCTTCAAAAAACTTTACGACGTAAAGTTATAGTTTTAAAAATTATAAGGTTGAATACTCCCTATGTCATAACCCAACACGGTAAGAACGGATCCTATCGTGTTAAGTTGCGACGGCAAACCCCAGGATCTAGCTTTGGAATTTTTTTGCTTTCAAAACACAATGAATTACAGAACTACAGAGTTGCTGCAACATCCAATTATACAGAAAACTCATCCATCATTTTCTTCTTTCTTTCATCAAAAATAATGTACATTACAGTGCATGGCTATAAATAGAAAGTACAGAACAGAAAAGCAACTAGCCATGACTATGCAAAAATCAAAAGCACAAAAAGTACCGATGACTGTAATTCAGGTCCTGAACGGCTAGTCCAACACTTCCTTTCCTTTCCCAGAACCTGAAAACCATGAAGATAACCACAGTGAGCTAACAGCTCAGCAAGATCTTACTAGCCGATCTAAATTTTCAGATCCACTCACTTCAAAACCTTTACAGAAACTTTTAACATAATTCAGATATTCTCACAGAAATCATAGAATTCAGATAATATGTATCTGTACAAAACATATGAATCAATTAACAGATACAAAATAAAATTGAATCAAATTCATATCACAAAATCATACAAATCACATATCGGATCACAGAATCGTACAAATCACATATCATATCACAGAATCAAATTCATATCACAGAATCGTACAAATCATATATCAGATCACAGAATCATATAAATCACATATCAGATCACAAGCCCCTGACCCAGGCAGAATCTCAAAGGATTCTGACCCCTTGTGCCTCTCTTTGTGCTTACAGTATCATAACATATTAGATATCTTTTCATATTCCTTGACCCAGACAAAATCTCAAAAGATTTCGGCCCCTTATAACTCCCTTCCTAGACACAGATAGAATCTCAAAGGATTATGACTCATTATGCCTCCCTTCTCATATCATTCAAATCATATAAAACATCAAATCACATCAATGACAAAGAGGTCAGATACGTATGAGAATATCGTCAGAATGTATAACGACATACAATAAAAAATCCAACGAATCAAAATTTACAGTTTCAGAAAATTACCAAATTACCAGATATCGTATACAACATCATTTCAAGACTTTCATTGTACTGAAGCACTACTTTTTGACACCCGAAAATTTTCTATTCGATAAAAATCCAATAAATTTCAAAATACCCGATGAAAAATTTTCAGAAAATATTCAAAACGTGCAAAATGATAATCTCTACAACATACTAAAAGTTACACAGTAAATGTTTTATCTGTGCAAAGTTATACCCATTTTTCACTAACAAAAATAAAATTTTAATTAGAAAATCCGTCAAAACTCACATTTCTAAAAATTGAGAAAGGCATAATGTGCCTTATCTCGAGTCGATCAACTTTCCCAACTGCAGCGACGGACGAAAATGGACCGAAGTCGCCCAAAATATAGATTTCCTCTTCTTTTCCTTCTCTTTCTCTCTCTAGCCATTTTCTCTCTCTTCAAATCCAACGACTAAGACATTTAATGGGCTGAGATCTTTTCAGTTCATCCTGGATGATATACTCGTTCGTCTCGAACGATCAGTTCTTCTTACGGATGAAATTATTGGACGATCGGCTTGGAAATTTTTTTTTTTCAGTTCGTACAAACGAACTCAGTTCGTACAAACAATTCTTATAGACGAACCTGCAGAATGATGGGCTCTGTTAAAATTTTGTTCAGTTCGTACAGACAGTTACAGGTTCGTACGCGATGAATCTGCTCCAAAAATCTTGATTTCTCAGTTCGTACGGGACTAACCTGCACCAAAAATCTTGATATTCAAGGGTTCTCACAATCTACCCACCTTAAAAGAAATATCATCCTCGACATTGCCAAAATAACTGAGTCAGAACAGGCTTGGATACAATTATCTCATATCCGATTCCTTCTCCCAAGTGGCCTCTCTAGCTGTTCAATGCTTCCACTGCACCTTAACCATAGGAATCTGTTTACTTCTCAACTTTCTTACATCATAAGCCAAAATCCTTTCAGGTTCTTCTTTGTATTGTAGATTCGCCTGAACATCAACATCGTCAGCAGATAATTTCTTCCCAAAATCAGATATCCACTTTCTCAAAGATAACACGCGAAATACATTATATATATCAAACATCTGTTCAGGTAGTAATAATCTGTAAGCAGAACTACCAATCTTTTCAATAATCTCAAAAGGTCCGACATACCTCAGACTGAGCTTGCTAATTCTTCCAAATCTGCTAATGCCTTTCATCGGACTGACTTTGACATATACAAAGTCACCAACCTGAAATTCAACCAATCTGTGCTTTTGATTGTAATACTTCTGTTGTCTATCTTGTGCAGATTTTAATCTTTCTTTAATCAGATTGATCTTCATCATAGTATCATCCACAAAAGCTGAACCCATCACTTGTCTATCTCCCACTTCTGTCAAAGTCAAAGGAGTTCTACACTTCCTATCGTACAGAGCTTCGTAAGGTGTCATACCAATACTGAATTGATAACTATTATTATATACAAATTCTATCAATGGGATATGATCTTCCCAACTTCCTCTAAAATCCAAAACACACAATCTCAAAAGATCTTTCCAGTACATGAATAGTTCTTTCAAACTGTCCATCAGTCTGTGGATGAAAAGCCATACTGAAATGCAACTTCGTGCCCAATCCTTATTGAATTCCTCTCCAGAGTCTGGAGGTAAACCTTCCATCCCGATCAAATACAATCACTTTCGGCACACCATGTAATCTGATAATTTCTTTAACATAAATCTATGCCAACTTGTCTACCAGATCTATCTGTCTACTCGGAAGGAAATGGGCAGACTTTGTCAGTCGATCTACAATAACTCAGATAGCATGTCCTTGCCTTGATCTGGGGAAACCCATAACAAAATCTATTGTCACCTCTTCCCAGTTCCACTCAAGCATAGGCAATGACTGCAAAAGACCTCCCGATCGCTGATGTTCTGTCTTCACTAACTGATAGGCTTCACATTTCGAAACAAACTCCACTATATCCTTTTTCAATCCAGGTCACCAAAATATATTTCTCATATCTCCATACATCTTACCACTTCTTCGATGAATAGTGTAACCTGAATAATGAGCCTCGTGCAAAATCTCTTGTCTCAGATTTCAAAAAATAGGGACCCAAAGTCTATTCTTACAGTACGGATGAAATTACTGGACGACCGGCTCAGGAAAATTTTTGTTCAGTTCGTACAGACGAACTCAGTTCGTACAGATAATTTGTACAGACAAACCTGCAGGACAATGGGCTCTGTTAAAATTTTATTCAGTTCGTACAGACAGTTACAAGTTCATACAGGACGAATCTGCACCAAAAATCTTGATTTCTCAGTTCTTACAGACGGTTCGTACAGGTTCGTACGGGACTAACCTGCACCAAAAATCTTGATATTCAAGGGTTCTCACACCCTAAACGTTAACGTGGACCTCCCCTCACAGTCATGAACTAATAAAATTATATTAATTATAATTATCATTTTTTTTATGAAATCAACACATTTAATAAAGTAAAAGTTATTAAAAAGTTATGCTCCAAAATTTTAAAATATGCTTAAATTTGATCATAAAGGTTTTATTAAACTCTAAAAATGTCAAAATTGTTCATAGATATTGAAAAATGATATTATGGACCCTAAAAACATCAAAATAGGTCAATCTAAGCCTAAAAATGATTTTTGTCATGGATTAACAGCTATGTAATAGTCCAAACTCTTAACTATCAAGATATTATCTACTTTGGCGTAAGGGCCTCAAAGTTTTATCTGGTTGATATAACTTCCTGAAAGGTCACCCATCCCACAATTTCTCCAGGATGAGCATGCTTAACTATGGAGTTTTTTAAATGAAATTTTGACCATTACATCAGAATGTGCCTCGATGTTTAAAAGTTTAGCTTCTTTTACTTAAGGGATTTCACAATCGTCTCCACTTAAGCAACTAACATCTTCACCAATATCTTTATTACAGAATCATCCACCAGGTAAATAGAATTCTAGAGGTGACCCCTATAAGTTCAAGTAGTGTCTCCCATCATATAGCACTTTGTCCCATACATGGTTTAAGAGGTGGCTCCCATGGCATAGCACTTTGGTTTGTATTGCACTTAGTTCTCATCTTCCAGCTGGTATATTGCTCTGATAGCAATTGTAACAGCCCAAAAACTATCAAGATATTGTCCGCTTTGCCCTAAAGGCCTCACGCTTTTATCCTATTGGTGTAACATCCCAGGAGGTCATCGATCCTAAGATTTATTTAGGATGAGTACGCTTAACTGCAAAGTTTCTTAATGAAATTTCAACCATTACACCAAAAGGTGCCTCAACTTTAAGAGTTTAACTTCTTTTTTTTAAAAGGTTTCAGAGGCTCGGCCAGCTACTCCAACTGACCACCACTAGCACCTGCCCATGCTGTTTGGCAGGCACCTCATCAGCCAAGATGCTTGTGGCATACCATTGTGGCACTTCTTAGTAAAGGAGCTTATGATAAGGCAATTTTTTTCAAACTTTTTTTAATATTTTTCATTCATCATTTTTTCATTTTTTTTAGTATTATTTTTTTAACTTCTAATGAAATCGATATTCCTCTCATGATTGACCCTTTTACTGTAAATAGTTCTCTACAAACTTTTGCTCGTCTTAATGTTCAAATCTCCACAAGCTCTATTCTCCCAACGAGATCATGATTACTGTCAAAGGAAAAGATATAATATTACTTTTTATCTATGAATGGAAACCCTCTACAGGCACTTCATCTGATCGATACTTTTGTCCATGATAAGACTACCTACCCTAAACTAGGGGTGTCAATTCGAGTCGACGGGTCGAGTTTGGGTCAAACCTGGAACTGACCCCGCACTATTCAGGTCAACCTAAACCTGACCCGTTTTTACAAATGGGTCGATTTTTTGGACCCAAACCCGACTCACGCGGGTTGGTGGGTTGACATGACCTGACCCGAATTTTTTTGATTTGGCTTAAGAAGCGTGAAATCATTTCCCGTCGGGCCCGTCGCTACTTCCAGACCACCGGCGAAGCAACGACGAAGCAGCAGTAGCGGCAACGGCGGCGGCCTAGCTGCTTAGGGTTTAGCCTAGGGTCCAGAGAAGGTGGTCGGCGGGGGCTGCAGGACGGTGGAAGGAGGTCGATGGGGTTGCAAAACGGTGGAAGTTGGTCAGTGGGGCCGCAGGAGCATAAAGGGCAGAAGAGAGTCACGGGCCGAATGCTGGAATGGTCCGAATGGACTCAGATTTGATTTCGGGTCATTTATGAGTTGATTTCGAGTTTTCGGGTCAACCCAAACCCGACCCATTTTTTAAAATGGGTCAGATATACGAACCTGGCCCATTTTCGAACCGGGTCAACCCGAACCCAGATTTTCCCGGGTCAGGTCTGAGTCGTGTTTCGGGTCGTGTCAAAAATTGACACCCCTACCCTAAACCTAAATCACTAAACCTAAAGTCCATCTCTTATAATCCCCAATCCACCACGTCTTCTCGACGTTGTAGATGTAGATATCATTCTATAACTGGCCACAAAGGGAAAAATTATTCTCTAGTAGATGCGGATCAAATGGAATGCTAGTAATGCCTTTTTGAGAAGAGCATTTTGATAAATTTGGCCAGAATTCATAGCACTTCATCATACGGTTCATATTAGTCTCCAATACATCGTTTATCAAACATTCAAATACTTTAATGATTTTTTAGTATCGAGAGATCCTGAGCTCATTTGATTTATTTTGGCGAGCCGTTCAATTTTACTATAAATATGCTATAATTGCAAGTCATTTGATCAATTAATTTATGCTCAAAAGTTTTCAAATATAATTCAAGAGTGCTATTTGACCTCCTATGGAGTCAAATCGGATCATTCATAACATCTATAGGTTTGTCTCATTATGACATTCAATTCGATTATAAGTTTGTGAAAATCAGAGTTCATATGATCCTAAATTTAATTTCGAAAGTTTTCCATTCAAATATTATCTCAAGATTCATGTCAATTATATGAATTTTTTCGTGTCTTATCAAATCTATTGGATTAAATTGTATCATTTATAATTAGAAATTAATGTTGGATTTGAACTTGAAAGCATTAAAATATTAAAAAAATATTCATATTTCAAGAAATAATATTTGTTATTTTAGATTTTGAAAAATATGGTTATATGAAAGTCATTATAATTGCAGAGCGATATCCATTTCATTTATGTGCCACAAATAAAGCCATAATTCGAATTATCAGTTTTATGTTTCAACTATTATTTCACAACAGAACTTTTGTGGGGATGATCAATACAGAAATTTTAGAATCTTGGATCGGCTGAGTAGGCCCAACACTAACAAAGGCCTTTTAACAAAACTCGCAAGTTTTCGGCCCACAGTATCAATAGAAACATCGCCACTAAATTATTTTTTAAATATATATTGATATAGGTTTAATATAATTTTTTCATGTAAATAATAATTTAAAAAAATTAATAATTTTATGTTCATCCTAATATAAATTATACGAGGGACTAATACGTGTTTTTTTTTTCATTGCTTTTAATTGGAAAAGGGCAAATCATATATGATAGCCTCACAAAAAAATATACATAAATTTATGGAAAAAATTTATGTTAGATTATTTTTATCAAATTTGATGAGAATTCAAAAGTCTTTGAAATTTGTTTTGATTTGAAAGTTTTTAAATATAATCTGATTAAATCTACTTTTTCCTAATTTTAGGTGCATTTGTATGGAGATTTTTTTTTTCTTAATACTTAATAAGATGAAAAGATTAGAGTAGCCTCAATGGCTGATAAGATTAAAGAGAGTCGTCTTAGATGATTTGGTCACATAAAACATCGGCTATTTGATCATCTAGATAGGAGAGTAGATGCATTAGAATAGGCCTATATTAAGAAAGATAGAGATAGACCAATAAGATAGGGTGGGGGCGCTGAGGGCGAGAGATTATTACGTCCGGTGTCCTGACCGTCCGGAGGCGAATCCGGATGCACTGGGCCCGGGTGACGTGGCGCGTTCGGATTCGTCTCCGGACGAATCCGGACACCGAACGTAATAATTTTTCACTGAGGGCACGTGCTCCCACTGGCCTTATGAAAAAAAATATATTTTTTAACTTTTTTTTATTATTTTTTTTGTATATAAATATATAAACCTAGTAGCTATTCATATCAGAGAGAGAGAGAGAGACTCTCTCTCTCTCCCTCCTAGACTACTCATATGTTTAAGTTTAAAAATTGATTAAAAATTTTTAATTTAAAATTTGATTTTGTTTGTATCTCTTATTTTTGTTTAAGCATTCTATTTCTTCTTAAACAGATAAAATTTTTAAAAAATAAAATTAAATCTAAGTGGTAAAATTTATTTGAGTTTAAATAGTTTTAAGGTTTTCAATTAAAACTTTTCATGCACTTTGAATTCTCTTGAATAATTTTAATTTTTTCTCTTTAAGAATAAAATTTTTAATTTATCGAATCATTCTTCATTATTTTTTAGAAATTTTTAGAAATAATTATTATAATCCACTGTCTATTAAATTCTCCATCAAAGTCCATACTTATATTGAAATATATATTTTTAATAATATTGATAATAAAGTAATTATATAATATTTTCAAAAAATGAAGACTTGATAAGAGAAATTGTAGGTGTCATATAAGAAGAATATGAATAGCATATACTCTTGATTGTATGTTTTTTAATTATATAATTTATCTTTTTTTTTTAATAACAAGTCTAACAAAAAAAAATTTAAAGCCACCAATATCGGTCCCAAGTCCGAACAAAAAAGGTCGAGAATATTTTTAGTATTCATAATTTGTGCCCCTACATAAAAAAATTCTAACTTCCCCATGGCTAGAAAGTATTAGAAATGATCTTTTTTGTTGGATTTAGATGAGAATTTGACTCATAATAGACAAAGAAAAAAAAAGGACTCGTGTAGCCGACCTCATGTAGTAGAATAAGGAGTTGATGTCGTTGTTGTGGCAAGCAGAACATAGAACAATAGGTACAACCACAATATCCTAAAATAAAAAAATAATAAGCAGGTGGTCTTCTAGTATCCTGAGAAGTTCTGAAGCTGGATTATGTTGCTTTGAAGATTTTTCTTCTAATTAGTGAATATTGAATAAAATTCATGTTGTTTTCTTATTCTGAATGATTCTACCACTTCTTGAACCAGTTCTTTGTGATCAGTGTTTTGGCTGCATTTCACAAATTGTTTCTCTTCTTGCTGCATATTCTCAATTTAGTTTCTAAGCTGGTGTTCTCTGAAACTACCAATTGGTTTCAGAGCTATTAACTAGTATGTAATCATTTAAGTTTGATGTTAACAAATTCACTAAAAAAAAGGAGACTTTGGCCTTTGGGAGAGTCAAGATGCGAGCACTTCTTGTTCAACATGGTTTACAAGATGTTCTAAAGGGAGGAATATCGTCGTCATCAACTTTGTCTGATCATTGAAAGACTGAAATTCTTGAGAAGGCTCAAAGTGCTGTAGTTTTGAGCCTCGGTGACAAACCTCTGAGGGAAGTTTCAAGGGAAAAGCCTGATGCAGTCGTGTGGTTGAAGCTTGAGAAGCTATGTGTGCCTAAATCATTGGCTAAATCATTTTTCCTGAAACAAAGACTGCATTCTTTGAAAATTCAAGAGGAAAAATCATTGGTAGATTAGAACAGTGAGTTCAACAATATCATTGATAATCTTGAGAATATGGATGCTGCTTTCTCTACAGATTTTCTGTTAGATTGTTTTATCTCAATTCTCACACAAGTTTCAAATCACTCATCATAGAATTCATCTATTAATAAGATCGGGTGTCATCAATAATAGATTTGGATCCCGGTGGATTTGCTCTCTCAGTTTGAATGTGGCTTTTCATCTTATTCTATAGTTGGAAGTAGAATAGGCAAAGGAGCTATTCCTGATGCCCTTGTTGCAATCTTTCGTTGAACACTTTAAATTTGTGGATAAATTGCCTTATTCCTTGTCTAGATGAACTCAAAGTCTTTTCTGCTGTAATGCAGTGGAATAAGCGAAGCATTTTGTTCTGTGAAAAGGATACTATTTTAAATGCTTAGAATATTTGGGGGTTTTGATTTTCTTTTGTTGTATAGGTTGCAGCCATTTGGCAATTTCCATTTCATTCTCCTACATTGTTAGGAGTTGAGCTTTTGACTTGTGCCTGACTGTGTACTTGTTCTTAGGTTGGTTGTTTGGCTTCCACTAATGAAATATGTACATATTTCAGCTTTCTTAGATCTAGCTAACCTTATGAAATTGAATCAAACCCCTGTCATGCTGATTTCTTTGTTAAAGGACCGATTTTACTGCCAAATAATGGTTCATTCCTGATATTTGGTAACCAACTTTTTGTTATTTACATGGAGGCATACACATCTTTTGTTCATGCTTTACTCCTCCAACTTCGGCTCTATAGTGGTAAAAAAATGAAGGATAAGCTGTTTTTTCAAAGCTTTTGATCTTTCTGTTTTTTTTTGGCAGCTATTGGGGATGTAATTTCATTCTAGCTATTTGGAATATGAGTTGTTTGGAATTATTACTCATCCATAATTCTTTGGAACAGTAAATGTTTGGAATTGCTGCTTTTATATAAGCTGGTTGTTCATTAATAGTTCTGTGCCAATTTGAAACTTTTAATTGTATGATACTTTCAATTTGTGAAACATATATACTCTATGGATACTTACCATGCTTGTTTCATGTCACTTTAGTATTTACATAATGCTCATTATGATTTTAGCAGTTGCTTGGTGAGTTATTTAAAATATATATTAATTTTTTATTATAATTTTTTTACAAAATGTATATATAGAAGTTAAGAGTGTCAATATTTGACACAATCCGAAAACTCGACCCAAAATTTCGAATTTGAGTCAACTTATTTGAAAAATGGGTCGAGTTCGTGTTTCATATTATGACCCAATTGCAATTTCGGTTCGGATTTTGGTCAACCCAAAAATACGAAATCAATTATGAATTGACTCGGTCCTGTGCGTGGGTCGCCTTGTGCTCATGCTTGCCTGCCCCTGTGTGCTCGCCCGCCCACTTGCCGCTGCACATGCCAGCATGCTCGCTACTGCGCACGCTTGCCTGCCCCTACGCGCAATTGTCTGCTTGCATGCTCGCTGCGTATACTCCAACCGAGTCAGCATATCCTATCGGGTTGACTTGAGTTTGATCGAGTCAAATTTGGGTCTAAATTTATGACTCATTTTTCCAATGAGGTTGTATTCATATTAGATTACATGAGGGCGGCTCATTTTCGTGTTAGCCCCGAACTAGACCCAAAAAAAATGTCTACACTCCCTAATAGAAATCCATTGTGTTTCGCTGTTTCACCTTCGTTCCCTCCAAAACTGTACATCTTGCCCCTTCGGCCTCATGGCTTCTGCGTCGAAACTGTTGAAGCAAACATCGCTCGACGCCTTCCTCCACCCAAATCCATCTAAAACCCTAAACCCAATAACCAACCACCAATCTCTCTCATCCTCCAACTCAACTTCCGACTACGAACGTATCCGCCTCGAAACCATTCGCCGGAACTCCGACTTCCTTCAAAAGCTCGGCTTTGCCTCAACTCCGCCAGCTCCCAAACCCCAGATCAGAAAGAGAGTCCGTAAAACCCCACCTTTACCCTCCGCTCCTCTTCGCAGGAGCACCAGGAAACGAGGGCCGCCTCCGCCGCCATCCGATGACGCCGAAGAACCTTCGTTGCCCTTCGACGTCGAGGTCGTCGACTCTTCCGTCTTCCGCTACGCTTGCGACGGGGAAAACCATTCTTCTTTTGCTCCCCTGCCGTCTGTTTCCACATTTTCGGCTTCTATCGTGGGCTTCAAATTTGTTGGAAGTGCTTTTCGCGATCCTTCGCTAACCAACATTTACACCTTGGATGCTTGTTTCTTAGGGCAAGAACGGTTCTTGGTTGCCGCCGGTGGCCATGCTGGCTTTATTTCCGTTTACGGAGGGGAAGGAACGGCGGTGGAAGAGGATGGTACCCAAAGGCCTCTTATGAGCTGGAAGGGTAGTCGGAACTGGGTTTCTGGTGTGATGTTTATGGAGAAAAATCCAATGTTACTCGTTTCAAGCTCGAATGATGGGAAGATTATTGTGTGGGATATTAAGAAGCAGCAGTATTCATCGACTTGGATTCCTCCTATTGTTACTGAATCGGCGGGACTGCATTCAAGCGGGATTTTTTCCATGGATAGATTTGATTGCTTGATAGCTACAGCTTCTAAAGACTCTTCTGTTGGTATATCCAGGCTTTTATCAGGTGGTGAGCTTGTTGCCGAACGGAATATATCCGGTCATCATTCTGGTGCAATCAGAGGAGTTTGTTTTGGGTAGATTTTCCATTGTTGCTCTTCTTTACATTTTCGTTGGGTTACTTTCTAATTTAATAGAACACCTCAATTTTCTGGGTTTGTTTTTTGTGTTCTTTATTGTGCAATTTTTCATGTTATTAAGGTACACTTCAAGAGAAATTATTAGGAAAGCATAAATCATACTTTTTTTACTATATTTTAGTTTGTACTGCTTTAATTATTCAGTTGAGATATTTTAATTCAGACTAAAAAATCAACACCAAAAAATATGAAATAATACATATTAAAAATACAAATTAACTTACAGATGAATCATGACCGAAGGTCTTCTATTAGGTTGTGGCAACAAAACAAGAAATTAAGATCATTTTTCTGGGCATCCATGAATTTTGATTATGAACATTCCACGCATCTCAATTTGATCGGTTGGTTGGGAGATTTGGATACTAATTAAGAGATATTGAGTTTGAGTCTTGCGTATGTGATGTGTGTGTGAGGTTATCTTAATTGGCCTAAATCTCAAAAAAAAAAAAAATTATGAACATTCAAAGTAAGTCAAGAAGATTGACGTAGATGTTTCATATCCAGAAAAGGCTGATGAAACTCCAATGTTTGCAACAAGGTTGGCCTAGATAAAGGATATCTTGAGCCTCACTGTCGAGTGTCGACAAGGCTATTGTGGAAGAACTCGGTAAGAAGAAGGACAAGATGTTGCCTTCTTCATCCATTGTGATGGATAAGAGGGAGGACGGAGGGATGGCTTCAAAGGAGACCAAAGAACTATAGTGGACTATGAAAACAATTCTGATGAGGATGAAGAGCATTTTCATGTATGTAAGGTTGGGCAAGCATCCACCTTTGGGGATACTCAATCCCGAGAAGTGGCCATTTTGATGATTTTCGTGTCCTTACCTGAATGGCGTTAGGAAACCCATTTAAATTCTCTTCTTTAAAATTATGTTTCTAAAGGGAAAACACAAGTTCCCCAGCCTGTCTAAGCAAATAATAAGGGTAATGACACCAAATCACAATTGAAAAGGAACTTCAAGATTGCAGTCCAAAAGATTTACCCATGGGTAATATACATGTGAAAAACTCTAGCTGGAAAAAAAAAAAAGACATGAGCACATTGGCAAGCTAATGAGAAAATTTCATAATCTGAAAAATAAATATTATAATAGACTCTTTTTAAGCCTTCTTGCATATTAATTAATTAAGTTCGGAAGTCATATTGAACTCATAACATTTATATGATCACTAACCACAAATACTGATGGCACTTATAGCAGATGTGTCTCGCTTAAATTTGCTGATTACATAAAGGATCTTGCTTTCTGAAAGAAAACGTATAAAGGAGTGAGTTTTTTAAACTAAGTAGGCAGCTTAATTATAATATAACAATGAGGAGATCAACAATTGGCTTCTGCATACCCATATGCATATGTAAGGTTTAGTATGTAGTGTGTTGCAAAATGCACATAATATATGCAATGATCAATACAATGAAACATACAAGCATTCAATAATGAGGGTGTCAACAGAAGCTTAGGACAAACAAAGAAAAATAGATATTAAACTCAAACCAGATTATGTTATCATAACTCAGAAAGTACATTAGAGACAAAATATCAGCAAAGTTTAATCATATCAATGATGACAATGGACTTGGTATGCTTTATTCATATTATCAATGATGACAATAGACTCCATGGGAATTATCGATCCTCACACCAAGAAGTATCATTCAAACAAGTTTATCATAGAGTTGTGCTGTGCAAAACTCTATCCTGCTACATCACAAGGCTAATATATCTGTTGATGATCACAAGGCGATAACGTATAAGTGGTTTGCTTAGAGTAAGATTTGACACATTTAACAATATTGTTGTCTGAGTTCAAAGCTTAGGATTAATAGAGATCATATAAATTCGATCTCACTTGAAGATATGCATAATTGAGATAGTTTGATTAAAATTTATTTAAGTCATGCTAGTTCAAAGAATTACATCAACAACTCATAATGTTATTGAAGGAAGACATATTAAAATGAATGTTATAAAGTGGATTATGACAAGCAAAGGACAAAGATAATCATTAAAATTACATGGTCATAAAACATGAATCCACATGAAATGAATGCATCATGACATTCATATATCAGGAGTTGAGGAACCTAAGAATGTTACAAAGTATGTACTTCAAGAATAAAAAAAGAAAAAGTTCTAATAGTAAAAAAATAGGTGGTAGAATCAAAATGTAAAAAAAAAAAGATAAAAACAAGAAGTTTTGTTATAAAAATTGGTTTAGATGTACACGCTAAAAAAATTGAGACATATATAGAGGACCTCATAGAGATTCTAAGAAAGCCATATGTGATATTAAAATTATTACATTTTTGTCTTTTTTTCTCCTTTTTTATATATAGGTTCTATTTTGTAATAGAGTAGGTAGAAAAGTAATAAACCATTTTTGCTTTTTCTTTTCCTAGCTATAGCGCTTCCGCTTCGTCCTTTTTTTTCTTTGATGCTCGAAGCCTCAATCTTCTCATAGATGGTATCAGAGAGGGTTTCAATTTTCTTGTAAAACCATAAGGGACATGTCGGACTTTTTATAAATCCCTCTCCATGGGAACGCTAATGTGGGCTCCGAAAATTCCGCACGCCCCGACCTCTCCACACCGTCTCTTTTCTTGTTTGTTTATAACGACAGAGAGTTTTGTTGAGCTTAGGTTCCGGGTGAATTTTTAGAAAGCAGATTGGGTTTTAGATAAGACACTACCCAGAGATTTCCCCCTCGTTTTTGTGAGGACTTTATGATCTGAGTTCTTTTTTCTTATAGGCACAAGCTCCGATAATTAATTACCCCTCTTGATAACAAAAGAGAACTTTCGATTAAGACTAGTTGTTAAAGATGTCGCATATGCTATAAATCCAGCGTATAATAGCAACAGTTTTAGGGTTTGAATTTTAGATATGAATTTTATAGTTTGAAACTTAAAGTTAATCACCATAAACTTAAAACAGGTGATGGTGGAAATGAAGACGAGCCCGATCAAGATCCCATGGTTCCGTCGTCCCGGGCTGTCATTGTCCCTAGTCTACTTAGTCAGAGGAGGTAGTAGACCCAACTTGATAGAAGGCACCTTATCGGTAGCCATGAGTTGCTTCGTCCAAGGATACCTTGTATACTTGGGTTGGTGTTTGTCTAAGTGGATAGATCTGAATCCACCTTAGATGACAGAGGGCTTTATGCCTATCGAATATACCTTATGATTCATTACTCAAGGGTTTGACGTCGTTAGGGAACATACGGGCTTTGGCCGTGATCGTAATATAATGGTGCAATTTTGAGGCAAAATTACCGATCAGAGGGCACGTGCCACGTCCATGCTGACAATAGACTATTTGAGGATAAATCTTAGTGATACACCCGACACGATATTCGCTCTTTGTGAGCTTAAGGTTAATTTCAAATTTATTTTAAGAATTCAGTCTTTTATTAATTTTGAAATGTAACCTCTTTAGTTGATATTTACGTTCAACATGACCATCATCGGGGTAATGTTAAAATCACTTGTATTTTTTGTCGGAATTTGGAAGGCTTTTTATGATTCAAGTTAGGTCGACTCCAGTCATTTCAAAGAAGAGGATGAAGCTTGAACATTTGACCCACGCAACATTCTCACGCGTTGGCGTTTAGAAATTTATTGCATTTGTCGGAGCACATGCGGGATAAATATTTTAGTGTATTTGTATAACAAATTTAACACATTGACTAATGCTTATACATATATGCGTAATATGGTTTACATTTTATATTTGCATGATTTATATGTATTTGTCTTGTGTGTAATACATTTGCTTTATAATTGATATATTAATATAAAACATTCATACTTGCATTTCATTCATAGTTCTTGCCTAATGTATTTCATGCATCAAATCTCCCTTAAGAGACTCATAGAAGCAATCAATTGTGCAGATATTAAAAGTCTTGACACTATCAACAATGAATAGCCCGCTTAAACTTGACTTCTCCTTCAAAGCCATATATCTTGTTAATATTATTGCTTTCATGATTTTCTCCTAGCAATTGGTATAGCTAATGGAGTTGTACACTTAAATGGAAAGAGTGTTAGAATAACATCGATAGAGAAGACTTCACTAAATAAGCAAACCACAAAGTAATCCAATAATTTTAGTGTCAAAGGAAATGAGAATCTTAGTTAATTCAAGTTGAATAAGAAATGTTACTAAAATTTTATTCTCATGTAAAAGATATGTCCACTCAATTAATTTTGAGTCCAAGCAAATGAATACACATACTCCAATAGCTTCATGATCAATTTGAATACAAGAGGACCCAATAGCTTTGATATTAAGGAAAGAAAATTAGTATGCTCTTATGTCACATAATATTATTTAAGTTGGATCCTAGCAAATATAGCATAATTACATATATTGATATCCAAATTAGGAGTTGAAATCAGTGCAAAAATATTATAATTTGAAAGTTTAATGAGGAAACTCATTTGCTTGATCATTATCCAATGAAAGTATTACACTTAGAATCCCACATAAGAGAATTGGAATAATTATTCTGCCTTGTTTTAAGAAATTGATTAAAGTTGTATAACTTAATTGATTTTTTTAATTAATTAGGTGACAATTTTGTTTTAAAATTAATTATGTTGGGATCCCTTTTCGTTTAATTTCAATTTCAGCAGCCTCATGGTGCCCCCTCCACGCGAGGGGAGGGTACTTGCCCTTTTGGCTTGACTCGACCTGATCAAATCAACGGCGAGGAGTTTGGGGGAGCGAATCGACCCCGACAATGTCTTTAAGTCTTCAAGCCACTCGGCCGGATCAGATCGACGGCCAAGGATTTTGGGGGACCGAATTAACCCTGGGACTTCCTTCAAATTTCTCCTGTTGTAGTGCATATTGCTTGCCTTGCTTTTATTATTATTATTATTATTAATATTATATATATATATATATATATATATATTATCTTATGATATAATATAACATATAATATAATATATGTATATATTATGATTATATATATTATAATATAACATAATATAATATATATATTAAAAGATAACATAGAGAGGGAGGGAGTCGGATAAGGCCAGGCGTCTGGCTAGGGCACAAGTCGGGGGTGGACTTGACGGCGACAGGGTCAGGTTGGACTTGATGGCTGGAGGTCGGGCTTTGTAGTCGGCAGGCGGCGCGGCAAGATGCTTATGGGCCTGGTCGTGTCGAAGACGGAGGCGAAAGTTGGCTAGGGCACGGTGAAGAAGAGGTAGGCGGTTGGAGTTGGATGGTGAGATCAGAGTCGGCGGGTGCAGGAGTTGGCTTGTGTCGGGCCAACGAGTTGATGAAACTGTCGGTTAAAGGACACGTGTCACATCCTTGTTGGCTAAAGACTATTTAAGAATGAATCCTAGTGATATTCTCGACCAGACATTAACTTTTTGTGAGCTGAAGTGATATTTGAATTTGTCCACCTCGGGTCTTGCTTTAAGTGTTTGATAGTTGAATTTCAAATTTTAAATATTTAAAATTTGGTAGTTTTTGGAATTTTGAATCTCATGGGCATTTAGGGGCATTTTTGAATATTTGGGAACCCCTCCGATTAAGATAAACATTCAACACGGTCATCATCGGGATTTTTATTGGCAATTGCATTTTATTGATTGAACACTGTTAACTTTATTTGCTTGCCGACAGAGGATCTGATGCAATCAAAATAACACAACTAAGATTGCAAACAAAAATGTCTTCCTTACCATAAACATGATAAACTTAAAATCATATAATTTATATTAATTTTGAGAAGAAGGATACAAGTGGGGTGGGAATCGTGGATAGAGAAGAAGAGGTAGAAAAACAAGACGAAATAGTAGAGGGAAAGGGGAAAGGAGGTTAGCTTGTAAGCTAGAAAAACCCGCATATTTGTAAACCAAAAATCATTCCATTCTCTTCCTTCCTCTTTAGAAGCCAAAATAGCCCCTAATTTATAGAAGAAATAAGAAGGAAATATCATTTAATAGATCACATAAATGTGCCCCAAATCAACCACTAAAAACCATCAAAACAACCCACATTTAAAGCCTCATGCATAAGAATCAACAATGAGAAAAACGAGCAGCCAACATCATTCAAAGCAGCATGGGGAAAGATCAATCAACACTTAGGAAAGTCCAAACAGCATAAACAACACCTAGGGAAGACCCAATAACCTTTTGGAAATTCCAAACAGCACTTTGCCCACATCAATTCTCCCCGGGTGGAGAAATCTCATCCCCTGATGAGATAGCATCAGATCTTCTAAGATGTTCCGATTGCGGCATTTTTTATGATAGATCTTCCTCTTGAATTGGAACTTCGGCTCGATGACTGTTTTGACTTTCCTTTTTTTTGATAATTCTTTTTTAAAGAAAAAGAAAGACTCTCAGTAACCTAAAGCTTTGATACCAAAATGATGCAATCAAAACAACACAACTAAGATTGCAAACAAAATTGTCTTCCTTACCATAGACATGACAAACTTAAAATCATATAACTTATATTAATTTTGAGAAGAAGGATACAAGTGGGGCGGGATCTGTGGATAGAGAAGAAGAGGTAGAAAACTGAGACGAAGTAGTAGAGGGAAAGGGGAAAGGAGGTAGCTCGCAAACTTGAAAAACCCGCAGGTTTGTAAACCAAAAATCATTCCATTCTTTTCCTTCCTCTTTAGAAGCCACAACAACCCCTAATTTATAGAAGAAATAAGAAGGAAATATCATTTAATAGATCACATAAATATGCCCCAAATTAGCCACTAAAAATAAAAAAAATAGCCTACATTTAAAGCCTCCTGCATAGGAATCAACAATAAGGAAAACGAGTAGCCAACAACATTCAAAATAGCATGGAAAAAGACCAAAGAGCACATAGGGAAGTCCAAATAGTATAAACAACACCTAGGGAAGACCAATCAGCATTTAGGGAAGTTCAAACAGCATAAACAACATCTAGGGAAGACCAAACAATATTTTGGAAATTCCAAACAGCATTTTGCCCACATCAGGATCTGATTCAACGTAGGCTTTATGCCTTTATTTAGTGAATTTTCTTGGTTATCGGCCTTGAAGGTTTAATATGGGCATATAATAATAAATATCTCGGTCGACGCCGTGATCGTATATTTATTTGATAGTTCGAGCCGTATCGACTCCTATCTATTTACATAGAAGGATCGGGCTTGAACTTAAATTTATCACTTGACCCGCGCAGCATTCTCAGACGTCACGTGTTACTCATAACACTCTCGCCGTGGCCCATTCGAGTATTGGGGGGACATTTAAAATATTTGAAATTAACCCCTCCTATTAAGATCTACGTTCAATACAAGCCATAATTGGGGTAATTATTGGTAATTTCATCTTGTTGGTTAGACCTTATCGACCCTGTCCATTTGCTGTCAGAGGATCGGGTTCTTCATCTGCTTTATGCCCTTTTTAGAAAATTTTTATGATTATAGGCCTTGAATTCCTAATATGAACGTGTTAAAATAAACATCTCGGTCGACGACGTGACTGCATATTCTTTTGATAGTTCGAGCCGTGTTGACTTTTATCTATTCACATGAAAGGAACAGGCTCGAACTTAAGTTCATTTTTTGACTCTCGCAACATCTTCGGATGTCACGTGTGTACTCATAACACGCTCGTTGGGGCTCATGCGGATATTTAGAGGGATTTTTTTATAATTATCTGTTGAATATTATCGACTCTGTCTAATAGCTGACAGAGGATCGAGTTTATTGTCGGCCTTGTGGTTTTTATCGATGAATCTTTTTAGTTATAAATTTTGAACGCCTAATATGAATGTATAAAAATCAATATTTTGATCGATGTCGCGAACGTATATTTGTCTGTTGGTTCAAGTCGTGTCGACTCCGTACTATTAAGGAAAAGGATTGGACTTGAACTTAAGCTCATTTCTTTACTTGCGCAGCCTTCTCAGATGTCACGTGTGTAAATTCAACACACTCGCTAGGTCTTATTTAGGTGTTTAGGGGGGCATTTTTGAATATTCTCTATTGAACCTTGTCGACTCTGTCTAGTTGCTGATAGAGGATTGGGTCTATTGCTGGTTTTAGGTTTTTGTTAGTGAATTTTCATTGTTTATAGGCCTTGAAGGTCTAATATAAACATACTAAAATAAATATCTCGGTCGACATTGTGACCGTATATTTGTTTGATAGTTCGAGCCGTGTCGACTCCTATCTACTCGCATAGAAGGATCAGGCTTGAACTTAAATTCATTTCTTGACCAACGCAGTATCCTCAGACATCATGTGTGTAAATACAACACGCTTGCCGGGGCCCATGCGGGTGTACACTCTTACATGTATACGGGTTAATATACTTGCATGCGCACTTTCATATTTGTGTGTATACTTGTAGTAATATATGTGTGAGGGCATTTTTGAAATATTTGGCGCTGATCAGCTGTGTGGGCAACCATCGTTTGAATGCAGCGTTTTATTTGGGAACTTGTAGATGCCTTCTGTTCGCTTATATGAGTGTTGCAGATATGGCGGTGTGGCGTCGTACTACGGGTTGCCTGTCGCTTTATACAGGTAGACTGTCGCGCGCTAAATAGTCTCCTGCTATGCTCTGTGGACACTTACATTCACTGCAGTTCCTTCATATCTTCTTGTAGATAGTGTATTATGTGTACGACAAGTTTCCCACAACGACTTGTAGGATCTTGCATTTGCTGTAGTCCTTTGGCATTTTGCTCATAGATGACATCTAGTGTGTATGACGGGTCTCCTATAAGGGCCCATAGGCATTTGCATTTGTCGCCAATCAATCACCTTTTGCTTGTAAGGGATCTATGTATTTGTCTTCCATTGGATGGTTGTTGGTTGTGGGAGTATTGTACCATTTGCTGCCTACTACCGATCACCACCCTTAAGTATATTATTGTGAATATGGAGAATCTCCTGTCGTCACTAGCGAGCATTTACATTCATTGTGCGCTCCATTGGGCACATTTGCGAGAGGCTATGTTGTTTGATTGATGTTGGCCGTGGGGGAATCCTTGCAATATATCTATTGTTGTTGCTTGTCAGGATGATTATTGTATTTTCTTACATGACTTATGCAAACATTAGATATCAATTGTCGCCATTCATATGTTGCTTGTAGTGTTACTTGGGGACTCTATGTATATGTTTGCAAGGCTGAATATATTCACTTGTACTTGTCATATCGATTGCAAGACGTTACTACATTCATTACCTATTGCATGTTAACGCCTTTGTGCGCTCTATTGTGCGCATGATAGGCTTTTGATTCTCGTCTGTGAGTGAACCATTAGTGGACAGTTGTATTCATCGTATGTCACGATGATGAATTTGCTTTCAAAGAATTTTATTGTTTGTGGGCGATAATGATTTGTAGGTAGTTTTTGTGTTTGCGTTTTCATCATTGCTAGTGGGTACTTGCATTTACTATGATCTTCTATCCTTGCTTGCATGTAGATCAGTGTGCTTGTGATGCAATCAAAACAACACAACTAAGATTGCAAACAAAATTGTTTTCCTTACCATAGACATGACAAACTTAAAACCATATAACTTATATTAATTTTGAGAAGAAGGATACAAGTGGGGCGGGAACCATGGATAGAGAAGAAAGAGATAGAAGTCCAAGACGAATTAGAAGAAGTAAGAGAGGAAGAAGGCAATTGCTCGCAAACTATTACAAACCCTTAGATTTCATGCCCCAAAAATCATCACATACCATCCTTCCTCTTTAGAAGCCAAAATAGCCCCTAATTTATAGAAGAAATAAGAAGGAAATATCATTTAATAGATCACATAAATGTGCCCCAAATCAGCCACTAAAAACTACCAAAACAGCCCACATCTAAAGCCTCCTGCATAGGAATCAACAATGAGGAAAACGAGCAGCCAACAGCATTCAAAATAGCATGAGGAAAGACCAAACAGCACATAGGGAAGTCCAAATAGCATAAACAGCGCCTAGGGAAGACCAATCAGCACTTAGGGAAGTCCAAACAGCATAAATACCACCTAGGGAAGACCAATCAGCACTTAGGGAAGTCCAAATAGTACTTTGCCCACATCAATTCTCCCCAGGTGGAGAAATCTCATTGCCTGATGAGATAGCACAGATCTTCCAAGATGTTCCGATTGCGATATTTTTTATGATAGATCTTCCTCTTAAATTGGAACTTCGGCTCGATGACTCTTTTGACTTTTTTTTTTATAATTCTTTTTTTCTAAAGAAAAAGAAAGACTCTTAATAATTTAAAGCTCTGATATCAAAATAATGCAATCAAAACAACATAACTAAGATTGCGAACAAAATTGTCTTCCTTACCCTAGACATGACAAACTTAAAACCATATAACTTATATTAATTTTGAGAAGAAGGATACAAGTGGGGCAGAAATCGTGGATAGAGAAGAAAGAGATAGAAGTCCAAGACGAACTAGAAGAAGTAAGAGAGGAAGAAGACAATAGCTTGCAAGCTATTACAAACCCGCAGGTTTCATGCTCCAAAAATCATCACATACCATCCTTCCTCTTTAGAAGCTAAAATAGCCTAATTTATAGAAGAAATAAGAAGGAAATATCATTTAATAAATCACATAAATGTGCCCCAAATCAGCCACTAAAAATCACCAAAATAGCCCACATTTAAAGCCTCCTGCGTAGGAATCAACAATGAGGAAAACGAGCAGCCAATAGCATTCAAAATAGTATGGGGAAAGACCAAACAACACATAGGGAAGTCCAAACAGCATAAACAGCACCTAGGGAAGACCAATCAACACTTAGGGAAGTCCAAACGGCATAAACAACACCTAGGGAAGAGCAAACAACATTTTGGAAATTCCAAACAGCACTTTGCCCACATCAGCTTGTTTGTATCTTGATGTTGACTGCCAATTAAGCTATATTCATCGACCCTTTCTTTGCAATTGCTCCAGATCTTGTTTAAATCTTGCGGGGCATTTCTCCTTTATGGCGTTTGCAAGTGGATGTAGTGGGGATTACTGCGTCCTCTTACATGACTGCTATGAAGATTATCATCAGCTTCAATTTTACTGCTTGAATGCATTTACTCGCCATCCACAGAGTATTGCCACATCCACTGCACATCAATCATACATCGTAGAAGACTGATGTATTCACTTGTATATTGACCTTTGACTGCTTGTGGGGCATGATATGCCTGGTCATGTATCGGTATTAAATGCAGGGTGTCATTATAATGAATTGTCGCATTCATTGCATATAACTTGTCACTAATTGCAGGCGGGTTAAGGAATTTGTTTGAAAGCTAATTGACATTAGTCACGTAATTGGCATTAGCTGCAAGCAAGCCAAATTCATCGCAAGTTCCTTAAAGATGCTCTATTGATGGATTATCATCTTCTTTGAGTGTCAACCATTACCGTTTGTAGTGTAGAATACATTCCTTTGGCGAGTTAAATGACATTATGTAAATACCAGTTTAGTCTGTTCAGCTGAACCAACCTCTACTTAATACAAAGGCATCACGGGAGGGGGATCGCGGTCCAGGCCGATCGCAAGCAAAGCTGCCCGCATGCGGGAACCTTCCTGGACGGTTCGGATCGCACCGTCAAGCACATTTCTGCGTTCGAGCGTGAAAAGTAACGACTCCTCGTGAGTCATAACTTCTATTCGCTCATTCCTTTTGGAGCAAATTGCATGAGAAGTGTCAGTCGAGAGAAACGACTGAGAGGAAGAAGGAAGAAAGTAAGTTTCCAGATTCATTTCTTTTAGCATTTTTTTTCTAATGTGATATAATCCTAAGAAAAGATAAGTTATTTTAAAGGGAGATAGAAGAAGGAATTGAAAAAGGAAGTGAAGAAAATTTTGGGGTAAGTGAATTTAATTGTTCTTTTACATTCACTTATTAATACTTTATTTTTTCTAACTAACGACATAATAAATGATTAACAAATAGGAAGGAGAAATCTGGTTGGGAGTGTCTTGATTTAAAGAGAAAAGAGAAGAAGACGTATTGAGGTAATTATAAGTGCATGAGATTTTCAATAGATGTTGTAATTATATTAGTGAATAACTTAATGTTATCGTTAGCAATGATTAATGCAAATTAAATGTATTTTTGGAACAATGGAGAATTGATTAATCGAATGGATGAAGGTGACAACTGAAGCTAATAATAGATCTCAAAAGGAAGATTAGAGGTAAGAATTTATTTAAAAAAATATTTATATGAGAATAGAGAAAGTTAAAAGATGGTAATAGTTATATGTTTGTATGTGAATTTAGATTGTAGTAAGGAAGATTATCTCAAGAGTCGAAGGTTTGAAAAGAGCTGAAGCCAAAACATTCAAACGGGGTAATTGATGTTATTTTTATAGATATTTCATGATTCTATTTTATTCATACAATCTCTTGATTATTTGCATCAATTACAAATGTTTTGAAGGTATAGATATTTCATGATTCTATTTTATTCATACAGTTTCCTGCTTATTTGCATCAGTTACAAATGTTTGAAGGCTATACATCCATAAGATTTCATAATAAAAATTAGTCATTAAAGTGAGTTAATACTTATATATATATATATATAAGTAATATATGAAATGTGTGGATAATAGTTATATACATGAAAAATAAGAAGAAAATAAAATTTTGGAATATATATATAAATATATTTCTAAAGTTATATAAAAAAATTATATGATTGAAATAAAACAGATGTAAATATAAAAAGGAAAAAGATATATTCATATCAATTACAGGAGTTCACCACCGTATGGTACTGGCTGGGAAAGAAATGAAAAATGATATGAAAATGATTGTACTTTTATTGATACATTTAGACGGTGCTCCTGTATTAAAGGAAACAGAAACGTATTAAATGTCAAATTTATTAAAGAAATGTTTAGTGAAAATAAACAAATGAGATAGAATATGAAATAATTTATATGAAATTATGAAGCCTATATTACATGAAAGAAGATGTATATGTTAATTATGTAAAGTTGAAGAAAAATGTATGTTTATTTTATATGATATTTATATGATTAACTGTTGTATTTTTAATGATGATTACTCACTGAGTTTATTTTGTAAACTCATTCTAATAAACTAACATTTTCAGGTAAGTCTCTTGATAAGTGAAAATGACTGAAAGAGAGAAGTACGTCTAAAGAAGACGGCGCTCAAATGAAAACAGGTAAAATGTGTTTATATTTAAAAGCATATTGAATGTAATAATAATGTTAGTGGCTCTTCAGTGTTTGATGAATATTATTCATTTATTGTTATGTGTAATTGTGAGAAAAAAGTATTAACCGTATGACTATTTGTTCCTGGCTCGTTAGTTCGAATCTCTAGGCCGGGTCATGACACATTAGTTCCTTCTATTCATAGAGTGATTATCAAGGGCCTCATTCGAGCTTCATCATTCATCGTCTGTGGATGACCATCACACAATATGTCCAACGCTAGTGTATTCATTTGCTCACTACTCATCATCATTCATAAGCACTCACAAATATCCCTTAACTACTTGTGAGTGGGCTGTTATATATGTCACAGGTTCCTTGTTAACTCATTACAACTTCTCACTTGTGCTTACATCTTTATTTCATTTTTGCATTTGCATGTTAAGTCCAGCCTTTTATGATTCAATTCATTGATTTTGTTTCATGTTATTTAATTTCCAGATTCAAGTTTTTTTATGTTAGATGTTCAATTGATTGATCAGGATTATCAATCATCATTTTCATTTCAATATAATTGCGCATCTGTTAGTTTAATGTATAGTCCATGTTATTTTGTTCAATTTATATTCCCCTGTCGTTTCAGTTCAAGTCTAAGTATAGTCCCCTATTTAGTTGTTCAAATTAGGTCCTCTATTCAGCCCAGATTTTGGCAGCCTTCTGAGGTATCCCCCGCTTAGGGGGGATTCCGGTAGTCGGTCCTTCCCCTCCATGCTACTAGAGCGCTTTAGGTACGTGATGAGCGACACTGCGGTCGTATTTCTTCAATCTCCGCCACGTTATGAGATTGCTTAAGGGTCTTCGAGGTACCTATTTAGAAATGCGTAATTTTCTTTTCCCGTCAGCACTAAGGCACGTACGGGTACTTAAATTTTGTCCTTGTCACGTTATGAGAGCACTTCGAGGCCTACCGGTCTCATCGCAAGCGTCGCACCGGGTTCCCTCCCACCGTGCTACGAGAGCGCGTAGGGTGGTCCGTCGGTGCGCTGCTAGCGCCGAATACAAGATTTTGAGTTAGGAACATTATACCTTGGCGAAGTGGTGATCGTCGAGGTTGAGGCGGCGATGAAAATACACAAAAATATTTCTTTTTCTTATCTTTTTCTTTTAGAATTTCCTCTCTTTTTTGTATTTTTCTTCTTTTTTTATTTGATTGATTTTTTTAAAATCATATACATATATATTTAAACAAATAAACAGACACACATGTATATATATATATATATATATATATATATATATATACAATGTATATATATAACATAATATTTTTATACAAAAACAAAGAAAGAGAGGATTACCTTGATACGTGGAAGTAAGAGTGAGCTAATTTGAGTTTAGGTGGGCTGAATGGTGTGCTTGGGCTTTGGAAGTGGGTTAGTTGTAGTGAAGTGGTGTTGGGTTGTGAAGATGGGCTATTTAGGTTTGTAGTTTGTTTAGGTTTGCTGTGATGAGTGTAGGTAAAGGGCTGTGAGAGGAATTGAGGGAGGCAGGGAGTTGGATTGCAGCTAGCTGGGAGATCGAGTTGAGGCTCACAGTAGGGGCTTTGTTCGGCAGAGAGTAAGGCCTGTGGTCGCGGGTTGACGGGGTCTGAGTTGGAGAAGTTGGACGTGCGAAGAGGAGTCAGCGGTTTGCATAGCTCGATTCGGTTCGTAGTTGTTGACGTATATTTTCACATCGACTCAGCCCCGATCGAGCCGATTCGAATCCGAGTGGGCTCGATCGACTAAATCGATCATCGTCGAGCGCCATTTAACTCAAATTAATCCCAAATCTAATTTAATTAAATCCGTTTAATTAAATTAAAATCAAATCAATCCAAATCGAGCCTCGTCGAACCAAATTCGACGCAATTCGACGTCGATTCAAGTCCAATTTCACAAAATTGGCTTGATCGGATCCAATCGGACCCGAACCGACCCAAATTGGTTTGGGTCGAGTCCGATTCAGACTCAATTTCAGCCCTAATTGATCAATTGGGGCTAAATTAAATTTCCCAAATCAAATTTCTTGATCAAGGGCTGAGATTTCACTTGAAATCCCATTCAATTTCTGCCATTTCCCTCGTTTCGCGCATAGAGATGCCAGATTGGGCATTGTGGCCGGCTGCCCTGCTGTGCGCGCCCCTCTAAGAGCGCGAGAGGGAGAGGGGGGGAGCCATTCGGCTCCCCCGTTTGGTCCGCCCCGAACAAAAACAGAGAGAGAGCGAGAGAGCGGGAGGAAGGAGGCGGAACTGGGCCTCTTGCGTGCGGATCTACAAGGCGGAACCCTCCGCCTTGCGTCGCCAACCTCCCAGGCGGAACCAGCTCCCCCCATTCGCACCCCCTCGCGTGCGGTCCTTCCAGCCAGTGAGGAGAAGAGCCGCTTGGCTCTTCCATCTGTCCCGATCAGAACCGAGAGAAGGAGAGGGGGGTGTGCGGCTTCCATGCGTGCGTCTGAGCCAAAGGAGGGGACCGTCTGCTTCTTGTAGTCGAACCAGGCAAGGGAATCGAGTGACTCAGGACTTCCTCCTACGCATAGGGATCTTTCTACATCTAGATCTGAGGTGATTTGAGACTTTGCTACTGTCTTTCTCCTCCATCTCTCAAAATCAGAAGCAAAGGGGCTGCTGTAGTGAGTTTCTATTTCAACTAGAGAAGGTAGGAAGCCTCTACTTCCTTCCAAATCAACTCCGGTGACCTCTTGACGACGAAATCAGCATCCGGAGGCTTTCAAACAATGAAAACTGCTGTTTGGAGCGAAATTTGACAGCAAACCCCCATCCGGATCGCCTTGGACAGCAAAGGGAACATCCGGATCGCCTTGGACAGCAAAGGGAACATCCGGAACACCTTGGACAGCAACTACACAGCATCCGGGAGCCTTCAAACAGTGGAAACTGCTGTTTGGAGCGTTCTTGGACAGCAAATTCACCATCCGGAGCACTTGGACAGCAGTTTGGAAGCTTTTGGAAGCTTCCAAACAGCATTGGGAGCTTGGGGAGCGGCTTGGACAGAACTTGGAACACTTGGACAGCAGCGGCAAAGTCCGGAGTGGCTTGGACATCAACTTTCACTTGCTTTCTCGCTTTGTGACAAGGCGAGTGGATTGTGGTTTGCGCCGTGACAACCCGGCGAGGTAAAATCTGAAAACTTAGTGAAACCTAGGGTCCCCCAAGGCCAAATGATGTGTGGTTGACGATCCAAAGCCATAGGTCCCTTAGAAACTTCAATTTCTACTCTCCCAAAACCCCCTTGTTGGCTGTCCACTTCGTAAAACAGTGAAAATTTGGTAGTTTTCACTTGTTGGCTCTCATGTGAGAGCCCGGAGAGGATTTTGACGCGTGTAGAGGTGTTGGATTGTTATCCAACGCCTCTCAAATGCATGTAAAAACATTCATATCGCATCTCCTCCATCGCCTACAACTAAACTTTAGGATAGGTGATTACATTTGATCCAAAATCAAATGTTGAGGTGTAGATCTTTCCGAACATTGCAAGCTATGCTCTCTTTCTTCTTATCATGAGTTATGCCAAAATTAACTTAAAGATATAGGAGGTTTGCATTACTACGACATTTGTCATTTCCTCCAAATTTGTTGAATGTCTAAGTATGTGCTTCAATTAATTTATAAAGCTCATAGGTTGTGGGGTCTTTCATGAACATTTATGTTTGTGTTTTAAATCCCACGATGAGTAGATTGAGTGAACATCCTTGACATCTCTTCAAATTTAGAGAATCTAGCAATTCGCAAAAGCACCCGACCTAAATGTTTGCATGCTTAGTCAAATTAGTTTGCATGAATAGAATTGCATCATTCATATCCCAAACGAATGCATATTGTGGGTCTTTTGCTAGCTCATTGTTTACTTAAGTTTGCGAACCCATAAGCATGCTCATTTAATTTTCAAATGCTTGTGAAGCAAAGGGTGGTGTATTCCATGACATTCAAAGGTCTATGGATCATACTCCACCATACATTGAAATTATTTAAGCATGATTAGCTTGATTCGTAAAATTGAAAGATTAGAGCAAAATGACAAATGATGTAGACATTCGGTGTTATCTCAAATGACAAACCTACATGTGCATGCTCTTAGGTTCTTCTTAGATCATACTCAATTTGATCTTAAAAGCTCCATAGAAGTTGTAGGAGTGAGTTTTCCTTTCTCCAAATGAATCCAAAACATTCATAAAAGAGTAAGGGAACTCTCTTTCACATATACACTTCCTTCATGCATAATACTTTGGGCATTCTCAAAGCTCTAATGTTTTATGCATGAATCATTCGAACTTGGAGCCAAATTCCAGGTTCCCCTACCTTATTTGTTGAAACGCAAGATCAACAAACAATTTCCCAAGTCTCCTAATCATGACAAAAATGACATAGGAATCCTTCTAAAAGCCCTAGGAGATCAATCCTCCTCTTCTACAAATGAGTCCAAAACACTCTAAAAAGATGTAGGGGAATTCTTTCCAAGTGTACATCTCCTCCTTCTATGAATCCAAAACACTCATGGAAGAATGGGGAATCTTCTTTCATGCATAATGCTTAGAGCATTCTCAAAGCTCTAAGTTTTAGATCGCATGAACCATTGGCAACTTGGAACCAACTTCTAAGTTCCCCCACCCTTTTGTTGGAACATAAAACCAACAAACCATCTCCCCATATGTTACCTCAAAATTCATATAGAGGTTTCCGAATCTTGAGTGTTTGTTTGTTCGTTAATACCAAAATTGACGTACAATCATCATTCAACCTTTCTTGCATGATATGTTTAGTTCCCCTAAAATCCTATATGTATCATGTCACAAATCATTGAGTTTGGAACCAAATTCCAAGCTCTCCCCATTTTGTTTGTTGAGACACAAGAAGTCAACAAACAATCATCCCTCTCCCCCCATGTATTATACTTGAAACCCCCTCAATGTTTCAAATGTTACATTACATGAGTTCTTGAACTTAGAAATAAATTCTAAGTTAATAATTTCTTGTTTGTTGAGACAAAAATCAATGAACAATCATTTATTCTTTCTTGTGCATGTTGACTTGGATCTCCCTAAAATCCAAAATGAATGCCAAGATGATTTTGAACTTGGAATCAAATCCCAAGTTCTCCTATCCCTTGTTTGTTTGAAACATAAAATCAACAAACAACCATCATTTCCCCTTTCACTCTTCTTACCTAAATTAGGAGAGTTAACCTCTTCTTTTGAACGTCAAATGTTCAAAAGAACACCTTGAATTTGCAACTTCCAAATTGCTCTTTCTTTCCTTTCTCCTACAACTCAAGAAAATTATAGGAGAACATCTAATTCTCCTCATGTTTGTATTATGGATTTCCTCAAAATCCTAAATACATCATGTTGTAAAACAATTGAACTTAAGATTGAGCCTTGAGTTCTTTCATCTCATTTGCTTAACCACAAATTAGTCAAATGAATGCTCCCCTTGAACACCAAATATTCAAGAAACTTTTTCCAACTTGCAATCCAAAGTTTGCTTGTTGCCTCCCTCTTCTTACAACTTAATGGTTGTGGGAAATTCCTGCATTCACTTAACCTAAATTAAGTGGATGATCACCCCTCTTTGAACACCAAAGGTCCAAAGAGTGTCTTCAATTGGCAACTTATAAGTTGCATTCTAATCATCATTTCCTATGAGCCAAGATTGTAGGAGAACTTTTAAACTCCCTTTCATCTTCCTAAATCCAAATTAGGAAGGTATACCCCTTTTCTTTGAACACCAAAATGTTCAAAGAATATTTATGAACTTGCAATATCTAAATTGCATCTTCTCATATTTTCCTACAAGCCAAAATTGTGGGAGAATATTCAAATCCCCTTTCATTCTCCTAAACTCAAGTCAGGAGAGTGTATACATCTATTTGAACACCAAATGTTCAAGAGATTTCCCCAAATTGCAATATCTAAGTTGTACATTTTGCCCCTATTTACCTAACACTCAATTTGGTAAATAATCAGATTTCATTGAACACAAAATTCAATGAATCACCTACAACTTGTGACCTATGTTGCAACCCATAAGTTGCATATTATTTCTCTCCTTCTACAACCCAAAAGTTGTAGGAAATGCTCCTCTTTCGCCTAACCCAAGTTAGGGGAACGAGTACCTCTTTCCTTGAACACTTAAAAGTTTAAGGAGATCTTCCATAATTTGCAACTCCTAAGTTGCACATCCCCTCTTGCATCCCTCCAACCCAATTGGAGGAATGAACATTCTCCCTTTGAACAATCAAGTATTCAAAGGATTCCTATGGTTTGCAATCTCTAAGTTGTCTTTCCCTCTCTCTTTCCTACAAGCCAAGATTGTAGGAGAGCATCCAAATCCACCTTCATGCTCTCAAACCCAATTTGAGAGAATGAATTTTCCTTTTTGAACCCCAAATGTTCAAAAAGAAAGGTTTCAAAAGCTTGCAACCCAAAGTCGCATCTTCTATTCTCCTTTCTACAACTCAAAAGTTGTATGAAAGACTCATTCACTCAACTCATGTTGAGTGGATCAATCTTATTCCGAATCATCTATTTGTTGAATCAAAATCAACGAATAGTTCAATCCGAAATTATTTATTTGTTGAACCAAATTCAACAAATAATCCCATATCGAGCAAATAAATCAAAATCTTAATTTTCTTTCATTCTCCTGACCTAAATTAGGTGAATGAATTTCCTCTCTTTGAACACTCAAAAGTACAAAGAATTCTTGATGTGTAGGCCAAAACTACATATCTTCCTCTTATGTTTGCTTTATCTAAATTTAGCAAACTAAATACCCATCATTGAACATAAAATTCAATGATAGCTTCACTTGATTTGTAATCTCAAAATTACAAATCTATTCACCTATCGAGTCAAAATCGATTGGTGATTCATTTTTCTTACCCAACCTCTAAGTTGTAGAGGATTTTCCTCTCTTTAATGCCAAAAGTTAAAGAGAATCCTCTCTCCCTAGCACCAAAAGCTGGGGAGGATCTTCCAACACTTGGCTCAAAGGCTAGTGTTGGACATTTCCTCTTCCCCTTCTTTAGCCTCAAAGCTAAAAGAAGTTTCTTCGTTCTCCTCCTAGCTCCAAAAGCTAGGGAGAACTCTCCAACATCTGGACCAAAACTTTATGTTGGACACCCTTCCCTTAGATCCAAACTCTAAGTGGAATACCCCTAGTGTGACATACCATACGAGCCCCTCACACACTTAGGTGCACAGCCCCTTAGGCATACTAGGATTAGGATTTTTCTTTGTGTGCGCATGTGGTTGATGTTGTGGTGTGAATGCCTTTTGGATTGTCTGCGTGTGGGCACTTGCTTTTAAATGGTTAGTATAGAAATATATACATGTTTTTCTGTGCAGGTGGCCATGTCTAAAAAGGGGGGGCGCTTAAATCATAAATAATAAATTGCTTGCATGATAGGTACCGCTTAAACCCCCCCCCAAAGATGTGGCCAATAGGGTAGAAGTAGGTGCTTGGCATTCTAAGTGCTAGGCGAATTTTGAGTGTGATGTTATTATATAAACTGCCTACTCACTCTATTTTGCAGGTTTGAGTCTTTCTCTTTTCAAAAATGTATTTGATTAGATTAGGATGTAAAAAAACTTGTGGGGGTTTGAATCAAAGGAGAGGTGGATCGAGTAGGATGTGCTTCTTGGAAGCGATGCCCAAAGCTCCACCTATAAGACAAAGCTCGAAGACCCCACAAGTAGAGTCTGTAAAAATTAACTGGGTTGTATAATGGCAGGCAACTCAGCTGCCAAAACTATTTGTAATAATTAGGACATTATTTTCTTTTTCTGCACTTGATTTATATATGCATATGTTTGCTTGTTTATTGTGCGCATTAGAAAAGCATGTCTTTTTTCTAGGTTTATTCACTTGTTTGTGTGGGTGTGGCCTGGACTGTAATGCGGTAGGCTCTTAGGACAAAATAAGTTTTCTACCCATTAAAATATAAACAACCTAAAAATGAAATTAGGCTCCATAATTTTCTAACAAAAAGAAAATTGCATGGCTCTCTTTCAAAGAGCCAAGTTTTCAAAACTTAAAATGATCATGCAGAGCCCAAAAAAGAAAGAGTCACATGTAGAAGCCCTCACTTAAGGATTAGATAACAAAAAAAACTGCATCCGAGTCAGCATTCTGCATACGTTGCATACTTAGGCATCTTAGCCTCAAAGCCAAGTTGTAAGCCCTATTTTCTAAATAATAAGTCCCCACCACTCTTCATATGCATTAAGACCAGAAAACATGGTTTTAAAAGCGATTAGGGGGAGTCTAGCTGGTAGTCCTTTTCAGGCAGGACAATAAATCGAGGGGTCGGGCTGGTTGTGCCTCTTGTGAGGTACAATTTGTAAGTTCTTTTGCATCCGTTAGATTTAGGTTCGAGGCCCTACCTCTCAGTAGGCCTCACCTTAGCTTTAGGGTCCGAGGCATTGGTTGATTTCAATCACTATATAAGCCCTCAACTCTCGGGCAATTCCTCCAACAAATGTTGTTGGAATGTAAGCCCCAACCTTCTAATGAAAAATATCAACTTGAACTAAAATCAGATTTCTAAAACATAAAGCCCAACATAGGGTAGTTTGAGCACCTCTGAGTTTCCCTCAGAATCAAGTGCTCCTACTTCATTCCCTTTGGCCCTCATTCTAAAAATCCGATTTCAAATCAATCATCTATTCCTTGAAATTCCTTAAGGACTAAAAAATCCTTCAAACAAGACTTTCATGGATTTTCAAAATCGAAATCAAACTTTAATCAAAATTTAAATGACTCTAAAAAATAAGAGGAAACCACTAATTTAATTAAAAGTTTTCTCAAGTACCAAAACTTGAGATGTAATTAACCATAGGGGCTTGCCCCTATGGGGCATCTGTATCTCAGAATAAATAAACCCCGTTCAACCAAACATTGAACGGGAGAATCTCTATTATATTGCAAATTTTGTCATTGAGTCCATAAGGAAACGATATTTTTATCCTTCGGGGTAATATATCGTCATTCTTATGCCGTGCTCAATCATAAAGCATGCAATCCGTTACAACAACAACAACAACATCAAGCCTTTATCCCACTACGTGGGGTCGGCTACATGAATCCTTTTTCTCCATTGTGTCCTGTTAAAAGTCAAATTCTCGTTTAAATCTAATAAAGAAAGATCATTTCTAATATTTTCTAACCAAGTCTTTTTAGGTCTACCTCTACCTTTCTTAACATAAGTCAAATCTAAAACCTCTACTTTCCTAACCGGGTCATCGGGAGGCCGCCGTTTAACGTGACCAAACCATCTAAGGCGACTCTCTCTAATCTTATCTTCCACTGGAGCTACTCCAACCTTTTCACGAATATGCTCATTTCGTATCCTATCTCTAAGGGTAAAGCCACTCATCCACCTGAGCATCCTCATCTCTGCAACACTTAACTTAGAATTATGCTTCTCTTTTAATGGCCAACATTCGGCACCATAAAGCATTGCAGGTCTCACCACCATCTTATAGAATTTTCCCTTAAGTTTGAGGGGTACTTTTCTATCACACAATAAGCCTGATGCATTCCTCCACTTCAACCATCCAACTTGGATTCTGCTGATAATATCCCCATCTATATCACCATCACTCTGAACAATAGATCCAAGATATCTAAAACGTGTACTCTTATTAATGACTCGATCGGCCAAAGTCACAATGCCCTCACTAGGTCTATTATTACTAAAATTACACTCCATATATTCCGTTTTAGATCTACTCAAGCGAAAACCTTTAGACTCTAAGGTTGACCTCCACACTTCTAGTTTACCTTCAACTCCCTCTCTAGTCTTATCAACAAGAAGAATATCATCAGCAAAAAGCATACACCAAGGTACATCCTCTTGCAAATGTCTAGTGAGAACATCCATGACTAAAGCAAAAAGATATGGGCTTAAGGCTGATCCTTGATGTAATCCAACCGAAATAGGGAAATACTTGGTCAAACCACCTTGTGTTTGAACACAAGTAATAGCTCCTACATACATATCTTTAATGATTTGAATATAAGCGTTATTAACTCTTTTCTTTTCAAGAACTCTCCATAGCACTTCTCTTGGAACTTTATCATATGCTTTTTCTAAATCAATAAATATCATATGTAAATCCTCCTTATTCTCTTTATATTTCTCCATCAAACCTCTTAATAAATGTATGGCTTCCATAGTAGACCTACCCGGCATGAATCCAAATTGATTTTGAGAAACATTAGTATCACGCCGCAACCTATGCTCCATAACTCGTTCCCATAGTTTTAAAGTATGACACATTAACTTAATTCCTCTATAATTAGCACAATCTTGTGCATCACCTTTATTCTTAAAAATAGGGATTAACACACTCATTCTCCACTCATCTGGCATCTTTTTAGTCTTCAAAACAGTATTAAAAAGTTTAGTAAGCCAAGAAATTTCCTTCATATCCTAAGCATTTCCATACCTCTATTGGAATATCATCAGGTCCAACAGCTTTTCCACCCTTCATTTTCTTTAAAGCCTCTCTAACTTCAGTTTTACTAATACGCCGATAAAAACATAAATCTTTATTTTCATTTAGGGTGCTAAGATCACTACAGTCAATTTTATTTTCACATTCTTCATTAAAAAGTTTAGCAAAATATCTCATCCACCTTTGTTGAATATCATCTTCTAAAAAAAGTACTTTTTGATCTTCATCCTTAATACACTTCACTTGAACTAAATCCTTACTACTCCTATCTCTTTGTTTGGCTAGCTTATACATATATCTATCTCCCTCCTTAGTATCTAATCTATTATATAAATCACTAAAAGCTAAACTCTTTGCATCGCATATTGCTTTCTTAGATTCCTTACGTGCCTCTTTATATATTTTCCAATTATCAGAATTTTTACAATTAAACCAATTTTTATAACAAATCTTCTTACTTTTAATCTTTTCTTGCACATTTGGATTCGACCACCAACTATTTTTACTATTAGGAGCTTTTCCCTTTGAAACTCCAAGCACATCTTTTGCAATATTCTTAATATAACTAGCCACTTTTTCCCACATAACATTAGCATCCTCATGCACAGACAAAATCTTAAGATCTAAAATCTTACTCTCAAAAATATTTTTGTTAATATTCTTTAAATGCCCCCATCTAATCCTAGGAAATCGTTTTACTTTATTTTTTATTTTCTTCCCCATTATCTTCAAGTCCAAAACTAATAAACGATGTTGGGTACATAAGTTTTCATTCGGAATAACTTTACAATCTTTGCAATCTAAACGATCTAATTTTCTTATAAGAAAATAATCAATCTGAGTTGTATTATAACCATTTTTATAAGTAATGAGATGCTCATTCATTTTCTTAAATAAGGTATTAGCAATTAAAAAATCATAAGCTAAACAAAAATCTAAAATAGACTTATCACCTTCATTTGTAGTTCCAAAACCATGGCCACCATGAATGCTTTTAAAATCATCTACCTCTCTACCAACATGTCCATTTAAATCTCCTCCAATAAAAACTCTTTCTTCAAGAGGTATCTTGTGTATTAATTCTTCTAAGTCATTCCAAAATTTTAATTTTGAATCCATATCCAAACCCACTTGAGGAGCATAAGCACTTATAATGTTAACAACTTTAGCATCCACAACAATCTTTAAAGCTATAATTCTATCTCCAATTCTATTAATATTTATAACATTATCCTTCAAACTCTTATCTAAAATCACGCCTACACCATTTCTAGTACGACACCTACCCGAATACCAAAGTTTAAAACCTAAACTATCAATCTCCTTAGCCTTCTCTCCAACCCATTTAGTTTCCTGAATGCACAGAATATTTATCTTCCTATGAATCATAACATCTATTAATTCCATTAATTTTCCTGTAAGGGAACCTATATTCCAAGTTCCTATCCTAATTTTAGTTTCATGGACTAGCTTCTTTGCCCACATCCGTCCTTGATGTGGGAACCCTTGCCTATTTAACACTGCACCCGGGCGGCGGTGCAGCGGCCCTTGCAATCCGTTAGAGGAACACAAAAAATTCTCCCAACAGTAGTTTAGGTTTGGCCGAGAGGAAGAGAGGGCGACGGGCAAGAGCCTGGGAGGTCGGGATTGAGGGCGGAAGCTGCGACCTCGAGAAGTGGCGTTGAGTGACTCCCGTTTGTAGAGGGGATCGACGGGTAGAGGTGTTCGATTGAACCTCTTGGCTAGAATGGAGAGGGCTGTGAGGTTCGGTTGTTGGCTGTGAGGGAGGATGGTTGGTTTGAGTGGGGTTCGAAGGAAGTAGGAGTTAGAACAATAGGAAAGGGCGAGAGCGGGAGGAAGAAGAGATCAGGAGTTGCTTGCGTGTGCAGGTGGACAGAAGAAGCAACAAAGTGCTGTTTTACTTCTTTTTAACGACGAGTGGGGTGCAATTGATTAGCTGCGGAGCGTTGCTTCGCAAATAACAGACAGTTCGGCTCCAATTTGCAGAAATGCGACGGGATTTCAGCGTGATTTAAGTAGGATATCGAGATGGGCTGCCAGATGTGCAGGATTTTGACAGAGGTAATGATTAAAAAAAATTATATATTTTTTTGTTTGCTTTGTTAAAGAGGTCAACAATGGTACAATTGACTAGGGCATTTATCTGACAACAAATTTGCTCGTTTACTACCACAAATTGATCATTATGTTTCCAAAATTAATAAAAATATTTCTTGTCACATTTGTCCATTGGCAAAATAACGTACATCTAGTAATAGTATATGTAAGAATGCTTTTGACTTGTGACATATGACGAGCTTTTCATAGACCTAATTATCTTGGTCATCATTATTTTTTAACTCTTATTGATGATTGTACTTGATTCACGTTGATATATCTTCTTAAATGTAAATCTGAAGCACTTTGTGCCATTAAAAAAATTCTTTAATATGATCATGACTCAATGTAATACTTCTATCAAGGTTTTTCGATCCAACAATGCAAAAGAATTGTATATCACAACTTTCTTCAATAAACACAGGGTTATACATCAATATTCTTGTGCTGAGTGGCCTCAACAAAATGCTGTTGGTGAACTAAAACATCAACATCTGCTTAATGTAGCTAGAGCCCTGTATTTTTAGTCATGGGTTCCTTTAAAATTCTAAAGCGATTGCATTCTACCAGCGACATATATCATACATTAAATCTATTCCCCTCTTCTTAAGCATAAAACACCTTACAAATTACTATACAATGCTCCGGTCGATTATTCTAGTTTTCGTGTTTTTGGATGTCTAGTTTTTGCTTCTATGCTCACTAGACATATAACCAAATTTCAACCACGTGCTCGAACATGCATTTTCCTAGGCTACCCACAAGGCATGAAAGTTTACAAACTATATGACATCCACAATAAACAAATCTTCATTTCCCATGGTGTTGTCTTTCATGAGAAAACTTTTCCCTTTCACTTAATTGATTCTTGTATTAAAGATATAAACCTCTTTCCTCACATTGTCCTACCCAATTCTATCCCAGAAACTTCAGCTTCCAACTACAATACTACTCTAGATCCACACCAGTTTCATCCTCATTTAACATTAGAAACATCTCTTCCTACTAAGGCCAACAATATCGACATTACTAATGTCACACCTCAACCTCGTCGATCCACTAGGACTATCATGCCACCATCATATTTACGGGATTTTCACTGTAACCAACTACATAATGATTCAAATCATTCTTACCATTGTCAATATCCCATTCACACCATTTTTCTTACAATGCTCTTTCCTATACACATAGGAAATTTACGCTGAGCATTTCAACTCATTTTGAACCAATTTTTAATCACAAGGCTATGAAATTTCCATAATGGCAAACGACCATGCATGAGGAACTTTGTTCCCTTGAACAAAATAACACTTGGGCCATTGTTCCTCTTCCAATAGGCAAACATTTAATTGGTTGTAAATGGACATATAAACTTAAGTTTAATCTTAATGGCACCAACAATAAACATAATGTAAAACCCGAAATTTCAACAATCATAGGTCTCGCACGCTTCTCAATGCGTCGCGATGAAATTTAAGTGAAAAATCAAAGTTAACGGAATGTAACGAAATTAATTTTATAAAATTCTACGCAAAATTCTGAACAAATCGATGTATAGAACTTATAGTTAATTTTGATTATTTTGAGAGATATAAATTATAGAAGTCTCTAAATGCCTATATTACCCCTCATAAGTACTAAAACAAATATGTTTTAAGTGGGGGCATAAGGGTCTTTAGGCTTTTATTTTCTCTCCTAATATGTGTAAACTGAACCCCTCCCTCATCATTCGGCCAAACCGAACGCAAGGGAGGCGGAGGCGGAAGAGAGAGGCGATGAGGGAGATCTCGACGGCAACTCCGGCGACGATTTTTCGGCGAGAAAATTAGTGGAAATCGAAGAGGATGTCGAAGGGAGTCTAAAGGTATGTTTTAATTGAAGCAAAGTCCTGTCATTCTCAAGTTATTTGGAAAGGAAAAATCTAGGGTTTGACGAAAACTTAAGATTTCTTTACGAAATTAATAGGTAAGGTTTAGGGAAGTATTTTAACGGTAAAAATAAAGTTTTCCCCAATTTCTTTTGAGATCGGAAAATTAGGGCTTCACCCAAAAGTTGGAATTTCTTTAAATGTTTTCACAATTATAATTCCAATTGGTACTAAGGGAAAGTTGGAATTTCTTTAAATGTTTTCACAATTATAATTCCAATTGGTACTAAGGGAGTTTCTAATAGCCTAAATTAGAGTTTTTCATGAAAAATTATTTTTCATAATTTTCTAATTAATTAAATCCAAAAATAATTAAGGTAATTATCAAGATATGTTTAGGAATAATTTTGGTGCACTAATTTGATGAAATTGATGAAGTTAGGGTTTCCAAAATTTAGGATTTTTCATAAATCCGAAAATTAAAATTTATTTAATTAATATTCCTTAAGTGTCGTATGAAATAATTTAGGGAAAAACGATGGGCTTAAGCTTAGGATTTAGATTCAACCTTAATGAAGATTGAATTATGACACGTCTCTTTTATAAATGTTCTTAGGTTGAGATTGTTAAGGTGAAAAGCTGTGTCAAATCGACACTTTGAGGAAATACCGTGCTTAAGAGAGGTAGGTACTTGTATTTATTATAAGTTCATGTTGCTTATATGTTTCCTTTATGCAAAATATTTCAAGTTATAATTATTTGTAAATTGCTAAATAATGTCTTCATGATTATGGCTATATTAATTATTATTTTCTTGCATCTTTCTTTTATTGAAACAAATGTGATAAATAGTATTCAACTGAATGTTTAGGACATCTGAAAATAATAGAAAAGAGTTGTACACGAATCAATTATGCATTGTATGCGACTCACTGATTTAAGGTAAACTTTATGAAGGATAATTAATTATATTATGAATTGCATGTGTATGTTTGATCCGGAGTACCAAATGGTAAAGGGACTCTTCAGAGTCAATGGTAAAAGGACTCTTCGGAGTCAAATGGTAAAGGGGTTCTTTGGAGCAAAATGGTAAAGGAATGGCCAAAACTTGACTGGGTACCTGATCAGTACCAAAACTCTGGTACTTCCGGGACGGGTGTATTATATCATAAGCATCTATTGCATTTTTATGAATGATATGAATGACAGATTAAGAATGAAATGTTATGATTCAAATGGTAAAGGTTATGAAATTATAAAAGGAAGATTATATATTGATTCAAGAAATTCTTGCATATGAAAATGTTATATAGTATGACAGATATCTCTTATGATCTTTTGAATGTTTTAAATCATAAGTAAAAGATGTTATGTTATTGTTGCATGAATTTATGCTAAATACATGTTACTTATTGAGTGTAAACTCACCCTGGTTGTGGGATTTATTTTCAGGAGATAAGTGATGGCTACGAGACGACAGTACACCTACAGTCGTAGAGGACCTCAGGAAGAAAGGTTCTTTTATTATTTTCTGTTAAGTCTGAGTTGAGTTGAGTTGAGTTGAGTATAAGGTTTGAGGTGTGAACTTAGTTGTTATTGATGTGAACTCAGTTGTTATTTATGTTTATGTCTGTGATTATGTTTAGGTTATGTTTATGTTTTATTGGTTGGATGTATTGTTGAAGAAGTTTAAACCATTTTATGTTGGAAGTTTTAGTGGCTCTTTCATATTTTTATTGTTGGATAAAATCTATATTCATGCTAATTGTGAATTGTAAGTTTTATGTTTTGAAAGTTGATGTTTCTCCGTACGATCTTCTGTTCCCGCCCCGTTAATTCGGGCTAGCCGGGCCGGGTCGTGACACATAAAATCCGATTGGTTGCAAAAGGCTATACTCAACAAGAAGGCGTTAATTTTTCAGAAACCTTCTCACCGGTTACCAAACTAGTCACTGTTAAGATGCTTTTAGCCCTTATTGTTATAAGAAATTGGACTCTCATGCAACTTGATGTCAACAATGCTTTTCTCCATGGTGACTTATTTGAGGAGGTTTTCATGGATCTTCTTCCAGGGTATGATAGGTAGGGGGGGCCAAACAACGCAACCGGGCAAATGGTTTATAGACTTCATAAATCAATTTATGGTCTTAAATAGGTTTCACGTCAATGGTATGCAAAATCTCATTCTTTACTTCATTTCGGATTTACTCAATCAAAATCTGACTATTCTTTATTTACAAGAGGAAAAATGTTCTAATTTTATCGTCTTATTAGTATAAGTTAATGACATTATAATAACAGGTCCAAATACGTCCATTATTACTTCTCTCAAGGCTTCTTTACACAATTTAAACTCCAAGACTTGGGCATATTAAAATATTTTCTTGGTCTTGAGATAGCTCGATCCACTTTTAGCATAGTGTTATCCCAATGCCATTAGACTCTTCAATTGCTTGAAGACACTGGTTTTCTCTGGGCCAAACTAGTTGTCACACCTATGGATCCCAAAACATCTCAATGCTTCTGATGGTGATCTCTTGCCCGACGCTTCTCACTATAGACAACTGTAGCAGACTCGTCTATCTTACCTTGTCCTGACCTGACATCACATTCATTGTCCATAAGCTAAGCCAATATCTTGCTAACTCGTGAACACCACATCTAGCAGTAGCTCAACATCTTCTTCGATATCTCAAAGCAACGACTAGGCAAGGTATCTTCTACTAAATCTACTGTCAACTAAAAGCTTTTTCGGATGCAAATTGGGGGTCATGTCCAAACACAAGACACTTTGTTACGGGGTTCTGCATCTACCTAAGATAATCTCTTATTTCATGTAAGCCAAAAAAACAACATACCGTATCCCGATCCTCAGTCAAGGCCGAATACCGTGCATTATCTACCACTGTCAGTGAACTTATTTGGATGACTCAATTCCCCACTAATTTTGACGTTCGACCATCTGCTCCTACTTTACTATTCTGTGACAATCAAGCGCCTTCCACATTGCCTCAAACCCCATCTTTCATGAAAGAACAAAACCCATCGACATAGATTGTCATTTTGTTCGTGAAAAAGTTGATGGATCTATCAAGCTTCTACCTGTCACTTTTGAACACCAACTCGTTGACATCTTCACTAAGCTTTTGCATCTCACCAACTTTATTATCCAATATGGCCGTTATAAACATTCATAGAACATCTTGAGGGGGTGTATTAAAATAATTACAATTTTGTCTTCTTTCTCTTTTTCTATACATAGGTTCTATTTTGTAACAAAGTAGGTAGAAAAGTAATAAATCATTTTTCCTTTTTCTTTCCTGGCTATGCCGCTTCCAATTCTTCCTTTTGTTTTTTTTTTCTTCGTTGCATCTCAAAGCCTCGGTCTTCTTGCAAGATGTGATGCAAAGAATTTAGTTTTAAAAATTTATTTAATAGATTAATTACTAAGGAGAGCGAAAAAATTATGTATAAGTCAACCAATCAAAAGATAGGAGAAGTAAAGATTTAATTCGTGAAGTGCATTCAAGATGAAGATCAAAAAGTATTTTTCTTAGAAGAGAATATTCAACATAGGTGAATGAGATATTTTGATAAACAATTCAATGAAGGTTTCGAGAATATGATTGACTTTAGTGACCTTAGTATCCTAAATGAAAATAGAGTTTTTTGTTTTTATTATCACATTAATAAAACTAAACTTGGAGAGACTTTAAATAAAATGAAGTATGAAAAAGCAGTAAAACTTGATATAAAAGTGTGGATTTGGAGATCAAGTAATTTTTTGGCTTATTAAAATTTTTAATATTATTGTGAAGATTAAAGAATGCTATATGAGTAGAGAAGAGGTGCTGGTTCCTATTTTCGGGATTAAAGGTGATGCACAGGGAATTTAGGTGAATTAAGTTAATGTTTCATGCATTAAAATTATGGGACGAGTAATTGAGCATAGGTTATGGCACGATACTAGTATTTCTCAAAATCAATTTGGAATCATGTCGGGTAGGTCTACTATGGATGCTATACATTTGTTGAGAAGTTTCATGAAGAAGTATAGAGAGAGTAAGAAGGATCTACATATGGTATTTATTAATTTAGAGAAAGTTTATGATAAAGTTACAAGATAAGTGGTCTAGAGAGTTCTAGAAAAGAAAGGAGTTAATAATGCTTATATCCAAATTATTAAGGATATGTACATAGAAGTTGTTACTTGTGTTTAAATATAATGTAGTTTGACCAATTATTTTCCTATTTCAGTTGGATTACATCAAGGATTAGCTTTAAGCCAATATCTTTTTGCTTAAGTGATGGATGACATTTGTAAGAGGATATACCTTGGCATATGCTTTTTGCTGATGATGTTCTTCTTGTTGATAAGATTAGAGAGAGTGAGAGTTGATGAGAAAATTGAATTATGGAGATCAACATTAGATTCTAAAATTTTTTGTTTGAGTAGATATAAAGCCACATACACGGAGTATAATTTTAGAAGTAATAGGTCTAGTGGTGGGATTGTGACATTTGAGTTATCATGCCATTAAAAAAAAGTGCCCATTTTAGATATCTCTGGTAAAATGTTCAAAGCTATTGTGAAATAGATGGGGATAGTATTAGTAGAATTCAAATTGGATGGTTGAAGTGGATGAATGCATCAGACTTATTGTGTGATAGAAAATTACCAATCAAAGTTGAGGGAAAATTTTATAAAATGGTAGTGAGACTTGCAATGCTTTATGACGCAAAATATTAGCCATTAAAAGAGAATTATAAAATTAAGTGTTGTAGAGATGAGATGCTCAGGTGGATGAGTGGTTTTACACTTTTGAGACTAATAACGAAATGAGCATATACATGAAAAGGTTGGAGTACCTCCAGTGACAGATAAGATTAGAGAGAGTCATCTTAGATGATTTAGTCACATAAAATGTCAACCTTTCAATGACCCTGTTAGGAAAGTAGATTAATTCTTACAACAACAACATCAAGCTTTTATCCTACTATGCGGAGTCGGTTATATGAATCCTTTTTCTCCATTGTGTCTGGTTAAGAGTCAAATTCTTATTTAGATCTATTAAAGAAAGGTAATTTCTAATATTTAACCAAGTCTTTTTATGTCTACCTCTACCTTTCTTAACATAGGTTAAATCTAATACATCTACTCTCCTAGCCAGGTCATCGGAAGGCCGCTATTTTATGTGACCAAACCATCTAAGACGACTCTCTCTAATCTTATTTGCCACTGGAGCTACTCCAACCTTTTCATGTATATGCTCATTTCGTATACTATCTCTAAGAGTAAAGCCACTCATCTACCTGGGCATCCTCATCTCTGCAACACTTTACTTAATATTTTGCTTCTCTTTTAATGACCAACATTCTGCACCATAAAGCATTGCAGGTCTAACCACCATCTTATAGAATTTTCCCTTAAGTTTGAGTAGTACTTTTCTATCACACAACAAGCTTGATACATTCCTCCACTTCATCCATCCAACTTGAATTCTACTAATAAAATCCCCATCTATTTCACCATCACTCTGAACAATAAACCTAAGATATCTAAAACATGTACTCTTATTAATGACTTGATCATTCAAAGTCACAAACCCCTCACTAGATCTATTACTAGTAAAATTACACTCCATGTATTCGGTTTTAGATCTACTCAAACGAAAACCTTTAAACTCTAAGGTTGACCTCCATAATTCAATTTTACCTTCAACTCCCTCTTTAGTCTTATCAACAAAAAGAATATCGTCAGAAACAAACATATACCAAGGAAATTCACTCAAGTAGATTAATTCTTAATAATTTTGAAATTCATTAAGGACCCTAAACAAAGAACAGCTCATTACTAAGCATTTCATCAATGCCTAAATTCATCAAAATTTTAATTAAATTTCATTAATTAAGACAACCAATCAAAAGAATCAAATTTGAGAGTGAAATCAGAGAAACCCAAATTTACCCAATTGGTCAAAATTGAATGCAAGAAACCTGCTAATCTACATTCATCTCATTTATAAGGATAATAATATGTTAAATTCATATCAGCTTAATAACCAATTTGTCAAAAACCCTAGTTACTTATCTAGGGTTTTTGAAATTACACATGTAAGGTTGAAATTTTCAAAATAGTAAGCACCTAGTCGATCTCCATGATAATCTCTTTCATCACTACATTGAAAGGTTGACAGCAGGCGACTAAACATATGCCATCAATGAGGAAAGGAAGTGGAAACCTTCACAACCTTATAAGGAGAAAAGGAAAGTGGAAAGCGAGAAAGTTTCTTTTTTTTAATCACAATATCTATTCTATTTTTTAAAACGTAGCTTTCCTAAAACAAATGCCAAAAAAGCAGGAAAAAAGTTGTACAATTTTTTCATTCAAATAGATAACTTTTTCATGTCTATTTTTCCTACAATAAAATCAGTAAAAAAAAAAAACTGCCCCAAATGAAGCCTAAATCCTCTAGTATTTTCTATCATATAAAAAGAAGAGAAGTAATGTTCGTTACATTCAGGCTCCAGTCTTGCAATCTTGGATTTGTTGAGGATTCTTATGTTTACATGTTCAATGCTATTATGATTAACAACTTCACCTGCCATCAACTATATATTCTTTATATCATAACATTTTGGTTTTCATATCATCTGATGTGTATCAATTTTGCCAATGCTTCTTTAATTGAAAACATATTCCTGGATTTAAATACTTAATTGTTATCATCATACTTATGCAGTGATGATAAGGATAAACTTGCTGATTGTGGAGCCGATGGACGAATCTGTATACTTGATGCAAGGTTAAAAAAACCTTGCACCATCATCATCAATTCACAACATTCCACCAGTCTCAACACAGTTGAGTGGTGCAGGATGAATAATTTTCTACTTTTGACTGCAAGTAGAGATCCTACATTACTTCTTTACGATATTAGAAGCTACGCTGATCCTCTTTGCAAATTTGCTGGCCATGTTGAAACAAATTCAGGAATTTGTCAGCAGATATATAAACCTTCATTTATAGATGGAGGGACGCAAGTTGCAACAGTAGGTCAAGGAACAGGAAAGATATCTCTTTACAGTGTGGAGAAAGCCAAACTCCTAAGCCAAGGAATGATTGGCTATGATGCTAATTTGGTCAAGCCTTTTGATAATGGAACAGCTGATTATATAATTTGGACTGCAGGAAGGCAAATCAATCAGTTTCGCCCCTTGAGAAATCATCTGCAAATTGGAATACCCGAGAATCTGAAAGGTGAATGTTGATATTATTTTCTGTTTTCTTTTGTTCTTTTTTTTTTTTATAAGGCTTGTAGGAACTGGTTGCATATGTGGCGCTTGAATTAATGTTTCTTTTGTTGTAAATTACTCACCATTACATGCCAACTGGTTCGTGCACTGAGCATCCTGAAATATATTTAGCCCATCTTGATCTATTGGTTAGGAGTTTAGGCTACCAACCAAGAGGTCTTGAGTTCGAAGCTTGCATATGTAATGTGTGTGAGATTATGTTTAATCTTGCTCAAAAGTTAAAAAAAAAAAGCATCCTAAATTATTTATGTTATCTTTTTTGCTAGATATGTCAACTGGTTGCTTTAGACTAGTGAGAAGTGACCTGACCACAAACTCATGCTTTTATTACGTTCTCAGTACTGTGATTTATTAGATTTCATTTGACTGCTTTTAAATATTTTGCAAAAAAATATTTAATAAAAGAATTTGAAAATTTAGATCTATTTGTAGCATGCTGAGTTGTTGTAGCTTATCGTGATTTTGCTTCTTGTTTTTAGGATATGGGAAGGTGAATGAGCTTGTTGATTAGCAGTCATGGTCAGATTTAAATTTATAGGTATTTCTCTATTTTGATTTTTGTGCAATCATAGTTAGTTTATTTTTTAAGTTCTGCCGCTTTTGTTTATAATCATGTACTGTAGCGTATCCATTTTGATATAATAAAAGAAATCTTGTGGATGAGTTTATTTTGAGTATTTGGATGTTTTAGTAGCTCTATAGTTTATTTTAAAAGTTTAAATTGGAAAAAAAATTGAAATATTTCAAAATTAGATCTTGGGATTTGTCTGTCATGGCTCAATACGGTAAGACCTGTCCTGATTAAGTTGGGTTGGGTTGTGACAAACTATAACTGTAAAAAGCTACTGTTATGTACACCATATAAGAAAACCATAAAATCAAAATAAAATTATGCGGGGTAGGTTCATATGTAAAGTTTGTTGAGGGCCCACATGCTCCATCCATCTGCAACTCAAGAAATATAGAATGTGTGGTAGTTTTTGATAAAAATATAGTGCATGTGAGGTTGAGCTTGAATCATCATAGCCTAGAGTTTGCATAAACCAAAATTTGTTGTCAACATCATCTGATATATCATTCAATGAATCAGAATAGGCAACTGGATTAATTTTCAAATGAAAAACCTTGCAAAAAGGTTTTGTTAGAATAACAAAATAACTAAACAACACTAAATATGACATCAGATTCCATAACCAAGCAATAAACTTATCAATATCTCTATCATTCAAATATGTAAACTTATCAATATCTATATCATTCAAATATGTAATTATCAAACAAATGAAAAAAACAAAAAATCTAAATGAAGATCCTGTAAAAAGCTACAGCCATAAGAGCAACAAAACTACTGAAAAGTTGGAATTTGAAAGCAGAAAACTGAGAAGAGAATTGAAATTGGATTCCACGAACCAAGTAATAAACGTTTCAAGACCTTCACCATTCCAACAATTAATTTTCGAATTCAGCATCCTAAATCTTAGACCTTCTCCATATGCAAACTTTGTGCTTGATGGACCACTTAATTTGTATCTTGAGGTTTCCATGAGAGTAAAAATTACATCATGAATTTTGTCATTTACTTTCTTTCCATATAGAAGAGATAAATAACTCCATCATATATCAAGTATGCATTTTTTAATAAAAAAGCTTATGATGGCATAATTCATTATGCAGAAGAACTTGCAAAACAGTTGCATCAACAAGAAAAAATGAACCATCAGGCAATATTTTTTTATGTGCCAGAGAGTAAGAACATTAGAAAAATATATAGGCGTAACTTTCCTTCATATCATTGCATATAATACGATTATACGACACATTTAAGCCTATGATCCGCAAATTATAAGTAGTTTTGAATCATAAATTCAAACTTTTTAATTGAAAATCGATTTTTTGATTTAATGCATCTTGTACTAATCATATTTACACCAATTAAGGATGGAATAAGAGGAGAAAATATAATATTTGGCATCAGCAACAAGAAAAATTATCTTTATTTATTCAAAAAACTGTCCCCTGTTCAAAATTTGAATCTGATAGTATTATAACACATCTGAAAATTAAGTAGTGCAGAAGGCAATCTCCAGTGCCTCTTTCAATAATAGAATATAAATATGCATTGAGTGGAATATTTAGGCTTCGTTTGGGACAGCTTTCTAGTACAAAAATTATTTGAATTAGAAATTTTTATACTAAAAAATTGTTTTAGAAAGCAGTAAGAAAATTGTCCCAATGAAACCTAAAAATGCTAAAAAGCAGCTTCCCCCAACATTTGTCAAATAAAAGGAACTTTGTCACTAGATCCTACTTGAAAAATAATGCATGATCTTATAGTAGTACTAATAGGTTTTAATGCCTTCCAATAATGGGTCAGATGAGAATTTTTGTTCCAATATAAAGAAGTATAAGCCTTACGGCCCCAAGTGTTTAATAGAGAAGATTCATACAAGTATTTCTAAAGACATTTGATTTTACAGGCATAGTTAACACGTGAGGGAGATAAAAATCCAAAGCCACCATTTTTAAGAGGTCTAGTCACATTGCTCTAGGAGAGAATTTGCATTTTATTAATGTCACCATTATCACATAAGAATCTACATCTTTATCTTCTTAAAAGCTAATTTTGGAATACGTATGGCTTTGACCCAATATGTGATATAAATGCAGAGAGAAAATTTTATCAATTGCAGCCTATTAGAAAAAGAAGAGAATTTTTACTTCCACCCAGCGATCTGGTGGTTAAGCTTATCAAACAAAGATTGACAGTCAAACATTTTCAGTGTCTCGCTAGAAATAGGCAGTCCGAGGTATTTGAATTATATTTTTTTCTACTTCAATGTTAGATAAAGAACGTAAAGAATTGAAGTTGTTGACATATTTAGAAAAATTATGTCAAAATTATCAGTATTAATATGTAATCCATGTTCATCTCTAAAGACATTTAGAGCTGATATAAGAGCAGAGATAGTGGCCTCATTAGCATTTCCGAGGAATTAGAAATCATCAAGAAAGATCAGATGAGCTATAGGGATCTTATTTTGAACAATTGTTGTATAACTGTTCTTGTCAAAATTATCTTTCATAATACAAGATAATTCCTCCCATGCTATAACAAAAAGATAGGGAGATAATGGTCGTTTTTGTAGAAAATTAATTTTAGAATTAAAGTAGCCATGCAGCTCATAATTTTTAATCACAAAGAAAGGAACTTCAGAAATTGCAGCCACTAATCTAGTTAACAAACTTTTGGGGAAAGCCAATCTATAGGAGATATCAAGTCAGGCTTTTGGATTAGCACTATCAAAGGCATTCTTAAGATCTATTTTAACACAAAAATCTTTAAGACTAGAGTTTCTCTCTGAATTTATTCAAAATGTATGTGCTGAAATAATATTATGAGTTATATCTCTACCATCCATTAATGCAACTTGAATAGGATTTATAATTTTAGGAAGAATGGGTTTTATTCTATTAGCAAGAAGCTTACCAATATTCTTGTAAAATGTATTACGTAGTGAAACTGGACTAAAGTCATTGATAAGTTTGGTGTTTAGCTTTTTTGGGACTAAAGCAATAGCAAAATGCTTAAAACAATTAGGCAACTTAACTATTTTGAAAAAAATGTAAGACAAGTTTGATGAATTGCGCCCAACACTCTCCTAGGCATCCTTATAAAATTTTGCATTGAAACCATTCAAGTCTGGAGATTTGTTATCTTCCAAAGAAAGAATAGTATAGAGAAATACATGATCATAAAATTCTTTTCAAAATAAAAAGGGCATCTTTAACTACCAAACTGCCAACGGTATTAATATTATCCAACTCAGTATCATACTCAACTTGATTAAAAAGATTGTTAAAGCAATTAACAGTTTCAGAATTGCTTTCTGATTGAGCAAAAATAAGCACATTTTCAGAAGATAACTCCTTGATATGATTAAAACTCTGCCAGAAATTGATCTTTTAGTAAAGAAAATTCAAGTCCTCTTCACCATGTTTAAGCAATCTAGACTTAGCTCTTTGACAAGCCCAACTATATGAATCAGAAAAAGTAGTTACAAGCTTGTGTTGTATTTCCTTAGCTTGAGCAAAAAGATGATGATTTAATGGATCCTCTCTCGTTTATCAAAACTTTGAGCCTTAAAATCTGTATGCTTTTGAGTTATCTCAGAGATACTCAAAGAACTATTCTAGGTGTCATGCTTAGGTCTTTGTTTGAAAACTTTTAGTTTGTTCCATAGAACATAAATAGGATCACCCTTCACAAAGGTATCCTAGTGTTGTTGAGAACATTCTTATAACCAGTGGTTGCTTGAACATGATAGAATTATTACTATTGTAATGACTAAACATCAATCATGGTCATTTTTACCTGAATAACTAATGTCTCTGCAGATCAAGCCTTTGTTTTAAGAGAACATTACAAATTTTGAGGTATCATCATACCTTGATTAAAAATCATAAATTGAATAATTTTTTTTTTAAATTTCATTCTTCTTGTAAGTTTGATTGTTGTTTGTATCATTAACAAAATTTGTGATTAAAAATAGTCATTTCCTATACGTATCATATATTGTATAATTGAATATTATAAAGTGTTCATACAGAGTGAATGCTGAATGCCTAGGAGGCTATGAGCCTCAAAAAGTAAATTAATGCAAGGAAGATTAATGTGGACTAGAGAAACAAGTAAGGTGAGGAGATAGAGATAATAGGGCCAAGTGGTAAATTAAAGAGAAAAAATCTGCACCTGAAAGGAAGAAAGCACAAAAAAAAAAATTCAAAACCAATGGAGAAGAGGACAAGGACAGGTGTTGGAAGGAGGCAAAAAATGAAGGAAGATGATGAGAACGCCAAAACCTGGAGAGGTGAAGCAGTTGTCAATAATCTACCTCAAAATAAAATTGAGAAATTAGGGCATGACTCGAGGGTTATGACAATGACCAGTGGCGGAGCCGTAATATTTTTTTAGCGGGGCTTAAATTTATTTTGATAAGCTCAACTTTTTTTATTCGGGCTTGAGACTGGCATAGATAGTTTTAAAATTGTTTTCTATTTATTAATTAAACAGATAAAATATTAAATATACAATAATAAAAAAGTTACATTTTATAGCGCCTATTCTTTATATTTTGAAATAGTTAAATGACTATTTCATTATCAGTACAATCTAATATTTATTTTTCAATATAAATAATTAATATATCATTTAGTCATTGATCTCTAATTCTATTTCATAGCTGATTTTTTATAATTTTCATGATAGAAAATGCTTTTTAAACTCCTTTTGTTTTAATATGTAATACTATTGTCAATTTCAATAGTCTAAAAGCAAAAGGATGTAGAATATCTTTGCTACTTTGAATCATTTTCTTAGCATGGCTTCTTATATCTTATAATGAAGAAAATTATTCATCAGAACGCATATTTATAATATAAGTGTCCAACTGATTCTCAAGAATCGTCTGATCAATCGAAGTAAAATCAATTGGAAAAAACTATTCCATTATAATCAACTTTCTTTATTGAATGTATAAAAAATATTATTATGATTCAAACAGACAATAGCCAAAAGTAACTCAGTATTTGCTTCTGTAAAACAATTGTTCAGCTCTTGAAGTTCCATATTAATGCTGTGTAGAAAATTTCAACCCGAAAGTGATATAAATTTATTATGTCTTAAGCTCTAAGATGAGCACGTTCACTTGCAATCCATTTATCATCCTTATGTGGAACATTTATTTTTTACTGCTCACAAAATAAAGTTTGATGATGAAGTCAGCCCACTTATTATCTCTTATATATTGTAGTCTCATTTTAGATATATGAATCAAATACATCATTTAAAATATCTTTCTCTCTTTGCTGCAAAGTTTATGATAGTTCAACAATGATCATATTTCAAAAGTAAAAAAAAAAATTCAAAAGTCTGTAATGATTCCAATAATATGCCTCGCCTCTTTGTTCTGAGAACAATTTCTAGAATATCAATTATTGAAAAAAAATATTTTGATCAGCCTTATAATTGATTTATAATGCGAACTCCATCGTATATCGCATGCACTCCTATGGTTTATTTCTTGATTCAACCCTTTCCTATTATTAGTTCTCCACTATGTAATTTATTTAATGTTTTTTCTCATTATAAAACTCGAAGCTGGTCACGACGCTTACATGTAACACCAATAATATTCATCACTTTTGAAATAATAGTAAATAATAAAGCAATTTGAACATGATTTTTTGCAACTGATATCAATACTAATTGAATATGATGTGAGAAATAATGAATGTAATGTGTTAATTTATTTTCATTCAAAAATAGAGCCTTAAAACCGCTAAACACCCCTCTCATATTGCTAGCACGATCATGGCCTTGACCACACAATCTAGAAATGCTCAATTCATAAGTTGAAAGGAACTGTTCAATAGCGATTTTGAGACTTTTAACAGTTATATCTAAACATGATAAATGCCCAAAAAAACACTAAATTATTTGACCATTTTTGTTAACAAATCGCACTACAGTTGTCATTTACTCTTTTGTAGATATGTCATGCGATTCATCAACTAAAATTGAGAAAAAGCTATCACCGATTTCCTTGATTATGAAGTTGGTAATTGTGATTGATGTAGCTCTTGTAATATCTTTATGAATATTAGGCATAATTAATTTTAAATTTTCAGGGGCATTATTCAATATCACATCTTTTTTATCTTTATTATATTCATCCAAAAATTGCACCAATTCTAGAAAATCACCTTGATTTTTTTTATTTAGAAAATTTATCATGTCCATAAAAAAGCCAATCCCCGTCTTAAAAGAAATCTTATGCAATCAACGGAAGTATTCAGTTACGTGCGATATGCAATTGTAACTTGATCTGATTGCTTCTGAAAGACAAAACCAATATGTTGACTCCGTTTCATTAAGTTCTCAAAGCTTCATCTTCCATTATTATAAACACTATTATGACTTCCTACATCAAGGTCAAATTTATTTGATTTTTTTCCAATTTGAAAATTCATTTTTATTAAATACCTCATCATCTTCATTGCCTCTCTACTAGATGCTTTGAAAAACGTTATGCTTTGAATGACCATACTTGACACCCTGTTGCAAATGAGATCAATGATGATTAGTATTTCAGTGGTGCAAAATTAATTATGTGGCTCCACAGGAAAAACACAAGCCAATCTCACCTGATCAATAGTAGTTTTTCATGCTTGCACGTGTACCAAATGTTCAGACATTGCGTGTGCATCCTACACTGATCATATTTGTGCGTTTGAATGGTAGATAATACGGTAAACTCATAAATCATGAAAAGTACATCCCAGCCAAAAAGATCGAACAGATCACCTAATTATATCAAGAATTAGGTATTGGATTTGAACAAACCTGGTAAGAAATCTAATCAGAAAATGCTGGGAGAGAGTTGCACCTATACTATCTTGTCTAATTTGGTTTTGGATTGATCCAGTTCATCAGCTAATCATTAATGATGTTGAATTATGCTAATTACTAACCTCATTAAGGTGTATTCTCGTTCAAAAAACAATTATATCATATCATTCTCGCTGATACAGACAATGAAGTTTGTTCTTGTTAGTTGGCTTGTTGCAAATGACATTTCTTCTACTAATTTTCACAGTCAGACGATATCTGCAATTTTTTGTTGCAATGAAAATCTTAACAATTGTCACTTGCATTATGGATCTTGAATCTCTGGTGATCTGTAGAGTTTCTAAAAATTTTCTATAGTTAGAAACTTTGAATGGTTGTTGGACAAGGCTTGACTTGTTCATTGATTGTGACCAAATTGATTCTCTAAGTGCCCATTTGCTTGTTTGAAGTTAGAAAAGTATTTTTTTTTTCAAGTATGATAACAACTGTTTGTTTATAAATTTATATTATTTTAAGCCTCACAAATCTCAATCATAATACTTATTCAAATATGATGATTTTGATTTTATGTTTAATAAGTTTATTATTTATAATAATATAATGTCCAAGTTGGAGCAGCCAAACGAGTCCTTATCAAAAAAAATTATTATGATTTGTCAATTTCTCTTGTTGTAATTTTGGACTTTATCTCTCTTATTTAATATGGGGGGTATAGCATTGACCTACAGATGTCTATTCTCAATAATTATGTTCCAGAAGAGATACAAAAGGCCTGTATTTGATCACTTGATTAGAGAGAGAAAGATTCGTGTCTATGTAACTTTCATTGTTCGGCATCTTTATTGAATTTTTTTATGTTAGTTGTTGGGTCCATCTTTTATGATCAGTGACTTTAGTGCTATAGGCTAACTTTGTTCAAGGTTTTTTTTTTGTGGAGAAATTATTAGGTGCGGTCATCGGATGTCGTTCGGATGCCAATCAATATGCGCCATGTTACCAGTACACTATGTATCGTCACTGTGTACCGCTATGTATCAAGTAACGTGACGCATCCTGATTGGCCTCCGGACGGTCCGGTGAGCTATGTTATCAAATATACTTATCATAAATAGTTATACCTTCCATAGCATAAGTCAAGTTGCAATGACTCAGCATTATTTTCATTTGCTGATGTATTGGAGATGCCATTGATTAAAAAATACTTAGTTTCAAGAAAAGAAGATAATTATGAATATATACTATAATCTTAAGCCAATAAAGTATTAAAAAAATACATATGAGAATTAAGTGATAATATAATTGAAGGACTGTGCATCACTAAGATGTGACTCATGAACAAGAAGATCAAGAAAATGACACCAATTCTCTTGTTTGTTATCTATGAAAACAAAGAAGAGAATATCTTAGTTCACAAAAGAAAAGCAAAAAATTAATAGACTAGCAAGTTCTTAACAAAAAAGGTTAAATAGAATTAATGTAACAAAATAATTATTTAATTACATGAGAAAATAATTGTTTCTTTCAACTTATAAAATTTTAAATGTCTGAGTTGTTATAGAAAAATGTTATGTCATCACTATATATATATATAGAAACCCTCAACAACCATCACCCACCTTTCATGATTGAGCCAAGGCCTTAGCCTTGCTTGCTAACATGTCATAGGTAGGTATTTGTCAGCCTAAAGGGTAAAGAATCACATTAATAACATGCTAACAAAGCTTAATTGCATTGGTAAATGATTAGATTAACATACTAATCAAAGACAATTGACGCAAAAGAGTCAATTGATTAGTGGCATTGTACTTAGATTCAATTTTTTTTTTTTAAAGATAAATTGGAGGCTGATATTTTTAATATTGCTGTTGTGCGTTAGAATATTTAAAATAGTCGTAAGAGACTTTAATGTTTTGATTTTATATGAAGATAGGATATATATAGTTAAAAGAATACTACAGGATATTAAAATTTTTATATGAAAAATTTTGAAAAGGAAAAGAACCACAGGGGTGAGTCCAATTAAAATGATATGTTGAAACTGCTATGTAAGTAAGATTATAGAAATATGTTCTTTCTCGTAATTAGAGAAGAGGGTCTTAAATAAATAAAAATATTAACTTGATCTATTATAACTATAGTAGAGATTGCTAGAGTAGTGGGGAGTGATATCAGTTGGACAGCGACAGTTGGGTGAGAATGGTTAGGTGATGGCGATCGGGCAATGATGATCAGGTAATGGCCGTTGGGTAGCAGCAGTGGACGACAACAATGAGAAAATAATGATCGGGCTGCAAAAGTTGAGTGGTAGTGGTCAAGCAATGATAATTGCTAGTGGTAATCATCAGAGTCAATCGTTGTATAAGAGCTCTAAAATTCTTCAGATCGCTAAGCTCCTCGAATTTAGCTCAAGGCCCCTTCATGAGAAGTATAAAGATCTATTTATAATTTTTTAGATTGACATTATGATAATTTTAGCCAAAATCTTTAAACACTTCACAGACTGAACTACATGAGTTGATTTCTTTGATCACATATAGTTGTTTGATTAAAAAGTTGTCGCTTTTAAAAAGATTAATTATCTTTAGGTGATTTAATTTCTTGAATTTTAGTTTTGAAATTGAACGTATCATTATGAACGATATATCGTCTCAGGAGACGAGCATATCATTCCTTAATGGGTTCAATTTACAGGATTAAAAGTTCATCCTGATTATCGTAGTCAGATTCAGGAAAGAACTATATATGACCCCAAAGGGTCAAAATGATCGTTCAATCAGGCATTTAACTATGATAATTTGGACGAAATATCATTAACTTTATAATTAAAGTTACGATAATAATCGATATATCTTTTTAAGGAAAAAAAATATCAATTATTGATCATGTAAAAATGACGATAATGATCGTTGATTTTGGCTTAAATTTTCCCAAAGAGAATTAGTTAAGTTTTGAAAAGATTAATTTTTAAAAAATTGATTTGATATGGGTTACTAAATCTTCTACGAGTGCAAGTCCTCGTAGTTAATTACATCGTAGGAAACCCCTTCTCGATTAAAATAGCTGTAGAAGTTTTATTTTGAAATTTTAAAGTTTGATATCAAGGGAGGTGAGGATTGAAAATTCAACAGGGATTGGATCAAAGTGGAAGACTTATTCCTAGAGGTCAAAGGAGGAATGGTAGGAGGTGCTTGGGGATTCTAAAATATTTCAGAAGCACTCCAGCCTATTTTAAGTGTTGGGCTTGAATTTGATTGAAAGAGATTTTAATTTGAATTGTCAATTTTATTAGAAGATTGGGATTAGATTCTCGAAGGTTAAGGTTAAGGTCTTATAGCCTGAGCCTGCCTCAGAACCCAAGTCTAAATTGAGTACTAAAAACTAATAATCCGAACCTAGCTAATGCAATGCAGGATCTAGACTTATCCCGACCTGAATTGGGGAGCCAGCTAACCACCTAAATGCTTCAAAATCATGAGTCCGATCTTTTATGTGAGAGTGGTAGGAACGTTTGATTAAGTTAAGTTTAAGGAGTTGGGGCCGACATCTAGAGCATATCCTAATCTGACCCCTTGACTTATATTGGGTAGTATGAAACTTAAAGTAAATATAATTAAATTTTTGACTCATTTTAATTTGTTTCTAATGCAGTGTATGCTAATTGACTCAATAAATATTTAAAATTGGAATGAAATAGTTTTAAAAAGGCTTTAAAAATAGATTTTATCCTAGAAATTGCATAAAATCCTCTTGACAAATCTACACCTTCATCCGCAGGCGAGGAGGAGCCTGACAAAGGAAAGAAAGTGCAATAACATGCAATGCGAACTCCTGACGATCCCGGGCTTACTTCTTAAAAGTGTTAGAATTTTTATGTTATCTTAAAAATTTTAATTTAATTAAAGTAGAAAAAGTTTTAACAATCCCTCACGAGCCTCCGATCGTTTTCCAAGCAAAATCAAATATCGACATGCAAAATTGCCAAAAAACTACTAAAAGCATGCAATCCTATATTACAATCAATACATCAATCATAAATTAAATCAATTAAATTAGTATCCAGATTGAAAGTCCATGTGACAAGTACTACTTAATATTATAACCTAAGGTTTATAAAAAGTAAAATGAACGGGTACCATTGACAACAGCCAGGATTCTATTCCTAAGACTCAAGTGAATTTGAGAATGAGATTCTTCTCGATCTTCACTTCTTCGTCCTTCTGTGAGGCTCCTTGGATCGTCGGATCTGGATATCCAATTAAAAAGAAACTCCTCCCTGAAGGGATATTTTCTTTCCTCTTTGGATACTCAAAATATCCTAATCTGAATCTTCAAATGAAGAGGGACTCTCCCCTAAGGGATGTTACCCTTCTCTTTAAATTTTAGATTTGATTTATATTCCATCTCAAATGTCATTTGACTTAATTATAACTCAAATATATTAAATTACATTGAATGAAAGTTAAAATTTTGACTTGGATTACATATAGGATCCTAAGCAATTATATTTAAATCATCTCAAGAAATTAATATAATGAAATTTAAAATGCTCAAACCAGTCACACTTGGCCATGCTCTTTTAAATTTTAAAGGGGACTTAGCGCAATAGCAGTACTTGTAGCAATTTAGTATTAATGATTTTGCCCATTTTATTTTAAATGTCGTATATGAGCATGACTATCTACATAAGATTGAATTAGCATAAATCATCCCTAACCTAGGGGTAAATCTAACGCCCATAAATCACATCACAGAGTGTAGAAATTAAATAAACAATTACATCAATATTAACAACCAGTATACAGTGAAAACTCGAAAATCCTGGCATATAGCAGTAAAGTAAACACCGGCCTAGCCTAAGACTAAAGTTGATTGTCCTAGCAAACCATCTAAAGTGTGTGAGGTAGGCTGTGTAGTTTGGAGATATCCTATGTAGGACAATTGGTTAAAGTTGTTTGAAGTTTTGATTGGTTGAAAGGCTTAAGGGAAATTTTAATTAAAGTTTAAATATTAATGATTTGAAATTGATTTTAAAGTATATTTTAAATTTTTAATGACTATCACCTTTGTTGCTCACCGAGGCCGTGGAATTTATTTCATCTTCATTGGGGATAAGCTAATAATCTCGTAGGGCCGGGTTATCTAGTGGTAACTAGTATAATTAAGTGATTTGATTTGATTAAGATTTGAAAATTGATGAATTTTGATTAAGAATGATTTATTACTGATTTTAGAGTTGAATTAAGGTTTTTCAGGCTTTTGAATATTTTTTTGAATTTTTGGAATTTTTTGGATTATTTTAATCATTTAATTAAGGGGTCAAAAGTTAACTTTTTGATTAAAATTATATTCTAGAAATTTAATAATTTTTTTAAACAGTAGACCTTAAGATGAGTAATTAGACTATAAATTTGTTAGAATTGAATTTTTCTACATTTAGTTATGAATTTTTTAAGTTCAAATTGAAATTTGAACTCGAGTTGATAAAAACGTTGACTTTTTGATTTTGACATATTTTTTTTGGTTTGTGATTTTTAGAAAATTTGGTTAATTAATTGATTTTTTAAATTACTTAACTAGGAGGGTTTTGATTGTTTTGATCTAAACTCATCCTAAACTATATGGAATCACTCCCAAAGGCCAAGGATGATCCATGGAGGTGTTTTCAGGTGTTTAGAATTTATTTAGAATTTTTAATAATATTTAATTATTTTATTTAAGTAAATTTGATTTTCATTAAAATTTAAATTAAAGTTAAATTACAAGTTCAGTGATGAGGATTTTATTTATCCTAAATAGAGGATCAAATTTTGGTCAGTTTGATAGATTATTTGTAATTTTTAGATTTCATTTTGATTTATTATAATTTTTTGAAGTTTTTTTGTCCCTAAAAAGGCTGAATTTTGACTTGCTTAATTTTCTAACCTAATGACCTTCAAATCAAGTGAAATTTGGACATAAGGTGTAAAATGTCACTAAGTTTAATTTTCACAAGTTTTACCCCTATTACATGCATGTATAATTTCCTATGAATTTTCTAAGTTGTCTTCACATAATCCTTAATTACTTTTTCTAGGTATCACTAGTGTTCAATATGGTTTGAAACTTTGGTCATCTAATCTTGGGATATATGCAAGCACACCAAAACAATCAGATAACCTAATTCTACCAATTTGGAGAGTTATGAATTTTTAAAATTTGGGTCCAAAATGGACCCATTACTTTGTAAATTCATCCCACAGCAATCCCTTGAGCATCTGGACCTAGAAAAAATGCAGGGGATGCCCAAGATGCTCAAAATTATTTTACCAAAAGTTGGGTCCAATTTGACCACCAGATTATGAGAAAATTAGATTTTGATCAAACCAAAATAACTCATAATTCAGTGATAAAAATTTTTTATTTTAATTTTAATAAATAGTAGTGCTCAAGCCCTTTCCAATGAGCCCAAGAACACTCAATTTGATGAAAAATTATATTTTCTATGATTTTTTTAAGTTTCTAGCATTTAAAAGGATTTTTTATTAATTTTTTTTAAAATGGCTGCCCCCGCCATAGTCGGGCGCTTGTCGGGACATGCGTTGCACGACCAGACGTTCACTTAAACACGTGGACATGGATCTGAGCCATCGGATCGACGACGCGACAACGGATGGCTGTGATTCGGCCATGTATCCCTACCCAGATTGAAATGGCATGCATTCAAGTCCCGCGGTCGTTCGCGATTTTAGTTCGGGCGACGTGGCAGAATGTGGGCGATCCGATCGCGCATTCAGTGCGATCGAATGGTCCTGATTGAACTAGAAGTTTTTAGTTCAGAATGAACTAAATTTTCAAATTGCCATAACTTCAAAAATACTCAACCAAATCAAATAAAATTTGAAACATAGGTTGATGACAATCAAATCTTCCTATGCCTGGAGTTTGAAGGCTTCATGCATAGTAGATTTCCTATAATTTCAAATTGAAATTTAAACTAAAAGTTAAGATATCTTATAATCTAGTGGTTGGATTTGGATGTTCTTGGGCTTGTTGGAAAGCTAGAGAAGTTCTCTACAATGTTGTTGGAGACCCCAGGAACTTTTGATGGCTGGATTTAAAACTGTTGAAGAAAAATGGACTTCCCTCACTATCTCTGTCTCTCTTCACTAAATCATGGTTTTGAGCTTAGAAACCATGGGGGAAAGCTTGGAAAAGCTGTAGAAATGGATGGGGAAGTTTGAGAAAGCTTTGGGAGAGCTGAAGGTTGTTGGAGCTGGAGTTTTTTTTGGAAATAGAAATGTATAATTGCTTTTGGAAAGATGTTTGAATACTTATCCCTCATCTCTTTATTTGGATGGCTAGGATGCACTTGAGGGAAGCTTGGATGCTTGCCAAGTGTCCTTAGGTCTGCCCAAAATTAGAAGATATGTCTAGAATTGATTTAGGATGGAGGGGAGGGCTTAAATAAAGGGATTTGACCACTTTGACCACTCCCCACCTCTTTGTTGACTAGATTAACAACAGTCAAGGGGGTGCTGAGGTGGCATGGGAGAAGTCTTAAATGTTGGTAAGATGTTTTGAAAGGGATTAGAAGCAATCCACTTAGAGTTTGAGTGAGTAAACACACATATGTGGGAGTTTGACCAAGCTAGATCAAGTTGACTTGATCAAATCCATCATGATTTGACTCATGATGGGATTAGAAACATTTGAGGTATCAAATGGGATAAACCTGAGGGGTTGAAAATATTGATTTGATTATATGAGTTGGATTGACCTATTTAACTTTTAAAGGGTTATTTGGTCAACCAGGTTAACCTATAACCAAGGTTTAGATTCAATGGGTTTGCTTTGACATTTTGAGTATGTTGGAGATGGTCCCAAGGTTTGGAGAGTTCAATTCAGTCAAAATGACTATTTGGGTCCTCAGAGGGCATCTAGGTCAACCCTAGTTGACTTGATCAATCAAGTTGACCCACGGGCTGGGATTGGGTCCATCAGGTTTGTTTTAACATTTAGAGTTTAATGGAAGTGGTTCCATCTAAAGATAGAGTCATTTGGTCTGAAATGATTGTTCACACTCCTAAGGGGTATTTTGGTCATTTTGGGTTGACATAGTCAACCAGTCTTGACCAGGGTCTGGGTTTGAGTCCAATGTACTCCTAATGATGATTAGGATGTATTGGAAGATTTCTGGGATTTGATTTAAAAAGAATATGTTTGAGTTTAAAGAAAACTTCAAAACTACCCTTAAGGGGCATTTTGGTCATTTTAAACCCTAGTCAATTGGGGGTCAAATTGGGTCCACCAAAATATAGTTTACTATTTAACATGTGATAATCAAGGGTCTGGAAGTGATTAGAGACTTTGGAGAAAGTTCTAAGGTCAAAATCCATTAGGTGATAGGTCTAATGGCATAGGCCATAAATATTTGAAGGTTTTACAATCTTTGAATTTCAATCCAATTTCTAGGGTTAGAGTCCTCAAATTGAGCTCAAATTTGGAGGGTAGACCCTAGGGACATGCCTAATCAATATGCAATTGATAGATCATTAATCATGGGTCATTTGACTAGGGTTTGAAGTATTTAAAAAATCACTGGAAAAGGCTTTCAGGACATATGCTTTTAGCCTTGGATTTTCGATTTGAAAATTTGGATATGAGCTATATTTTGAATTTGATTGCCTAAATTTGAATTATCCACGTTAGTCACAATCAATGAGATGATTGGAGATGGATGGATAGGATTAAGGCTAGATTGGTCTAAGATCTGGATTGATCCTAGGGTTTGGATTGGTCCTAGTGACTTCATATAAAAATGAGATCAACAATAGTTATTTAAGCATTTAAGTGTTTTGGGGATATTAAAATTGAGTGAACTTGGAGTTGTTGGAATTCTTTCATCAAGATGCATGTTTTGATAGTAAGCACACATGATTTAGATATCATTTAGTCCTTCAATTAACAATATTTAATTTTCAACTATACTTTTATTGATTGATTTGGGTTCATTTTGATTATAATGAAAACACTTCTCGTATTGTTGGATTTCTCTCGTTAAAACTTCGTTTGGACCATGAGTTTGCTAAAATTAAGGTTGTCCTGTTTCGAATTTTATTGAGAATGTTTTCAAATTCAAATATTGTATCAAGATTAATCTTAGTCAAGTTGATTTTCAAATGATGTATCATTTATTCCATTATTTTTGACCCTCAAAATCTATGCAATATATAATGTATTAAGACTGAAAAAAATCTATGGTGCGAGTGCTCCAGGGATGTCAACATGGTCCTCCCTTCAAGATCTTGAACAAACGTCTACTCAATCAGAGTTTCAACATTTATTGAAGTTGATACGTTAATTAGAAAAAAAAAATTATCATAAAATTTCTAAGGTTGTCCAACCCTCGCCTAATGCAAGAGGCGTACTTGGGTGTCTGAATTATATTTTTTTTAGCAGTTACTAAAAAATGCTTTTTTAAATCTTTTGTAGGCTATTTGATTTAATATAAAACGGACGTAAAATATTTCAAATATTAAAATTTTAATATATTAATATTTAATAAGAAGCAAAAGGAATAGAAAAGAAAATTTTAATCAAAACCCATTGAAGCCATTAGGGTTTAGAGTCTCATCAATGTTCAATAAGAATTCCCTTATCAAACACTAAGGCCACTTCCTAAATTTAGACTTTTAAAATTTAAAGAGTTTTCTTATTTATTAAATTTAAATTGTCGCGTTAGTTATTCTATTTACAATAATTTATTAAATTTTTAATGATTGATTGTATGACTCTTAAATACATAAAGACTAATAATTTTAGGATTAAAAAAGCTTTTGACGGATAGACTGAAAATATTCCAAAGAAATCTGAGCTGAACTCAGCGTGATACAATGCATGACATGTTAGAGATAATAAAACATTTTAAAAAAATGAATGGGGTGAAGCATTAGGAGGAACATCTTTTCTATAATAGGTAGTGGTAGAGCTATAAAATATCAAAAATAAAATTTTTAAAATTTAAATAAAGCCATAAAAATTTATTTTATTATTAAAAAATGAAAAAAATAAATATTTATGAATAATTAAAAAAGAAATAAATAAAATTTTATTAATATATGTTTATTCTTTATTATATGTAAAAATTTATTATAAATTTAGGTGCGATGTAAATGAGTTGAGCCGAGCTCGAGTCACTCATAACATCAGCTTCAGCTTGATTAATTAATCGAGATCAGGCTCAAGCTAGAGCTTAGTTCCACGAGTTCGAGTCGGCTCATAAAATAAATATAATAGATTTTTTATTTTTAATTTTGCTCAATACATATATAATATTAATCTCAATATTAATTCAAGAACTTTAAGATTTCGTTTGGGACTGCATTTTTATTGTTTCTTAAAACGGAGTTTTAATACAAATTTTTTTTTTTTTTTTTACTAAAATTCCGTTTTAAGAAGCAATAAAAAAGCTATCCCAAACGAAGCCTAAAACTAATATATTTTACATCAAAGATTCTTAGACAATTATTTCTTTCTAAAAAGATAGATTAAGATAATAATGAGTTTAGGGTTCAATAATCACATAATTAACTGAGGGTGTTCAAAGTAAAAGTTTGGTTTCAGCTTTAAAGCGAAAGTCATTATCATAATTTTTAACAGTAAATTGTATTAAAATGATAATGAAATCTGCATTGCATCATCATAATCCCCTAAATTTTTGTGGTAACATTTCATGGAATTTATCAGAACGGAAGGAAAGGGGGATATTTTATAATTATGTCAAGATATATATTTATAATTTAAAAAGATGTATCTCATATCATTTAATAAATTTAAGTCAAAAAATTCTCATTATTTTTTTAATATTTATAGGCATATGAATAAGCATAAAAATAATTTTAAAATTTTGAATATGACAAAATTAAATGTTAAATAATAAGCTTAACCCTAAATTTGGTATATAATACCATAATTTTTTTATCCTTTCAAAACTTAAACTAATCATATATACTCATTTCCTTGCTTTCATATAGCATAATTAGAGATCGGGTTATAGGCCAGTTGGTCAACAGAAAAAAAATTCCTCCCAATCTCGCCCGTGTTCAAATCTCCTAATATGACAAAAAAAAAAGTATAATTAATGAATTACAGAAAACTTATATTCATAATCATGCAGGCATAAATTAAGAACATGACAATAAAATTTTTTTATTTATTTTTACGTATATTTTTAGCTTAATTTTTGTTATATACTAAAGTAACATGGTAATGGGGTGAGAGGGTTTAATGCCTTAATATTATACTAAAATTTAATATATACATAGATAAGAGAAGAGTTGTAAGAGACATTAGAATTTTTACATGTAAAATCTAAAAGCAAAGAAATCATGTATGTAATCTAGCTCGATTGAACTAATTCTATTAGTACTTATCATCAGTTGCAAATATTGCTATTTCTTATGAATGAAAAAGTTGTTGACACAATATAGTAGACATAAACTTATATAATACATTCTTTGGTGGAAGTTGAAAGAATTTTAGGGCATGGGAGTTTTGTTCAAGATAACACTCAGTGTCCATTTGATTATTCTTCTTTGAAGAGAAGACATCAGAGACTAATAGCTCAAACGTAATTCTTGATTGTGATGTCTGGAGTTATAGTTGATGTCAATGGCATGCAATAAAAATGTTGTGCACTGACAATGTTGGGGATGACAACTCATAAAGTTAGTTGGCGTTGATATAATTAGATGATAATGATAAGTGATCATAATAGAACGATGGTAGTCAGATGATCATAATCAGACGATAAAGTTTGGGAGACAATAATCGGGAAAGCATCGATTGGGAGATTGGTGGTCAAGTTTTAAATAATAGAATAGCTAAAACATTCTTAAATGAAGCAAACTGAACCTCATTGGTGACAACTAAAATAGCTCAATTAGTTTAAACAAAAGTAAAGTTTTAAATAAAGGTGCATCTTTTTTTGTCTGAGTTTGGTGGGGTCGTGGTGATATAAATAAAAGAGCGAACAGTCTTCATTGTTGAAAATTTTGGATAGATTTGACAAATAAAAGCAAAGTGCCGGTCAAAATCAATACCCCTTTTTTCTTAGCATTTGGCTATCTAACACACATGTCCCTTGGTTAGAACCTTGAAGTCATTTTCGACATGAAATTTTTCTTTTTATTTTTTTGAATTTCATTTGCATTCTAGTTTGAATATTCTCTTTTCACACCCAAAGCTAACACATGGGGAAAATTTATTTTAGAAAATTCAAATATAAATTATGTCAAAATAAGTTTAAAAATTATTAATTTCTTTGAAGTTAATATTATATTAAAAAATTTATTATGTTAATTTTAAAATAAATTTTATTTTCAAATTCAATATTTTATAAGTTATATCTAAGTTCTTAAATGAAAAAGATATTACGTGCCAAACTTGATATCTTTAATAGGTGTCCAAAAAATTTCCTCGATGTTAAGATGAGACAAAAATGATCCTCTAGCAAGTTCATTGGCAAGATCAACACCCTTATTTCTGATATATATTACTCTATTTATCTAAGTGACTCTCTCGAGCGATTCTTTGGATCCAAATTTGACTTGAGATAGGGGCGTTCATTTTCCCTTACTTTTTTTGTATTGTAATGGGCAACCTCTCTAATATTTTTTAACATCACATCAACAACAACTCTTACAAGAGAACTAGCATTAGAAACCTATATATATCTCACATTCTTTATGATGATGACTTGCTTGTATTTGATCGTCTCAATATTGACAATATTAACTCCCTCAAGCTCATTTTATCCTAATTTGATGATATTTTTGCACTTCATATCAATATATACATCTAAAAGTGTTATGTACTTCTTCAAGCACACTCCTACTAACAAAAATGAGCTTAGAAATCTTATTGATCTTCTGATTGGCAATGGTCCTTGCATATATCTTGGTATTCCAATATCTTTCAAAAGGTTGTTTGCTTCTGAATTTGAGCTACTTATAACTCTTTCCTTTGCTATAAAATCCAATTGATTAAATTCAACACAAGCAATACCACTGTATATTGGATAAGAGGATCGATCCTTTCTAAAGCTTGTTACCAATTATTTAATAGATTATGCAACAAATTCCTATTTCTTAGGATATTCATGCTATGAATCCTTGGTGCAATGAAATCTCATATTTGAGCTACATAATATAACTTGTATTCCCAATCATTTCAAAATCAATTATACTTTAAAGGCAGCTAACTATTAAGAAGTTCTTAGTGAGATTTCACATACTATTAAGAACTTCTATTATTGTCTATTTGTTGCACTTCTTATTATATATAGAAGAAAAGTAATAATAGGTGTTACGAGCTTGCTGTAAATTGTCAATCTACCATCTCAAATGAAATCAAGAGAGTTTTTTTTTTTTTCTTTTAAGATTGTAAAATAATATAGTTTTCATGAGATTACAAGTTTACTTCAATAACAGCCACTGGATTATTGAGGCTCCTCGTCAGGGCCATGAAGAATCACATATTTTCCCATGCTCTCGCCTGATTCTATTGCTCATTATTTTTCTTGATCTTTAGGCAAATTTTTGGTTTCTTAGGCTTCGTTTGGGACGACTTTTTTAGTGCTTCTTAAAGTAATTTTTTAGTACAAAGATTAAAAATTTTCACAATAAAAAGTTGCTTTAAGAAGCAGTAAAAAAGCCTTCCGATTCTATTGCTCATGATTTTTCTTGGTCTTTAGGCAAATTTTTGATTTCTTAGGCTTCGTTTTGGGACAACTTTTTTAGTGCATCTTAAAGTAATTTTTTAGTACAAAAATAAAAAATTTTCATACTAAAAAGCTGCTTTAAAAAACAGTAAAAAAATTATCCTAAATAAAGCCGTAGTCTTTCTAATTTTCAACAATCATTACGTTCTTGGTCTATTCACTCCTATATTTTCGAGCTTTACAAGTTTTATCATCAGCTCTGATTTTTATTGACTTCATTATCATGAGTTGTTGTTTCGCTACTTTTGAGGGGTCTTATCCTACCGTATATATGTTTGATAGTTAATGAATGGGCTAATGCCAATTTTCTTAAGCAAAAATAAATAAATAAATAAATCTCGACGTAGAGCATATTTTTCCAAGAATACTGATTCAGTAATCGTCGTTTTCAATCACATAAATTCAACCAACAACTTCCACAATTAATTTGAAATATCAACCCGGCCTTAGGTTGAAAGAAAGCTTCAACAAAATTCCCTTCAGCAACTCCCCCATGACCATTATAAACAAGTAATTATTCCCTTTCAGCAATCTGTTCATACATATAAACATAAAATCAATCGACGTAAAATTCTCCAACAACAATCACAATTCTCCTCTCGCGACAATAATACATAACGAAAATTACATGACAGTTCACAATTTCCTTATTGATTAAGCCACCATCTACGCATCAAGCCCGCACAGGAGTCTGGGCTTGGGCACAGCCACGAGCCTCTCCGCTCGCGGCGCCGTTAGCCCAAACACATCATCCATCGACAACTCGGACGGCTTCATCCCGTCCGGCAACTCCCACGCAAAGCAATGTAGCAGATTCGCCACGGCTAGCTCCAGCGCATACAGCCCCAGTTGCATCCCCGGGCAGGATCTGCGCCCCGAACCAAACGGCAGAAGTTCGAAGAAGTTACCGCGGAAATCGACCGCGGAGTCTAACCCGCCCGGCGCGAAGCGAGCGGGTTGGAAGGCGTTGGGGTCTTTCCAAGCGGCTTTGTTCCGGCCGATGGCCCATACGTTGATCATGACGCGGGTGCGCGCGGGGATGAAATAGCCAGCGACGGAGGAGTCTTCGGCGGTTTCGTGGAGGAGGAGAGGGATGGGAGGGTGGAGGCGGAGGGTTTCTTTGATGGCGCATTTGAGGTAAGGGAGCTTTTCGAGGTCCGATTCGTGGACTTTGCGTGTAAGGCCGATGACTTTAGTGAGCTCGGTCTGGATCCGTTTCAGTTCGTCGGGGCTGCGAAGGATTTCCGCCATTGCCCATTCGATTGCTGAAGCCACTGTTTCCGTCCCGCCGAACATCACATCCTGCACGCGCAAAGCAGACATTTTTTACATCAAACAGAATAAGAATTCTTCATTAAAATCTTGAGATGATAAATTCAATGCGTTTAAGCATTCATTTTGCACAAGAAAAAATTTTTGATGCAAAAATATTAAAAAAGCTTCAATTTTTTGTATTTAAGCTGAAATTAATATTTTATATGTATGATATTATAATGCATTAATTTCAACATAATTAAAAAAAAAAAACTTTAAAGGCCGTAGATCTGCTCCGTGCACTAATTGCATGCCGACAATAGTATTTTTTTTTGGCAGTTAGGGGATTCGAGTCCTGGTGAGGTGAGAGGAATGTGTTCTGTTACCACTCGGCTACAGATCCGATCTCCCGACAGTAATATTTGAAAATGTGATTCTCGCACATTACATGTCTCTTAATTTAATGAGACAATATACTATTAACACTTTTTTTTTCCTGTGTAACAAATAGTGTTGTGAAATATAAAATAAGTGCTGTTTCTCTCTCTCTCTCTCTATAATTTTAGTTGTCTTCTTCTTTCTCTTTCTGTGTAAATAGAGAAATACATTTACCGGATAATCTGGAGGTCAATTAGAACGAGTCATGTCACCCGATAGTAATAGTATACCATAAATTTATAACATGACTCGTTCCTCCGGACGGCATCAGTTAACCGCACGTAATAACTTTGCGTGTAAATAAGTCCTGCATGCGATCCTTCATTCTGACCCCGGATAAAATAATTATTACGATTGAGAGTTTGGTGGCCAGCGTATACCAACTACCCGCCCTCATGCAATTTGCGCGTGCAGTTTAATTAATTCCAAATGGTGTAGTTAACAACTTAAGACTTTGAATAATGATGGGTGAGATTTGAAAAACTCATCCGACCATTCAATAAATGTATAAGCAGCCATCAATAGAAAATCAAAGAAGAAGATTGTACCGTTAAGTGGCAGCAAGCAGGCCGAGAACAGTAGAGATGATGGATACGTAACTGGAGGCTGTAGCTGTGTGGTCGAAGATGGCAATAAAGGACAAGTTGAGAGTGACATAGCAAAAAAAATCTTTCTGAAGGTGAGCCTTCAGATTCAGTTTAATAGATCATTGAAATTAGATGTCGAATGTGGTTAACGGGATAATGACTATTACTGTGTGGAAGAATTTGAGGCCTTATGATTAATTAGAGCTGAAGAGGACTATTTCTTTGAGACCGTTAGTTCAGAAATATTGGTCCCACATGTGATCATCAGATTTATTGTCCTGATAGATAAAGAAAATTCAGGCAGGCTGTTCATCGGCCATGAGGGCCTTGTAGTGGGGAGCTCATCTTGATCGATTAGGACTGGTAGCTAATAGGATGAGCGACGTCGTGGTCTGATAAGGACTGTCGCGTCCAGATACATGGAGAATGTCGAGTGTGATTGATCAATTGCCTACCTAGTTGTTGACAGTATCTATGTTTTTAAAGATGAAGGATCATATTTTCTTACATATTTTCTGTGAAAAATTAAATCATTTTTTTTTTTGAATTTTTTTAAGTTTTTTAGTTAAAGGATCATATTTCTAATAATATTTAACTTTAAAAAAGAATTCAATACACTGATTTTTTAAAAAACCTAGTTTTGAATTTCTAGTAACTGACTAAAATTTAGTTTGAATTTCATTTTAGCATCATCAGTTTGTTTATAAGAAAAAAAATCATTTTTAAAAGTTTTAAAAGTGCCTTTTGATTTATTTAAGCTTCGTTTGGGATGACATTTTACTGCTTCTTAAAGCAGCTTCCTAGTATAAAAATTTAAATTTTTGTACTAAGAAGCTATTTTAAGAAGCAACAAGAAAATCGTCCCAAACGAAGCCTTAGACTTTGTCTGAGATAGTTCTTTACTGTTTTACTTTTTAAAACTTTTTTTATTTTATTTCACTACTTTCAAATAAATTTTATATTTAAAATTTATTTTGTACAACAAATTTCAATACAAAATTTTGCCTTCAACGACTTTATAACCACTTTGCAGGAAGCTACACCGTCTCTTAAAATTAATTAAAAATACTGTGGAATTGAATATTTTTATTAGGATAGCTATGAGACTAATCTCTGTCTGGAGCCTTCGTAGACGAATCCTTTTGCGTAAAAAGAATATCTGCTTGCATTACAATATAATTTAATATTCAAACTGCTCTTTATGAATATGGAAAAATAAGGAGAAAAATCACCTCAGCTTTTTCTGATTAAAACTAATTAAAATGGGTTTAATATGAATGATAGCGTGGAAGTAACTAATCACTTCTTCTTTCAAAAATTTAAAATATAAATTCCGTAATTACAAATATTTATATTCTTAATACATGCATTTTTTATAATTACAAATAGATCGAATGCAATTAAAAAATTACAAATACGGACTTACCCTGTAATGGTCTTACAGATATCACTAGATTGATTGCTAAGTTACCATTGAAATTTCGCCGATTAAACCGACAAAAATCAATAATTTAAAATTTGCCCCTTTGCACAAATGTCATATCGGTGATGGTGAAGCAGTTGAGCGAAAACTTTTATTCAGAAATAATATAAAAAAAGAAAATGGTGCGCTGAATCGTTATGCATGCCAGTACTAACTAACAAAGAAAGAGATGCAATCTGATCAACGCTAGAAACCAGTCAAAGCAGAAAGATCGACGTTAACGAATATAATTAAAAAAATTTTGAAAAGATAAAACTTAATTAAGAAGGAAGATTAGTTAATAATTACCATTATAATAGCCTTGATATTATCCTTGGTAAGCTTGAGATTTCCTTGGAAATCTTTAGCATGTGCATTTCCTCCAGTTTCCTCTGTCTGATCAACAAAAAACGCCAGCATATCATCCACCATATCAGTATCCTCTGCATCGGCTTCCTTTGGATGCCTTCTATGTTCTTCAACAATCTTATCAATGAACTCATCAAGCTCTAATCTTGCCTTCCTTAATCTTTCATTAATCCCATTTAAATCAAACCACTTCAGCCAAGGTATAAAATCCCCTATATTAAATGCTCCAAATAACTTTGAAAATTCTTGTAGTATACCAATAAACTTCTCCTCGTTGTCGCTTGACTGAGTTCCGAAAGCAGCTCGAAGGGTGATGTTCATGGTTAGATTAAAGACGAGCTCTCCGACGTTAACCGGAGAGCCGGTTTTGTTAGCTAGAGTTTTAACGGTGGAGTCGACTTCTTCGCGGACCGAGGTCCATGACTCGGCTCGCTTACGACTGAAGAGTTTGGTGACGCAGAGCTTGCGCATCTGCCGCCAGAATGGGCCGTAATGGGCGAAGGCCATATCGGCGCGATCGTAGGTGAGGTAAGAGATGGCGATGGTGGCGGGCCGATTGGAGAAGATGTTGTCTTGGACTTGGAGGACTTGTTTGGCTATTTCTGGAGTGGAGACAGCTACGGCATGGAGGAAGCCGAGCCGAAGATGGAAGAGGCCGCCATAACGGTCGGCAAGACGAGCCAGACCGCGGTGGGTGAGTTGGCCCATCATGCGCATGTTGCCGATGATGGGGAGGGGTTTTGGGCCTGGGGGCAAGGGGAGAGGTGGCCGGCGGCGGAGGAAGGAAAGGAAGAAGAGAATAGTGAGAGGAAGGAGGAAAAAGAGGAAGAAATAGCTCATCTTTTTCTCTCTTTCTCTGTCTCTCTTCTCTACTCTGCTTGTGGGAACAAGAGGTTATCTCTCTCTCTCCCTTGAGAAGTGGATTCGCTGTGTATATAAATAGAAATTTTAGGTAACTATTTTTTTTTTTTTGGGACATTTAGGCCAATTAAGGCAAACTCACACACACATCTCATACACAAAGACTCGAACCCAAGACCTCTTAGTTGAAAGCCTAAGCTCTCAACCAACAGGCCAAGGTGAGCTGTGTAGGTAACTATACAACCTATGAAAAGTATATAATATTAAGAATAATAACAAATATATCTTAAAATTAAATGCACCAATTTGTCTTTGTTTGATATTTGGTCGGGTTTAATTTGGAAGTCAGTGAACTTGTTTCTGTTGCCCACCGTTGTTTAGTTTGGTTGGTTGACGAGTACGATTGGGAACTCACAACCTGTGTTTGATTCCTCTCGAGTGGCAACACCTTTTAAGTGGTGTCCAATTAAGTGCAGGCTAAAAGATTTTTGAAATAGGTGCCTCCTCTAAATCAGTCTAGGATTAATCATGCTGCCAAACGCCCTCTCAAAAATAACAGTGGTGGTACCCCATTCAAAAAAAAAAATAAAATAAACTTTCTTCTGTTCTACCTAAAAAGGTGCCCCCCTTTGATTCAACAAAAACTTTTGTCTCATTAGGCCATGCACTCTATTTCTTTTTTACAATACAAGTGCTTTTTTTTTTTCAAAAGATCAAATTTTGCGGATTCAGGCTGCGGACTAGTAGTTGGAAGATTTTTTATTGTTATTATTAGTAAGGGAATTTGTTACTATTTATTAGAAGATATAATTAATATTAAATTAATATATTTGTTGCACACTGGAGTATTTGCGGTGGTAGAGAGATATAGGGTTTAGCGTGTACATACACAGATAAGACAGAGGTGCAAGGGTCATAAAGACGTCAAAATTTTTACATAAAAAATCTAAAAAAGAAAAAATACTATGAAGTCTCATATCATGTCTAAGGCTTCATTTGAGAAGGCTTTTTTATTGCTTATTGAAGCAGATTTTTAGCATAAAAATTAAAACTTTTGTACTAAAAAATTGCTTCAAGAAACAGTAAAAAAACCGTTCCAAAAGAAGCCTAGTCATGTCGACTTATCATTCATGGGGAAGCCTGTTTGGCTTGTAACATCCACTTGTTACCCCTTTATGCAAATTAAGCAAAATAAATTGTTCAAGGTTATAGATTAGATGCATAGCATTGGCATTTAAACAATCATAGTATTTGAGATATAGAGGTGTAGCTTGGTCGAGTTTAGGGTCGTTGGTCGAGTTTCTACTTTTAAGTGGGAAGTAAATATTACAGAGTCAGATAATTCTAACCTTTTAAGAATAAAGCGTATTGATCCTTTCACAATTATTATATTAGATTTAAGCAAGACTGCATCTTACAAATTTGTCCTTAGAGTAGAGTTAAGTTCAAGTTAAGTATCCGGAACCATGATATTGTAAGCCCTCTCCTCTAAGTCTTTCATTTGGGACAGCTTTTTTATTGATTTCTAACACAATTTTTTAGTTAAAAATTTTTGTACTAAAAAACTGTTTTTAAAAGCATTAATAAAGCTATTCCAAACAAAACCTAAATCATATATAATTTATTATTAATATGGAAGCACTAGTCCCACATTCTAAAAGATTGAATTGCTTGAAGAAAAAGAATCTCTCTACATTATTAATTATCCCTACATATGATAGTTTCTTGAACATCCCGAGTAATCAATATTGAATTCGTACTATTTTCTTGTTCGTACTTTGGATATTTTCTAATTAAGTTGAGCTAATCCCCAATTAGTTTCTTAATTAATTTTTTTTAAAACCCAAATGTTAAAATCAAAATGTCATGCTTTTAATCTATAATATCCTTGAGAAATAACTCTTAAAATATAATTAGTCATACTAATGGAGAGAATCTGAATCTTAGAATAGAATAAAATAAAAATATATATATATATTTATTTTATTATATTATTGCGGATCGAGTCGACAGTTGATGTAGAAAATTTTTTCTCACTCGATCGGCGTTCGGATAGCCAAAATACTCCCAAAAAATATTTTACTATTTAAGAAAAATATTTAAATTTTTTTTATATTTTACTTAATTCATTGAAAGTTTATTTCTTTTTTTAAAGAGAGAACATCGCTATTTCATTGCCGACATATTCATTACATCAAAACTTATCATTTGGACAATAAAACTGTTGAAACTGAAGCTCAAATATCTCCAAATAAATTCATGAAATTCTAACCAAAATATTTGTATATTTGGAGATAAAAAAATATGCAAAAAATTGTTCATGCTGTAACTAATTTTGTAAGCCATGTCAATAATTAGTGTGGTAATTTGATGCCATATCATTTAATTTTCTTTATTTTTTTTATATTATATTAACTACAAATTAAATTTAACGTTATTAACATCTAGTTGCACTAAGGGCTCAGTGGTGGAGCCAGGATTATTTTTCAGCGGGGGCACAAATTTCTAATTTGAAAAATACCGTCAAGCTTTTTCAGTTGAGCTTGAAATTGATGTTAGCTTGGGTTTTAATTTTTTTCATATCTAATTTAAATAAAAAAATAATTAAAAAATATTTTATAACGAGCAATAAATATATAAAAAAGCTACATCTTATTAATATAAAAATTATAAAAAATTTTAATTAGCATATTTTAAGCTATTTGATTTAAATTTAAATATTATAATCTTCTCTAGCATTATTTGTTGGCTTTAATTCCATAAATTTTCTATAAAAGAGAATTTGGAGATTTTAAAATAATTTAAAAAAACTAGGGTTTAATTACATAAATTTTTAATATGTTGGCTTTAATTTTTAATTACCCTAAAACAATGTTTTTTCCCTTATAAAATCACACAATCATCTCAAATAATTTTTTTTCACTACTCTCTCTCTCTCTCTCTCTCTCTCTCTCTCCCCATTTTTTGTTATGGACAATTTTTTTTGTACTTGCTACTAGTTATAGCCCTCTTTTTTCTCTCTCTCTCTTCCATGAGGTGAGATGATTTTAAGCTTTTATATTTATTTTTCACTCTCTCTCTTATGAGATTAACTATTTTTTGTTGATTTTTATTAGACCATCTTAAACTTTTTTTTTCATTTATATTTCTCTCTTTGTTTATATATTTTTCTATTTTAATCATTTATCTTCACATTACTTTTTTTTGGAGGGCACGTGCCCTCTAGGCCCCCCTAAATCCGCCAATGAGCCAATGACTAAGGCGTCGTCTGGGACAGTTTTCTTATTGGTTTATTTTTTAGATCATAATCATAATTTTTATTTGGCCGTTATTTTTTTGATATTTTTTTCAAATTTTTATGTTAGGAAGCTATTTTTTACAACATCTTTTAAAAATTTATTTTCTTCACAATAGCTTTATAACAACCTTTATAAAATTTTGCAGTCATCTCAAACTGATTCTATATTACGATTACGTCATTTGTCCGTACAATCCCTCTCTCATTTATCTCCCATAAAATGATCAAAATTATCTTGTCAGTCACAATTCTGCCTCTCATATTCGTTCAGATAAATTAACGCAAATAATCTTGATTTGTTCGTTCGGAGTTTTGATTATCAATCAAGAGGTCTTGGATTCGAGTCTTACGTATACGATGTGTGTGTGAGTTTATCTTAATTGACCTAAACAACTCAAAAAAAAATGAGATGAATGGTTGGTGGGCCACCCTAAGAAATTTATCCAAAGTCATTGGACTAAAATGCAAGATTCACCAATCAATTTCTAATTATTATATATATTTTGGTTGTAGGTGAGATGTGGAAATCAAGAGGCTTTATTGTTCTACTTTTATCTGCTATGAAGTGCAGAGATAATCTGTGACATGTTTGGAATTGGTCCTGACTCATCCATCTTGATGTGACGTGTCAGCTAATGGAAGCCTTAGGCTTATCTTTTTAGTGTAATTATTTTATTTTCTATTTAAAAAAAGGCACTTTATAAATGATTTTTTATTTTTTTGGATTTAACGTGGAATCGTGAATATTAGATTTGGCAAATTATTTATGGGACGGCTGTTCTTCTATGTGGTTGTTCTCAGCTTATACAATAAATGTGTCATAATTAAGTTATTATTTAAAAAAATGTCAGTTTGTCGTTTCTTGGGGTGCAGTTGCGGTCCTATTCCAAGAGGCCTTAAGACTTTTTCATGTTGCTTATGCATCTAACATATTAATATGAAATAAAATGATATATATATATATATATATATGAATTGTGATATTAACAAAAAATTAGGGAGATGAAAAGAATCATTCATTTAAAATTAAGATCCAAATCAGAGTGTTGCGACATAACATCATTCATCTTTGCTAAGAGCCAGTATCGATGAAGCATATCAAATAACTCGATTGGTAGAGGATTAGAGGCTTGCAATACATGATTGCTAGAAGGCACAAAAGAGAGATCCAATATGAAAATAATGGACAAAAAATTAATATAATAAAATATAAAAGAAAATCCTAATTAGAATATAGAATATCATCAACATTCTTTAAGTTTTAGGGTTTGTTTAATACATTTTCTCATTGTTTTGTTTTTTAGACAGTAACTACAATTTTATTTGGCTGCTATTTTGTTGCTGTTTTCTCATTATTTTTTTAATTTTTTTGAGGTAGGAAACTATTTTTTGTAACTAGAGTTGCCAATTTATGTTCCCCATAGTAACTTCTCAACTAACTTTATAAAATGTTGTAGTCGTCCCAAACAGACCCTTATTATACCCACTAAACCAGCCAACATATAATAAAAGGATGATATGAGAAAAATTCATGATCAGTTAAAAGTAAATCAAGGATGCTACAAGCAAGAATATGAAGAATCAGATTAATATCATGCCCAAATCTAATGATGTAAAGGCCAATTAAAAAAAAAAAACAAAAGTCATAAATAGTAGATGACATAGAAAGGGTAAAGCTAATAAGAGTTAAGCTAAATGAGTAATTCAAACAACCAAAACACGAGCTAGATTCTTTATCCTTGATTTGAGACCCTTGGTTTCATGGAAAGGCATTACATGATTGTTTAGATCCAGATGTTGCTTCTGCCTTATATTTGGCTTCTGTGAACTCCTTTATTGAAAATAATTGTTGGAATTTCCTATTTTGTTTCCCTCAGACTATTATGACTGTTTATGGATTGCTATTCAAGGCCAATTGAGCACTCTGTAGTTCATCCATTCAACCTTTGTAGACAATAATCTCAATAATATATACTAAATTAAACGATCCAGATCATTAACACATGATAATTGGAGAGATTACAAATCCATAGTCATCTGTCTGTGTGACCTTTAATCCATTGAATCTCTCTTTTCTCATTTCTCTACTCGCGTAGTTATCAATCTCAATCATCCAATCAAGTTTGGATGACGAAGAACAATCCAAGATCATTTTTCTTAAACCAAAATGGTTTTGAAAGGATTATAAAGGAATTGATCACAATTTTTGTTTGTTTGTTGCTTTTCTTTTTTTTATTTTGTCTTTTGAGAAAATTTGAATATAAACTTTTAGATTTTTAATTTTAAAATCAAATATGTCATTATGAATGATATATTATCTCGGGAGGCAAAAATAATATTTTCTAATGGGTTTCAATTATAGAATTATAAATTTCATCTCGACTATCTAGTCAAATTTAAGAAGGAACTACACATGACCCCAAAGGATCAAAATATTATTCAATCATGTATTTAACCACAATAATCTAGATGTGTTATTATTAATTTCATAATAATAATAATAAATGATATATCTTCCCAATGAAATAAAATATCATTTATTATTAAACATTTGAATATGATGATAATGATTATTTTTTAATTTCAATTTTTTTTTTTTAAAAGGATGATTTACCCCCATCCTATTTAGGAGCTAAATGAGATGGGATTTAATTTATATAGGGTCTTAAATCTCTTACAAAGGTAAGACATTGTAGTTAATTATACCGTAGGAAGATTAGGCTTCTTAAGGATTCTCTCGATTAAAATAATGGTAAAAATTTTATTTTGGATTTTTTGAGGAGTGATATGAAAGGAACGATGTTAGAATTTCAATCGTAATTAGATCAATTTTTGAGCACTTATTTTAGAGGCCAAAAGATAAGAAGTAGGAGACATTTTGAGATTATGAAATAATTCAGAAATACCTCAATCTAACTTATGTTGGACTTTAAATTTTGGAGGAGAGAAAATTTTAAGTTTGAGTTGAAGTTTTAGTAGAAAATTGGAATTAAATTCTTGATATTGGGGACTTATGATTTTGGGTCTGCCCCAGAATCTAAATCTAAGTTGGATCATTACATAATAATAATCCGAACTTAACTAATGAAATATAATTTCGGGCTTACATCAGCCTAGATTGGAAAGCCAACTAAACTACCTAAACACTTTAAAATCATGAAGCCGGTCTTATATTTTGATAGGTAAGGCTTGTTATTTAAGTTTTTGAGAATTTGGGGCCGATATATACAGAATTTTCTAAATGGTCCCTTTATATATATATGGTGATTATGCTCGATGTAATTAAATCTTAATTAATTTTAATTTATTTTAATGTAATGCATACAAATTGACCTTTATATGCAATGAATCATATACTTTAAATTTAAAAAAAAAAAGCTTAGAAAAAATATATATATTTCTAGAGATGCACAACATCCCCTAAACAGAGCTACACCCTAATAGGTCAAGTGGTTTACCATGACCCGTAGACGAGGAGATGCTTAATAAAGAGAAAAGAAAGATCGTAGGTGATATTAACAAAAAATTAGGGAGATGAAAAGAATCATTCATTTAAAATTAAGATCCAAATCAGAGTGTTGCGACATAACATCATTCATCTTTGCTAAGAGCCAGTATCAATGAGGCATATCAAATAACTCGATTGGTAGAGGATTAGAGGCTTGCAATACATGATTGCTAGAAGGCACAAAAGAGAGATCCAATATGAAAATAATGGACAAAAAATTAGTATAATAAAATATAAAAGAAAATTCTAATTAGAATATAGAATATCATCAACATTCTTTAAGTTTTAGGGTTTGTTTAATACAATTTTCTCGTTGTTTTGTTTTTTAGACAGTAACTACAATTCTGTTTGGCTGTTGTTTTGTTGCTGTTTTCTCATTATTTTTTTAAATTTTTTGAGGTAGGAAACTATTTTTTGTAACTAGAGTTGCCAATTTATGTTCCCCATAGTAACTTCTCAACTAATTTTATAAAATGTTGTAGTCGTCCCAAACAGACCCTTATTATACCCACTAAACCAGCCAACATATAATAAAAGGATGATATGAGAAAAATTCATGATCAGTTAAAAGTAAATCAAGGATGCTACAAGCAAGAATATGAAGAATCAGATTAATATCATGCCCAAATCTAATGATGTAAAGGCCAATTAAAAAAAAAAAAACAAAAGTCATAAATAGTAGATGACATAGAAAGGGTAAAGCTAATAAGAGTTAAGCTAAATGAGTAATTCAAACAACCAAAACACGAGCTAGATTCTTTATCCTTGATTTGAGACCCTTGGTTTCATGGAAAGGCATTACATGATTGTTTAGATCCAGATGTTGCTTCTGCCTTATATTTGGCTTCTGTGAACTCCTTTATTGAAAATAATTGTTGGAATTTCCTATTTTGTTTCCCTCAGACTATTATGACTGCTTGTGGATTGCTATTCAAGGCCAATTGAGCACTCTGTAGTTCATCCATTCAACCTTTGTAGACAATAATCTCAATAATATATACTAAATTAAACGATCCAGATCATTAACACATGATAATTGGAGAGATTACAAATCCATAGTCATCTGTCTGTGTGACCTTTAATCCATTGAATCTCTCTTTTCTCATTTCTCTACTCGCGTAGTTATCAATCTCAATCATCCAATCAAGTTTGGATGACGAAGAACAATCCAAGATCATTTTTCTTAAACCAAAATGGTTTTGAAAGGATTATAAAGGAATTGATCACAATTTTTGTTTGTTTGTTGCTTTTTTATTTTTATTTTTTGTCTTTTGAGAAAATTTGAATATAAACTTTTAGATTTTTAATTTTAAAATCAAATGTGTCATTATGAATGATATATTATCTCTGGTGGGAAAATTTATATCGCCACGCAGATTTTGATTTCTCCTATTTTGTAATCGAATACTGCATTAAGAATAAAGTACAGTATCGGGAGACTGACACAATATTCTATAATGGATTCAATATCAAAACAGAGTTTTAGAAAATAATATTTCTATAGTCAAACACAATTCTATGAATAACGCATCATCTTGAGAGATGAACACAAAATTCTGTAGAATGTGTTTAAAAATAGAAATATAGTTTTGAAAAGTTCATCCATCCCTTTATTTAGGTGTAATAAGGAGAATATTGTATCATCTGAAAAGACGAACATAACATTCTTCAAAAACACCCAAAAGAAAGAATGGGTTTTATAAAAGTCATCATTTCTAAAACTGAATATAATAAAAAGAATATTATATTACCTGCAAAGATAATAATAATATTCTATAAATATATTTAAAGTTAGAAATGAGGTTTTAAAACATGTCTGCGTTCCCAAAGATTTTTCCCTTGTTTTATAAAAATAAAATAAGGTTTATTTTAATCTAGGGTTCTCAAATCCCTATAGGGGCAAGCCCCTATAGTTAATTACATCCTAGGAGGGGTACTCCTAAGAAAACTCTCGATTAAAGCAGTGATTTTGTACCCTCTGATTACAAAGTAGAAGATAAGGAAAGAAGTAGGGATTTTCAAGGAGAAAACTCAACATTGAACAGTTATTAACGAGTCAAAGGAAGAAAAGTAGGAGGTACCGGATTCTGAGAAGCTCAGAGGCAACCTCAGTCTACCCTATGTTGGGCTTTACATTTTAAGAGAGAAATTTTTAGGTTTGAATTGACATTTTATTAGAAATTTGGGATTTTATTCCCGAAGGGTGAGGACTTAAGATTCACAAATCTGCCTCAGAACCTAAATCTAATTTGGGTACTACAAAGTAGTGACCCGAACCTGACTAATGCAGTGCAAATCTGGACTTACCCCGGCCTGGATTGGAGAGCCAGCTCACCTAGGCGCTTCAAATCCATGTGTCCAGTCTCTTATGAAAGATGGGTAGGGACGTTATTTAAGTTTTGAGGAATCGGGGCCGACATCTAAGACAAACTCTAATTGGCCCCTTTACTTATGTAGGGTAAATGATGCCTAGGAGCATAATGCAATTAAAATTTTAGACTCTTTTAATTTGTATCTAATGCAATGCATGCTAATTGACTCGAATGCATAAAATAATTTATGAAGCAGTTTTAAAATCAGGCTTAGAAAATAGATTTTTCCCTAGAGATTGCACAACATCCCCTTGACAGAACTGCACCCTAATAGGTCAGGTGGTCTGCCAGAACCCGCAGGCGGGGAGGTGCCTAACAAGGAAGAGAAAGTAATAATATGATTATGCTGACTCTCGACGGTCCGAGCTTACTTCTTAGATTCGTTAGAGTTTCTATGTGAGCCTAAAAAATTTTATTTTAAATTTCAAGTAGAAAAAGTTTATCGTGATCCTTACCAAAAAACACTCCGATGCGTATCCAGGCTAAAACAAAACACGGCATGCAAGAGTCCTAAAAAAAACTAGTGCACAAACAAAGTAAACACTCAAACTAAATTATCCAAAAATATAATGTCCAATGTCCAGTTTATTTACAACCCAGGGTCTACTGAAAAAGTAAAGTGGCCGGGCACCACTGACAACAAACCCGGATTCTAATCCTAAGACTGACGCAAGTGATTTCAAAATGGGATATACTTTTCTTCTTATCTTAATTTCTTCGTCTTCTTCTATTCGTCACTTCTTTGTCTTCTTTCCTTTACGAGCTTCTTGGATCCACTACGAGCTCCTTGGGTCCGCCGGGCCTGGATATCCAAAAGAAAAGAAACTCATCCCCGAAGGGGTATTTTCTTTTCTCTTTGGATGTTAGAACCACCCTAACTTGGCTTTCCAAATAGAAGAGAATACTCCCTTAAAGGATATTCTCTTCTCTTTGGATTCCGAGTTGGGTATTATATCCCACTTTTGAATCACTTTCACAATATTTGACTTTAACAAATAATTACATTTACATTACATTCCAGAAAGAAAAAGAAAATCTAGACACACCTGCAAGGTTATCCTAAGAATTTATAATAAAATCATTCCCAAGCAGTAATATATTCATATTAAACTTATCAGCCACACTTGGCCATGCTCTTTTAATTTTAAGGGGGCTTAGCATTTTCTGAAGCACCTGCAGAAATTTTATGTTAATTTAAATCTTTAATTTGTCCCCTTTTTATTTAGCCCTGCACGAGCATGACCACCTGCATAAGATTCTGTGAGCATCCAGATCGTTCCTAACCTAGGGGTAATCTATCGCCCATCACATCATATCACAGAGAGCAATAAAAGTAAACAAACACTCAATATCAATCATACAAGCATGCAATGAAAATCGAGAAAGCCCGTCACACAACAGCAAGAAAGTAAACACCGGCCTAACCTAGAGCTAGAGTCGGTTGTCCTAGCAAACAAATCTAAGTGTGTGCGGTAGGCTGTGTGGTTTGGATGCATCCTGAGTTTACTTTTAGTTAAAGTTATCTAATTGATTGAAATTGATTTGTTGAAGGGTCAAAGGGAATTTTAGTTTATATTTAAGTTTTAGTGTCTTTACTATTTTGAAGTTTATTTTAGATTGAATTTTGATTGTTAAAGTTGATTAATAGGGTTTTGTTATTTAGTCATTTGAGTTAATCATTTTCTTTTAGATTGTTTTAATTAATGATTTATTGAATTTTTAATAATTTATTAAACATTTTAAAATTTTGTTAATCTTAAATCATTTATTGGAATTTTAATTGACTTATTAAAGTGTTAGTGTTTTATTAAAAATTTAATGATTTTATTTGATTTGTTAATGATTTATTAAATTGTTGAGGGTTTATGAAAGTTTGAAAAATTTTATTTAGTTATTATTTTATTATTTGATTATAAGATGATTAACACATTAATTAGATTCCATTTTATTTTTATATTCAAATTTAATCTCCTAGTGTTATGTGTGTTAATTATGACTTAGTTATTAGAGGTTATGTGATTTTTGTATACTTTTATTTTATTTGGATTATCATTAGTGTATTTGAATTTCTCCTTAATTGTTTATTTAAGTTTAATTAGACCTGATTAAGATTATATTAATAACATACAATAATTCTAAGGGGAATGTCACTAAGTTTTCTATGTTTATGTATTTCTATCCTAAAGTGTGCATGCATCCTAAGTCTAAGTTCTCTAGGACTCAATCCTTAATTTTTGTCCTTAGATGTCACTAACGTTATATGGAATGAAAAGAATTTTGTTGTCACTAACCCTTAGGACTTTGCGTACGTGTAAAGAGGTTTAAGGATCTAAAATAGAATAAATAATCCTAATAAAATTGAAGTTGCTATAGGGACCTAGAAGGGAGGAGTTCGCACAAAACACACCACGGCCTCCTAGGGGCTTTCTAAGTTTTAAGAAAACTTACAACACCGGGGGCTATGACCCGGTGGATTACGCCCGTAGCACCTCTACCCGGTTGGATAGAGGCGACTGACACCTTTAATCTGCTTCTTCTTGTTCACTTGATTGGTACCGTTCCTTGCAGTTCATGCAAATAAAGATAATAAAATAGGGAAGGATTAGAAGCACATTTAATAATTAATAATAAAATAATTAAAATTTACTAAAAATAAAACGTACCTTTCTTTGGGCTTGAAGACCAGCACAAGCTGTCAACCTTTTAAACAGTTCCCTTTTGCAAGCATACTATTTATCTTTTTAACATTCACCTCGAGGCACAAGAAGAGAGAAGTAGAAGAAAGAGAAAGAGAGGGGTAGAGAGAGAGAAAGAGAGGCATTGCTTTCTGTAAAAAAAACTTTCATTTCTAATAAACACCCAACTAACTCGCTCTCCAACACAAACCACTTTTTTTTCAAAACACACACAACTTTCACTTTCAAGACATCATCTTTCAACTTGAACACAAACTCTACTTTCCAAAACTCTCAAAAGATACACACTTTACTCTTTCACAACTTACACTTTACTTTTCATCATTCTCTACACAATACTCTTCACCAACACACACTTTACTTTCCCATATTTATATTTCTCAAATCTCAAAATTTATACAAAGTCCACAATTCTAAATTTCAAACACACCTATATATGTCACTTTATCTTTCAAAGATCAAGCACTTTACTTTTACCTTTCTCACACAATACCTTTCCAAACACACACATGTCACTTCCCAAAAAAAAAAAAAAATCACACACACACTTTTCACAAACACTTCAAGTTTCACTACACTTAGTTCACTCTTCAATACACAAACTTTCCAAAATACTTCATCTCTCAAAACATATACTTTTCAAAACATACATTTCATCTTCCAATACATTTCACTTTCACATTTTGCATACATATATTTCACTTCTCCACACCTTTCAACACACATTTACTTGTCAAAACACTTTACCTTTCCAAAATCATACTTTTCCCCATTCAACGTTCATACATTTACAATTGAATCACAAAGTAGAATCATACTCTCTAACACTTTCCCTTTCACCAAATCAAAGTAAGAAACCCTTCTTGATGTAAGTGCAAAGAATGAATTATTAGACTTCAAATTGAACCCAACTTGCCACTATAAGCTTCCAACTTACTTATTCCAAATCAATACTTATGCCAAATGAAATTTGAGAGAAGAAAGGAAAATTATAGCAACTCTATTTCCTTCCAACAACTCAAAAGCTTTCCAATCATGAACCATGGTTCATGCAACCAACAATTTCCTATGTGTATTATACCATTTCGAGCCCTCTTCCTCTTGAATCATGAATGTACAAAACCCATTGCATAACCTCACTTTTCAACATATTTCACTTTCCAACTTCATTCACATACACCTTACTTTTCACATTTTACCTTTCAAAATGTATACTCCTACACTTCTCATTTTCCAAAACCCGAAAATTTTACTTTTCAAACCACACTCAAACTTTACCTTTCAAAAACACATACCTTTCCACTTTCAAAAACATTATAAATCTCTTTAACACTCCATACACTTTACTATTCCACATTCACACATTTCACCTTGCTTTTCTTTCAACACTCACAAAGATGCCCTAAGCCATTACTCACCTTTTCATGTTTCAGGAAACTCTTCTAACAACATAAATACCATTACACTGAATACATAAGACATAAACATTCTTCAACAGATCTCCAAGCTTTACACCATATGCCATCAAATACCCAAAGGAAAACTTTTAGCTCAAACTTATAAGCTTGTCACAATACCAAACATACAACACTTGCCGACAATACATTCCTTTGATAATATGAAGATATTGAAATTTTAATCAAGATAAATGATGCAATCACCAAATAATATGAAAAAGAAGCATTTCTTGCAACCACCACACCACTTCATTTATTCATTCATCTCGACCGATATACTTACTATCATTAAGAGAAAGTGAAATATCATTCTCAACTAGGAGTGAAAGCAAGTCAACTTTTAACACGGTTTTGTTTTAGAAGAAGAGTGTTTATCACATAGCTTGTAATGTTCAAGAGGACAAGAAGGAAGAGTTTCCCATTTGCAAATACACATAATATGAATGAATGAAACACAACTTGCAATTATTTCAAATTTGTCTTAAAACCAATCTTGCAGTAACAAAAACTTAACTGAACTATTTGCATACAATTGAGAGATAGAAAGATTTAGTGCGAATTTATTTCCTCCAAGAACTCACACTCTACCAAAATTTTTAACTTTTCCCTATCTTAACGATTTGTTTCTTGTCATGAAAATAAAGTAAAACTCCACCATTTTTTTCTTTCCCAAAACACTACATGAAAATAGTGCGAATTACCCTGTAAAGATTTTTAACATCATGGATTATGATTGCATATGAGAAGAGGGGAAGGATCATATATATATTTTTTTCTTGACTCTTAAGACAAGAGAGATCAAAGCTCTCTGTTTTATCACAAAAACAACCCAACATCCAAATCAGCCATGAAAAATGACAAGGACAAAAGATTAGAGGATAAACACTTATCTAAACGTTAAGAAATATTTTCCCCCAAACTTATGATATACAAATCATATATTAAGAAATGACAAAATTCAGTAAACATAACAAATATCCACCAACGTCGGAATTGATAGAACAAAAGAAACCACGATAACCCATATAAATTGCGACACATTTCTATCAAACAAATGGATTCACAAAGATAAAATCTCATATCCTGATAAAGGATTTTGTATTTGCTAGTGAATCAGAAAATAGCCTTTTCAAAGGAGAAAAACAAAAGGAAAAATGCTTTCAAGTAAGAGGTTCGTTCCACAGAAAATCTATTTCAAGATAATCCCAATGTAAGATTAGTCTACCATTTCAGGTTATTTTAAGAGTATATGCAAAATCTCTACTCCATTCTTCAAGAAGTAAAAAAAATTCAAGGCAAGCAATCACCATGACCACTTCCTTTCTAGGTAACTACGATTCTCATCACCTCTCATAGCAATTACTTCTCTATTACCATGCTTATCAAAAGGGAGAAATGAAAATGGATTTTTGCCTCAAATTTTAATCAAGAAGAGCAAGATTCAATTCCTTGATACCTTGATACTTGAATTAAGTAAACAAGAGTGAGAGAAGAAGAAGATGGAGAGGATGTAGAAGAAATTACCCAAGAATAGGAGGATTGTTGGCGTCGGCTAGAGCAGAGGGAGTGACGGTTTTCGGCTAGGGGAGTTTCTATTCTTGCGAACTGGGGGAGATCGGGCTGGGGGCGTGCAGCCTAGGTCTTCACACGAGAAAGGAGGGGCTTCAGGCGACGTCGGCTAGGGCCCCGTTTGGGTTGATTTCGCGCAAGAGAGATAAGAGGAGAGCTTGCGAACTGAGAGGCGACAGCAGGAGGGGTTTCAGTTTCTTGCGAATAAGGAGCAGGCCTGGGGTTTTCGCTTCTTACGAACTGGGAGAAGAGGGAGATCGCGAGAGGAAGGAGGCGACGGGCCGTTGGTTTCGTCCTGGATCGTGCGAACAGAGAGCCAGAGACGGAGAGGGAGCAGTTCGTTCCTTGCTTGTGAATGAGAGAGTGGGGAGGTCGGTTCAGTTGTGCGAATTTTAGGGAGGGGAGATCGTGGGGGCCGGTCTGATTTGGACTAGCCTAACCGCAATTGGGGTCTAGCCTAGGCTGCCTCTTTATTTGAATTTTAAAAGTTGATTATTAGGATATGTTTTACTTATAATTTATGACAAATTTTATTAGATGGAATTAATATAAATTTATTTTAAATGAAATTAGTAAATATTTTTATAATAGATTAATTTAAATTCTTTTATTTAATTTAACTGATGACATTAGCTTGCGACGAGTCAGATCGAGCTAATCAGAGATATTATCACTTAGATCAAACTCGACATGAGTTAATTTGATTCAATTTCGCTTTAATTAGTATAGCAAACTTCGGTTTAAAAGAGTCGATTTGACACAAGTCGATTTGGATTTAGTTTGGAATCAAAATTAGATTTGGATTGAATTGATTTTGATTTAGGTCGAGTTATCAAGTCAAGTCGAACCTAACTAAAATCCATAGCGTTCAATTAGATTACTATATTGGATTGAATTGATTTGATACAAATTAAATAACAGGGCCGAGACGATGCTACGTCAGTGGGCATCCACCTAAGAGAAATCCTAAGGGCGACGTCTATACTAGGCTATGAAGACCTAGGTACTAGAGATTAATTCTAGGGAAATTGACCTCGAATAATGAGGTCAACAATCTCGGGAGGCAAAAATAATATTCTCTAATGGGTTTCGATTATAGAATTATAAATTTCATCTCGACTATCTAGTCAAATTTAAGAAAGAACTACACATTACCCCAAAAAATCAAAATATTATTCAATCATGTATTTAACCACATTAATCTAGATGTGTTATTATTAATTTCATAATAATAATAATAAATTATATATCTTCCCAATGAAAGAAAATATCATTTATTATTAAACATTTGAATATGATGATAATGATCATTTTTTAATTTCAATTTTTTTTTTTAAAAAGGATGATTTACCCCATCCTATTTAGGAGCTAAATGGGATGGGATTTAATTTATATAGGGTCTTAAATATCTTACAAAGGTAAGCCATTGTAGTTAATTATACCGTAGGAAGATTAGGCTTCTTAAGGATTCTCTCGATTAAAATAATGATACAAATTTTATTTTGGATTTTTTGAGGAGTGATATAAAAGGAACGATGTTAGAATTTCAATCGTAATTAGATCAATTTTTGAGCACTTATTTTAGAGGCCAAAAGATAAGAAGTAGGAGACATTTTGAGATTATGAAATAATTCAGAAATACCTCAGTCTAACTTATGTTGGACTTTAAATTTTGGAGGAGAGAAAATTTTAAGTTTGAGTTGATGTTTTAGTAGAAAATTGGAATTAAATTCTTGATATTGGGGACTTATGATTTTGGGTCTGCCCCAGAATCTAAATCTAAGTTGGATCATTACATAATAATAATCCGAACTTAACTAATGAAATATAATTTCGGGCTTACATCAGCCTAGATTGGAAAGCCAACTAAACTACCTAAACACTTTAAAATCATGAAGCCGGTCTTATATTTTGATAGGTAAGGCTTGTTATTTAAGTTTTTGAGAATTTGGGGCCGATATATACAGAATTTTCTAAATGGTCCCTTTATATATATATGGTGATTATGCTCGATGTAATTAAATCTTAATTAATTTTAATTTATTTTAATGTAATGCATACAAATTGACCTTTATATGTAATGAATCATATACTTTAAATTAAAAAAAAAAAGCTAAGAAAAAAAAAATATTTCTAGAGATGCACAACATCCCCTAAACAGAGCTGCACCCTAATAGGTCAAGTGTTTACCATGACCCGTAGACGAGGAGATGCTTAATAAAGAGAAAAGAAAGATATACATGCATGAAAAATTACAGGCGTGGTTGGGCTTACTACTTAGAAATATTTATCTTTTTATATGAGCTTAAATTTTTTATTTAATTATAAGTATAAGAAAATTTTTTGGTCCTTAGGAGCCTAATCGTATTCCAAGCTAAAAAAGATAATACGTGCAAGAATAAACTTAAAAAAATAAATAGTTTCTAAAACATGTAAATGAAATCATCAAATCAAAAAACCATATCAAATGGATATAAGAGATCATATGATAAGTGTCACTTAATTATAACCCGCGATCTGCAGAAATTAAAAGTGACTGGGCTCCACTCACAACAACCCGGATTCTAATCTTTTAGATTGACACAAGTTTCAAAGTGAAATATTTTTATCTTCCTTTCTTTAGGCTCCATAGATCCATTGAATCTGGATATCCAAATGAAAAGAACTCCCTGAATGGATGTTTTTTTTCTCTTTGGATGCCAAGTCATCCAAGTTTGGATCTCCATATGAAAAGAACTCTCCCCTAAGGTTTTCTTTCTTCTTTGGATTTCAAATTAGACACTAGATATCCCACACTAATTGACTTTCAAAACTCTTAAATTTAATTACATAAGAAAATTAAGAATGACTTTAGACTCCCTGCATGTTATCCTAAGAAGTTTATATGAAATCTTAAAAAATCCCAAGCATTTATATATATTAATTGCTCACTTTTGAGCCAACATATTCACTTGGCAATGCTTTTAATTTTTAGGGAGCTTAACACTTTTAGCAGTTGTAAAAAGTTTTGTTAATCATATTTTAATTATCCTCATTCTTATAGCCTTATATAAGTATGACCACATGCAGAAAACTCTATTAGCATTTATATCACTTCTAACCCAGAAAAATTTAGCAGCCATCACACATGTTATGAACATGGAAGTGAAGAAATCATATCACAAATCTCATAAATCAAATCAAATCATAGCAACTAACATGTAAAAAAAATCCTCATAAAAATCGAGAAAATCATTCATAAAAAAATAATGGCCTAGCCTAGAATTAGAGTTGGTTGTTCTAACAAGTCATCTATAGTGTGCGTATTAGACTGTGTGGTTTAGATGTATCTTAAGCTGGTTGTTGTTTGAAGTTTTTTAATATTTTACTTTAGCTTATTATAGGCTGGTGGGAGTTTAGTTTGAGTTAAAGTCTTAGTATTTTAATTTTCTTTTTAGAATGAATTTTAAGTGTTAAAATTGATTTATTATTAATCTTCTAAAGTCCAAAATTTTAATAAGGTGTTTTAGTCCTTAAGCCTTAAAATCTAATACATTTATGCTCTCCAAAATAAGTCTATCATAAGGTATAAAGACTACTATTTATTAGTAATTGTTTAGATTGAATAATAACTACATTTATTTACACCAGAGCCGTGAGGTTTATTTCACCCTCCTTGGAACTAACTTAATAGTCTCGTAAGCTCAGTTTACCCAGTAGTTATCTTTAAGTTTAAGTTTATTTAGCTTGCTAGATTAAGTTATCTAAATTTATAATTATCTTGTAAATGATTTATTAAGCTTATGGTTTATAGTTTACATTCTATCAAATTCGTTTGTGGCGTTGTCACAACATGCACGAGGATCAAGGCTTCCGTAGGACTCGTAGAGCTATAGCTCGAGGTAGTGGATTTTGGAAGTTTTTGAAATTAAAGTTCAGATGGTCATAGATTTAATTTTGGAAGTTTCTGATTCATATTTGCAATGAGATTCGCGCCCAATCAAGACATTTTTTGGTGATGTATCAATCTGTATTTTTTCCATTAATTTTAAATAAAAAATTTGTTTAAAAAATAGAAGCTGACTTGTTGGATTCTAATTTGTCCATCGACGGTGCTAGACCATGCTCTCAAGATCGACTCCAAAAAGAGAGAACTAGAAAGAGAGAGAGAGATGGAGAGAAAGCGAGAGATGTCCTATGATTTTATTGCTCGAAAGTAGAAACTAAGGTCAATACAAATAAGTTGTTGTGCATCCTTAGGCTTGCCCTCTGACCCCCTATTAATAGGTGAAAGTAATGTTAGTGATATGCATAAAAAAATACTTTAAATGACTTAATATAACCAGGTAAAATCTTATCATAAAAAAGAGATATGCTAATTATAACTCTTTAATTACATGAGATATGACATAAAAGCTTTCCAAATATAAAATAAGCTCAAATGCAGCCACTGATTGGCCCGATTCGATCTGATTATCCTATGAGATCAACTTCTTTTAACCAGCTTGGTTGATCTGAGTAAATTTCATACATAGAATGTAATTAAAAATTAATTTGAACATTTAAATCTCTATCTCCTTAATTAAATATAATGATTACCATAATTTCCAAACAGGAATTGACTAAAATAAAAAATTATTAATTTTTAGGATAAATTTCATCTATATTCAACGAAAGAGCCCTTCTACACAACTTTATGGAAGAATAACAATAAAATAAAATAATGGAATTATATTGCTTGAAGTTAGAAAATGTTCATTAAAAAATGAAGAGCTTATAAATTTTCATCTACATGCAATGAAAGAGCCATTTTGCTGACTTTTGGAAGAACAAAAATAAAATAAAATAATGGAATTATAAGCTTATAAGCTCTTGAATAATGAGTATTTTATTTTTCTCACGTAAAATATGTGTAAAATAAAGTCCTCAGTTTTAAGCTATCTATTCAATTTACATCTAACCATTTGCGCTCTACGGAAAAATTGCTAAAATTCAAAATCTAGAGGTATTATATCTCCATAAAAAAAACATTAAGGCTTCATTTGAGACGGCTTTCTTACCACTTTTTAAGACAGCTTTCTAGTACAAATATTATAATTTTTTAACTAAAAAATTATTTTAAGAAGCAGTAAGAAAATCGTTCCGAACAAAGCCTAAGTTGGCACTACCTCTCTCTCTCCTCTCTCTCTCTCTCTCTCTCACCCACATAAGGGTGAGATTATTTTAAACTTTTTTAATTTATTTTTCATCATCTTTCTTGTAAAATTAGCTTTTTTTTTTATTAGACCATTTTAAACTTTTTTTTAATTTATATTTATCTTTTTATTTATATATTTTCCCATTTTAATCATTTATCTTAACATTACTAATTTTTAAGTTAAAAAATTTCATCAATTATTTATTTATTTTCAAATCTCCAAATTCAATTTTATAAGAAATTTATATAATTAAAGCCAACAAATTATACTAGAGAAAGATTACAATATTTAAATTTAAATCAAGTAGCTTAAAATATGCTAATTGTAATTTTTATATATTTTTATATTAATAAGATATAGCTTTTTTATATATTTATTACTCGCTATAAAATATTTATTAATTATTTTTTTATTTAAATTAGATATGAGAACCTTAAGTTAGATATTTTAAAAAAAAATTTAAAACCTTAATGTCAATTTCAAGCTCGAATGAAAAAGTTTAACGGTATTTTTCAAATTAGAAATTTGTGCCCCCGCAGAGAAATAATCCTGGCTCCGCCACTGTTTATATATTATACCGATCTCAAAGTATATTAAAAAAAATGAATTTAAAGCAATTCTAAAGTATTTTTTTATCGCTCAAATATTTTCCTCTCCAATCATCGGCTTATTTAGTTTCAAGGTTAAAGGGTCTTAGTGCTTGTTTGGAATGATTGTAATGTTTTGTAATAGTAACTGTAAAGTTGTTATAGAAAAAATGACTTTTTGAAAGCCATACTGGATATTATAACTAAGTTCTTTTTAAAACATTCAAATAGCTGCTTTCTTAAAGCTACCACACGGTATGTAAAAAAATAGTTTCCCACCATAAAATTTCAAGAAAGTTGCGAGAAAATAATAGTCAAGTAAAATCGTGATTGCGATCTGAAAAACAAGGCACTGAGAAAGTTGCCTAAAACAGAAGAGATTATTACATGCAGAGTCTGGATGAGAGAATCATTTGGTTTTTGTGAGGGTACATAGTAAATACACAACAAATACATAATTTATTTTTTTATATATATTTACTGTATATCCTCACAGAATTCGGATGATTCTCCCGTTCAGAAAGAGACCCTAAACTTATCTGACATACTAATTCATATTGCTTTCAAATGATGTTTGATGGGCCATATTTTAAGTGATTATTAATTAATCAGTTTGGATTCAACAATAATAAAATGAGTGTGCTTAAATTCTTATTAGATGTTTATGTGTCCTTTTCGTACTTATGTTTTCTCTTATAAGTTCAGCCATCGGCCACCATCCGATTTGCCCATTTGTGTCCTTTTTGTTCCATGTCCATCAAATAATGCTTGCTTTTATTTTATACAAAGCATTGTAAGTGCGATTTTTCTCAAAAAAGAAGAACACATTAAAATTATTGTGACATATTAGTTAAAAATATTATTATCTCTCAAAAATTATATTTCCATTTTCCAAATCAAATATTTTTATAATTTATCACTCATTGTCTTAAGAAATAATTATTTTTTCTATGCCTTTTTCAATATTAACATATTTTTATATCTCAAAAATTTTTTTGTATTAATTTATATTGTATCTTTATATAATATTAAATACATTAAGGCTACGTTTGGAATAGCTTTCTTATTATTTTCTAAAGCAGTTTTTCAGCACAAAAATTTTTTTTGTTCTTCGGTGCATATATCTATTGTAAATCCCCCTAAAATCATGAAAAAATAGTGCATGTTAATGAATTGCTAGTGGAGAAACACCTAATACTAAAAGTTCATTGAAAATGTGTTCCACAACACAAATCCACCAAAAATTAGGGTTTAGGAGTGAAAATTAAACTCTAAAAAAGATATGGAAGAAATGAGTGCTTGCCAACCAACATATGAGAAGGAAGATAAGAAGCTGTTGTCAAAATTAAAAAAAAAAAAAAAGAGATAGAGATAGAAAGGGAATTACAAAGTTTTTATTGACTATCAATGAATGAAGAAAGTAGGTCATAATAGTAATAGAAAATTCAAAATAGAGGAAAATCAAGATTTATGTTTCGTTTGAGATGGCTTTTTTATTGTTTTCAAAAGCAACTTTTTAGCACAAAAATTTTCTAAACTAAATATTTTTGTACTAAAAAATTACTTTTGAAAGCATTTAGAAAGCTGTCCCAAAGGACAGCCTTATGATTGGATCAATTACTAAACTCACCAAATTTTATCACTACCGATTGCAATGACAAAGCGACAAAGCGATTAAGTTGTGAATTAAGGCTTCGTTTGGTTATTTGGTACTTTTGTAAAAGGTAGTTTTAAGAAACATCGGTTCAGAAAAAGGAGTTTTCTAACGGAGAAGCATATATGAAAAGCTTTTTCAAAACAGTAGAAAAATGAAAAAAATGGAGTTATTGGGAACAAGGTTTGACAAACCAAACACTAAAGAAAAATAAATTTTACTGCTTTAAAAAGGAATAAGCACCAAAAACGCCCAATCAAACTAAGCCTAAGTCCAACTGCAACGCTGTTGCTATGTAACGTTTTTTGCGACAAAAATTGATGACAATTTTGCGAATAAGGTCATAGCAAAATAATATTTACATAGTGCAAAGCAATTGAAAATGATCATCGGTACAAAAGAATTTTACTTATCTACTACAACTAAAAAAATTAACAATTATGGGAGTACTTGGTTTTTTGAGAAGTAAAAAGTGGTTACAAAAATTCTGATTTAATTAGATGATGAGTAAAATAATTTGTTATAGTTACTTTCATTTTATTTGGAATTCATCTAATTTGATGAATTTTGAAGCATATCTTGTGCATGAAGCTTCACCTCCTATCCATGGGTGCCCTCCACCGCCACCCCTACTTGCCACCCATCATCTTTCACCTGCCACCACCAACGCCCTATTATTATCGCTAGCTTCCTTTTACTTGATATTTTTATGTAAATTAAACTCGCCTAATTTTGAATGAGAACCGTTACACCTCAAGCAAGCTCGCTTAAGCATCTCTACCTGATGCTACCCACCACCACCAACCGCCTCCACTTGCCCATGGTCATAGCCACTGCAATCTGCTAGCCACCACCAGGTACCAGCCATCACCTGCAAACACCGTTGTAATCCACCTCTAGCCGTTGATGACACCCACCAGCAAACCTACGGTTTGGAGCCCACCATCAAAATTTTATTAGATTAATTGTATTAAGGATAATTTAGGTATTTTCCTCCCAACCTGCCCTATTTCACCCTAATAAGCAATAAAATAAATAAATAAAACTTACGCTAACATAGTGGCTATTCGAAAGAAGAAAGAGTCATCGCTGCCTCGCTCCCGAGCTCGCTAAGGCTCACTCCTGCATCTCGCCTGCAATCGACTCTAGCTCAAACACGAGCTGCCATCAGTCCGCACTCACTGAGCCTTGCTCCGACCATCATGTGGCCCACCTACGATCATTACTAGACTTGCTCTAGAGCAGGTAAAAGCCCCCGGCCCCCAAGCCCCACTCATTATTTCTTCCAGTTCAAGGTATCATAGAAGTTCATCAGGTGGAATGGATTAACTCTTTGGGCTGATTGGTTGGAACTTTTGAGCAAGATTTCAATTGGATTTGAGCTAATCCTTCCAATTGTTTTGCAAGAGACTCTGAAATAAATTTTAATATAGCAGGATTTGATAAATCACAACTCGTTACAGGATTTATCAAATCTTGTAAAATCCAGGTTCAAAGAAATATAGACCAACATATTTCATTAAAACACTTTAAATGCTCTAAATCTCTCAATTTGCAAACAATCAATCCAAAGAGTTGGTTTGATTCAAGAATTCTAAATTCAAACAGTCCAGCCTTCAGGATTTACTAAATGTAGTCTGCCTATTTCTATCTTTTGTGCAAACCATATTTCCACTTCTTTAACATTTTTGTGTGTTGATTGTATATAGTTGTCATCTGATAAACAATCCTATGAACTGAAACATTTTTTCTATGCAATTTTAGGTCTCCCAACGACGAAAAATTATTGGGTACGTCGTCCGGACGTAGAGCTACGTCCGGACGCCTCTGTGTTGGTGACACGTAGCGGCACGAAAGCGCCGTGACACGTAGCGGCCCGACGACCCGACCCGGAGAAAAAAAGAATTACGCGCCATTATCTTTAGGGTTAATAACTTTTGGCGGGCTATTTAGTAGACGTTATACAGTATTTAGGGTTCAAAAGAACGCTGAGAAAGAATTACAGACGAAGAGACGAAAAATGGAATTCTCCTTGGATGACATCGAAGGGTTCGAGGAGATTGAAGAAACGTTAAATGCGGTTGAAGGTTCCAAGAAGAACCGATGTAGGGTTGATTTTTCTGAATTAATATCAGTAAGCTTTTTTTTACATACAATAAGTATGTTTGCACCTCCTTCTTTGTGCTTTAACAACTTATATTTTGATGGTTTTGGCAATAGATTACCGCTATTCGTCGGTATCGATCAATAGCAGGTTTTATTTACCAAGTCATCTGTAATACCGACAAGTTTTTGCGATCCTACTGATCTGTACCGAGCTTATTCTCTAGTACCGATCAGTGTACCGAGACTGCCAGAGTTTCTCGATATTGTTTCACTGACCGGTACCCGCAGATTAACTCGGTATAGTTACTCGGTATTGCAACTAGGTGGTGCTACCCGGTATTGTAATACTCGGTATTGTAGCAATGTACCGAGACTGCCAGAGTTTCTCGGTATTGTACAGTTATACCCGGTACAGTTATACTCGGTATTGTAGCATTGTACCGAGACTGCCAGACTTTCTCGGTATTGTACAGTTATACCCGGTACAGTTATACTCGGTATTGTAGCATTGTACCGAGACTGCCAGAGTTTCTTGGTATTGTACAGTTATACCTGGTACAGTCATATTCGGTATTATTACAGTTATACTCGGTACTTATACTCGGTACAGGTTTGGTGTTTATGTGATTATGTAATTTTTTTACTGCTGCTTGTGTTTAGGCAAGTGAAATGATATTTATATTTGTAAACAGGGTGTTTACAGCTGTGAGAAGGAAGCATATGATATGTATTGCGATTATGCTCATTGTCATGGTTTTAGTGTTCGGAAAGAACATCATGCATTCTGGCCAAACTCGAGGAAAATAAAAAAAAAGGATTTTGTATGTTCGAAAGCAGGATTCAAAAAGGAGAATATTTTAAAACGAAAATCCAAATATCAGAAATCAAACACAAGAACCGGGTGTCCAGCTATGATTAGGTTTGCTGTGTCTGAAGATGGAGTTTGGATGGTGCAAAAATCGATTGAAAGTCACAATCACGAATTGGCGAAGCCGGGAGATCAACATTTGCTTAGATCATGCAGGAACATTAGTGATGAGGATGCATCTGTTCTGAAATCAATGACGGAAGCTCGTATCAGAACAGTTGATGCATTTTCATACCTATCTAATGAAGTAGGCGGTGTAGAAAATTTGTGGTTCACAAAGAGGGATGCATACAACTACATTCAAAAAGAACGAAGAGCCGGGATTGAGAGTGGAGACACAAATTCACTTATTCAATTGTTTAAAGAACGACTCGCTGATGACAACATGTTTGCATGGGATGTACAAACTGATGAAGATGACCGGTTGCTGAATTTCTTTTGGGTTGACGGGTTGGGCAGAATTGATTATGAGTGCTTTGGTGATGTCATAATTTTTGACACTAGCTACAGGCTTAACAAATATAATTTAGCATGTGCACCTATTGTAGGAGTTAACAATCATTGGCAAAACGTTCTATTAGGGGTGGCTTTCTTATCTGAGGAGACGATCGAGTCATTTACCTGGTTGTTTAGAACTTTCTTAAGAATAATAGATAATAAACATCCCTTAACAATATTTACAGATCAGGACCAAGCAATGGCTAGGGCCATAGAGATAGCATTACCTAAAACACGGCATCGTTTGTGCCAATGGCATATATACAAGAAGGCTCCTTCCAAAGTATGGTGCTTTAATAGTAATAACAAAGTGAAAGGTCTATTTTATACATGTTTAGGCAACTGTGATTCAGAGGATGAGTTTGAGAAAAATTGGACTGAAATGATCACTGAAGGGAACCTCCAGAATCACCAGTGGTTGAATGATCTATACAAAGTTAGGCACAAGTGGTCAACTGCATTCAACAAAAAATGTTTTAATCTTGGCATTCTTTCTACACAACGTAGTGAATCCACCAATCATGTTTGCCATGGCATTTCAAAGCCAACCAGTTGTATAACTGATTGTTTCCTGGGGTTGGAGAAGGTGATGAAGAGTTGGCGTAGAAACGAACAAGATGAAGATTTTAGATGCAATCAATCAGAGATAGAACCTATAATTAAGTGCAGCTCAATATTAAAGCAAGCCGCCCGTTTTTACTCGAGAAAATTATACACCTTTTTTGAAGAGGAATTTTTACAGGGTGTGGGTGGACTGTGCATTGATAATGCTTCACCGGACTCATCCACGTTCACGATCAAGTACACAGGCAAATCATTTGACACGCAAACATGGACTGTTCATATTGAGTCAATTCAGGGAAACATTCATTGCAGTTGTGGCAAGTTTGAAATGATGGGTTTGTTATGTTCTCACTGCATGAGAGTTATTAAGCAGTTATATATTGTTAATATACCTGAAAAATATTTTTTGCCTAGATGGTCACCCAGAGCAAGAAAAGATCTTTATGCTGTGAGAGAGGGTACATGTATAGGAAAGAATACCAGGCCATCAATGGAGGGATCCAATACCATGATTTTTAGAAATTTTATTTACAGATTTGCATATCAAATAAGCACAGAAGCACAGGGTAATGAGGATGCTGAACAGTGTATGGTCGCTGTAATGAGTGACATGGCAGGAAAAGTTCGATGCATCATGGAAGGGAAGAAGGTAGAGAACAACAAGGTTTGCAATATAAATGGCGGAGCACAAAGAAATATTAAAGACCCTACGAAGTGCAGGCCAAAGGGCATCTCAAATGCTAGATTGAAGGATCACTGGGAAAAGAGGAAAAGCAAAAAAATTAAGCGCACAGTGAACAATGCACCTACAACTGTACATTTTACTTCTGAAAATATAGGGACTCAGTCTTCGTTTGTTTAATACAGGTTTTGAAGTTCTTCTCGTGGTATTACTCTCAGAATGTTTGTTCATTTAAATTCTCAATTACATAAACAAATTAGTGAAGTTATTACATGCTCATTTTATTGTAGTGCTTAGGATGGCGTATGCAAATTCTGCCCTGAATTTAGCCATATTATCTTCCCAGTCCTTTACATCAGCCCATACGACAGCTTCAGGTTGGATGACGGCTTCCATATATTTGCAGACGTACATCCCACAATCTACACTATTTTTCTGAGTTGGGACTTATTTGATTCTTCGGATCCGCCATCGTCGAATGTCCGTAGCAAATGAAGTAGTTGTGTCCTCGTACAGATGGGATATCTGTAAATATCATGATTTTAAAAGAATGCCATTATAATTTTGTTTAAAGAGTTTGAGGACTGTACTTACAACTTCAGGTAGAATTGCTCTGTGAGTCTTTTTGGGTAATGAATCATAGAAATCCCAAACTTTGTTCTTCAAGTTCCCAACAAGGAGAGTCCAATGAGAACTTTCAATGATGGGTACAAGAATCAAATTGGCGGCATTGACAGATTCTTTGTTTATATGGGAAACAAATTTTTTTGTGTCTGCGTTAAATTTCTTATAACCCTGTAACAAGCACAGAAAATAATTTTATTTCTAATTAACCAAAACATTATTTTAACAATTTAACTCACCCAGTGGAAGCTAGAAACAAATAGGAATGGTAAATAGAGTCCAGGGCACATCTGGTTCTTTTCCACCAAAAAAATACCAAATGTATCCACGTGGTTGTTATCAAGGTATTCTGACATTAACAGTTCATCGATTTGGCTTCTATATATAAAAACATGCCCATAAGCATAGATCATGTCATTCCTGTAAGAAATAATTAGTATATAAATTTGGAGAAAAATAGTACCGAGTAATTCCTCTGTAATACCGACTAAATTACGCATTGATACCGAGTAATTCCTCGGTAATACCGACTAATTCATCTGGTATACCGACTAAATTACGCGTTGATACCGAGTAATACCGACTAATACCGGCTAAATTACGCATTGATACCGAGTAATTCCTCGGTAATACCGAGTAATTCATCTGTAATACCGACTAAATTACGCGTTGATACCGAGTAATACCGACTAATACCGGCTAAATTACGCATTGATACCGAGTAATTCCTCTGTAATACCGACTAAATTACGATAGTACCGAGTAATTCCTCGGTAATACCAATCCAATATATCGGTAATACCGACTAATACCGGCTAAATTACGCATTGATACCGAGTAATTCCTCGGTAATACCGATGCAATATCTCGGTAATACCTACTAAATTCCGACCAATTTCTCGGTATTACCAACTAAATTACGCATTTATACCGAGTAATACCTACTAAATACCGACCAATTTCTCGGTATTACCGAGTAATACCGAGTAATTTCTCGGTAATACCGACTAATACCGACCAATTTCTTGGTAATACTGAGTAAATACCGACCAAATAACGACCAATTTCACAGTAATATACGCATAGCACTCACTTATCCTTGTATTTTTGGAGACATGTGTCAATGAATATTCGTTTTTCATCGCTTATTGCTGTTCGACCACCGTACTCAAGTGCTGTTTCAGCTGGCCTCGCTTCTATTTTACTATCAGTACCAACTTCAATAATATCTAAACTCTTAGCCGGCACCTTCTCAGTTATTTCTTTATTTGTATCAACTTCTATATTAGACGTAGTGACCTTCAAATTATTATTTTTTTTTCCTAGCTCCAGTCGTGAAGGGAGACTGCACCATTTTTCTTTTCCTCCCGACCCGACGCTGCACCCTTCTAGCTATTCCAGTCTTGGAAGAAGAAGCAAATCCCATATCTTCCTCTTCATCCGGTTTTGTTAATTCCTTAACTGGAATGTCAACAACATTCTGTGCTTCCTCAGGAATTATTTTCTCCTTTGCAACAATTTCAGTAAATTCATGTTGTTCCTCCGGTTTATTTATTTCCTTTGCAATGTCAAGAACCGACTGTAGAGCCTCCATTTCTGTTATTTTATTTGCAACAATAAGCACAGAACCTGCTAATTCTCCTGCATCATGTTGGCCCTCTTTATTTGTTATTTCATTTGAGGCATTGTCAACAACGTCGTGTGATTCCTCAGCTGATTTTGGGTGTGTTACATCTTCAGGAGTATTAGCAGTTTCTGGGCTAACAACATCATGCTCACTAATGGTCCTAGAGGTAGAGTCGGAATAATTCCCCATTTGAAAAGCTGTATATGTAGTTGGGAAATGTTCGAATAAAAACTTGTCTATTCCTTGAAGTTTCTGATTTTCCTTTTCCCTCATTTTAGAAACTGTTTGTTCAAGAGCTTTGACACGACTCTCTAACAAAGTGGAGTTCGTTTCAACAGCAGATAACTTCTTAACAAGTGATTTATTCTGTGCTCTCAGCTTTTTGCACGCAGCTTGCAAACTCTTTAAGTTAACATCTGCAGTTTGTTTCTTCTCTTTTGCTGCTGTACTTCGGGTGGTGGGTTGCCTTGTCCGAGTTCTGGGTTGGATTGGAATCTTTGGGGAGCTGACTGGACTGGAGGGCCTGGGGGATCTTTCTGGGGAAGTTTGGGGACTAGATGGTTGATGGAATTCAATTTGTAGCACATTGTCTGGTGTGGATGACATTTTCGGTTCAGGATGAACAGTGGAACTCTGAAGTAACGTTCTCTCCAAATCTGTAACTCCTACGAATTGCTGGACAATCTGCATGCCAAGATTAACACCTTCAGCTCAAAAATAAATTAGTTGGAATACGTCTACAATTAGTACCTGATTTTTCCGTAGATCACCAAATAATTTGGAAAGGTCCTTCTCACTGTACTTAATCTGGCTGCCCCAACGAACTAAACGAGGTCGGAGGTGCTCGTCCAATGGATCGTGGATAGTTGTATGCTCTAGAAACCAAATCTGTATATTTTGAGGAAAATTAAGATTCTAAATTAACAATCTGCATGCCAAGATTAACATTCTAAATAGAGTGGGCTTTTACAGTGATCTTAAAAAATTGAAAACTACATATCAACTCATAATTAAAATGTGTACAAATCCATTTATGTAACCCAGTGGGGTGCCTTTGGAAAAATTCCTGCCAATTCTATTGAATTCAATCGTTAGGAATTCACTGATCGATGCTGGCCAGTTGTATGTTAAAAACTCATCAACATTATCAGCCACACTAGGTATTGTTGCAGGTATCTTGAAGTTGGCCATGGGAAAAAATAGGTTTAAAAGTAAGTAAAATATAAATATCCTCACAAGATCTTCAATCGGAGTAGAGGCAGGAAGACTTTCAATCTCATGCCTAACGTCATTGGAAGTTTTTCCAGTTATTCAATCACTTCCAGGCTCGAATTTTAAGCCTCGATTTGGAAGGCCGAGCATAAGGGCTACCTCATCTGTTGTGAATGGTATGCTTTTTCCTTTAACAACAAAACATTGCTTTCGGATGTCCCATTTTGTAAGAATCTTATGCACCAGGGGTACATTCTGACGGAATGCAGGCAAGGCCAGGAATTGATTGAGTTGGAGCTGCGTCAGTTTATCCATAAATTGCTGACCGAACGTACTTACTAAATGATTGCAAACTTCTCTAATTGTGGATGTTCTGCATCGGAAATGAATAGGTGGTGAATATCCCTGCAACATTGGTATATATAATAAGTTATCAAGTAATACCTAACAGAATCGAGAAATTTCGAGATGTACCAGGTTCAACAACAAATATCGAGATGTATCAAGTTCTACCGATCAGTAATAAACATAATTTACTCGGTACAACAACAAATATCAATAAGTACCAAATAATACCCATACGTATAGAGCAATACCGACAATTATTGAAATAAATTACTCGGTACAACAACTAATATCAATAAGTAAAAAAAAAAATACCTATCCGTACACAGCAATACCGATCATTAGTGAAATAATTTCCACCTTATAACAACAAATATCAAGATGTACCGAGTAAAACCTATCAGAATTCGACCAATACCGATCATTAATTAAGAATATTACTCGGTACAACAACTAATATCAATAAGTTCCCAGCAATAATGATCATTTCGGAGCAATACAAATCAGTACGTACAATAACAATTAGTACCGATCCATTATGCCTGAATTGCTCAGAGAAAAAAGTCGGTACCGAGCAATACCGATAAACACCGAAGAATACCTACTCGGTACCGATCGGCATAAAGCATATACCCAACTGTTAGAGTCGGTACACTCTACGGGGCTTCATTACCTTATTATAAAAATACCTACATAGGTATTTACACCAGGTTCTACAATTTTTAACTGAACCCTAAATCAACGCATATCAATACCGAACGTCAATGAGGAATTTATAGCAGTACCGACCGTTAAACTCGGTACTGTGTTCTGATGCCAACTCGGTACTGTGTTCTGATGCCAATTTACGGTTCATCGTTCTAAACATTACAAACCCTAAATGATATAAACACATTTATATTTCTTTGTTATACAGGATAACAAATGACAAACAATGAAGGTCACGAACGTACGTTAAACCCTATAAACTACTGACCTGAGGCATCGATTCAGATTATATACGCAATGAAGGTGACGAACAAACCCTAAAGATATTCCCGACGATGAATAGTTGCAGAGAGAGTGAAAAGCTTCGTGTTTTGAATTTTCTCGAGTGGTTGCAGTAATTTCGTATTAAATTTGCACGCCCGAACTGGGTCGGGTCGTCGGGCCGTGCGTTAAATATTTTGGCACGTGCGTCATTTCGACTTCTTGGCGAGCTGGCTTCGGGCCGCTACGTGTCACCAGCACAGAGGCGTCCGGACGTAGCTCTACGTCCAGACGACGTACCCAATAATTTTTCCCCAACGACGGTTTGATTGCGTTGAAATTTCATGCTTGTTTCCTCCCTGACTCCAAACTCGAGATCCATATGGTTTCTCTAGTGTTGCGTGTGCTACTTTTTTTATGAGTTTTATTTATTTGTATTGTTCTTTTTTTCCAAAATTTTTTTCCCGTTTAAATTATGCTAAAATTAAAGCAAAAAAGCTCAAAAAATATACAGAAACCTAAAATCTGTGATAAAAAGCCAAAAAAATAATTGCATCAGCTAAAAGAATGAAAAAAATTTGTAGAGAATATTCTGATAATAAAATTGAATATTGTTAATCTTAAAAATTTTAATAGAGAAAAATAAAAAAAAAAAATCTCAAAGCAGCATAAATCTTTTTTATTAATTAAGATCTAATTACTTTCAGTTTAGCTCATAAAAAAGGAAATAGAAGCTAATGGGCCTGATTATAGCTCTTGTAGCGGACAAATGGGCCGTCGGCCTAGTTCCTATTTTCTATATTTTAATGGACAAAAATAACGTAGAAAACAGTTCACAACCCATAAAGTAGAAAGATTATTAAGTGCGGAGTCCGGACAAAGAGAACCATTCTGTTTTGTGACTGTGAATAGTAAAAGCGCAGCAGTGAACATTAAAAACGTAGTGATGAACAAAAATTGCTCTTTTATAATTCATAATCACAAAACCGAATGGTTCTCTGTGTCCGTACTCCGTATGTAATAATCTCTCCATAAAGTAACACTTAAAAAAAATAGAAAATTATAGGAGAAGATTAAGAAAATAAACCTAATTTATTTAGGTATATTATTGCTTTGATTGTTAATGATAAGATGAACTAGGGGTTAAATTCCTTAGGTAGATTGTCACCAAGCACCATTTATTTGATGAAATTGATTGAAATTTGACAAATATAAGTGTTGGGACATGTGATTTTCAGCCTTTTAGGATACAATAATTTTAATTTCATTTAAATATTAGTAATTGAAAAAAATTTGTATAAAAATATTTTAAAACTTTTTGTGTCAGGATGGAATTCAAAATTCTTGTATTTATATTAAGATTAGTGTAATTTTTGATATATATATATATATATATCTTTTTGAGAAAATTTTGAACAAAGCCCGTATATTGAAAGAAAAGAAACTATTACAAAATAACAAAAACTCCAAAAAGGAGGACAACAAACCGAGCTATCCCAAAAAACGGGTTAAAGTAAATCTGAGGCAAAAAGGAAAAAGAACATACTAAAAATCGGACTCAGTTTACAGGAACTAATAACAAGCTAATTAAAAAGCTTGACAGTCAACCAAAAAAACTGTCGAAGAGAGAATCCACTCATCCCTGGTTGCCAAGCTAATCGTAACAAGGGCCAACCACGCACAATAAAGAAGCAACAGTGCCAGAAGAACGAAACCACCACAGCAGAGTGGCAAAATAGTAAAACCAACAAATATATATATATATATATATATATATATATATCACTAACCTCAAAGAAAATTTTAAAATTTATTGATACAAAATATATTATAATATTCTTATATAATTTTTTTTCATTCATTATATTGCACATGGCCTAATATATAATAGTAAAAAAATGGCCTTGATAAGGGTGTGGCTTTTATTTTGAAAATTGGGGCCTGACATTTCATTTATTTCTAGCATTTTAAAATTCTGAATGCTTCCACCACATTCAAGTCTAGAAGTGAGAGGAAAGAGCTATTGTTGAATATATATATATATATATATATATATATATATATATATATAATAAAATTGTGTTGTGCTCATCAATATGTTGAAATATTAGTATAAATGAAAGTAATTAGGTGCTAGATTATCAAAAATCAAAATTTTAGGTAATATTACATGAAATTTCCTTAGTAAATAAATATTTTAAATGATATAATTCTAAGTTTTTAACAAATTGCTTCTTATAATGTAATTTTCAGTTAAATTATTCACTATTATTTATAAATAAAATAAATAAATAAATCGTAAATGTTCCATAGTGTATAGTCTCCATATCATCTCCACATCTTCATGTATTTTAATTGGTGGACATAAAAGTGGCCAAGAAAAGTTGGCTTCAATCACAAAATTTTGTCAAATTCAATTCATAAAATCTATTTTTTTATCATGCATTTTTGCAAGATGTAAATCATTCTCATTATTGCAAACTAAAAGAGTTCAAGCAATCACTTGCATAAAGATATGTATTGTTTCAAAAGGATAATGTTGCCACATAATTAGAAATATTTAAGATAGGGATGGGAATGTCATACCAAACCATTATATGGTGGCAAGATAAATAGAATCACCAATTCACTATTCAATTCAATAAACTATGTACAATGTTAGTAATATACATCTAATTATTAGAGAGATGCGAATGTCCCTCTCAGGCCTTTGTGTCAATGGTAGTGACACCTCTCACTCAAGGTCTTCGTCTTAGAGCCTCTAGTATCTTTGAATTTCTAACTTTGTGTCTCTCAAGCTTCTCAATAATTTATTTTTCAAGAGTAACTTCAAGGATAGTCTCCACGGTATGGGGAAGACTGAATTTGTTGGCCAATCATTATTCCTTGATCAATAGCTTGTTTACTCACCTCTATAGGTTCAATTTTTACAGTTTCATATGTATGTATTTGTAACATTGCTTTCAAGTATTCGTATTACTTATAGGCTTTTTCCTTCTTATATTTGTGCAAGAGAATCAAAATATTTTTTGAGCGAAAGAGATTGTTAAGCTTCAAGCCATTGAATCCCTTTACAGCGATAAAAAGTAAGTACTTATAATATAGATAAGTCAACTAACGAAAAATAATAATAATAATGGTAGAAGAACCTTGAAATGAACCACCATGACAAATTTACAAGCATTTTAATGATGCTTATGTAGGTACTAGAAAAGATAGTTATATCCATATAATCAATGTGCAAGCTCACTTGTCAAGTTAAGTTGTATAACTTTTATTTTTCTTATTTCTCTATAACTCCTTCGAGATATAAGAGAATAAAGAAATTAATATACGTTATCAACAATCATTTGTGTCAAATCAAACAAGTCATATTACTTACAATTAATGAGTATAATAAGTCATTTTAAAATCAATTCGTCAAAAATTTAAAGTAGCCAAAAGAAGCATTCTCATCAAGCCACGTATCTACTCTCCATTGAGTATCTTGAGGTAGTCCAAACCTAAAGCCACCCAAAGAAGAGAGCTCACAAAGATAGCCTACCAATGAATTTAATAAGATAAATTCACATCCAGAACTCGTCCTCAACTTGAAGAAAAATTATTACATGCAGCGTCCGGAATCGTCCGGAGGCAAATCCGGATGCACCACGTCACCCGGGGCCAAGTGTATCCAGGTGACGTGGCACGTCTGAATTCGCCTCCAGACGGTTCGGACGCCGCACGTAATAATCTCTCCAACTTAAAACTCATTTGAGGTTACCTAATTTTAAGATAATTGTGTGATAATTAGACTTATTCATTTTACAACAAATATATATTTATTTATATAACTCAAATATAATTATTCATATAGCAATAAACATTAACCTAAATATGTGAATAGAAGATCAGAAAATTACTCACAAACAAATTTAGATTCAGCAGCTTAGCTATCAAATTAAATTATTAATAACCAAACCTAAGAATCTCAATTTCACATTAATTCCAACAAAATCAAGGATCTTTTTTATAATTTTTTTAAATCTTATAATAGAAAATAAATTCATTAATAATTTAAAAAAAAGGTGATTCCCTTTTTCCATTAGCTGGTATGTCACTACTGATTCCAATCTCCAAAAATATCTGCACAGTAAATTGTTCACAACAGATGAAAGTGAAACCTCACCTACAAATGATAATTATGTACTAACTAGAAAATGACAGCTGAATCTTCTTCTTGCATTTTACACCAAATACTTCTACTAAATTGCACAAATGACCCACCAAAGCACATTTTTCTAGAAGATTATTAAATTATTGCACAGTTTTAATCATTTAAATGGCTGGTTAACATAACATTTATGATGATGAATATGGCAGTTAGAACTGTAATATGTCACATATTCTTTTTATTATTTAATGAGAGGACATTACATAATATATGATATAAACAATAGTTTTAATAGTATCATTATGATATAAACTATTAATATGGCTTACAAAATTAATTAAATCATGAAGAAATTTCATATAATTTCTCAATCTCAAAGCTGTAAAATAATTGGATTTAATTTTGATTTAAGCATCAATTGAATTGAATTTGACCTAACATTTAAGGAAAGTTGCAGATTTTGGGAAAGCAAATAAAAAAATGTTGGGCTATTCTTTGAATGGATTGAAGGAGGCTGTCGGTTAGTCATTGATTTGGATTTTTGGGGAATCTGTCAGAGTTTTAGTGTGAACAAACAATTTGTCATTTCACAACTAAATTTTTTTTTTTTTATATTTTGTTTGCAACTTTATTTCATAACAATTCATGATATGACGATGAAAATAGAGACTGTATTTTTTTTTCCACAAACTTATGTCTATTTTTGTCTAATTTTTTGTTTAGAATTATTATATTCTTCGAAATAATTCACATTTGCATCGACATTATTTTTTTGATACATTTAAATCAATTAAGACAAATTCACATACGTATCACATACGCAAGAATTCTTAATTTGTAGCCAAAGCTCCATATCGACGGACCAAGATGAGCCACATAATCGACACATTTATCAAATTATGTTGCAACTCACAACACATTTTTTTAAAATCAATTTGGGACACATTTGTTTATACTTTGTTTTTAAAATTACACCACAATTTTTATTTGGTCATTACTATTTAAAACTATTTTCTACAACTAATTTCAAAAAATTATCTTCTCCATAATAATTTATAATCAAATTTATAAAAAATTGCAATCATCCAAACAAGTACTAACTCCTAACCAAAGTTCTAAAAGTTGGATCGTTTATTAAGGCTTCATTTGAGATAATTTTCTTATTATTTTTTAAAAAAACTTTTTTTTAAAAGATTTTTATTTAAAAAATTCCGAGCCCAAATGGGTACAAATCGAAGACTCAAAGCTTATTTAGAAGATTCAAAGCATTTATTGGATGACAAAATGATATCCAAATATAGCATGCTTATAGTCAAATCAAGCGGCTCTGCGAGACGAATCCAACGAGCCCAAGATCGTCGAATTCCAACATTGTTAAGGCACTTAAATAGTTGAAAACAGCTCTATGATTGGGAATCAATACGAGCCATCTGATGCAGCACTCCGAACCTGCCTCCGATCTTCCTATATTTATGAGGTGTGTCACTCACAAAAATTTATAAATAAACCCCACTCTCTACATGAGGGGACCCTCGGCCCAGAGATTGGAGAGAGCTCTAAGGCTTCAAGAGTTCCAGCACCACCGTCGGCGAACCCCCATCGACTGTCGTTGTACCATGGCTGGCGGACTTCAGCTCGACCGTCGTCGAACCACCGCCCGGACCGCCACCAGACTTCCACCCAGCTACCGACCACCGCCATACTTCCACCCTTTCACCGACCGCCATTGAACTTCAACCCGATCGTCGTCAGACCACCACCCGGTCGCCGGCCACCACCGACAGCCGCCAGACTTCCACTCAACCGTCGACCACCTCTGGACTTCAGCCCAACCTTCGTAGGATCACCGTCCGGTCGCCGACTGCCTTCAAACTTCCACCTGGCAGCCGAGCGTCACCGGATTTCGGCCTGACCTACGTCGGATCATTCCCCATTAATTGAACTTCTGCCCGGATGCCGTCAGACTTGCGCCCGACCGTCGCCAAACCTTTGTCTAGCTCTCCAAAACAACTTTAATTTGACCACCTCTAAGTCAAGGGATGTGTCAACCTTTATAATTTACTCAAATTTAATTGAATTTTTTTCACATGGTCGAAGCCCTGTAGTTTTTCCCTCTTCAAGCTTTCCACATAAAAATGATCAGGTGTTTTATTTCTCTCTCTATTTATATGCTAGATATTTATATCTCGCTAAGACGAAAAGTTTACTCACTCTACTACCACGAATATTCTAGCCCACAACAATAATAATAATATAAGAAAAAATAATAATAATATAACTATTTTATTAAATATTACATACATGTTTAAAAATACTTCCTTTAATTTTAAATTTAATCTTTCACTAATTCTAATTTTAAATTTAATCTCGGTAAACTAGGCATGTGATCAGTGAAAAAAGCTAGGGAGGGTTTCTTACTCTTTTTATATTTTTGCAATTTATTTACTAGAATTATTTTATTCAAAATTAAATTTACACAGCATATCCAACAATATGGCCATCTGAAATTATTATTTCACAGAAATAAAAAATATTATCTTAGAAATAAAACATCTGAATTAATAATTTTATTAAGTAAACTTGCTTATTTTATAAATAAATTATTTTATTTTCATACTTTATATTTAGCTAAAATAATTTATTATTTACTGCAACACATTTATTACTGAACACATTTAAAAAAATGATGATCCTCAGAAAAGTCTTGTTCCATGATGGAAAAATTATTATGTGCAAAATCTCGACGCCGTTCGGACTCCAATCACATATGAATCCTTTTTTTCTTTCTTGTACCCCTTTTCTTTCTCGTACACAATGTGTACAAGAGTGAAAATCCAACCATTTTCACGTGATTAATGACCATACGAAAAGCTTTGTCCAGACTACGCACGTAATAATTTCTCGACTCCAATCACATCTAGATCCTTTTTTTCTCCCTTGTACATAATATGTATTGTGTACAAGAGTGAAAATCCAACTGTTTTCACATGATTAAGGCTTCGTTTGGAACGGCTTTTTTACTGCTTCTTAAAGTAGCATTTTTGTATAAAATTTTTAATTTTTTATTAGAAAGCTACTTTAAGAAGCAACAAGAAAGCCATCCCAAATGAAGTCTAAAGTCCGTACAAAAAATTATGTCCAGACTACGCACGTAATAATTTCTCGATTGATAGGCTACCAGAGCAGAATCAGGAATGATTGAAACAATACATTTACTGAGAAAAAACAAAACAGACAAGCATGGTGTCTTTCTAGCGTATACAGTCGTCAGAAAAAGAACTCACTCTACAAATAATCTTCAATAGAAGGCTTCATTTTTTGCACTAAATACAATACAATACAATACACTTAATATATTAAAAAACTTCAGCAATCTTACTTGCAAGAACACGTTCTCTTCTTTCAATATAGCCATAAGGAAACCAACCAGCTTTTCCTTTGCATTCACCCTCAGCCCATCCGTTGCTGGAGACCTGCAAGAGCTTATAAAAACTGTGTTACTACTTGAATGGCTGAAACAAAAAGCAGCCAATTTTAAATAAATATTATAAGTTACTAACAAGTAAAAATATATTTTCTTTACACTCTATAATTTGAAATTAATAAAAAAACTGCGACTGCTGGCAATGGCCTCTATCTTGTAGGTTGCACAGAAACCTATATTTTAAAAAATTATGCCTAGCAAATAGCTAAAACTCAATACAAGTATAATCTACACAAGAAAAAAAAGAAATTGTAATAACATACATTTGTAATAACCACTAAACCAATCCTCCTGGAGGAGATAGTCAGTTTGGGGAGGCTACATTTTTCTATAAAAACAATTATAGAACAATTATGCGGAAAGAAAAGAAAATGCAAGTACTTGTGAGTTGTAAATTTTTTTTTTTTAAAACTGTTAGGAAGTGCTTGAAGATCTCAAGAATTTTCTATCAATCTTTGGAAAACAGCAAAACTCCTCTGCAAGAATCCACACAAAAATCAGAAAAACAGTAGACAATTTGTATTATTTGATGAAATAGAAAAGGAAAATACGAAGATACAATTGATCCTCTATTCCAAAGGAGGGTCTATCTCTCCCAAATCTCTAGACGCCGCTAAAGCCTAAAAAAACCCTAAACCTAAGAGATCTCAAATTTCAGCCAAATTCAAGATGCCCTAACCCTAGGAAAACAAACTATTTAATGCATACAATCCATAAGAAAATATCTAAACAGTCCCTACATTCAAATTTCCCCCTACATTCAAATTTCCCTCCTAACTCCCTCAAAAATCCTTCCTAAACGGCTCTATTGGTTGAAGTGGTTCGGTCGGCGCATACAGGGAGACGGAACTCTTCCGCCTCTATCCGCCTGAGTCGGTCCCGTGTGGACCGGCTAAACCGATCTAACAATACTCCCCTCCCAAAGTGTCACCCTGCCCTTAAGGTGAAACAAAGGAAACTGCTGCTAAAGCACTTGATCAATAACACTTGACTGAAAAATGGACTGATACTAGGTTGAATGATAACTGCTTCCAATATCTCCCTAATCAATCTTTCAATCTCATCCTTCTGAATTTGGGGATGAAGATACAAATGAACACTGAGAGGTGAAACTACTTCCTTCAAGATGATAGCATGCTCGTGTTCCCGCGGAGAAGGCAACCCCTGAGGCGACTGAAAAACCTCACTGAATTGCTGAATCAATGGCTATACTGAAAGAGGAATGTCCCCGCTCTCCTCTAATATGATCCCCTCCAGCCTATGTAGTTCAATCAGATAGCCTCCCCCCATCTCCTATATGCTCCTCACCTTGGTTTTAAGTGATATCATTGCTTTGGTGAGCCCTGCATCTCCCCTGATCACTATCCTTCTCTCTTTCACCATCAACTCCATCGTCAATGCTCCCCAGTTGACCTTGGTGTCTCCCAAGGTCTGCAGCCACTTCATCCCTAGGATAACATCAGTGCTCCCTAACTCCAATGGGAGAAAATCCTCCCTCACCTGAACCCCATATATGATCAACACTACTCCCCTACATATCCCCTGACCCGTCTCCACCTTCCCTGTACCCATCATCACTCCATAACACCCTGTATCCACCAATGTCACCCCCAATTGGTCCACGAACTGGTTGGACATGAAATTATGGGTAGCCCCACTATCAATCAACACCACCACCTCCCTGTTTGATAATTTCCCCTTCACCTTCATGGTATGATTCGGAGTGAATCCCACCACTGAATTCAAGGAGACCTCCATCACGTCCAGATGCAGCTTGTCCCCCATCTCTCTCTCTCCCATACTCTCACCTCCCTCAGTTTTCTCGTCATCACAGACGGTGAGAACCTGAGAGTTCGATCCCTATACTTGTGCCCTAGAGTATACTTCTCATCACATTTGAAGCATAGTCCCTTCGCCCTCTCTCCTGCATCTCCCTCTCCGTCAATCTTTTGAAGTTCCCCGCACTTCCTCCTGCTGGATTCTCCCTGAGAGTCTCATTAATGTTGCCTGATGTAGGCCCCTTGGGTGCTAGAAGGGTGGTTGTCATCCTGTAAGAGCCGCCTGAACTGCTGCCTCTGATTCTCCTCTCCTGGTACTTCTGATCCTCCACTAGTTGTGCCAGCTCCATAGCCTCCCCCAAGTCACGAGGCCTCATGACCCTCACTACTGCCTGAATCTCTGATTTGAGTCCCTTCATAAAATTCCCCTCTAGAACAGTCTCTGATAGTCGATCTAATCGGCTTGCCAGGTACTCAAATTTCTCCCGATAATTTGCCACTAAACCTTCCTACACTAGTGCAAAGAACTGCTCATAAAAGTCCCCTCCCATGTTGGTTCAGAAATGTTCCAATAAGCATTCCTTGAACTCCCTCCAACTCCGTATGGGCCTCCTAATATCTCTTCACTGGTACCAAGACAACACCTTTCCTTTCAAACATAAGCCAGCGGCCGTCAATTTTTCTTCCTCCGTCAACCCATTGACAGCGAAATATCTCTCAACCTTGTAGATTCACCCATATGCATCCTCCCCTTCAAAAATGGGCATCTTCAGCTTCCGCACCTTCGGATCTCCCTCGTTTCCCCAGATTCCCTCATAATTTCCCTTTTCCCAAGTGTTTGGTCCGCCCCAAGTCTCCCGATCTTCTCTTACACGCTCATCTTCGAACCCCTCTTCACTTTCTCCCCTCCTTTCTCCAAAATTAGCATCCCTCCTACCATAAGTTTCCTCTTTTCTCTCCCAACCAGCACCCCTTGGTTTATGCCCCCCATATCCACACCTCTCTACATACCTTCCCCCTTTCTCCATGATCTCCATATCGTTTTTCCTCTTACAAAATTCAGAATTCATAGTTCTTCCCACCAGTCCCTTTGTCTCTAATGCCGCCGTTTGAATTTGATTTTCCAATAGCTTTTTCACCATCGCATGAAGATCGAAAATTTTGTCTTCCACAGATGAAACCTTATTTTCTACATATGAAATTCAATCTTCCACCATTGCTTTTACTTGGCTCATCTCCCCTTCAAGGCGTTCCTACAACGCATCTACCTTCTTGGCCGCCATCAATACCCGATATTTTCGTAGGTTCAAAAAATCTGGATATTGATCAAAAAATAGCAACAAATACCTTCCACCTGTCAAAAACAACTGTTGATTTTCTAGAAAATAACCCACCAACGATCCCAAAATTTGCTCTGATACCAATTTGTTAGGAAGTGCTTGAAGATCTCAATAATTTCCTATCAATCTTTGGAAAATAGCAAAAATCCTCTACAAGAATCCACACAAAAACTAGAAAAACAGTAGGTAATTTGTATTATTTGATGAAATAGAAATGGAAAATACCATGATACAATTGATCCTCTATTCGAGAGGAGGATCTATCTCTCCCAAATTTTTAGACGCCACTAGAGCCCAAAAAAAACCTAAACCTAAGAGATCTCAAATTTCAGCCAAATTCAAGATGCCCTAATCTTAGGGAAATAAACTATTTAATGCATACAATCCAAAAAGAAATCTCTAAACAGTCCCTACATTCAAATTTCCCACCTAACTCCCTCAAAAATTCTTCCTAAATGGCTCTATTGGCTGAAGCGGTTAGGTCGGCGCATACAGGGAGGCAGAACTCTTCCACCTCTGTCCGCCTGAGCCGGTCCTGTGTGAACCTGCTAGATCGGTCTATCAAAAACTTAGACAACTTTCGCATAGCTACTACACTAGTTGATTCAAAATGTAAAAGGTTGCTCTTCACCAAAAAAAAACAAGAAAACAAAAACAGGGAAAAAGTTGTAGCAAAAGTAATAGTTTGACAAATAAGGTTTCGTTTGAGATGGCTTTTTTATTGTTTTTTAAAGCTATTTTTTAGTATAAAATTTTTATTTTTTTACTAAAAAGCTGCTTTAAGAAGCAGTAAGAAATCCGTCACAAACGAAGTGAAAGAGATGTCTCAAATGGATCATTAAACCTATGGCTAATCATAAGACACGATTTAAAAAAAAAAAAATGGTCACGTGGATGACAGATTTCACTAATAAGAGAAACAGAAGGGTAAATCTCTTCAAACTAATGATAATCATGAGCAGACCATTAGAGGACATACTTACCTTCCGTACAACCACATAGTCCCCAACTGACAAGTTAAGTTCGACATTAGTTTCAGCCTGATATGATTGCATGACCTGCACAGTGGGAAAATGTGGCCTATTGAGCAAACAGAATTTGCAGAAGTACGTCAGCACAAGGAATAAAGGAATTTACTTCTGCTAAAAAGTATCCCATGGAATCAGTTAAACCATTCGCTGGATTAGAATTAAAAATGTTATTAGCTTCTTCATAGGATGGAGGAGGTGGTGTGCCAGATTCTATAACTGAAGTTGGAGATAAAGATACTTCAATTCTTTGGCGCTCTGAAATCATCTGTTAGTGCATATGCAAGTTGAAATGTCCAAGAAACTAGTTAGAAAAGCTGCAGGAAACCATTATTACAATATTTGCTTTTATTCCTCAAATAGAAGATCTCATAAAATAACAATACGCAATATGGACACCATGCAAATACCTCTCCTTCCAGTTGATCAAGAATTTGCAGCACTCTTTGATGGAAGGATCTTTCTGACTCAATCTTCAAGGAGAGAGAAAAACAGTGAAACAAGCATAAATTGCCCAAAGTATAACAGACACTAAACTTAAAGCTGCTACATATTTAATGACAAGTACCATTGCAATAAGCCGCTGTAAGGTCAATCTTTGTTGCTGAGCTTCAACAGCAGTCATTGCTGCAACAGCCTCCTTACCTAAGACTGACATATTTGATTTCAACTCTAGAAGTTTCGATTCAGCAGCTTCCACCTTTAAACTATTATCAACATTGCCAGGGGCTTCCCTAACTTTCTGCTGGCGCCTTGAGACTTCAATAGCCTAATATTATTCATTTCCAAGATTTAACATCGTTTCAAATATGATGTAACATCACTGTATTACAAGGTTGTGCATAAATAACTAAATATAGCACACTCTGATCAAAGAATTCTCCAAGCAGGATTCTGCACCTACGCAATCTTAATAAATGATCAAGGACAATATAGGGTCTAAGATTTCATATGTACGTCTAACATGAAATGCAAGACCAACTGATACAACAAATATGTAAGTTTCATAGGAAATATGCTATTAATCTTACAACTATTTACTACTTTCCATGTAGCTAAATACTCTAAAAATTCAATCCAGGCAAAAAGATTGTGGCCTTTGAGCAGAATAAATGATAAGAAAACTAACGATGACAAAAGCAACGCAGGAGTTCGAAATTTTGTGCAAAGGAAAGAAGTTGGAGTGCGACAGACCTGACAAAAAAACAATCGCACTCAAAATAATTCGAATAAGAGAGTAGAAGAAAAAAAAAGAGAAAATGAGAAAACGGTAAAAACTCACAAATAGAAAAGCCTTTTGCATGAAAACCTAGATATTCTCCATAATATTTCGAGTCTCATAATTAATCAAAAATTTAAATCCCGAAAAGAGAAGAGTAATCAAAAAAGAAATTTTATTAAACTATATATATATATATATATATATATATATATATATATATATTTATATTTATATATATTGCATCCCTAAGTAGATTTATATGCAAACGTCATAAAATATTAAATATGACAAGGAAAAACTGCTAAGAAAGTAGAGACTTTAATATTTTCTAGAATAAGTGATTAAAACCAATTAAGTAACAATGCCTGAGCCTCAGCTTCCTGTCGAACTTTGTCATAACGTTGAGCAAGATGTCGAGCATCCTCCAACGGAGCACCCATTACCATAGCCCTTAAAGGCTCTGCAACCTGGACATTAAAATTGAAACATAGATTAAAACATTCATTTGGAAACATTACTTGAAAAGCAAAAAGCCAGGGAAAAGGTGACAAAATGGTAGTTTTACACCTAATTACTAATAAACAAATTAAAACAAAAAACAGAAGAATAACATTGTGCAAGTCAGATGATAACAATCATGAATATCAGTTGTAATCCCATAAGAATAGTTAGGTCTCTGATTAACTAGGATTCTTGGGCCCTTAAATTGAAGTAATAATCAAACACATTTCTTATAATAACGCCGAAGTTAGCATACTACAAAAAGAAAAAAGGATTTTCCTTTGTTGATAACTGAGAAAGGGCTTTGACAATCCATTTTCCTGTCTATCTGTTAAAAGCCAATCATCAGAATGAACAAACAATAGAAACGAAAAGAGATCCTCAAATGACCTTTCGCCCGACTACGGTCCTCCGATCATCATTGCCCAACTATAGCCTTCTGACCACCATCGCTTGACCACAATCCTCCGCCCACTGTGCCTAAATACGATCTTACGGCCATCATCACCCAATTACAGTCCTCTGACCACTATCACCTAATTACAATCCTCTAACCACTGTTGACCGACTGTGGTCCCCAAATCTCCCCTAACTATGATCCTTCCAACTATGGTCCTCCAAATTTTCATCCCCTAATTACAGTCCTTCGACCTCCGCCACACAATTATGGTCTTCAAACCTCCATCACCCAACCACAGTCCTCCAACTTGTGTCTCCTGACTAACAGACCCCCAATCACCATCACACGATTACAGTCCTCAGGCTCCGTTGCCCAACTACAAAGTCATGCCCCAAGATCTAATTGGAAGAATTATTTTTATTCATAGTTAACTCATCATCAATAAATAAACCCAGAGCCAACTAAAACATTCAATTACAAAAATATAAATAATTTAGATTTCATCAAAAGAGTCATGTACAATAATCCAGTATAACTTTTTTTGGTATCAAATCATAACATGAATGACTAGATTAAAAAAAAAAGATCTAAAATAGAAACAACTACAACTTGAACTTTTGACATTGTCAATCTTTTCTCTACTCAATTGAGGCTTTGACTTTTTCTAAAATGACATGTAAATACGCAGGGTGAGAAAACCAGTTCCTCAATAGGCTACATAAAACATACTAAAAATTTCAATATTTATAATTAAAATAAATTTTCATAAGAAATAAACAGAAAGTTTTACAGTTCAACTAAACTAACTTAAAAATTATGCAATGTTCTATCAATAACATGGTTTTAATAGAACACATAACATTAAAGTATTACATGTCAATAGCACAAATTTATCAAAAGCAACAACATAATGAGTTCTTAAACTTGTATGTGCCAATAATATAAACTTCATTTAAACTTGAACATATAGTCAGAATGATATACATGGCATGTTCTAGATTATGCAAAATATGATTCACATGCACATATCTCAAAGCCTTCTTACATCTTCACTTTCACTTATACCTCAATTTGATCATCTCACATTTGTTCATGATAGATGGAGGAACTATATATAGCACGATTCCCCTTGGACCTTATAACACCATTTATACCTTATATATCAATGCTTTTGTACAAAAATGCACTCAAGTTCACTGCTATTTGTGCAAAAATATACTCATGTTTAGTCCTATTTATATAGAGAAAAAATTCAATTTTTCATTGTATAAGGTTGCCACAATCCGAGTTTCTGAAAATAATTGAAATTACAAAAAATTTGAATTATTATTTGAATTGCAACGCAGCGGAGAGAAAGGGAGAAAGCCGATTTTTGGCGACGGGATCCCTTTGGCACTTTTGTCAAAATTGCTCAAATCACTGTAGGTAATTCTAATTCTATCTCTGTTTTCAAATATTTTGAATTTAATTGTTTGATTCTCTCCATAACTGATTTTATTGCATTTTCTCAGGATTTATTAAACTTTTACCACACAACTTTTTCTATTTTGTCATACTGATTATCCTGAATATTTTGACTGTAACATTTATTGAATTTCACCAGATAAAACGGAAGTTATTGTATTTAATTTTGTTTCTACTGATTGAATAACTGTTATTTTTACTGTAAGCATATTATTAATACAAGCATTGAAAATGAATGTAGATATATAGTTGAATAATAGTTGATCGCTATTATTATTATAGTATTGTGATAATAATATGTAAGAGGACAAGTAAAAGCTGGTTTCACTATGTTGGTCGAAGAAGATTGACCTGTACAGGATAGTAGGCCAACGAACTTTTCTTTAAATACTGTGGTATGGTGTTAATCCTTTACTGATTCATATGATATTGAATGAGAGTTGTAAGAAATTATTACTGCGTCGATGAGCAAAGAGTAACAACTCTATTTATTAAGCCAATGCGATACTGATACGGATTACTACTTATTGAAAAAATACTACTTAAACCAGGACTTCTTACTTCTTTAGTGTGATTACTAAAATGCATGTTATTGATACATTGTTACTGTTACTATATAATTTTATTCCTTTACTATTATTGTTTATTGATTTATTGTCACTATACAGATTTGCTATTATTGCATTGCTTTATTGTTACTGCCAATGATTTTACTGATGACATTATACTGATATTGCTACCGATATGAGCATCGATACTATTCGATACTACTATTAATTCACTATACTGATTACTAATATTGGTTCACTATACAGATATTGAGCATATGATATACTGAGCACGTCATTAAAATACTGATTTGATACTAATATTAAATAACTGGATAGAATGTACATCATTATAGGGTTTTACTACATTAATATGATTCCGATAGTCTTTACCGATGCTTTGATTTTACCATTTTATATGATTTATTTACTGATTGATAGTATTGATATGACGATTATTTTTCAATTCGACACCATAATAGTTTTCCCACCAAACTAATTTACTGGCTTTTGTACTATACTATTTTTTTGTTTGCAAATTCTACTGCTACTATATGTGCATTTTACTATTTATGCATCGATTCATGATCATACGACTATTGTTATTATGAATTGAATAACAGCATGCATACTATTTTTTTACCGTGCTTGGAGCTAATTGTAGGATTGGATGACATGCTGGACTTTTTAGCTCATTTTATGCGGTTTAAATGATTTCAGGTCAGGGCAAAGGAGCATGAGTGAAAGATTGATCAGGATCTTTCAAATTCGGGTTCTTATTATTTTATTTATTCTTTTATAATAAGGACAAAATAGTTATGATATGATTATATAAATCCTGAGTAGTGTATATAATTTTTGGGAACATGAATACGGAAGTGTATATTGATATTTTGATCGATAGTTTCACTTCCATTGATATTTATATTGATAAAAGAAATTAGGTTGTTCTGATTATTGTCTATTAAAAGATAAAAAAATAATTCTTCCAAATCAAATTCTTGGGCTAACATAAAGGCAGCTTGTGAATACACAGCCCGGCCATTCGTAAATCATACCCGACAATAAAACATGAGTGCAATATTTCATGAAGGAAAACACAATCATTTTAGTTTTTCCATACAACATCAAGCTTTTATCCCACTACGTGGGATCGGCTACAGTATCATTTTTCTCTATTATGTCCTGTTAAAGAGTCAAATTTTCATTTAACAAAAAAGGTCTTCTAGCCAAGTATATTTTGGTCTATCTCTACCTTTCTTAATATAGGCCAAATCCAATACATCTACTCTCTTAACCGGATCATTGAAAGGACGACATTTTATGCGTCCAAACCATCTAAGGCAAGTCTCTCTAATCTTATCTGCCATTGGAGCAACTCCAACCACTTCACATATATACTAGTTTCGCATTCTATCTCTAAGAGTGAAGCCACTCATCCACCTGAGCATCCTCATCTCTAAAACGCTTAATTTTAAGCTTCTTTTTTAATGAACAACATTCTACACCATAAAGCATTACAAGTCTATCTTATAGAATTTTCCCTTAAGTTTGAGGGGTATTTTTCTATCACACAACAAGCCTGATGCATTCCTCCACTTCAACCATCCAACTAGAATTTGACTAATAATATCCCAATCTATTTCACTATCACTTTGAACAATAAACTCAAAATATTTAAAATATATACTCTTATTAATGACTTGATCGTCTAAAGTCACAATCCCCCCACTAGATCTATTACTACTAAAATTATACTCCACGTGTTTGATTTTAGATCTACTCAAACGAAAACGTTTAGACTTTAAAGTTGACCTCCATAATTCAAGTTTTACTTCAACTCCTAGTCATATCAAAAAGAGGAATATCATTAGCAAAAAAGTATACACCAGGGAACATCCTCTTATAAATGTCTAGTAAGAACCTCCATGACTAAAGCAAAAAGATATGAGCTTAAAGTTGATCCTTCATGTAATCCAATTGAAATAGGAAAATACATGATCAAACCACCTTGTGTTTAAACACAAGTAACAGCTCCAACATACATACCTTTAATGACTTGAATATAAGCATCATTAACTCTTTTCTTTTTTAGAACTCACCAAAGCACTTCTCTTGGAACTTTATAATATGTTTTCTCTACAACAACAACAACAACAACAACATCAAGCCTTTGTCCCACTACGTGGGGTCGGCTACATGAATCCGTTTTCTCCATTGTGTCCTCTTAAAAGTCAAATTCTCGTTTAAATCTAATAAAGAAAGATCATTTCTAATATTTTCTAACCAAGTCTTTTTAGGTCTACCTCTACCTTTCTTAACATAAGTCAAATCTAATACCTCTACTTTCCTAACCGGGTCATCAGAAGGCCGCCGTTTTATGTGACCAAACCATCTAAGGCGACTCTCTAATCTTATCTTCCACTGGAGCTACTCCAACCTTTTCACGTATATGCTCATTTTGTATCCTATCTCTAAGGGTAAAGCCATTCATCCACCTGAGCATCCTCATCTCTGCAACACTTAACTTAGTATTATGCTTCTCTTTTAATGGCCAACATTCAGCACCATAAAGCATTGCAGGTCTGACCACCATCTTATAATATGTTTTCTCTAAATCAATAAATATCATATGTAGATCCTCCTTATTCTCTCTATACTTCTCCATCAAACCTCTCAATAAATATATAACTTCCATAGTAAACCTACTTGGCATGAATCCCAATTGATTTTGAGAAACATTAGTGTGATGTCATCACCTATGCTTAATAACTCTCTCCCATAGTTTTAAAGTATGACACATTAACTTAATTCCTCTACAATTCACACTCTTGTGCATCACCTTTATTCCGAAAAATAGGAATCAACACACTCCACTCATTTGACATCTTTTTAGTCTTCAAGATAATATTGAAAACTTTTATAAGCTGAGAAATTCTTTCATCTCCTAAGCATTTCCACACCTCTATTGGAATATTATCAGGTCTAACAGCATTTCCACACTTCATTTTCTTTAAAGCCTCTCCAACTACAATTTAACTAATACGACGATAAAAACAAAAATATATATTTTCATTTAGGGTGTTATAGTTGTTGAATCTTGTTTTGTCCAGGGAATGATGTCAGGTTATACTTCATGCTACTTGTGGACTGAGAGTCTATGGAGAAAAGGTAATGAAATTTGAATACAAGGAAAAAGAGAGAAGATGAGAGACAATGTAAATCTAGACAAAATCTTTATCATCCAAGCCAGAGATACCAAGCCAAAGATACAAGAGTAATGAAAGCGAGAACTCTAGACTATAGAGCTTAAACTAAAAAAAAGAAAAAATGACAAAATATCTCTCTTATCTTGTGGACTTTATCGTGGGTTTGATTATGTATTCTCTTGCGTGACAGTCCCCTTTCTCCCTCCTTTTCTGTATGCTGCTTCTCCCCTTTTTCATAGGGTTCGAAAAGATACAAGGAGTATATCATGAGTATGGTAAATGTCCCATCAATCTTTATTGTTGGTCGACCATCAATGCTGAGTGGAATGGCAATTGAGAAGGACAAGTCGAGTGAACTTATGGAAACCCGTTAACATCGGCTAGAAGCCGGTCCAAAATTACCCCTTGAGATGAAGGGGCGAGTATCGTCGGAGTATGTTCAGGAGAACGTGCTAGCATAGAGCTAAAATCCGATTTGGGGTTGCCCCGTTGAGGTGGTAAGGGGCTAATAGTGTCTTGATGGGCCCTCAGATCGACCCGATTGTGAGAGATGTTTGTAGAGGTGATATGTGTCATTATCTGTTTGATGCATCTCATGTGAAAGTCTTGATTCTAGCCGATATGAATAAAGAATTGTCTAACTGAGAGAGAAACTTTTTAGGTCTCCCTCATCGGAGGGGACGACTGCCCGGAAGAGGTGGCCGGTGTTGGTCCGTCGTGCCCAGTGCTAAGCTCCTTCCCAGCTTCTTAGCAAGTCCCTCGAAAGACTTCAAGAGAGGATTGGATCCTCCTTCCGCTCGACCTGAACATAACCTGCAAGACACCTACGAACAGACATCTACACAAGTAGTCATGAGTATACAATTGTCACTAAAAGCAATCGTATTCTCACAATCTTCATTGAAAAGTTTATCAAAATATCTCATCCACCTTTGTTGAATATCCTCTTCTAGTAAAAGCACTTACACTTAAAACACAAAATAATTTTACATTTTTTCACTTAAAACATGATTCTTTCTAACATTTTTGTTCCTTCTGAAATTAAATTTTAAGTATGCTCCATCTACTTAATTCTTCATAAGCAATACTCCTAATTAAAAAATTTCCTTTTTGTTGCTCTTTAAAAATACTTTTTTAACAACCTTCTGTACCCCCGACCCTATCACCAAATCTCCTATTCAATTGCGATATATTGCTAGACTTTTATAAAGCTTCTATGAGAATCTTATCTCACATTAAGTTTAGCTCAACTCATTAATTCCATTTTGCCTCTCTTAACAACATATTTTGAATGATAAATAATTTTTCACTTTAACTTCCATCACCTCATTCTAGAGCAGTTAGTTATTTTGTTTGCTTTATTCATGCTCTTATTTATGTATCTATATGCATCTGTTTCGAAGGTACTATCCTAATTAACTAGTATTCCATTAATCCATGATATGTGGTATCCCGGTATCTATTGTGTTTTGTATCGTGTCACCAGCCCATTTACATACTTCATATGAGGTAGTTTTGAAAAATTAAAAGCAATGGGATCTCTTTTGATTTGTCAAAGTACATGAAAACCTAAGGCAGTTTTTAGAGACATCAAATAACGGATATGCAGTCAAACCTGTGCACCAAATGCCTTCAATAGGTTTCCACGTTCCTTTTCAATCTGAGAACGGGCCCTTGCATAATCTAATGCAGCTTTTGCAAGAGTGTTGCCACTTGTGCAAGTATTATCAACACCATATTTCCTGCTATCTTCAGATAATTTGGTACCTGCAGAGCATACCTTCCGGCATAAAAATGACAGTTACCAAAAAGAAAAGAAGAGGAACACATTGTGTGACGTACCTATTTCAACTTGCTTGGATCCAGTAACAATATAACCTTCCACACCACGCACTAAATCCCTTTGGAAATGCTGAAATGATATGCGTAAACTTATTTGAGAAATAAACCAACAAATATCTAAAATTAAGAGAGAAAGTTGCTAACCTTTGCTGTGCGTGTTGAGGTAAATAGCTTTTCAAGTTTCTGGTGTTGCTGGAGTTCAAAGTCATCCGTAACAATGTTGTCAGAGCTTCCATAAAATTGTTTCAGGACAGCCTGAAATAATATCATTCAATACTAAAAGCATTAGATATATAAGGAAATTCATTTCTTCTTAGAGGATAATCCACCTAAGTATAATGGTTCACAGCAGAGGATATGACACAAAAGTTGGAAACAAGAAATGGCCACTTCAAATTACTCCTAAATCCTAATTTCCACCTTAAATTTCAGCATTGCCTGAAATGGCCGTCAGACAGAAACTAAAATTATTTTATCTTGATCTTTTAGGCCAAATTTATTTCCTTGAATGTATTTGAAAGTATTTAGTGTGAATCCCACCAAAGTGAATTGTAGCGACATTTATTTATTTGGCTTGAATTCACTTCTTTTGAGCTTAGTTTCTATGTTTGTAGGGACTACAATGAGTTTCAATTTTACTCACTCTCCTATTAATTCTTCTTCAATACTTAATCATTATTATAAGTTAAAATAATAATTATCTACCATCCCATTAATTTATTATTTATTTATATTAAAAGTATTGTCGCTTCCTACCCTCAAGATTGAAACCCTTTTTCACATTTTGAAGGTGGGCCTCAAGAATAAGAACTCACTTTTATTCAGTTTCAACCGAACAAGTGTTTGAACATACTTCTGAAAGTGGGATGCAAATGCTTCTGGACACTTAAAACTAAAACAAATTGGCCTTATCTCATACAAACTTTACTATAAGCTATGAGCAAGATGAAGCTGAATTTTGTTCATAAAAACACATTGAAATGATGAAGGTATGAGAAAATATAGAACTACAAAAAATATAGCAACTTATAAATAATTTGGACTTTGACTTTTAATTCATAAACTTTCAGGTTACACAAAGCACGTAAATCTCACACTGTTCTGACTAACATGCATTGAAACACCAACTCTTGCAAAGGACCCCAATAAGTTAGAAGATAATATGAATAATTTTGAACAAAATCTCATTAGCAAGAGATATACACTAGCCCAAAAAAAAAAAGATTATTGTATTATTTATGCATGAATACTTAGGAGCTGTTTGGTTAGATTCCCCATGAGCGTAAAGTATTCCAAATGTAGGGGTTTTGAAAATTTTGGCATTTGGTTGGATGAAAAAGAAATCAAAGTAATATAGTGTAAACTATTCTAGTTCATTTTTGAGGTAAATCAAACTCGCCCAATTTTAAGCGAGAACAAATTACATCGCAAGCAAGCTCGCTTGACTGCCGCCAACCGCCGCCGCCGGCTGCCACCACCCCTCAGTCGCCACCATCATCGTTGGCCAAGGCCACCAGCCGCCACTGCCGACCACCAGCCACAATCGTTGACCAACACCTCCGGCCACCACCGACGGCCCCCGCAACCACCACCATCGGCCACCGTTGGCCACCACAGTTGCCAGCCACCGTTGTCACCCGTCGCTGCCACCCATCGGTCGCCAACATTTTTAAACTTTACAATGCATTCATTTTACTTCAAACCAAACAAAATAAAGCATTCATCTAAATTTACTTTACACCAATCCAAACAACTCCAATGTATTCTTTTTACACTGTATTCATTTTACATTGCATTCATTTTTTAGCAAACCAAATAGCACATTTTTTAACCAATTGATAGAGAAAATACATGGCAATAATGGGCATGCAAGACAAACCCGAATCAATGAGATTCCAATACACAATTATATCATGGCTCTTTGTCATCACGTAGAAATGTGATTTTGTTTAGTTGTACTATAAAAAGATTGAACGTGTAAAAGGTAATGAGGCGGGCATTTTGGGTTTATAAGGTTTTGATCATAAACTACCCAACAAAGTACGCTTCATATTGCTCTTGATTTTAGAGGATCACGATAAAAGTTTTAGGAGATTCTTGTATTAGGGAGAATAAAACCAACAAAAGATTATACTTGACCAACTGCACCAATGGTTAAACATGTTTTCAACCCAAAAGTAAAATCCTATAGATGAGAGCCAACCGTTTGGAATTTTTTAACTAATATTTTTCTAAATTATTTGATGTATGACCAAATCATTTTAGCTCTTAAACTACATGTAAAGAATGGAACCAAAGATGGGCTAAAGTTAGGCCTAATTCACTAGTCCTCATAATCATTTGCAACCTAAAATCATAACCCTCTAAGTAAAAACCAAACACTTAATATTTCTAAACCAGCATATTTCTCTGTTATTTCATGAGGTTAAGCGCAATACTCACACAAGAAAGCATGATGCATAGGAGATTTAATAGAGTTAGTATCCTATTCTAAAAATTCTAGAGAACAAAAATCATATAACTGTTATTTAAACTTTAAACTTTCGATTATTAATATGAAATATTACAATTAATTAAAAAATTTTGCAAAATTTTATTGAATAAAGGAATATTTAAAAATTAAATTAAAGTATTTAAAATTAAATTTAAGATTGAAGTAAGCCTTTTAATAATTAGGAGAAGTTCTCTAAGTTTGATCCTTCATACTAATAACGAGAATGGAATAATGACAAATATATATTTTGGTTCAAGTAAGTTTAGTTTTACTTCAAATAAAAAATTCTATTACCCGCTCAACTCAAACTTGATCCAAAATCAAAATTAATTTGAATCAAATCAAATATTTATTTAATACCCAATCGCCTCATAATTGGTTTCAAGCAATTCAAAATTGATTTGATTCAACTTTATATGATTATTCAAATTATATAATATAACATATTATATATTTATTATGTTATATATAACATATATTTTATATATATTTATTCTAAGACATTTTTTAGCCAACTTAACTTATATTCATTCCAATTAAGTCAAACACTAAATAGATTTAGAGTTCATGAAAGGAGTCTAAAATTAACTCAATTTGAACTCAAGCAGACTCAAATTTTTAGTGAGATTCAAGAAATTTTGAATTTTGACTGTTTTTAATTGCCCTAGGTGCAACTTTCTCAACTAAAAAAATGCAGAATAAAAATATAAAATGAATTCAAAAAAATTTAGAAGTTTTCCTAACAAATGAAACCATCTCGTAGTTGGTAGCTTAATGACTCAAATTGATTTTGAGAGAGCTGCACATAACATTGTGAAAATAATTTCTATTTTAAGAATAAAATCATGAAAAAAATAAAAAACAAATCAAGGTCTGTTCAAAACAATTAAATTCAAAAAACTTCAAAACTTACCTGAAATTTGGCAAAACTAAATTGAATATAACTCGAGTGAACTCGAAATATGTGTGTGTATGTGTGTGTGTATATATATATATACATAATTCTATAAAAAGGAAATAGAATTTTTTATTGACTAAGCAATCAATTGTTAAAGTAACACATAATATGCATATACAATTAGAATGGATATAATACATATTTAATTTGTCCTGCTTTTGGTGTCTTTAACTTTTGAAAGTGGATTAAAAATTGTATATTATCTTTTTTCCTCAAAAAATTAAAAAGTTCAAAAAATTTTAGAGAGCTCCATTTCAAAATGAAGCTCTCTTATTGTTTTGAAGTGTAAAAGGGAATCCTCTCTGTCATAGTAGCTTAGATATATGTATATAGATGCCTCAACACTGGAGACCTATGTTGCACCGATACGGATACGACGACACGTATATGACACGATACGGATACGAGACATGTCAATTCTTAAAAATCCATAATACGGGTACGGCGCAGACACAGCATTATAATTTATAAATCATACATAAAAATTATGAAAGCAATCAAAACATAACATTTGAAATGACAAAAATAAATGAAAGCATCATCATTAGAAATTCAAAAGCTAGGGCATTAAATCATGATGATAAAATTTAGAGAACAAAACCTAATTTTGATCAAGTAAATTAGCAAAAAAATTCATTTATTTGTCATGCTCTAGGCATCAAACACCAAAACAGGATAGAAAAAATCAATCTTAAAATAGACAGCTCGACTTCCATGTGCAATAAATGATAACTTCGTACTCAAATTGGTAAAATTTTAAATTATGCTGCGAGAATAAAGATGGTTAGAGATATAAAAACTATCAAAGCCATCTGTTGTTTAAAACACCATAGATCCAAACCTTCGTGTGGCCTCGTCTCGCATAATCGACGATGGAAACGAAGCTTTGCGGTCGCCTGGCCTCATCTCGGGTCGCCTTGTCTTGCATACGCCTTCGTCTCGAGTACACCCTCCTCTCGCATATCACCTCGCCTCGTCTTGTATACGCCATCGTCTCGCTTGCTCGGCGTCGGTAGGCTCTCCTCTCCTGCTCCTTCAATGAAATGAAGAAGAAGAAGAAGAAACCCAGATGCACACTCGCGGTTGTAGAAAGGAAGAAGCCCTAATGCCTCATCTCGCAGGTTCGGAAATGAGAAACGCTCGCAGCCGCAAAGTAAATACGAGCGTCATTTTTTCGAAATTTTTTTTTATCAATAGGACACGCGTATCCGATACGCATGTCCTTTTGAAATTAAATAGTATTTTAATTGGATACGACTTTGCCGTATCCGACACGTATCGGTGCCGTATCGGACGTGTATCCATGTCCGACACGTATCCGATATAGCACTCCTTCATAAATATGTGTATCGGTGCAACATAGCTTGAGACATGATCAGTGTTTTATCAATGATGAACTATATTGGATGTAAAACCCGCAAAATACCATTTTTAGGCTTCACACGCATTTCGATACGTCGCGACGAGTTTAAGTGGAAATATCGAAGTCGTCGGAATTTGACGCAAATAATTTTATAAAATAGAGCGCAAAATTCTGAGTGAATTGATGTATAGAACCCATATCGGATTTTAAGTATTTTGAGAGTTTAAATTTCAGGAAAACTCAATATGACAACTTTGCCCTTGATGTCATACGAATAGAGAGGGAGTTTAAGTGAGGGCATTTAAGACCTTATGCTTGGAACCCCCCCCCCCCCCCCCCCAAAAAAATGCCCACTCTTAATAGGGGACCGAAATATTTCGGTCCCCATTCCTTCGTGCGTCCCGAGCCAAACGAGAGAGGGGGAGAGCGGGCGGCCTAGGCGACGGGAGAGGAGGTTTCCGGCGGTGATTTCAAGGAGGATTGAAGGGGGAATCTTAAGGAAGGCTAAGGTAAGTCTTTTGCATGAGTTCCCTTCTCTTTTTATGAAGTTTTCTCTAAGGAACAATTTTAGGGTTTGCATGAAACTTCAAACTTCTTTGAGAAAGCGATAGGGTAAATTTAGGGGATGTTTTTAAACCCAAATATGAGTTGATTTTATGAAAAATGTGAATTTAGAAATCTAGGGTTTTCTCAAATTTTCTTTTCTTTCAAAATTGCTTTGTAAGAAGGTTTCCTAGTGACATTAAGGAGCCTCTAATAGAAAAATAATGCATGCTTGTGAAGAATTTTTAGGTTTTAAAATTAGGATTTTTCCCCTAAACATGGAATTTTTGAGCCTTATGATTTCATATGGGTTTAGGAAGGTTTTTAGAGACAAAAAATTAGGATTTCTACACAAGATACAAATTTTTGTGATTTTTAATTTAATTAAATCCGAAAATTTATTATTTTTATTTAATGTTTGGGTATAGGGGAGATTCTATATGTGGATGTTGAGATTAATCATAAGAATGTTTCCCAAAAATTTGGGCTATTGAGGGAATCCGAGATTAGGGATGAAGATGACCTTAAATTGGGAAGGGTTCAATTAGGAAAATTTAGAAAAAACGTATGCGTAGAGTTTTTTATTCTCATAGTTTATGAGTTTGAAAAGTTTATGTGATAGAAGCATGTAATTGAGTGTTATGTTATGTTTCTTCAAGATATCGGACGTGATAAAGGGAAGAACTCGTTAGGACTTTCGGCAAATCACCGTGGTGAGGTAGGTAAATGTGGCTCTTTTAAATTTAGAGAAAGTTCTCTTCTTTTCACAATTAGCATGCTCTTGTGTTGGTATGAAATTCTTAGCATTAATTCAACTTTATGATTTGTCTTATATGCTTATGTTTTTACTTATGCTTATTATCATGCTTATGTTTTTACTTATGTGTTTTACTTATATGACGTCTTACATTGCAATTGAAATCTCTCATGTGTGGTGATTTGTAATATTTTTATGTCATTCTAAAGTGATGAATAATGAAAGTACATAGCTCACTTCTTTCCTTATGACATCATGTAACCATGTAGCACATTAGAGGACAATTGACCATATGCATGAAAGGTATGATAAAGATCCTTTTTATGAATAATGAAAGAATGAATGTATGTGCATGTTGATGCGGAAGTATCATTGGTAAAGGGGCTCTTTGAGCCAATAGAAAAGGGGCTCTTTTGAGCAAATGGTAAAGGGGTTCTTTTGAACCAATTGGTAATGGGTTTGGCCAAGCAAAATGTACTTGATCAGTACAAAAGATACTTCCGAGACGGGTGCTTATAAGATATATATTATATTAAATGCATTTAAAGCATCTTATGACTCATGAAAATAATTCATGTATTGTATAAGTGATTGGTTGCAAACTTGATCAAAGGAAGAGGCTTAATGGATAACCTAGAGCCATGCTATTTAAATGTTGTGATTTGTTTAACGTTCCTACACACAAAAATATTGACATACATGTTATTTCCTCACCTTGCTTTCTAAATTTAATTGAAAAGCATTTACCTATTGAGTTGTGACTCACCCATATTGTGGGATACTTTTCAGGAGGATCTGGTAAAGGATAAATGACGGATAGACCTACCCTCACGTACCGTCGTAGGGAGACGACGGGCGACAGGTTTTGTTTTGGGTTATTTTGTTTTTGATGTTTTGAGTTAGAAGGATTTAAATTGAATTGTAAAGAAAGATTTATGGACATCTCTTTTTTGTGTTTTGAACATCTATGTTTTGATGTTATTATGATTGAAAGATGAATGAAATGAAAAATTTTAATTAGAGTTCTTTAGTGGCTCTTTCATCATGTTGAGATTATTTTGCGTATGTTTGGAGACATGTTATTAGAGAATTGTGAAGTTTATATTTATGTTCCTCATGTCCGACCTCTATTCTCGCCTCGCACTTACGAGCTAACCTGGCCGGGTCGTGACATTGGAAACTTGCATAAGTGAGAGAGGAAACTGAAATTAACACCTTTGGATGCAACTGACATCTAGTTTGCAACAGAAATGTACAATTAACCTCAAGAATCATGATTCATTTTTTTATGGGTTCACATTTAAAAGTGACTGCTTATGCAATCTAAGGTATAGATTTTTTTTGCGGCCAACCACTTTCACAAAGGCAGTATTATATAAGAGAAAAGAGCTATGAAAGTGCATACGGATTGTTCGAAAAATACCAAATGTTCAAATTCAAGCACAAAATTTATTTCCAAGCACAACTGTCATGATGCAAGGTTTGAAATTTCACATAAGAAAAGAAGGCATATTTTAAATCCAAAAGAATCAAATTCATTTTGAGGTGGAAAAAACTACGTTTATATTAAACACAAGTTAGCAAAGTATGTTGGGCAAACATCATAATGGGACAGTCTTGTACATTGTTTGGTTTGGATTTAATTTCAATTTGGGTGGATATAAAACTTTGAATTTGTCTTCTTTATAGGATTATAAACATTTTTTTCTTAAATTATAGTCATTCTTTGATTGAATTATAAATGAGCTTCCTATTAGAGAAAGCTCAAAATCCTACTTGCAAAGACAACAAAAATTAGTATTTTATCTTTGCTAAACCCTCCTCCCCCAACAAATATCAAACAAGATTTCAACTAGTTTTCTTGCACTAATTTCAGCAAACAAAGACTGCTATATTTGCCTCCACCAATCCTTCTTGTCTAATCACATTCTACATCAAAAACTTTCTCTGAAAACTTCAGCTTGCATAATGGACAAATCGCTGATGCAATGAACGAGAATCCTCGTTAAAAACTTGATGTTACTCTTTTATCACAACGACTACATGCCATCATTTGAATCCTACACAATTATGCAACTACAAGACATCCCAATCCTCTTTTGTAAGGTCAATAAAATCAACTACTCCATTATCTTACCCTTCTAGACGGTGATAAGAAATAACGTAAGAGTCAATCAAAAGCAATACTTTAAACTAAAATATATTCTCATCCACCTTACAGACGATATGCTGACAACATGCACTGATATCTCATGATTTCCAGGTTAACATTGATCCCATCTAACACCAAAATCCCTAACGCTTTAATTAGGAATTATAATTTACATGGAAAGAAAGGTATTGAAAATAAACATTTAGTTTGGTTGATACTTAATAAAAATAAAAGAAAATGGAAGAAAGACTTCATCTATAGCAAGGATTTTAATTCATTCCCGAAATGAGGGAAAATGGAGAAAAAGAAATATACATGAAATTTTAATATTATCCAAACTATGCAAATTTTAATTAAAGTCCAAATGTTTATAACCGCTAAATCCCTAACTATCTATATTTCTTCCTATGAGGACGTGAAACTAATTAAAATTTATTTTTCTTTCAACTCCTAATCAAAATGGGATGAATAATTCCCTCTCCTCTCTTAGAACACCAAATCAAAAAGAAAAGAGAGTATATTCTTTGTTTTCTTGTCTGTCTGTTTAATGATAGATAGTCCGAATCAAAGAGGGAATATAGTTAGTGTGATGCACCAGAGGTAAAATCAATTTTCGACTGAAAAAGCGCCTGCTTATGGGCGAGTGTGACCCCTTTATACTTCAAAACCAACACATTCTTTTCTCCTGCTGACTAAAGGCAATACTCTCACATATCTTAACGCATACATATCTTTATTTTTTCTTCCTTCAACTCCCAACACAGAACCATGGCTCAGGAAAACAATCCAAGCCCGAAACCATAAGCTATTTCCTCCATTAAAATGGCCAACATTAATACCATTGCAGCACTAATACGAAACAGGAAACCCAACCCTTCTGCGGCGCATTAATGAGATCGAAAATACAGAAGCGACACAAAGTATACCTGGTTCAAACCCTAACCTACAAAACATCTAAAGATGGACAAGCATGAAAGTTAAAAAAACAAAATAAAGCAAAAAGGAGAGGAACCTGCTGCTGTTTGGCGACCTGCTCCCTGAGTCTCGTCGCTTGCTTCCTGATTGCATCCATGTACAAGAACCCGGCCTACAGTGACGGCAGCAGAAATGACGGTGGAGGTCGCGGGGGAAGAGAGAAGGGAAACGGAGGCGGATAATGAATGAGAGCTTTGCCTGGTCCAGGCGAGATCTGGAAAAAATCTGTAGCGGAATATTTTGGGGGCGTGCAGACAAGCTGATTTCAAATGTTTCTACGCCGATTCCACTGCCAGTGCGCCTGCACAGATCACAGGGACTCGTCGGATTGTGGGCTGAAAGCCTTCTTTTATCTCCTTTGGGCCTCCATAAATATCCATTCACAGTGACATGGGCTGGTCTCTTTCTTCCTTTGGACTAACTAAATATGCGAGCTGGCTTTTAATTATTAGCTCGTGAGTGTTTGTAAAAAATACTTTAATAGGTCTTTGCCCCTAATTTCTCCCAAAAGAAAAATAATACTTTAATATAAAATATATTCAAAATATATTTAAATTCAAAAATAAATAAATTAAATAATAAAAGAGTCATATAGGATCATTATAAATACATATTTTATCATTTATTTATATTTAACATTTTTATATATTTATTACTAAAAAAAATTACATCACCTCCACCCACAAATCAATCACTTATTACACAATTACTAAATAGATGTATAGTTAATTAATAAATATCACCGAGAATTTTTTTTTCCTAATAATATGTTTGTTTTATCTAGATTTATTTTTTTATTTCTTTTTTTTAATATTTCATAATCATTGATGATAACACAACAGATTTGTATCAAGTTCAATTTTTTATAATAATTGAGAAGATAGTGAGCCGATATGAACTCATATAATAGAGCTCAAAATTAAAATCAATTTCTATAAATAAATTGAAACTCAAACTCATATTTGAGGAGGCTCAAGCTTGCCTTAATCACCCATATAAACAACACACTAAAAAACAACTATATAACAATAAAATTGAAAAAATGAGATTAATTATTAAAAACGGTACTTATAAATGTTGCCAAACAAGTATTCAACATAAGATGGTTCAATAAAAACTAATAATTTCCTAAAATTCAATCTAAATATATAATCCATCAAATGTTGGTAATGCTTATATGTTTTTTGCATTAAATTTGATCATCATCACAAGTATTATCTCAATTATTTAATAAAATTTTATAGACTTTTTTATTAATGCTGCATCAACATTTACGTGTTTTGCATGTCGAAATATTCACAGCAGTAAATATATAGAGATTTTAACATCCTAATATTGCTTTGAGATCTAGTATGAACGCATATGATAGGACTTCAACAATTATAAGAGAAACCAAAATTTCTATGTGAAAAAATTAGAAAAGCTATTGATATGATGTAAAGACCATATTATATGAATGAGGTTGAAAGAGCCCTCTAACGAAAATCCAGCATAAATCTTAGTGTTGTATTTGGGAGTCGACATGCATTGCCATTGTTGGCAATGGTAGATGATGTTAGTAGGCGTTTGAGTAATCATACGACACTAATAAAGAGATTTTAGATCGAAGGATCAAAGTTGATGGACAACAGAGGTCAGAGGACCATATTTGGTGGATGACATAGACATAACATTGTACTAAGGCAATCATGGTTAGAAGACTTTAAATGAGTAGTAGGGGTTCGGGGACTTCAGTGGGGTGACAATAATCAAAACACCATAATCAGAAGAAGTCGGTCAACAAATCATATTCAGGTGACAGGGATCAAATGACCGTAGTTAGACGATGATGGTCAAAAGGCTGTAGAAAGGAAAAGATGGTCGAAGGACTATAATCAGGCAATGGTGCTCCAAGGACCATAATGAGGAGATGGTGGTAGTAGGACATGTGATGCAAACTGTTCATTTAGTCTTGATTTAAATAAGTCCTAGAGTATTTAATAAGACCTTAAGTGAGCTAAGAATTTGACTACATAAGAGAATTTTAAATTTATCAAAAATCCTCTGGGGATGTGAGCGTCACGACATCCAACTCTTTGTTTGGGAGAAGGTTTTAGGGAGGCGTTGTGGTGCCGTGTCCCCAAGCCCTCTGTTTGAATAATTCTAGGAGAATTTGGAATGCTCTAGTAGGCTCAGCCATACTGGTGATACGAGCATTATGGGGCCAGACCGAAGTTTGTGTTTTTAAAACAATAAATATTTGAAGTCATTTTTACAAAACTCATTCTCCCAGCCACCTTGCCAAAGTAGTAGAGAGAAGAAGGGGAGGAGAAGTGAGGAAAAAAAAAAGATGAGAGAGATTCGGAGGACAAAGCTTAGGACTCGTCCGTCAAGCTTGTAAGAGATTTCGTTGAGCTCAAGTTAGGCTTCTGAATCTATCATTTCAATTTTAGTAATTAAACGAAAAAATGGTTTGTTTTTTTTTATTTTAAGTTTTGCTTCCTTTGCACCGTATAATTTTAATATGTTATTGTATGCTTTATTCTAAATATTTTAACTCTAAGAAGTTAAATTTATACCAAATTATTTTCTCTGTGATGATTTTCATGTATATCAAAAAAATGTGACTTTTATGGTTTTAACTCCTAAAAGAAATTGGGCATAAACGGTTCAAAACAACCAACTTCTCAATAAATAACTAAACAAATTGACGATGATATGCCATAGAATGCTCCAGCTTAATATCAAATTTGACTTATCCCACAATTACAAGACAATAACAATATTTTTCCATGCAACAATACAAGCCTACACATGCAAAACCCAAAATAAAAGCGTTAAAAATATATTCTTCGCATTCATAGATATATCAAAAAGAGTAAAACACTTTCTTATATTGAATCTATTGATGACAAACTTAACTCCAGGCACTGCAATTTTATGGAGCATAATATTATCACATGATGAGTAAAAATCAAACTATTGTGACCAAATTATATAATGTGTTCAAACAAAGAATGAACACTGACCTCCTGAGTTTAGATATCAGGGAATAGTTATAAAAAAATGTAAAATAAGGAAACAAAAATCAAAGTTAAATAACAAAAAGATGGAGAGAACATAATAGGGGAGTCAGGAGTTCCACAAGAAGTTACATTAACTTCTCTTTAAATGATTGTCCCTAAAATTTGGGTATTGTACTTGTATACATATATGCAGGAAGCCACAGCTTAAATTTTTACATAAAAGAAACTAACACAGCAAGAACAAACTAAAAGAAATTTTAAGAATGATATAGAATTACAACTATTAACGCGTAGGAGGATTTCAAAATTCCTTCCAGTAGAGGCACAGAAAGAATAGGATGTCATTTATAGAGAGCATGGATCGAAAGAAAGTAACAAGGTCCTGTAAGAAAAACAATATATGCATTAGATTGCAAAACATACTTGATGAAGTTTCTGTGCGACTGTCAGAGTTGTATCATGCATACTAAATCATTACCTTTGGCCAAGTATCGGGTCTTAAGATGTAAAAGTAATAATCCTATCCGTAATCATTGTCCGACATAGGGGGCATTCAGAACAAGCAAACGAGCAGGGCTTACATACTGTAGAGAAGTAGATGCCAGTGATCAGTAAATCAGATACAACAAAGAACCATGCTAAAATGTATTGGACACTTCAAACAAAAAAAAAAAAGATGACTTACAACAGAAATGCCTACATGGGAGTAGCACAGCAGCAGTTGCCGATTCAAAGCATACCTTACACACATGAGAATTTGTATCATCATTTTCCAATGAGTATAGTTCTTTCTCCTTCATTTCTTGTATACGCGCCTGTATGTACAAGAATTGACCAAAAGTGCAAAAAGTTAACGTAAAAATATTTCTAACACGGTGCAATTGACAAAAATTCAAACCAAGCAACCACACAAATGAACGACAAGGTTCCTAATAACCAAAAGGCAACCTTCTAATTTACACAAAGAAAAGAAGCATCTATGCATGCAAAGAACAAGTGAAGCCTCTTCTTTTTTTTAATAATTGGCCCCTTTTCGATAACAGAGTTATCAGCGAACGGTGAGGGGCAACCATGCGTGGCAATAGAAAAGAATGAAGCCAGCGTTAGAAACAGGGGGCATCAGAAAGGACATTAATCACTGGACAAATTTAAGGAACACCATAGTGCAGAGGGCATGTGAAAAAGGTAGGAACATGAGGAGAACACAGACGAAAGAGGTAAGCTAAGCACCGAAGCTCGCAGAAGACTTAAACCGTAACCAAACATTTCGCTTAAGTACAATCACGCCAGTGAAATGTCAACTTAAGGTTGGGACTGAGCTAATAATAACTAAGGACTGAGCATAAACAGTCTGCCATAATAAAAATACCGTTGCTAAAAAATACTTTAATTATTCAAAAACATCACCAGGTATTTTTGGAATGAGAAAAGTACAAATAACATTGTCTACACTCCTTGCATGCATTAAAATTTTTCTCGGATCAGATCCTCGGATAATACATGATCACACCAAACAAAACCTTGCCTTGCAGGCATACTTGTAGATCCATCAATTACTGGATCTGCTCAATATCTAAGCCAGATAAATAAATAAAAAAAAGTTGCATTCATTCAAAGCAGATTCATGTTCTTTTAAGAAGTTTTATCGGTTTAATAAAACAAAAAGTAATGAAATTATGCAAACATATACAAGAGTTTCAACTTTCAACTAATAAACTTCAAATGCTTCATGAGGCATCAGTAATCTGGTAGGACAAATTCATGAAGTCGAGACTAAACAATTTGCGGAAAAAAATAGAAGCACGTATAATTTTTTTTTTTTTTTCATTTGATAAATATAGTTCTAGATATCTTTTTATAGCTCTCAATATATAAGATAAGAACTATATGATTACCTTCAACCGTGAAAGCATAGGTTCCAACTCAGGATTATGGTTAAACTGGTCATTCATAGGTTTAGCTTGCCTATCTGCTAACTGAATATCTTTCAAAAGACCATAGTCGCACTCAGTTTTGTTCTCTTTCTGATCATCAACTAGGTCTAGTCCATTGTTAGACAATCCATTGACATTTAATTCTGATTCACTTAAAACTCCTTTCTTCAGCTTAGCAACAAGAACCCACATGCCCGCTAAATCATTTTCTAAAGCAGCTTCTCTCTTCTTTGATTCATCAAATTTCCTGTAATATTCTTCTTCTAAAAGTTCCTTTTCAGCTAAGGCAGCTTCTAAAGCAGCTTCTCTTTGTTTCATTGCCTGCAACTTCATCTTCGTGTCATCCAAATCAAGATTCCAGTTCCCAGTATCATCATATATTGTATTAGCAACACCAGCTCTGCTAGAAGGTCGACCCTTTCTCCCTAGTTTAACCCCTTCATTTCTGTTTTCAGAAAGCTTACGAATGCCACCACCAGCAGATCTAGAAAAAGCAACTTCCTGAGCAGCGGATAATTCTTTGGCCTGTCTGGCGTTTTGCAAGGACAGCTTGGTTATCTCCTCAGTCAAATTTTTAAGTTCAGCAGCAGCAGCTGATGCCAATTCCTTTGCATAAGAAGCCTCTTCAGACAATTTCTGATTCTCAGCAAGTAGCATATGGTTCTGATCAACAAGCTGAACTCGCTCAAGATTTAGCTTCTTGTTTTCAAACTCCTGCCATAAGACAACAATAATAGAGCCCACATTACCAATGTTTGTGGGAGAAAAACTAGTTCACGAAGAAAACAACTCAAAGAGATATAGAACGAGTATTATGCATAAACAGTGACAACAACAATAACAAGCCTTTGTCCCACTACGTGGGGTCGGCAACATGAATCCTTTTTCTCCATTGTGTCCGGTTCAAAGTCAAATTCTCGTTTAAATCTAATAGAGATGCATAAACAGTGACAAAGATGATTAATTAATATTCACATCTAAACAAAAAAATGAATGAAAAAACATAATATCAATATTGAAAGAGGGCGAAAGTTGCACTTTAATTAGGACTTAGTTATATCGCATGAGCTAAAGATGACATTATAGAATACTTATCATAGAGGCATTATCAATGCATCCACGCCCAAAGATTTTGTCTTACATTCCTTTCATCTGAAATGACAATTAGTACAGTTTTCATAGTCCTGCAGGCACACTATCGTTTCAGACTTTCAGTTTATTAAAAGAGCAAAACAAACATTCAGCTAGGGGTGTCAAACTTGACCCGACCCGAAACCTAATCCGAAAAAGCCTGGATTTGGTCAACCCATTTATCCAACAGGTTGGATTCGGGTTTAAAAACTTAACCCATTTTAAAAATCATGTCGAATTCGGGTTGACCCGAAAACCTGACCACGACCGGATTTCGACCTGAATCTAATTAAAGAATTATAAAAAATACTTATTGTTGCGGGATAGGATATTCGCAACGGTAGAGTGAGTAAATTTTTCATCTTAGCAATGGACAGATATCCAACACACAAACAGAAAGAGAGAAGTAAAACACCCTATCTTTTTTACGTGGAAAGCCTAAAGAGGGAAAAACCACGAGACATCGCCTAGGTGAAAAGATTCCACTAAATTTGAGTGAATTACAAATGTTGACCCGTCCCTTGACTTAGGAGCGGTCAAATTACAGTAGTTTGGAGAGTTAGGCAAAGGTCTGACGACGGTCAGGCGGAAGTCCGACAGCATCCAGATAGAAGTTTAGCTGACGGAGAATGATCCGACAAAGGTCGGGCGAAAGTCCGACAAAGGTCGGGCGGAAGTCCGACAACGCTCGGCTGCTAGGTGGAAGTCTGGAGGCGGTCGGCGGTGATCCGACGAAGGTCGGGCTGAAATCCGGAGGCAATCGGCGGCCGGTCGATGGTCCATTGATGGTCGGGCTGAAGTCCGACGACGATCGACGGCCGAGCGGTGGTTCGACGGTGCTCGGGCGGAAATCCGGCAGCGTTCGGCGGCCGGACAGTGGTCCAACGATGGTCGGGCTAAAGTCTGGCAGCGGTCGGCAGCCGGGCGGTGGTCTAACGATGGTCGGGCTGAAGTTCGGCGGTGGTCGGAGGCCGGGCAGTGGTGCTGGAGCTCTTGAAGCTTCAGAGCTTTCTCTAATCTCTAGTCAAAAGTCCCCTTCATGTAAAGAGTGGGGGTTTATTTATAGATTTTCATGAGTGGCATACCTCATAAATATAGAGAAGATCCGGGATAGGTTCGGAGTGCTCCATCGGATGGTCTGTATTGATTCCCCCGATCATAGAGCGTTTATAGGACATTTGAATGTCTCAATGATATCAGAATTTGACGAGCTTGGGCTCGTTGGATTCGCCTTGTTGAGCCGCTCGATTCGACTATAAGCATGTCCCGTTTGGAAACCGTTTGCTAATCCAAATTGTAGTTTGAACATTCCAAAAGCGCTTCGAGTCTTTGATTTAGACCCATTTGAGCTTGGATAGAGTCGAATTTGGTGTCGTTGGGCTCATATTTTTGAGAAGATCAATTCAACTATAAGTTTGTTAAAATTAGAGTTCGGATGATCCCAATTTTAATTTTGGAAGTTTCCAACTTGATTTTGCCTTGAGATTCGTGCTGGATGAAGACTATTTTTTGGTGACGTATCACTTATATTAGAGATTTGTTGTATAATGACTCTCCATGAGAGGTAATATAATGATAAACGTGAATATTTAATATTAATAAAGTGGCATAATTGCTCGTTATCATTTTTTTCTTATCCACGTTTATTAGTTCTCTAAATCCGTATAAAATTACTGAGGGGTTGTTTGCTTCCACTAATATATGTGTAATTTATATTATTATCATATGCCAACTACAGAACAATATTTGATCTTAATTTGATGATATCCAAATAATGTATCAAATTATGAACAAACAAAGGCAGCCAGTACCAAGGACATTCATGTGAAATATGGTACGTTGAGAGTAAGAGTGGTGTTGGATGAATGATGGTTGACAAGTGTGGACAAGACATTATTAGAACGCAATTAAGACCACATCTCACCAAAACAGACCAGGATCATTCATTTGAAATATTAGCGTCCTAGCGACGTTAAGGACATGACAATTTTTATGCTTTCCTAAACCATTTTGTTGATATATATATGGAAATAAGGATTGGTGAAAAAAAATATTTTCATGACAAAAATTACGAAATCAGATTTAAGTTTGAAAGTATTATCAATGTGCAAAATTTTAATTGAAATAGGTATCCATATTTTAATTTCTTAATAAAATTTGTGGAATACATCAAGGACTTCCAACGAAGACTTCAATAAATACATCCATGCTACTCTAGAATGATTATCAATAAAAATAAAAAGGTAATAAACCCTTAAGTGAGTCAGAATATAACTTGAAACCCAAATATAAAAACAAACTAACTCAAAGGGAAGAAGCCAATAAATAATAATGAATAATGAGTAAAATACACATTGTTATTTACCTAACTCAAAGCAGAGCATTAAAATTTATGAGTAAGGAGGGATGACAACTTACTGAAATCGAACGAAAGGGGGATAGCCTAAGCATCAATGACATTGATAGGAAGTAAAAGATGGGGTAAGGGCATATGAAGGGTTTAGCATTAATTAATAGACACGTCAAGATTCAACGCCCCAACCAATAACCATCTTCAAGCTGAGATTCAGAAAAACACAATAACTTAAGTTTTAAACAATTGTGCATAAAGACGCTGTACAGTTAATAAATTTGCTAAAAAGTGTAGAATATACAACACATCCAAAAGAGTAAGATTTTGGTAAGGATGGACAGATCTTACCCAAAAATAATGGAAAACCATCGAAGATAACAATTTCAAATCACCTGTCATAAGTGAAGATGCACTTGAATCTAAAATCAAAATGTACTGACAAAGAAAACAATAATAGATCCTGAGGAGGAGACATACTAAGATATTGATAGAGACCCCTTTCACTGTAAACATATCATATTCATCATGAGTGAGAGTTAGCAACATAGTCAATAGAACCACAAAAAGAAGATGAAAACCTAGAGAAGTCGATGGATATATGTTGGGAAGTCAAGGTATAGTTGTATTTTTCCTGACAACATTCAGGATGATCATTACTGCGGCTGATCATAGGTAGAAGATTGGGGATATGAGAGTTCCTGACATGAAGAAGGGCGTCAAAGAACCTTTAGATATCAAAGCAAGAGCAGGCATCTCATAGAGGACTAGTGTGTATAGACGGAGGTGTGAAGTGGCCATATTGTGACTGAGCAAAGACATCAAGGAATGTGCAGGGGAGGCCGGCCATAAAGATAATGCAAGGAGGTCAAGCATAGAAAGTGGGTGTGGGTCATCAAGCAAAGGAGTTATTATAAACTACGAGAACAAAGGAGGGGAATAATATGACAGAGAGAGAGAGAGAGAGAGAATTAAGGAAAGGAAAGTCAGCTGGGGATTCCAAGCCTACTTTGAAACCATAGTGAAGAGAATTTAGCGTATCATTCATTAGAAAGGCCTTTATTTATATCAAAGAATACAATATCATATTTAAAAAAAAAAATTGAACTAACACCACAATCCTGAATCCATTGATAATCATCTTACGACGAGGAGGGGGATCACCCAAAATCCCATTTTCGTTGTTTGTGACGGACCGGAGAACCACCTATACGCGCTCTTGTAGCACGGTAGGAGGAAACCCGGTGCGGTGCTTACGACGAGGAGGGGGATCACCCAAAATCCCATTTTCGTTGTTTGTGACGGACCGGAGAACCACCTATACGCGCTCTTGTAGCACGGTAGGAGGAAACCCGGTGCGGTGCTTACAACGAGGAGGGGATCACCCAAAATCCCATTTTCGGTGTTTGCGGCGGACCGGAGAACCACCTATACGCGCTCTTGTAGCACGGTAGGAGGGAGCCCGGTGCGAGGCATACGACGAGGTGGGTAAGCTCTATACACGCTCTTGTAGCGTGGTAGGGAAAACCACTGGTGCTCTCGTACTGTTACTGTTAAAGACCCCATACACGCTCTTGTAGCGTGGTGGGATGAAAAATGTACGGCCGCGGTGTCTAAAGACACCTACCATACACGCTCTTGTAGCGTGGTGGGAAGGCCCAGCTCCCTACATTTCCCCCAAACGGGGGATATGCCGGGATGCTGCCGAAATTTACACTGAAGCATACATGACCTGGACAACAAAGAATATCTAACTTGAGCAACAATACAAAAGACCAGTACTCGAACAGAAGTGCATAGAACTCGAACAATTAGAGGACTGGATCCGAGCTAAACAAACAAGGGACTTGAACTGAACTACAGGGAACAGAACCCCAAATGCTAAAATGTACAATAATAATCAAAATGCAAAAGATAAGTGATAAATTTGTTTATTTGAACAAACACCAAGTTAACAGCAGGAGACTCGTGGTGGACTTTCAAATGTGATTGACTTAAACATCAGTCAACTATGAAATGTACAAGTACTACCCACCTGGAGCAATTAAAGACCGATCATGCAAACAAATAGTGCCTGTTGATTGAAAAAGGCAACACTGGCAATTGGTAACGGAGGACCTGTCACTGCAAATAAGTACAATCAAGACCACCTGAGATTGGTGACAGGTGGATACAGTGCAGGAACAATGGCTCCTCTGCGAATACTTCTAGGAGATCATATTAGACATGACCAGTCCCTATACATAAGCATGATCCATTTGTGGATAACAACAGTAGGTACATTGTGATCATGGGGAACCTCTGTGGACACAAATGTATACAAGGGTATATGGTGAGTACGAATACTAACCGATCCCTCAGGCAGAATCGACCAGCAAGAGGGACATCCCCTGCAAGAATGGAAGAGATGTTTGAGCAAATTCGAACTAAACTTCCTGGTGTTTCAAAGTTTCTTCTTTGCCTTTTGTCTGAGAGAAGATATCTCCAACATCGATAAGCCTTGAAAATACGAATAATCTTTGAAGTCTGGCGTTAATATACCATGCACACTAATGGTGTTATAATACCGCCTTCGCCGATGCTATTCAACCAAGAAGTACAAATACTCACCGATCCCTCAGGCAGAATCGACCAGCAAGAGGGACATCCCCTGCAAGAATGGAAGAGATGTTTGAGAAAATTCGAACTAAACTTCCTGCTGTTTCAAAGTTCCTTCTTTGCCTTTTGTCCAAGAGAAAACATCTCTGATATTAATAGGCCTTGGAAGTGCGAATAATCTTCAAAGCTTGGCGTTACAATACGATGTACCATGCTTACCGAGGGTGCTGCCGTATCGTCCTCTGCCGATGAGGTTCAATCAAGGAATACAAGCATATATCCGGACACCCCTCCGTACTACATGCAAATATTATAAAATCCCCTTTTTTGCATGTATTATGATAAGCATGATGGGTTATGAATGTGTATAAGCGCATCGTATGTGTATGTCTAAAAACTTATATACGTGCATTTTTAAGAGTATGCCCACATGCATTTACATAAGCAGAGGATTTCACTCTAGTGTGTCATCTGACACTGTTATTACATTTCAAATCCTCCTTCCATAAGAAGCAGAGGGTTTCACTCTAGTGTGTCATCTGACACTGTTATTACATTTCAAATCCTCCTTCCATAAGAAACAGAGGGTTTCACTCTAGTGTGTCATCTGACACTGTTATTACATTTCAAATCCTCCTTCCATAAGAAGCAGAGGGTTTCACTCTAGTGTGTCATCTGACACTGTTATTACATTTCAAATCCTCCTTCCATAAGAAGCAGAAGGTTTCACTCTAGTGTGTCATCTGACACTGTTATTACATTTCAAATCCTCCTGATGTATAAGCAGAGGGTTTCACTCTAGTATGACATTTGACATTAATACTGCATTTCAAATCCTCCTGCTGTATAAGCAGAGGGTTTCACTATAGTGCGCCATTCAACACATTGTATATGAATGTATCATGTGTAATGCATCCATCGGCAAACACCCGCACGGGCCCCGACGAGCGTGTTATTGGTACACACGTGACGTCTGGGGATGCTGCGCGGGTCAATAAGTTTGAACATGATCCTCCTAAAGCAAGAAAATAGGAGTCGACAATGTTCAATAAATATTTATAAAATGCCCCCCAAACACCAGCATGGGCCCCGGCGAGCGTGTTATTGGTACACACGTGACGTCTAGGGATGCTGCGCGGGTCAACAAGTGAATTCAGGTTCGAGCCCGATCCTTCTATTCAGGTAAATAGGAGTTGACACGGCTCGAACTATCAAATAAATATGCGGTCGCAAGATCGACCGGGATATTTATTTTACATTCATATTAGGCCTTCAAGGCTTATAATCAAGAGAATTCAGTAACAAGGGCATAAAGCCTACGAAACCCGATCCTCTGTCAATCATTAGGCAGAGTCGACAAGGTTCAAAACATGAAAATATGAATGACCCCATACCCCGATGATGGCCGTGTTGAACGCATATCTCAACCGGAGGGGTTCATTCCAAATAATCAAAATACTATCCCAAATTTCGCAAAATCCAAAACTCCACAAAACTCCCAAAATCTTAAATTCCCTACAAAATCCAATCTTCTGAAAAATCCCAAAATCCAAAAATCTTTCCAACTCCAGATATTTAAAATTTGAAATCCAATTACAAAATCGCTTAAAGCGAAATCCATCCATCCACCGTAATAGTTTGCCGAGGTGGACAAATCAAAATTTACTTCAGCTCAGAAAGAGCTAATGCCTGGTCGAAAATATCACTAGGATCCATTCTCAAACAATCTCCTGCCAGCAAGGACGTGGTACGAGTCCTCTAACCGGCAGTTTCGCCGCCAAATGGCACTGCAGGATAAACGGTTATGACTCGGGGCCCTCTGAACCAGGTGGTCGCCGCCAAATGGCATCATTATATTATGGTTATGGCCAGAGCCCGTATGCTCCCCAATGGCATCAAATCCTTGAGACATGAATCAATAGGATATGATTGATAGGGCATAAAGCACTCTGTTAGCTAAGGTGGATTCAAATTTGTCCCCTTAGACAAACATTCATCCCAGGTCTAAAAGGTACCCTTGGACGAAGCAACCCATGGCTGCCGACAAGGATCCTTCTGTCAGGTTGGGTCGACTACCTCCTCTGACTAAGTAGACCAGGGATCACGATGGCCCGGGACGACGGAACCATGGGATCTTGATCGGGTCTATCATCCATTCCCCCACCATCCGTTTTAAGTGCAAGATGGCGAAAATTTCTATTTTAAATATCAAATCTCCAAATTCTCAAATCCCTCAATTTTCCAGTACCCTAAACATCAATGCTGCTACTATATGCCAGATCCACGTATCTCTACGTATCTGATTGACGACTAGCCTTAATCGAAAGTTCTCTCTCATTATTGGGAGGGGTAATTAACTATAGGGGCTTGCGCCTATAGGAAACCAGAACTCAGATCATAAAGTCCTCGCAAAATGAGGGCGAAATCTCTGGGTAGTGTCTTATCTACTATCTCATCTGCCTTCCAAAATTTACCCCGGAACTTAGTTCGTTAAAACTCCCCCCTAAAAGAAAGCACAAAAGAGCGGGCGGAGGCCGGGGTCGAATTTTCGGAGCCCACAATTGATTGGAAAAATAGACTAAAAACAAATATTATCCATAAATAATTATGGTTAACACAATTTGATGAAGTGATAATTACACCTAAAAGCAACCAAGCTACTCTTTAAACATAAATTTATAAAATATATCATATACAACACCCTAAAATTTTAATTGTTTCAAAATCAACAATGTTAAAAATAATACGAAATACTAGAAATATTCTATTGTCAGGAGAAACATAGGTTGGTGTCATGAAACCCTTTAAATAGAAAAAAAACTAAACTCTTAAACATTGAGCATCTTATTGTGTATCGATTGAAGTTTAATTAAAAACTCTAAAATCAAGCATGCTTATATTGGGGCACTCTTGAGATGGATAACCACCTAAGAAGTCACACAAAAGGGATAAAATTGTGAAGATAATATCTCAATATTTAAGAGTTTGGACAATTACAAATGATATTAAAATAACACATTAAAAGATGAAAATATAGTGTGATACAGCAAAATATTCTACATCATTAGAGCTATATGGTGATACCACCCATTGAACTTTTATGGGCCACATCTAGAATAATATCGTCCAAGTGAATGATCCTGGGTTAAGGATGATGACAAGGATGTCAATTACTTAAGTAGAGAAGAATATGAAATCTCTTAAATAAAATAAAGTTAAACTCTTAAACATTCAGACAACTTTTGGTCTAGCAGATAGGACTTCATTAAAAATTCTAAAGTTAAGCACGCTTGTATAAGAGCACTCATGGGATGTGTGACCTACTGAAAAGTTACACAAATAGAACAAAATCGTGAGGTCATAAGGTCAAAGTAGATAATGTCTTGATAGTTGACAGTTTACATGAGATTTTGATATGCAAGAAAGTTTTGCTTTGTATGGTTGTATGTGTTGCAGCATATGAATAATTTAATTCATACTAGCATGGCAAAATGTTAAGAGAACTGTCATATTTTGTGCCTCTGTAAGAATTAAAAAGTAAATATTTTACCTCTGTAAGAATTAAGAAGTTAATATTTTAGAGTTATATATATATATATATATATATATATATATATATATATATATAGAGAGAGAGAGAGAGAGAGAGAGAGAGAGAGAGAGAGATGTCAATTTTGAATGATAGTTAACTGTTATACTGGCTCATCCATCTTTTCAATCATATTGAAGTAACCTAAATTTACTTTAAATCTTAAGTCATTCAAATTTGTTATACTCTCTGTATATATATATATATATACACACACACACACACATAAGTAACGTTGTTGAAGGAGTGATTCTACAACTTTTAGGGGATGTTCAAGCACCTATACCTTAAAAAATGGAGCTGTGAAATGTCCGGTATGGGCATTGCTGCCATCTAATTTCTCAGTTAAATGAATGATGAATTATGAATCATAAATATCAGGTTTTATATGTAAACAAATTTACAAAAAGCATGAGAACAACTAATAAGTATATTCTGACGAAATACCATTATCTGCAATTTAGACTTTAGCTCGCCAATTTCCTCAACCACATTTTGCTCATGAGTTAAAGATGGCACTTCACTTTTGACTGAATTGAGCTGCTGCTGCAGTTGCAGGAGCTTCTCTTGCAATTCATTATTTTCAGCACACTGCGGGTGATGGAAAGCAAGTTTATGGCAAGAAATACGAGTTACAAAAATAGCGCACCCTAGCACCTGAATGATTTTCATTACGTAATCTAACATTAATGATAAAGCACGCAATTGATTTTAATTCACAGAAGAACAGTATCGCGTGCTGGAAATGGTACAAGAATGTGAAGGATAGTACTACAAACCTTTTTATTTAGTTGTTCCTGTAGAATCCGATTGTCTGCCGACTTTATCTGCAGTCATCGAATAAATTTTTTTTCTAAAGAGATTAATAACTATATCTTGCAGCATTGAGACAATAAACAAGGTTGTGCAGCAACTTCACAAGCTACAAATAATTCCAATCCACTGCAGTCTTTCAGACTATACATGAATAAAAAGGTAAATATTATTACCTCTAGCTCAAATCCTTTCTCACTGCACTGAACCATCAATCTCATGACATTCTGCTTTTCAAAGTAAAAAAAATTAATAGGGGGAATTGGAGAGGACAGAAAATATATAAGCTGTAGTGGTAGCAGCTATAGATGTTTGTGTTGCTAATTTACAAAAAAAAAAAAAGTGACAGAAGGCAAACCTGTTGCATATCAACCAAAGACACATTGGCCATTGAGGCTTCCTTACTTTCAATAATGCGCTGCTCTAAAACCCGCATTTGATTTCTTTTTTCCTCAATTTCCCTTTCCAAATTTTGAATCTGCAACTGGCAAAAAAGGTACCATTCAGTAACACGAGGGTTGTTACTCTGACGGGAGAAAAGAAACTTGATCTGCTACAGCATACATGTTTTGCTTTTGCATATCACTTCTTCAACAAAAGGTTTAGATAGCGCATATCACTTCTTCAACAAAGGTTTAGATAGTGAAAGGCAGCTAAAGGGATTGATCTACCTAGTTGCACCTGGGACCTCCAAGTAACAATGGAAGCAGCTTCACCACTCCGTTGGGTCCACCAAATCATCCTTTCCATGTGGGGTCTAGAGGCGGCCAAAAGCCGTGCATATCCAATTTTTTTACAAGTTCAAGACAATTGTGTTCGATCCGTAAGTTCTCTGAGTATGGTAATTAAAGATGAAATTCAAAAGTAAATGTCTGGCACCTATGTCACTGAGTATGGTAATTAAAGATGTGCCACAGCTAGCATATTAGCCTCAGAGTTCAAAATTATACATTGGCTATAACAAAATAAAGATTGAGCCACCCAAACTGAAAGCTACCAAATAAGCCCAAACTCCCCGCCCGTCCTTGGACTTCACTCTTCACCCTTCCTTACTACTCCAGGATCCAAGACCCAAATCATCTGACTCCCAACTGCCGACCTATTCCCACATGCAATGTGCTACACCCATAGCACTTTTTTTTGAGAAATTACAATTATGTGACTCGAACAAATGACCTGACAAAAAAAAACTTCTTCAATCATTAGGTCGTGGATCCTTTCACCACATACATTAGGAGATAGGAAATAAGGGATTGCACTAACCCTCCTCTCCCGTTAAATACCTTTTCCCTCGTAATGGCCAACCGTTAGTACTTTATCATATCCTTCTTCCTCCTAAGCTATAGTCCCTAATTTTTCATTCACCATCGAAAGTCATCACAGTCGGACAAACCATCCTCAGTAATGCTTATCTGTCAGAAGTTCTTGAACATGGCTTCTGTTGCAAAATTATGAAAAAAGTACTAGTAACCAGATTCATACTAGTACTTGCATTGGAACACCATGTCTTTGAACAAAAACAACTGGAAAGCAAATATCATGCCATGGAGATGTTTCTACTGGAGAACTTTTCTGCGTTCAAAGCTTATCAGACAGGACGGCCTGAAGAATCTTCTTCAAGGACGGTTACAGCTAAAAAGCAGCCCGACTGTTGCTAAGCAGTTTTTGGATATCAAACGGACCTCCCAAATCTTAATGTGACAAATTTACCCTCTTTTGCAATTAGTTTCGCTATAGCATCTGCTGCTCTAACTAATTGTCCACCCTTTCCAAGTGCGATTTCTATGTTATGTATGGCCATACCTAAGAGCATATCGGTTGAAGTAGATTCTTCTTTTTTCTCAATCAAAACCCCTTCCCAAACCGTACAAGCTTCTTCCAAAATATACATGCTGTCGAGATTATTGAGGAAGCCCCAAACAAGATTGATGTGGATGATAATATATCTATTGCAGATTTAATCGTGTCAACAATAAAAAACAAGCAAGCCCTAATGCACCGAAGTCTGTGGCAGATGATAAGGAGGATGAGGGATTTGTTGCAACCAGCGGCACAGGCATAACACGTAAGGTGCATGAAAGGGATGACCAGAAGTCTTATGCTGAATTTTTTCTTTTTACCGCTGTTTACCGCTTGTGTATTGTTGATCTTTTTTTTTTTCAGGACTGACATGATTTTTTCTGTTGGGAATGTCGTTATTTTTAGAAGTCAAATTGATGAACTTTTAACTGACCAGTACCTCGAGAACAATAATTTAGATGCCTTTACTGTTTTGCTAGCTAAGAAGAACTAGCCATGGCCATGACTTTACTAGCCATTTCTTTTTGTTTCTTCCGTGCATTGGGTATGTCGTCAGTTATTTAAAAAAAATTATGTTTCAATGTTCATTTTTTTTTCTGGTCAATTAAATTTTGCTCTGTTTGCGTCATGCCAGAATTACTCAAAATATAAGCACGATACCAAATTGTATGCCGCCCATATCAATAAAGAATCTGTTGGGGCTTACAATCTCTTACTGTTACTTGTGGCCAACAATGAGCATTAGACCCTTTTGGTAGCAAACTTGAAGAACAAAGTTTGGCATTTTTTAAATTCCTTGCCCAACCTGACTCACAAGGCCGTGTTTCCTCAAATTGTGAGTAAAGATTTGTATTCATACACTTCCACCTAAAATTTGTACTCCAGTAGATTGAATATTATATGATGTCAACATGTTGTGCAGATTAATCATCTTTATAAAGAAAAACAACTTTGATGACATTCGGCAGTGGCCGATCCTAACTGTCGGTGGTGTGCCAACCCAGAAAAATAGCTTTGATTGCGGAAAGTTTGTTTGTAAATATATGGAGGTTGTTATCCAACATCAGGCTGTCAAGTAAACTGAGCATAAAGACTAGCAAGATAAAATAACTAAATTCAAAGCAGAACTCGCATACGCCATTCTTTGTGCAACCCAAAAATAATTGATCAGAAGTTGTCATTCATTATTTGCAAAGATATTCTTCATTTGTATTTGATATTCTTCATAGTTGTCATTCATTTGCAACGGTACACAACAATAGTAAGTATAGAAGATAGAAAAAACATGATTGAATATGTTATAATAACTTCATTATGAGAATAGAGAACAGTGCAGAGTGGTACACAGTGGTACACAACAACAGTACACAGCAGCACACAGGAACAGTAAGCATAGAAGATAGAAAAAACATGACTGAAAAGGTTTAGATGTTGTCCACTACAAACTCAACTGTAATCCCAGAGCTAATGCCTTAGTAGTGTCAAGCCTCAACTGAATGTTGTTGACCACTTGTTCTTGATTCTGTAAAGCTCCTTCAACCGATCATGGCTGTGGAGGTCCCCTTCAATAATCATTTCAGCCTAGGTTCTCTCGAACTCCTCCTCAGAATCACACTTGCTTAAGCACCTATAAAAAAAGGCCTCTGACTTTATTGTTGTTATTGAAACACCACACCTTGGACGGAGCCTTCTTGCTGATGTGTCATTGGCACAACCTATGACATGTCCGAGGTAATGCAACTTCTATTGCCCTAGTCATTGTCTGGTCCTAATCAATAAATATTGTTATGGAATGCTTATCACCCATTATTCGTAAAAATATTTTAAATAACCAGACAAATGATTCAATTGTCTCCTCCGATAAAAATGTAACCCTAACAGAACATTCTGCCAATGATTTTTAACTCTAACAAAAGGTGCACAAACTAAATTATATTTGTTAAGTCTATAGCTAGTATAAAAAATTATCATATCTCTAAAGCAGTCATAATCTATTCTCCCAAACCCATCAACTAAAAAAAAACTCAACAATCTATCATCCTCATCAGTTTGGACATCCCATGCAAAAGATGTTGTCATCAACTAGTCGATCTTTAAATAATTCAATTAAATAATTGGTGTCCCCATACTCAATCTTCGCTCTTCTCTCTTTCTAAATATAGTTATATGCATCCCTTTTAGAGAATCCAATATTTTCTAAACCTCCAACTCCATCCGCTAGATAGGTAAATGCATCAATGGGTCCTATCCCAGCTTCTGCCATTGATTTAAGAACTGATGTATTCTCATCACTGATATTCCTACAAGATCTAAGCAGATGTTAATCTTCTCACCTAACTAATTCGTGATTGTGGCTCTCTATGCATTTTTGCACCGTCCAAACTCCATCTTCATCCACTAAAATCTAATCAAAGCGGGACACCCCGTCCTGGTATTTAATTTTTGGTATTTTGATTGGGAATTTAAGTCAATACCTTTCTTAAATCCAACTTCAAAACAGACAAAATCCTTGCATCTTATGTTTTTTAATTAGGCCAGTAATTGTGACGTTCTTTGCGAACACTAAAACCAACATTATGAGCATGGTGGCAATACATATCATATGCTTCCTTCTTAAGAGTTATAAGCACCCTATGCATAAGAGAAATTTATTTAATATTCTAATATAAACATGGTAGTACAAAAAAAACACAGAGGTACACAGCATCTGTGTACAACAGCAGCACACAGCGGTACAAAGCAGCAATACACAGAAGCGGTAATACACAACAATAATACATATCAAATTATGTTTTTATCTAGACTTGCACGCAGAATCCAAACTTCCATATAAGCATGTGCAGAGTAATATAAATTCGGAGATACAAAAAAGATTTGAACGATACACCCTAAACCAATAAAAACTCTACATTTTCAAAGGAAAAATAGTAAAACCTCTTCGAAGTTTTGAATTTACCAATATTATCCCCGACTTATCTCCCGTAGTTCGATGCGGTAAGCCTTCCTGGATATTTTGCGTAATGCCTTCAACTTCTTCGCAGAATTCGACATCCTCCAAACCGGTTTTCATCTTCATAGCCTCTTTCTTTCTTTTCTTTCTCAGCTTTATTCTAAGGAGAAATACTTTCTCAGGTGACGAAAATAGTCCGCTAATATCCTAAACCCTAGATATTGGAGCGTTTCTTTTCAATTTTCACGTCTGGTCCGAGTTGGGTCGTCGGGTCGCGCGGTAAGTTTGAAAAGACGCAACAAATATTTAAATTCCATCAAGTCGGGTCGTTGTGTCTTCAGGTCATCGGGCCGCCACGTGGCGGCATTTTATTGAAGTCCGGACATAGAGCTACGTCCGGACTCCGCACAGAATAATTTCTCCAATGATTGTCACAAAAAATGAATCTCTAATGGGCAAATATAGTCACTTTTTATAAATTGGAAAATCAATGAGAATAAATTCAAGAGGTGATGGATCAAATTTCTAACAATCTAATTGACGAAAACAATTTCAACAATATTCATCTTATATTTAAAACGGATGGAATCAATGATGTGACGTCAATTTTTTTATTGAAATATACATCTCTTCAAGAATAGTCATTTGCTAAAAATGAATTATGGCATGGAGGCACATAGCAATTATAGAAACATGGGAAGTCAAAGCCTCGTCATAATAACTTGCATGGTAACAAATTGTGGGCTCCGAAAATTCGACCCCGGCCTCCGCCCGCTCTTTTGTGCTTTTCTTTTCGGGGGGAGTTTTAACAGGTTATGTTCCGAGGTAAATTTTGGAAGGCAGATGAGATAGTAGATAAGACACTACCCAGAGATTTCGCCCTCACGTTGCGAGGACTTTATGATCTGAGTTCTGGTTTCCTATAGGCGCAAGCCCCTATAGTTAATTACCCCTCCCGATAACGAGAGAGAACTTTCGATTAAGGCTAGTCATCAATCAGATACGTAAAGACACGAATTGTCTGGCATATAGTAGCAGCAATGGGTTGAAGGTTTGAAAGTTTGAAGATTTGAGAATTTGAAAAGTTGGGAGATTTGGAGATTTAATATTTAAAATTGAAAATTGCACCATCTTGCACTTAAAGCAGATGGTGGGGGAATGGATGATAGACCCGATCAAGATCTCATGGTTCCGTCGTCCCGGGCCATCGTGGTCCCTGGTCTACTTAGTCAGAGGAGGTAGTCGACCCAACCTGACAGAAGGATCCTTGTCGGCAGCCATGGGTTGCTTCGTCCAAGGGTACCTTGTAGACCTGGGGGGGAATATTTGTCTAAGGGGACAAATTTGAATCCACCTTAGCTAACAGAGGGCTTTGTGCCCTATCGATCATATCCTATTGATTCATATCTCAAGGATTTGATGCCATTGGGGAGCATACGGGCTCTGGCCATAACCATAATATAATGGTGCCATTTGGCGGCAACCACCTGGTTCAGAGGGCCCCGAGTCATAACCGTTTATCCTGCAGTGCCATTTGGCGGCGAAACTGCCGGTTAGAGGACTCGTACCACGTCCTTGCTGGCAAGAGATTATTTGAGAATGGATCCTAGTGATATTTTCGACCAGGCATTAGCTCTTTGTGAGCTGAAGTAAATTTTAACTTGTCCACCTCGGCAAACTGTTGCGGAGGATGGATGGATTTTGCTTTTAAGCAGTTTGATAGTTGGATTTCAATTTTTAAATATCTGGAGTTGGAAAGATCTTTGAATTTTGGGATTTTTCAGAAGATTGGATTTTGTAGGGAATTTGGGTGGTACTTGGAGATATTTGAAATGGACCCCTCCGGTTGATATTTTCATTCAACACGGCCATCATCGGGGTGTGGGGTCATTCATATTTTTATGTTTTGAACCTTGTCGACTCTGCCTAATGATTGACAGAGGATCGGGTTTCGTGGGCTTTATGCCCTTGTTATTGAATTCTTTTGATTATAGGCCTTGAAGGCCTAATATGAATGTAAAACAAATATCCCGGTCGATCTCGCGACCGCATATTTATTTGATAGTTCGAGCCGTGTCAACTCCTATTTATCTGAATAGAAGGATCGGGCTCGAACCTGAATTCACTTGTTGACCCGCGCAGCATCCCTAGACGTCACGTGTGTACCAATAACACGCTCGCCGGGGCCCATGCGGGTGTTTGGGGGGCATTTTATAAATATGTATTGAACCTTGTCGACTCCTATTTTCTTGCTTTAGGAGGATCATGTTCAAACTTATTGACCCGCGCAGCATCTCCAGACGTCACGTGTGTACCAATAACACGCTCGTCGGGGCCCGTGCGGGTGTTTGCCGATGGATGCATTACACATGATACATTCATATGCATGCATGATTCTTGAAATACAATTATAGTGTTGAATGGCGCACTATAGTGAAACCCTCTGCTTATACGGCAGGAGGATTTGAAATGCAGTATTAATGTCAAATGTCATACTAGAGTGAAACCCTCTGCTTATACAGCAGGATGATTTAGAGTGCAATAACAGTGTCAGAGGACACACTAGAGTGAAACCCTCTGCTTCTTATGGAAGGAGGATTTGAAATGTAATAACAGTGTCAGATGACACACTAGAGTGAAACCCTCTGCTTCTTATGGAAGGAGGATTTGAAATGTAATAACAGTGTCAGATGACACACTAGAGTGAAACCCTCTGCTTCTGTAAGTGCATGTGGGCATACTCTTAAAAAAAATGCACGTATATAAGTTTTTAGACATACACATACGATGCGCTTATACGTAATGCAGGATGATATACATTCATAACCCATCACGCCTATTATAATACACGTATAAGGGATATTTTAGAATATTTGCATGCTGCGTAGAGGGGTGTCCGGCTGGTCAGGCAATTTACTAGATCAGTGAAGCCTTATTTCGAGTTTTACCGGTGCCCTATATTTGTTTGTACGAGGGTTACAGATCCGGTGGTCTGATGCCGTGTTTTAGTGACCCATGGGTCTTACTATCGATCCCCAGGAAGTTTAGTTTGGATTTGCTCGACCATCTCCTCCGTTCTCATGTGAGGTGCCCTTCTCCTGGGAGGGTTTTATCCGCATATATGCTTGCATTCTTTGGTTGAGCCTCATCGGTGGGGACGGTACGGCAGCACCCTCGGTAAGCATGGTACGTCGTATTGCAACGCCAAGCTTCGAAGATTATTCGCACTTCCAAGGCTTATTAATATCAGAGATGTTTTCTCTTGGACAAAAGGCAAAGAAGGAACTTTGAAACACCAGGAAGTTTAGTTCGAATTTGCTCAAACATCTCTTCCATTCTTGCAGGAGATGTCCCTCTTGCTGGTTGACTCTGCCCGAGAGAGCGGTGAGTATTTGTATGATGTTGGACAGCATCGGCGAAGGCGATATTATAACACTACTAGTGTGCATGGTATATTAACGCCAGACTTCAAAGATTATTTGTATTTTCAAGGCTTATCGATGTCGGAGATATCTTTTCTCAGACAAAAGGCAAAGAAGAAACTTTGAAACACCAAGAAGTTTAGTTCGAATTTGCTCAAACATCTCTTCCATCCTTGCAGGAGATGTCCCTTTTGCTGGTCGATTCTGCCTGAGAGGTCAATTGGTATTCGTACTCAACATATACCCTTGTATATATTTGTATCCACAGAGGTCCCCCATGATCACAATGTACCTACTGTTGTTATCCACAAATGGATCATGCTTATGTATAGGGACTGGTCATGTCTAATATGACCTCTTAGAAGTATTCGCAGAGGAGCCATTGTTCCTGTACTGTATCCACCTGTCACCAATCTCAGGTGGTCTTGATTGTACTTATTTGCAGTGACAGGTCCTCCGCTATCAATCGCCAGTGTTGCCTTTTTCAATCAATAGGCACTATTTGTTTGCATGATCGGTCTTTAATTGCTCCAGGTGGGTAGTACTTGTACATTTCATAGTTGACTGATGTTTAAGTCAATCACATTTGAAAGTCCACCACGAGTCTCCGGCTGTTAACTCGGTGTTTGTTCAAATAAACAAATTTATCACTTGTCTTTTGCATTTTGATTATTTTTTTGCACATTTTAGCATTTGGGGTTCTGTTCCCTGTAGTTCAGTTCAAGTCCCTTGTTTGTTCAGCTCGGATCCAGTCCTCTAATTGTTCGAGTTCTATGCACTTCTGTTCGAGTGCTGGTCTTTTGTATTGTTGCCCAAGTTAGATATTCTTTGTTGTCCAGGTCTTGTATGCTTCAGTGTAAATTTCGGCAGCATCCCGGCATATCCCCCGTTTGGGGGAAATGTAGGGAGCTGGGCCTTCCCACCACGCTACAAGAGCGTGTATGGTAGGTGTCTTTAGACACCGCGGCCGTACATCTTTCATCCCACCACGCTACAAGAGCGTGTATGGGGTCTTTAACAGTAACAGTACGAGAGCACCAGTGGTTTTCCCTACCACGCTACAAGAGCGTGTATAGAGCTTACCCACCTCGTCGTATGCCTCGTACCGGGCTCCCTCCTACCGTGCTACAAGAGCGCGTATAGGTGGTTCTCCGGTCCGCCGCAAACATCGAAAATGGGAATCTGGGTGATTCCCCTCCTCGTTGTAAGCACCGCACCGGGTTTCCTCCTACCGTGCTACAAGAGCGCGTATAGGTGGTTCTCCGGTCCGCCGCAAACACCGAAAATGGGAATCTGGGTGATTCCCCTCCTTGTTGTAAGCACCGCACCGGGTTTCCTCCTACCGTGCTACAAGAGCGCGTATAGGTGGTTCTCCGGTCCGCCGCAAACACTGAAAATGGGAATCTGGGTGATTCCCCTCCTCGTTGTAAGCACCGCACCGGGTTTCCTCCTACCGTGCTACAAGAGCGCGTATAGGTGGTTCTCCGGTCCGCCGCAAACACCGAAAATGGGAATCTGAGTTCAGAAATTATACCTGTGCGGGGTTGACAGTGCTGATGTCGAGGTCGGGGTCGAGGACTATCCCCACCACGCTACAAGAGCGTGTATAGGGCTTACCTGCCTCGTCGTACCTGTTGCACTGGATTCCCCCCAACCGTGCTACAAGAGCGCGTATAGGAGGTCCACCAGCGCATCAAGCGCGCCGAGGACAGGATTTGGGACTTACCTTGCGCGTGTCGTCGGCGACAGTGTCGGCTCGTGGAGGCAAGAGGGGAGTACATTTCTTTATCATTTATTATAACTAATTATAATTAATAATAATTAAGATCATTAATTATTATTAATGAAGTAATCATAATTAATTAAAAATAATTAATTACTATTAATAAAAAATTAATTATTATTAATTAAATAATTAATTATAATTAATTTATATTAATTATAATTAATTAAAAAATTAAAGGTAATTAATTAATTATTAATAGAAATTAATTAAGATTAATTAAACATGATTAATTAACATTATTAATAATTAATTCTATTAATTATTAAATAATTATAATAAATTAAAATTAATTCATAATTAATATAAATAATGATAATTAAGTAGAATTTAGATTTGTTTTGAGTAGGATTAGGAAACTCAAATGCTCACAGAGGGATAAGTTCTCTGTTTCTCTCTTTTTGCTTGCCTTAAGAGGCCGTTCAGTAATCGGATTTACAGGATTTGGCCGAAGCAGCACGCAGAAGGGAGGAATTACCTTCACGGCTAGTGAGCCCCCGCTGTTGCTCGCGTTCTAACAGGAAGGGAGAATCGCTGGAGGAGCGAAGTCGACTAGCGGGAAGGAACCGGAGAAGCGACTCGTGCGATTTTCCAGAACAGGCGAGCTCCCTTGTTGCTTCCGATCGCAATGTCGTAACTTCCGGCTGACAGGAAGGGAGTCGTCGAAGGAAGCAGAGTCGAACAGCGATGCTAGGCCGAAGAAGCACGTGATCGGGAGGAAATTACCTTCACGCGAGCAAGCTCCTGCTGCTTCTTCCGATTCGACTGGAGGGAACGTCGTCGGAGGAGCGGGATCGAACAGCAGTTGGGAGCCGAAGAGGCGACTTGTGCAACCTTCACAGCAGGCGAGCTCTGTTGTTGCTCCCGATCGCAATGTCGTAACTTCCGATCGACAGGAAGGGAGCGTCGTCGGGAGAGGCGAAGTTGAACAGCAACTGGGAGCCGAAGAAGCTGCGAGAGGGGGAGATTTTGTCGTGAGTCCAGTAAACCAAAGAGCAGAGGCTTCGGTCTCATTTTAACGCCAAGGGAGATCGTGGGGGCGAGGCGACGTCGACGTGCAAGTTGCGAGATCCACGGGATCTGGACAGCGACGACGTGGGAGACAAATCGCGTGAGAAGCGGCTTCTTCGTGCGAATTCCGGCGCTAGGCAGGTATGTAGGATTTTTTTTGTTTGTTTGCTGTCTACAGTATGCGGGTCAACACAAATGTACACTCAGTCAATGAGAAATCAAAAAATCACTCATGACAAGGCCATTGTTGATGCCTAAGCCCCTACAACCACTCAAACCATGGTTTTTAATAGTCTAAGGACATTAATAAAAAAAAAATTTAACTTCACCACCTCATTATAATTCGTAAGGGCACTATGTCAGCATTCTTATGCTAAGAATCAATATTCAATAATTTATAATTATTATAAAATTGATTTCCTACAAATTTTTGTAAGTTTTAACATGAAAGCCTCCCCCTCCCTTCCTAGCACACATGTAAACAACTGGGGCATGTAGATGACAAAGAAAAATATGAGAGAATAAATTCTTCTAAAAATAATTTTTTTCAAAAGTGATTTGAATTGAGGAAGAAACTCTAGGAAGGAGTGTAAGAATCTCACTTCTATTATTTCTAAGGACAGCAACACTCACCTCAATAATAATAAATCTTGAAAAAAAGATAAAAGTTGTAAAGAAGTTGCCTTTCATGTTTTATTTTTTAAATAGAAACTCACACTATCCCTTAAAATGAATTATAATCAACAATTTTTATTATTTTAAAATAAGATGGCTTCTAATACATTTTTTATTTTAAATTGTGAATGTTATTTTAATCTTATAAAGAAACAAGACAATTTACATCAAAATAGAGGCCTAAGAATGCATGTGTATGTACATAAATAAAAATATTATGTAGCTACATTGATTTTTGACTTGAGAGCGTAGATGAGAGAGAGAGAGAGATTCTGCATCGATAACAAAAATTCATTTCATAAATGATTGGAATTGAGAGAGATAATGTGCTAATGATTGTAAAGGTCTCTATTTTTTTTTTCAATGGGTCATCCTATCTCTTGAATTATGGAGGTCAACCTTAGAGTTTAAAACCGAATATATAGAGTATAATGTTAGTAGTACTAGATCTAGTGGGGAGATTAAAATTTTGGGCGACCAAGTCATTAATAAAAGTACAGGTTTTAGATATCTTGGGTCTATTGTTCAGATGGTGAAATAGATGGAGATATTATTAGTAGAATTCAAGTTGGATGTTTGAAGTGGAGGAATGCATCGAGCTTGTTGTGTGATAGAAAAGTCCCCCTCAAATTTAAGGAAAAATTCTATAAGATGGTGGTGAGACCTACAACGCTTTATGGTGCAGAATGTTGGTCATTAAAAGAGCATCATAATATTAAGTTAAGTGTTCCATAGATGAGGAAGCTCAGGTGGATGAGTGGTTTTACTCTTAGAGACAGGATACAAAATGAGCATATACATGAAAAGGTTAGAGTTGCTCCAGTGGAAGATAAGATTAGAGAGAGTCACTTTAGATGGTTTGGTCATATAAAACGGCGGCCTTTCGATGACCAGGTTAGGAGAATAAATTTATTAGATTTGGCTTATGTTAAGAAAGAAAGAGGTAGACCTAAAAAGACTTGGTAAGAAAATATTAAAAAAGACATTTATTTATTAGATTTAAATGAGAATTTGACTCTTAACCGGACACAATGGAGCAAAAAGATTCATATAGCCAACACCACATAGTGGGATAAAGGCTTCATGTTGTTGTTGTTGTTGTTGGGTCATCCTATCTCTTACCTCAGCAGTAATAGATTATATAAAAGAAAACGGTCAAAACTGTGTAAGGGCTTCAGTTCAAAATGGAACCATCTCCATTCATGTTTTTAAAATAAAAGCTTCCAAAAAAGAGAATTTTTTTTCCTTGTAATATGACATTTCTAGCCTTCCTTATCAATTGTTCTATAATATATCAAATTTCCCATTGTTTTAATTATTCAAAATTTGAAAAACAGTAAAGCAAACTCCAAAACATATAACTTTCAGCTAGGCCAATTAGACAACCTTAGAAATTTAAAAGTGCTCAACCCTTCACCATTTGGAAAAAAAAAGGTTTTCACACACTCTTTCCCATAATAATAGCATATAAATTACAATGGAAAGATATACAGATCATTAAGCAATCCAATGTTACCACTTTATATGGTAAAGATATTATAGTGCCTGACATCATCAAAGAGTAAGATCACACCTGAATTTTTGAGCTGTCAGGATCATCTGCCGATTGTTCAACAAGTCTTTTCAGGGTACTGTTACTCAATGCAATCTCACCGGTGACCATTTTAACTTGCTCCTCAAGAAGTTCTATTTGATCGGACAATGATACCCCAGACTGCATTGCGGAAACGAAACAAGCTAGCAATGGTTAGAGAAGCATCACAACTATCAATGTATAACAAACAAATTTTTATATATAAGCACATCCAAAGTAACAACACCCTATTAAGAACGTATCAGAACCAAAATAAAGAAACTAAAAAGATAACTTCACAATTTCGAACAAGAACAGACAGGACCTCTACTTCAAAGAACCATTAAAGTAAGCATTTCCAGAGAAAACAAAATAGCTGCTACTATCAAATTTTCAAAAATGGAGGTTAGGTGCTTCAACAAATTGGTAAATATCCAAATATACTGCACGACAGTGTTTTGACCAATTATTTGGAGACTAGATTTTTATGAGAACCAAAAAAAAAACGCTAGAACCAAGCTTAAGCAATAATTGTAGGCAAGATGATCTGGCTGCAACATCATTGAACCTCGTCTTCCTCCCAACCAGCTGCGGTTTGATAGTTACCATTTTGACAGCACTCTCACAGAAGTGACCCGTCACCAGACTGAAGTTCCTCCACCTCTGATGCCGCTAGAACCACTTATTGCACGTCAGTCATATTGGGAATAAACCGAATTGATTAGGTCAGGTTTTACGTATCAAGATAACACTGGAGTTTAAAATAAAAATTGATTCAGGTGAAGCTTTTTTTTTTAGTAAAAGGGCACAGTTTGTCAGGATTGAGGAAAGTGGATTCAGTTTTCATGCGGGAAAAAGGGTAGCCGCCTGAGTTGGTGAGCTACTTGACCTCCTTTACAAGAAACATTTGATCGGAAGGTTTCCACACTCTGCATTCAGTCCATTTCTCAAATATTGTAACTCTATTTGCATAAGTTTTATATACACAATTTCTGGGCACATTAACTTTTTCTTATTCATTTTGTTGCCTACTTCCACATCAGTTCTACTACTATTATCTGTGCTTCTTATTGGTGTATATTTTGCCTCCCATTTATACATGCTCGAACCACACTGTCAATGTTTCACTATATAATCGGCAAAAAAGTGTTACTCTGTACTCCCTCTGACCTAATCATTAGACACCCTACCCGACCGCATTTATGCCCTCTTTGAGGATATAACGAGAAAATATGACTGACAGAAATGAAAAGAAAGCAAACTACAATTAATTTGATTCCCTATTGCATACTCTTCAATACTGAGAACACTACTTCGAAATATTTATAAACAAAAGCTGTGAAAGTTGATAGCAAAAAAATGCTAGAGAATTTCACTAGCAAAAAAAATGAGGTACATAAATCATAGCTCATCTCCAATAGGATTGATATACAACAACAACATCAAGCCATTATCCCACTACGTGGGGTCAGCGACATGATATAAATTAAAAAAAAATCCAAACATCAACTTATTTTAGCACTTACTGAGGACCTCTCTTCGTTATACTTGCTTAAAGATCTCTGGTGTTTGTCATGAAATTGATCCAATAAACCTGATACCGAAGTAGATATAGGATCCATCAGAGTTCCCTCCGTTTCGGGAAGCAGGGGTAGAGTCTCACCCAACATATCCAGCTTCTGGAATATAAACTAATAGAGATTACAATAAAATTAAATGCTCGCTCTCTGCACTTAACTTAGTACGAGTAAATGGGTATCCGGTAACAGCAAGCTTTCGTATCATGAATTTTGATCCTTAGAAATATCAATTGCTATGAGTGTCATTCAGTATGTTCAAAGATGTTAAATTTATGAAGAACCAGCCAATAGTAGAAACTAAGGAAATCAAGTAGGTAAAACAATAAACAAATAAATGAAAAAGCTCAACAACAGACAATACAAGCAAAAAAAAGGAATAACTTGCTAAATCAAGCAACCCAACAAGATGCTTGCACCAATTAATTCAAATAAACAGACAGATTTAGAATCTCCATAGAATTAAAAAATTATTACTGAATACAAGCTAATAGTACCTTCAGTAAACAACTTATAAAGACGATATACAATGATTTACAATAAGGAATATCTAATAAAAAACATGAATGTAGTAAGAATGCATGTTTGTCTCCCCCCATAATAAACTATACTAGAAAGTAGCAACGTGCAGAAGAGATTTATCGTACAAGCATAAGCCAAGAGCTAGTATTGAAGTCCATCAAAACAATGGTGACCACATACTTAAATTTCAAGGATTAAGCTCTCCTATAGAAACTTACTTCATCTCCACCTACAGAATAGTGAGGCTGATGACCAGGCAAATCAACCACTCGCCCAGGAATTGTATTTTTAGTAGATACTAGAATGAGCTTGGTTAGCCTTTGTATTCTACTCATTAGAGCGGCCTTTGCTTCCTCTTCTTCTTCAAGACGAGATTGCATCTTCACTTGACCCTCTTCTAGCTATTTGACAAAAAATAGAACTAAATAAGTCGGCCTGATACTAATGGTCATTTAGATTGCAGGTCAAAAGAGCAATAACTGAAGACATTTTAAAAAAACAAAGCAGCAGCTTGGAACAAACACAAGAAACCTATTTTGCATACACATATTAACTCGAGATGAAATTTGCAGGCAACCAAACAGCCCTATACAATAAAGCACAATAAATCTTGTTCAGATGTAACAGATTTGCAAACGAAATGAACCTTTTGTTTCAAGCTCATGATTTCCTCTTGACCGACACCAGTAAGCATCCCTCTCTTAAGCTGCTCAAGCTCTTGCTTTAAGCTTGATATTTCTCGTTGATATTTCTTAATCAGAGACTTCTCATCTATAATCTGCCCAAACAAAAAAAGTGTTGCACTCTTAATGCTTTTAAAATAACTATCCCATAGAACAAACAGCTATACAGGGAAACGATGATGTACCCTATTTCGAGAAGCATAAATCTCAACTCTTTTTGCTCTGCTTGCAAACTTCAACGTATTATGCGTTTCCTCCATATTGCTAGATGCAGGAGTAACAGTGCAAATAAGCTGCACATGAGATGTTAGCATTTACACCTAATAAAATGGTAAATTTAAAACCTCAAGAGTAATACTACAGTAACAAAGAGAGAAAATCCAAGGAAAACGTCTAAATAAATTCAGGAGAAACAAAATGGAAGGTGCCGATATAAAAATTATATACTCATGAAACGCACAGAAACAAGCCCATGCCCACTTAGTGATGACTGTAGAAGGCGAGTCAGCTTAGAGTCACGGTAAGGTATATGGGTTGCCCTTCCCTCACTCAGCTTCCCAATTACCTTCAACAAAAAAGGGTAATCAGAAAAAGAGTTATCACCATAACTAGTTTGTAATCTGTCAAAGGTATGTACAGTATTAAGTTAACAAAAACAGCTACTACGATGACTTTCTAATTTTTAGCACTGATAAGCAGATAAATCTAGAGAATCATAGTAGTACTGAACAAATTAAGAGAAGAAAAGTCAAGTGAATTTTTTATTAAAAAAAAAGCTTATACGAAAAAGGAAGTCCTCCAAATCCCAATGTAATCCCAAACCCCAATACAACACATATATTATAATCTAATGCAGGGACATTAAATTCAAATGTTCACAAGGATCATGAAACAAAATCTACCGACAAAAATAAGAAAAGAAGTTCTAATGCAGATATTTGTGTGTCAATACCATAATTGTTCGATGCCATCAAAATAAAAGATTTTAGGCAAGTGCTGAGGCACCTACTCACCACTATGATGTATGCAATTAATCTAAATCATAACCACAACCAAAGTGATTCAATACAAAATTCAAACTTTGTATCATATAAGGCAACACTTTGAGCCTCTCCCAAGTGACGGGTTTGATTATCGCCAATAAAAACCAAAGAGAATCCTTGCCATAAAAATGCTTTCAAAATTCAAGAAAAATATACATCATGCTTTTTCCCCTAAAATGAGCATGATTATTACAAATCACAATCGAATAGATTCCCAACAAAAAATGTGCTCCCAAAAATTAACCAAGCAAAATTATGACAAATTTTCTCTGATGTTGGGTTCGATTATCAAAATATCATAAGCAGAGGAGAAATAAGGTTGTTCTTATGTGAATAGTGACTATAGTTTCTTTGCAGCAAATATCAACATCGAATGATGCTTCCCGATAACTAGTTTCTTTGTTGGAATAATCCCTCAGTTAAGGTAATCTACGGTGTTCTATTTGTACTCATTTTCTTGGGAAAGGAGAGCATCAAGCGGCAATCTAACGCAAAGTGTAAAGTATCAAAAGCTTAAGGTGCATCAAGCGGCACTTCATACTTCCAATGAAATTAATTATCCTTTGTCGTTAGTACTCTAAAAGGCTGAAATATGTCATTTACATTAAAAAAGAACCACCGCATAAAAGTGAATATACCCTAACAGGATCTTAATTAGGTGAGACTCTGTGAGAGCTTCATGTCCAAAAATCTTAATATTTGAGGGATAACGTCCAAGAGGTAGGGTCTACTCTAAACTCTCCATATACATGGTGTTGCTAAACTAATCACTGAAGAGGTGTAACAATATACTCATCATTCAAATCAGACTATATGAAAACTGATGTATCGTTCAATGAAGGACGTATAAGAATCGAGGCATCCTATCTCCGTCTTACTAACTCTTGCCCTCTTTTTCCCCTTACTCTATTATAAGAAAAAGAGCATTTAAATGAAAATTCCAACTACCTCCCTCTTCTGCATAGATGGCATGGCTAACTGTTAATGCATGATCAGCACATGAACGTCTGCAATGGACCTTGTGTGATTGCAATACATATCACTGTTGAAGCTTCTGTGTTATCATGGATGCATGAATTATTTGGGCATGTAACACTCTGCATGATAATACTTATTGACTTCATGCACTATAAATGATTAGGCATCCTTAGGAATGGAATACTCCATATCGACGTGATACGCCTTGAAGATAAAAACAGCGAACGAAATATGAAAAAACTACATAAATACTAATAATGATGGTTGATTTTGAATTATAACTTCAAATTAAACGCAAGATATAGGTGATCTACAATTCGAGAGGTAAATCGGCTCTCCCAAACAACCTAGATGCTGCTAAAAAGCCCTCAACGAAAAATCTACAGCAAACCCAAATAAAAATCTGCATAAAAAACAAATAAACCATAACTTTAGCCTTAAATAAGCTCTCCTCCCTCCCTCCAAAATCAGCCCCCTTTCCTAATATATTTCCCTCTTTTATTTGAAATTCAATTAGAAAATTATTTCCAAATTGATCCTCTCCTAACATAATGAATTAATGCCTTGTTCGGCCCCACCAAATCAACTGAAATCCCCTCCCCGGATTCCGCTCCTCCTTCCTGGGCTATTATATCACAACGACTATATATTTTCTACACAAGTGGAGTGTGGAAGGCACCATCTCATATTCGAGAATCCAAAGCCTTTGAAGAAGAGCCTTACACAAGGTGTCAAATATGGAATTTGGCATCTAAACACTCAAAAATCTCACGCAAGTAAGGATATGGCAAGTGCCCTTCATCAGGGTGGTTATCATGATTACAACGGCACCACCATATACAATTACAGCCTAAACGTGGATGTTCCCAATCGATAAGCCTATAAGTTGTGAATCATAAAGCACACTCAATCGGATATAAAGACCCTATTAGCCATGGTCAATCTAAAATTAGCTCCATCAGCAACCATTCCCCCCAAGTCTACGAGTTCAGATTTAGCAATGCAACTTGAGTCGACTAAGTAGACCATAACAGAAAACAACCAAAACAACCAAACAATAGGCTCTTGATTGAGTTTATTACCATTCACTCCAAGCTAACAATAATATATTCTCTATCTCAAACCAATTCAATATTATTATAACAGCATCGTAAAGCCTATAGCCTAATATAAAGTTTTCTGTCGAGATAGAGATAGGTAATTAACAATAATGGCTTTAATTTATAGAAAATCGTAAATTATATTACAAATTTCTCTATGGTAATGAAATCTTTAATAAGTGTTTTATCTAGCAATTCAGTCTATCTCGTGAAAATTAACCTAGACACCAACTTGAATTTATAGAATCATATGAGAATTTTCAAAGCACGCACTTGAATTATATTGTTAGATTCAAGGCACCGTAATTCTTTGAACTTGATTCCACCTAATAAAATCTTACACGATAAAACCATGTGATCTTGGCATGGTTTAGCATCCATCAACAAACCTATTCCCATAAACATAATGCCAAATCATGACAAAATGTTTATAACCACCATAGTTATAAAGCGTGTGCCTTTAAAGTTAAAGAAAACCAACTGACTTCATTGATCAACAATGCTCTCACAAAACAGAGCGGTTAAAAATGAAGCTTTGCTCCATAAAAAAATCATGAAACTCATATCCAAACGAACTTCAAATTAATAGCTAGGGCAATCAGTTTATAAAATAGTTCAGGTTTCCTAGTCAGAAACATGGCTAATTTTTCCCCCTCAAGAGCTTTCTTTATCTCTTCTCATTATCGCATCTCAAGTAATATGATGCAACCAAAAAACAAGATTGCAAAGGACTCAGGTCTTCCTTCTTAAAACATAAATATAACAACAAAGATTACAACTTAAAGACACTTTTCATTGAAAAACGCTAGACTTGACACATTGACACAACTACACCCTTAAAGCTTACAAAAATTTTTTAGAAGAAAGATACATGTCGAGTGAAAATCATGGATAGAAGAAGAAGAGATAGAAGACAGAGACGAAACAATAGAGGGGAAGGGAAAAGGAGGCTAGCTCACAAACTAGAGAAAACCCACAGCTTTTACATTTCCAAAAATCATTCAAACTCTTCCTATCCTGCAGGAAAAAATAGCCACTATATATATATAAGAAAATAAAAAAGAAGAGCAATTAATGCAGGAAATTAATGCACCTCTAAAACAGCCAATAAAAACTCCTATAAAACAGCAGCCAATGGGGAATACTGAAGCAAACAACAGCCAATTGGGAACCCAAAGCAAAACAGCAGCAAAAGAGGGAAAAACGAAGGATCATACGGCAACTAATGGTGGGAAACTGAAGCATCAACAGGTGGGGGAAATCCGAAACATCAAACGGCAGCCAAGGGGGGGAGAAACTGAAGCTTTGCCTATATCATAATAGAATTACTGTAGTCAAATATGATTCGACAATAACATCCAGTGTATAAGGAAAAAAATACACCAAAACTCTGAAATAAATGGGATTGAAAAATTCAAATTCACAATACCATCAAGCAATAGATAACATTTTATATAATATTTCATTTTCAGATCAAACAATCATTTTCTTTTAGCTAAATTAATACTCCACCTCTTCTTGATAATAGATGTCAACATTTAAAAGAAAACAGAAACCATTCAATTATTAGTGTAATAATCAAACCTGGACCAGCCAATCCAGGTAATTCTTGCGACAAACAAGCCACCCGACCCCCCTTTTGACTCCCTATCGTCCAAAACCGAGCGAACCGAGCTAACGCAGGCGAGAAGACCTCCTCCAATCTCTCTCGCGTGTGATTCTCTCCAATTGCTTGAATCACGCGATTCTCCCACCTTCTGTCATGATTTTTCCTGCTTGCGGCCTTCCCTCTCGCCTTTTAAAGCAAATAGGAGACCTAGGACAACAAATTTCCTCCCTCCTCTACTGCAGCAACCACCAAACCTCTTTCTCCTACCTCTTTTCCCTCTTAGCTGTAATCGAAAAAGCTCCGGCCATTATCTTCCTTCAATCAAATGCCATTGCCAAAGAAAGGCCCTCCTTTTTAAGTCAAAATATTTACTTCTCGCAAGTTTCCTTCCTCTTCCTATTTAGATCAAGAAAACAACGAATTTCATTCCTTCAATCGAACCAGGGTCTGCCAAGAGCCATGAATGTTTTCTTTTTCGTCTCGGCATTTAAGATGGATTATATTATATTATATTTTAATTATACTTATGCATTTAATTATTTTATTTATGGATGTAGGTATCCATGTTTGTTAAATTCAACATTATGATTTGCATAATTAATTCTTTATTGACTTTAGATTCTCACGTGTAAGACCTTTGAGTCGTTGCCCTCGCAACTTTGTCAGTTGAATATCTAGTAAGCTTGGAGTTTTCTGTCGCTCACCTAGAGGTAAGTAACTATTATTTATTTTTGGTGTAAACGTACCCTTCATTGATAAGGTCATAAATCTGTGTTGTTGTAATAGGTTTTAAATAACTGATTATACTATCATTCATGTTATTACAAATTCTTCTATTTTATGTATATGCTCATAATAAACTAGCAAGTTTGATAAATAGGTCATTCTTGATGTATTGATTCACAACCTCACATACATTAAATTATGTAATGCTCATTGAATAGAATAAATATTAGGTTTATAAATTATATTATGTTATGAAATGATAATCCACATATTGGAAATATAACGCATGTTGAAAATTATTTAAGAAAATTTCAAAATTATAAACATGTGTGCAATGGTATATAGGTTGGTAGGCCCTATTGGATATTGGCTAGCAGGGCCAACAGGCCCAGAGAGTGACGACTCTATAAGAAATTATTAAATTTGCTTGAGTTGGTGCTTACCTTCCCGATGATGGAAACTTTGACAAACCGACTAGAGATATATATAGATATGTATATATATAAATAAATTTGAGCTAAAAAGCATAAATGATTGATAGGCCATTTGGGGGTATGATGATACCCAACATGATTGCATTAGAATTATATGTGTAACAGTTTGATATATACATTTGTTACACCAGCATACTAAAATCTGTTGTAGGAGACATGGTGGCATATGTCAAGGCTACTTCATATAGTGCCTATAGGTTACTACTCCCACCTTTTGGTTGTTCATATTGCATATCACATTCCTTTGTCATTTATGCTTTGATAGATAGGAGTTACTTATTAAATTTGATTTATCAAACTCACATGTTGTCTCTTTTTATAGCAAGTCCTATCATCATATTTAGCGAACCGTCACTTCATGAGCAAATTTATCAATAGTAGACTATATTTGGTATTTTATATTTTGTAGTAGATCATTAGATATTTGCTTTGTGGGTTGGGTAGTTTCTTTCTTATTATTTGTTCTATTTATATTTATTTTGCATGTATCAGTACTATTGCTTTGGTGTACTATTATTTGAATTCCTATTAATGAAATGAATATTTAGTTTCTTTTCCATTAAATACTCTGATATAATTGGTTTATACACTTTTCTCTTTTGTGAGTACAAAACAGATATTTTTATCCCTTCATCGTGTCCTGTGTTGTCGAGATATACCGCCTTCCAAACCCGAGGTGTGACAATTAGTGGTATGTATGATATAAAATTTCCAAAGAACCATAAGAAGCATAGAATTTATATATAGAAAATAACAATCATGATGAGAAAGCAAATATGGCGAGGATGGGTCTCACTTGCATCCCCATTGCATCATCACACAAGTCACCAATTTATACAGCGAAAAATTCATCAGTTTTCTTTCCAAAGTAAGCTTTTAACTAAGCATTAACAACACTTGGCATATTAAAATTTACACTTACAGTGCCAAGTGTTAAAAGGCTTTTGTTAATAAAAGATCCTTCTTTTCTCCTTTGTCCTGTTGTTTCAGTTTTTGAACTCTCAGAACCTGCTAAATCAATGAGGTTCTACAAGAACCAAACAAATATAGGATAAGCCACAACAGTTGACACATGAGTGCCTGAAATGATGGCTCAAGTTACCATACAAGTTGAGAATACATCACTCCATCATATTCATCTCCACGAGCACTGCTTTCAATCATCTGTCAAAATGAAAGAAAATAAATCAGCGAGGATACAACTTAAAAAGATTGCTTATGACAACATAAGTGATTAAAAAACAAACCAAAAAGAAAAAGGTGCAACAGAGAAAAAGTAGAGAAATTAATGATATCGATAAATCAACAATCAAAATGTATGCGTAAAGAAAATAAAATTCCAAAGATCATCCTCAATCAAAGTATATATAGAGAGAATAATTTTAAAAAGGGAAGCATATTGATATATCAGCATGTGTCAAGTACAGGCCCAAACTTTAATGGCCGAGTTTGAAAAGCATGCAACTTCAACAGAAAAAAAAAACAATGAAATAAGTATGGCAATTCTATATTTCTAACAATGAAAATCACAACCACCACATATTACAGTTAAATTTGAGAAAACAAGCCCAAATCATAGTAGAAGCGATTATTTGATTTGTTAAATTTGCTTTAAAAAAAAAAAGACATTAACTAGAGATGCTATAGACTTACTATGATTATAGCAGAAATCGGTATCTAATTCAGCACTAACAAAATTGAAAATGAAAGAGACGCCGCATAAAAATATAACCTTAAAGACGGATGTATCTGCATAAAGATAAATTCCAAAATAGAGTGACAACATACCAATGTAAAAATAGTATGACTTCGGCTGCTAAATAAGTTGAAATTATTAGAACCAACATGGCGATGCTCTGCAAATAACAGCAAATGATAAAGAATTAATAAAATAAGAAAGATAAAACCATGTTATTAGCGTATTAACCTTTTTAGATGCTCCAGAACAATAAATAAATATTTTAAAAAAAATGATCCCAAACAAGGCCTAAGTTTCTAGTGTTGGTAGAAGTGCTTCTGATGAGGACATCCACACTTGGAAAGTTTATCGTAGACGTGGCCGCCGATCTACGGCCACGATCGAGTCTTTATATTTCTAAGTTTATTATGTTATTTGTTTCGTTTATGATAGTTTACTGTTTTACCCTTACTTAAGGGCAGTGTGCTTGTAAGCCCAATGTAGGCATTTAAGTCTTTTCCTTTATTTCTCTTGTTGAGGCTATTTATAAGCCGCTATTGTATTGTTTGAGGGGATGAATAATTATTACAAAAAAATTTCCTGCACTTGTGTTTGTGAGTTTGAGAGTTGAGAGCTCTTGAGAAGAATCCCTAGGAGAGGGAGAGTTGCGCCTTACCCACCAATCTAGACGCGTCGGATTCGTGGTCGTTCCGCTAGCATTCTCTTCTCCCCTCCCCCTCCACCGCCGGTATCCTCTCCCCTTTCCACTCCCACCGCCGGCCACCTCCCTCCACACCACCCCACGGCAAAGCTCCACCACCTACGGCCTCCCCCTCCATTCCCCACGGCCCAAATTTCCCCCTCTCCCTCCCCCGGCCACCTCCCCCACCTTCCCTACCCGTCGGCCACCCTAGCAGTACCCCCATCCCAAGCATGCCACCGGCCCCCATCCCCTTCCCCCTCACTTGAATTAGTTTCCTAAATTAAGTTGGGTATTATTTGGGAAAGAATTCAAAGTCCAAATTCAAAATTGAAATTGAATTAAAACTTTCCTAAATCAACTCAATCTATTTTAGGAAATGTTGCCTAATTAAATTCTATTTGAATTCAAATCAAATAGGATTAAATATACTCCTTCCTAATTCATATAACTTAAATTAGGAAACCCAAATCTATTCCCTAAATCTCTCTCCCCTCTCTCTAATGCCGCCGGCCCCCATACCCATGCCGCCGCCCCTCTCTCTTCCCCTCTCTCTCTCTCCAATCCTCCCCCTCCCATTAAATGCTAGTTTCCTTTCTCTAGTTCCCTCCCAAATTCCAAAATCTGAAAATAACTTCAGATTTTGAAAGCCTTACCCCCTCAAAACCCTAACCCTAATTCCCCTAAGCCTCCCCCACTAGGCCGGCCACCTTCCCCACCCTTTCGTGGATTCCCAAGTAAGAACCCTAGCTTTTCCAAGAGCAAACTTCAAGGATAGCAAGGTACCATCGTCTTCAACCTCTCCTTTCTCCACCAACATGCATGGAAGTCCCCGAATGGGACTACGGTTTGGTACTTGACGAAGACGATAATATCGACATCCTCCGTTCCCCGTTCTTCGATCTCGGATTTGACTTTGACAACACCGTCGAAGAATACTTCAACCGGATCCACATCACTTTGGTGGATACAATTGACGATCAACGTACGAAAGGACGGTGGACCATCCTCGGCCGACCCACGACTGCTTCCCCTCCGGATACTTCCCCACTCAGAGGCTATTTCACTCAAATCCTACGATTCCTCATCCATACCATTGGCCTTCAAGTGACTACTTTCCGACGACGAATCCTTCCCGGTTAAGGTGAACTTTCTTCCCTCATCAAGTTACTTCTCTTATTCTACTAACCTTGTAGGTGGTGATGAATTCGTAAAAGATCTACGCCGCTTGACTTGCTTAAAGCTAAGTAAACGTAGGATTATTTTGAGAGTTCCTAATATGCCTACTTGTCTCAATGTTAATTAAGGGATTATGAATGAACATCTACTATGTTAGCTTTAATTTGATTTTCCAATCTATTTGTTGGTTCAAGCACTTTTAATGAGGTTTGGCCTAAACGCAAGCATCCCTCCTTTGTTTTATTTTATCGTTCTAGATTGCTAGTAATTTAATCAAGTAATTGCTCTTATCATAAATCGTGCTAATCCTAATTTTCATTCAAAGCATATTAGTCCTGCATCAGCTTCTCTTTGCATTTTTACTTTCTCTAAAAAAAACTTCAAAAATGATAAACAAAAAAAAACATTAGCTAAATAAATAACCAATGAAGAACAAAACAATATTCAAAATTAATAAGATTACAACAAAGCCGTAGAACAGCATTAACAAACAGCAAATGAAGAAACCAGCTCTCATTCTTCAAAGTTTGAAAACATCTATTACATTGGTAGTTGACAAAATACAAAACAAGGCACTAAGAAAAAAGAAAATTGTTAGGAAATCTGCATACCTTCACCAGCAGCAATGAAAGAAAGTGCATGCCCTGGAGATAAAACGACTTCATCTTTTATGCCCTCAACATAAGTTCCCTACAATGTCTTAAGGCTAGTTAAGGTTGACACTTCAAGCAATATAGTGTAAGCAGATAAAAGAAGCAGGTAGAGCAGACCATAAAATAACATCTATGGAGGATTCCATATCCCAAAGGTTAGAAATTGATTAAAAAGACTAAACTATAAAAGCATTCAATATCAACAGCGACAGTATTCATTCGTTTCTTAGATATACAAAGACAGAAGGCCGTTCAAATATTTGTAGAACATTTAACAGATAAGGCTTTTGCTCCATGAGAAGTAACTTCCTTAATAATTAATCATTAGCAATCCCTCAGATTTTAAACTTCATAAAATACCTCTCTTTCTCCTTCATAATTTTTTCCTTTGATTTCTAAGAAAGTGAAATGTAGATATCCTCAATCTCCATAAAACAACTCTTGTACATCCTGCTTCATTTCAAATATCATTGAACCTAAAATATTACATATTTCATTGGAATATTACGACCTTAGAATAGACAGACAAATGGCATAAAAGGATAGGGGCAAGTCGAAGGACCTGACCATAAATAACCAAACCCTCGACAAAGGAGTATGCGAATCACATTTACACTAATCTATTAAGGAGCTTGTCACACCCCATTTTAACCTCCTACAGTCAACCTAGAGTGTAACAGAGAAGGAGAATCTAAACAGACCTTCTTCTTACTTACCCCCATTCTGAAACGCTGAATTTGACTAGTTGTGCTAAGATAGTCTGAATAGACTACCTTTTACTTAACAAATTGAGCGTTTCAGATTGGGGGTAAGTTACTTCTCTGTTACACTTTAGGTTGACTGTAGGAGGTTAAAATGAGGTATGACAGAACTTATGACTGATATTTAGAAACCAAGTTTAGAGTTTTAGGAATTCCATGGCTTCTTAAATCTAGGAATCTAAAACTTTGGAATGTTACATACACTTCTTCTTCTTTTTTTGGTTTATGCCGAACAAAACTCTTTTGGTTTATGCCTAACACTCTAACACAATGTTTTACTTTACAGGAATTACCTTTTGCTCATTTAGATTGGACATGGCGTCAGGCAAGTTCTTAGCCATAAAAAAACTTTGCATCGTTGACCCAACATTTTCTTATTTTTGAGCTATAAAACCTTGAACACTAAGGCTTTGAATAGTTTTCGTTGATTCATACTATAGATTGCTGTAGTACATGTCATGCTCTCAAACATTCACTACAGCAGAATTTTGATGAAGATCATCCATAACTTGTGTTCAATACAGAGGTTGTGTTTTTCAACGATTCTAGAAGTGGTACTTTACTTGTAATACTCTAAATTTAATAAAACAAAAGTGATAAATTTTTATTTATATATTTTTGAAAATAATGAACATAATATTATTAAGTTCTAATAACACTCATTTACTTAGTACAATATTTTATTAAGAATTTGAAATTATATTTTAATTAAATTTCTAGATATTAATGCACAACTAAAATTGTTTGTTTAAATAAGCTAGTAATCAAAAAGATCAAAAAATGTAAAGTACTAAAGTGTATATTGATTTCCAAGAATTGTATATAAGATTTTTATGACTTATTTAAAACTTAAATATTATGCTATTTGGATTTTTTTTATTTTGCTTAATGAGAAATAAAAGTATTTTTTTTTAATATTTATTACCAAATATTTTGAAATGAATATTAATATAGAAATTTTATAATTTTAATAGTAGATAAGTCTTATTTAAAAATTAATTTTTTGTATATATTATAAGTATACTTCATCTTATGATTTCACTTATTTGAAATAAATAATGTTTTAAAATTATATTAAACTTATCACCACCTTTAATAAAATCATCGTATCATAAAAATTACATGTAAGTCATGCAATCCTTCTCCAAAATATGTGTCACCAATCATCATGCATGAAAGCCTTCAGGCAAAGTTTCTTACATCTTTAATTCATGCAAAAATCTCTAAAAATTGTAGGAATTCATGCTTGCTAAGTTTACACTTGTTCATTTTCTTTGTCACTTCTCATTTCTCCAAACCAAATGTTTTTCATACAAAAATTCAGCTACCAATAAATAAGAGAGAAACATGACACTTCTTCATACAAAATAATTTTAATGAAGTAAGATTAACGTTGAGATGAGGGAGAAAAAGAGGTCATAGGATTAGAATTGTTTGATGGAAGAAGAAAGCTAGAGAGAGAAGAGAAGAGTTAGAAAAAAAAATTGAAAATTATGGAAAATCATAAGGATTCATAATCCGTTCGTTGTTTGTGAAACTCTTCTACAGTCATCAAATTATTGCTGGCAAAATTTCCACAAATAGTTTATGTTAATGCAAGTTTTGTGGCATAATTTTGAATTTATTTGTTTATAATATGCATTTAGTGTAATCTTTTTTCTCTAGTTATAATCTATTTTATTTTTATTCAAATCCTATTCTTTACATTATTTCTATTAGAATGTGAACATAATTTACTTCTTATTTAAAAATATATACATATATGTATTTCTTATGTTCCCTTATATATAATTATTTCTCTAAAGTTTCTTTATACTTTGAAATATTATTTTCTTAAAAACTTATATCAAAATTATCCTTAGGATTATCAAGTTAATAATTTCATGATAATCTTATTCACATAAATAATAACAAAAAAAAATTTATAATAGATTTTAAACAATTTTAGAATTATCATTCACATTTAAAATCAAAAATTATATTTAAAATAAGAAAAAGATAGTAAATAATAAAATTTTGAGAGTACAAATAATCAATTAAAATAATATTTGATACAAAATAAGAATAATTTCATGCATATCAAATTACATATATATGGCCATAATTATAGGCATATTTTGAGCAGGAATTTCCATAAAAGCCTTCATGGCTAAGCGTGCTATATAAATATATTTTTTGTAGCTTCTAGTTCCATATAAGTACGATATAAGGTTCTAGAGACTTGTAGCTTGCTATTTATTTTGGTCAAATTGAGTTTTATACTTAATCTTGATGTTCTGATAAATTTGCCCTAAACTATTGGCTATATATGTACAAAAACAAAAAAAAATGTATACATATATATATATATATATATATATATATATATATATAAGGTATTATTTTATGTAAGCATAAGTGAGTGTATATGAATATAAGCAATAATGATAAATGTATATTTTTTATGTTTGAGTATAATGACATGTAAGCCCTCATGAGTTTTAAAACTCATTATAATATTTTTTTTTCAGAATAATCAGCAAGACATGAAAGTCATTGAAGAACAAAAAACTTAGAATGCTTACTATTCCATTGTATAAATCATTTTAAGTTCATGTATTAGTATACATTCTTATATTGTAAGAACTCCTAAAAAGATTTCCCGCACTAGTAATATCACATTAAACAAAATAGTCACCTTAATAAAACAATTATATCAAGACACAAATAGAAAAACAAGTGATATTTATTAACAACAAAAAGCAATAATAACCACAAAAATGCATTAAACTGTACCACCATTAGAACCTACTATAGACCTACTAGATATACAAAAATGCATTACTAACCGCACTAGTAATACCAACTGCTGAACATTAGAACCTACTATAAACAGGAAACTCGTCATGGGCTAGGACAGAATTTGCAAAACAAAACTGTACCACCATTTAGTATGCCTTTCATATGCATTATATAATGAGTACTTAATACACAGCTAAATAGAGGCTTTTCAAAATCTACAAATGTTGCAATAAGTATATCCGAGCAAAACAATCTACAAATGCTTCATGAAAAGTAATATAGTTTAAGTTAAACAAGTTGTTTAACCATTCAAGAATCAAACCTGGGCATCTTCTCTAACACGCAAATTTTGGCCCGTAGGATTAAGCAAATCATTTATAACCTAAAAAGTAGAAACAATTAGTAGACAATATACAACTAAAAGAAGCAGCAGAATAAACAACTTCTAAGCTTATTTTAAAATAAAATATAAGTTTAAACAAAGGTGATGCATTAAGAGATACAAAAAAAACTCTAGTTATCAATATTGAGTCTTAATTGCATCAAAATATTCATAGTCAATTATTCTGTCCCGCCCTTATTTGTCAGTTAATCTATTATGAAGGGTAAAATGATCATTTTTCCTGTTTTTGTCATTATTTTAATTTTAGTAGGTCCAAAAGTCTATGAATTTATGGATATTATTATAAATAGCATGCCAAAACTTGAAATCAAATAATTGATGATGAGTTAAAGAAAACTTTCTTTTGACATTTTTAAAGCAAAATATATTAACTAGAATATAATGAGTGCAATAAGAACAATAACTAGAATTGCCAAAGGAAAAAATAAAAATAAAAATACAACTATACAGAAAGATATAACAAGAAGACCAAGATAAAGCATCACATAAATCATGAAAATTACAAAATAATTCATTTTGGTCATCTATCTTGAAGCCTAGGGAATATAGGTTAGTGTCGATAGATTTTCTTCTGATTTTTGCTCTTTTGATATAAAGAATATAAAATACTTCGTCCATCAAACAATTAACGCTCTGAACACACTAATTTGAATCAAATAGCTACAAAGACAAGCTATTACTATTGTGTTCATAATAAGATGGAGCTGAGCTGTTTCAACAACTCGAGAATTGTTTTTAACAAGAATATCAACATATCGACCAACACCAAGGGGCTCATAGGGGAACGAACATCATATGTTATGCCCATAAAAGAGTCTAAGCCTGCCTCAAAGTTTTGATAAAAAACCTGAACAGATGAAGGAGAATCTTCATTAACTGGGTAGAAAGTTGAATATGAGCTTTTGATGCAAAGGTCATACAACTAATATTTAAAATTTCTCCGCTCAGGGAGAGCCTTGTAACAATTTGAGAATTTATGACCAAATATATGGCAGTAGTAGCAGTATGATGGTTTCAAAATTCCATCCTTTGCCAAAACCAAACAACGAAGACCCAATCCACAACTCCTTATCAAAATGGGATGTAACGTCTAATTTGACCAAAACTAAGACCATAGAAGACCTACAAAGGTGGACCATCCGCACATTCACCTGCAAAGGTTTCCCAAAAAATATAAGCCAAGGAGAATAAGATAGGATGGTTTAAGTCAAGCAAACAATGTCATGGAAATAAGATTCAAATAAAAGTAACACAACAGGAAGATGAGGACCACCCTAGATACTAAAGGGACTTTAGAGAAAAAGAGACGTCGGCGCCATAAGCGTAGACAACAAAGGCTACCCACAGTGAGCGGCCTAGCACCAAAATGCACCGAAATAGAAGGGTAAACGAGCCCTAGCTCGCAATGATCAAGACTCGCAAGAAACCTCACACACATGAGAGAAGAAAGAGCTGGACGAAATCAATATGAAGCCTTACAATTATATGAAGATAACATGAGAAAGAAGCAGAGACAAAGCAAACGAGTGCGATCACATGATCGCAAGCGAACGAACACAAGCTCAAAAAGCATTAGTGTGACCAAGTGCAGAGCTACTTGCAAGCATAGATGACATGCAAAGGCCAAAAATATGAGCATCAGGAGAAAAGTCTGTTCAAATCAAAAAATCATGAACCATAACCAAAGGGCTTAAAGGGGCCAGAACATCAAAGGACTGATTATCCTTTATGGGGTTTCTCAATGTTTTCCTTCTCTATACATCTTCTTTCATTTAATATGTTCTAACATTTAATCGTTTCAATCCCTCTGTTCACTTTATCTCCCAAGTAATTCCACTATACTAAATTCTTATCTTCTCAGCAATCAAAACATATTAAAATCCACCATAATTTACACTTCTACCTTGCTCATCATAAATTTTGGCAACAAACTCAGGTCCCGCCATATGCTGCTATTTTTTTTGTGGCATGTTGTTCCTCCAAAAAAATCCTATAGCTTCACCCAAAATAGTACAAAACTCCTATTGTTATCTCCCAATATAACCACTCTAATCCGCCGAAATATTTTGGACTGATATGAAGCATCATCCACTATATTTCGGTGGTAAACTAAGCCAAAACAAAGGCTCTTTTCTATCCATAGCAAACTCTGTGAGACATCAACACTCTTGTAGGAGATAAATCTACATTGATGCATTATTAGCAATCAAGGACTCCATCCATAGAGAATATGGACCAACAGAATTCGATTAGCCTCCTTTATAGATATAACACTTTGGATATCAGTTTAAGTTAAATTTTTTGTTCACTTATAAATTAATTTATTTGTGCATTTTCCTTGCCCTGAAAAACTTTAAAAGTGAGATTGAGTGCTCCCATTAACCTGGACTTCTATATAGCCTATATAAAAGAGAACTCTCAAAAATATTATGAGACCTTATAATTGATGCAAGCAAACTAGAGAGAAAGCCAGATAAAGAGAACAATAGGCAACACTTGCTATATTAGATTCAAATAGTAGCAATCATCCACCAAACTTCCAAACAAAATAAAAGTTAAAACCAATCGAAACAAAAGAAAAAATAAAAGGTGCTATCCTCAGAACAACCGTAGGAACGGTTTCCTCACATGTATCGAAAAGTAGGTAAAGTAAAATATGTGCTTAGGGCTAGCAAACCAAATGGTCCACCACAGCAAGAAGGTCTAACCGTCCAACCAACTCCTCCAGTAAATGCTTCCAAATCAGCCAACCGATAACACCAATCGCTCAAGAAGAAAGGTACAAGTGGAATGTAACTTGTGGAGAGAAGAAGAGGTAAGAAGCCCAGACGAAATAGAGAAGAGAAGGAAACGGAACAAGCTCTCAAGCTTTTCCAAGAAGAGAAGAAACCCTCAGGTTTTGGTGGCAATGCCAAGCAAATTTCAACAACCTTTCTCATCCAAAATCATCTCATATTTATAGGCACAAGAAGGAAAACAAACAGCCATAACACCTCCAACTAAACCAATTAGATTTAGGGAAATGAAAGACCAAGAGTCTCCAACAGCAGCCCCAAAGTTCAGCACAAGAAACAGGACAGAAACAGCCACGGAACAGCCAAAAACAGCCACAGAAATATCCAGAAAACAGCAACGGAACAGCTCAAAGAGGGAACCGAAGAGGCACACAGGAAACCGAAGAAACAGGCACAGGAAACCAGCAAAGACCACCAAAAACCGAAGGGGTTTAAAGGAGAAACCGAGGAGGCAGCAAGGGGAAAAACGAGAAGGCAGCAAGGGGAAAAGAAAAGCCACACTCCACCCTACCTTTTACCATTAATGAGCTTCACCAATACTTCATGCTTTTTAGAATTAATGAGCTAAACTTCAGCTCACAAAAACAGAACTCCAATATCAGCTCCCAATCGAAAATCAGCAGCCACCAAAGGACCCAAGCTAGCAAACCAAGGTCTACCAAGCCCAAAGCACAACCTACCATGCTCATAGGATGCCTTCCATCATTGGATAGCTAACAAAAATATAAAATAACTAAAAATAAAATAAAAACCATTGTTCAACAAGAAATACAAAAAAAACATGATTGCATCAATAATCCTTTGAAATAACAAAAGAAGATGCATTGATGCTAGAACTTATAATCCTTCGAAATCATAAAATAAGAAATTATGTACATATCCAATCTTATCTTATCTGTTATTTACCAGTTATCTAACTCAATATAAAAATAATCCCAAAACACCCTTACTTTAAGGTTATGGGATTTCACATTAAGTATGGTCATGTTCGTCGGTGTTCAAAAACTCAAATTCTCAAAATTTAGAAAGCTACGATTAAGATTTCAATCTCATGCCACTTTGGATTCAGGTGGTAAGGCCTTGATGAAACCTTGATTCGTGTGCATCTACCTTTCTTCTTTAAGACATATGATGACTTTCAAATGGTTGTGTATACTTCAAGACCAACACTTCTTCATCACAAGTACTTTTCTCACCATCATTAAATTAACAGGTTTTCATTTGATAATATGGTCATGTATGCTTTACGAAATAATAAAAAATTTTACATCATAGAAACAAACTCCCTAACACATAGCATCTTAAACCAAGGAGCTCGCATAAGTGGCACCTAAGGAAGAGCACCCCAACTGTGTAAAGAAAGCAATTTCATAAATTTGATTATAACATCATTGCTATACACTTGAAAAAAATTGGGATATCTTGCATGATTTTTTAAATAAGTAAACAATTTCATAAATTTGAACCCAAATAATTAGAATATGCCTAATCATGATGTAGTAAGTTTAATGCTATTCTTGAAGTAAATATCTTTTGATATTAGAAAGCAATTAAATTTGCATCAACATAAAATTTACTATATTTAATTGCATTCATCTTATATTTCCTTAATTTGCTCTTCATATAGCATATTCAATTTCTTTTATGCTTGTCGCTTGCTGCACTTATGCGGTGAACAATAAAATAGAGTATAAAATTAAGCAATACAGTCAAAAAGTTAAAATTTTAGAAACTCATTAGACGACTTTGTAATAGAACTAGAAAATCATGAAAAATAATACCGCTTCAAGTACGGGCTAATTTACAATCTGTTATAATACATCCATGAACTACAAACTCCAACTGAAATTCAAAAGAATTTTAGTGAAGGTTCAGGGTACCTCTAGAAGTTTAGTGCTATTCATGAAGGAAATATCTTGTGATATTAGAAAGTAGTTAAATTTGCATCAACATAAAAATTTATTATATTTAATTGCTTTTATCTTATATTTCCTTAATTTGTTCTTCATATAGCATATTCAATTTCTTTTACACTTGTTGCTTGCGGCACTTAAGGGATGAACAATAAAATAAAGTATAAAATTAAGCAATTCAATCAACAAGTTAAAATTTTAGAAACTCATTAGATGACTTTGAATAAAATTGAGCAATATGAGGCTCGCCTTAAGGCCCACCTCAGCACAATTCCAGTGAAAAATGCCTCGAGGCTTACTTCTCAAACTTTTTCTATGAGGCTTGCGCCTCAGCTTAGCTGACGTCCGCCTTGAGGTGCGCCTTGCTGCGCTGGCGTGAGGCATACGCATCATCCTATTTATAAAACTTTTATTAAAACATACCTAAATCTTAAACTAAAATCCCGAATAAATCACGCCCTCATACACCCCCAAGCTGCAATAACTTTCTCTTGATTGTCGCAACCTCAAGCCCACTGCCATTGCCGCAGCCATCATTGTCGTAGCCATTGTCGGGACTCACCTAAAAATTGGACATCAGCACCACCACCTCTAAAATTTTTGAAGTATTACTCTGATTTTTATGTTGATTACAAAGATTTATGAAAGAGGAAGATAACTTAAATAAAGAAAGAAGAAGTAGATTGGGAGGTATTCGACTACACAGGATAAGACAGAGGAGAGGCCAATTTGTTATTACGACGACTCAAATAAATATCCCCTCAACGATGTCAATGCAAATGATTTTTGAGTTGTTGAAAACTATTTTAATTTTCTTTAAGAATTAAATGTGGATGAGCAGGGAACTAAAAAAGAAAAAAAAAATGATTTGAACTTGATGTTATTTGATACTTTTATGCAATTCCTACATTTTCTGTTATTTTGCTCTTGTAATATTTGAATTTCATTTCGCGCAATTTATCAGTTGACACTTTATGTATTGTGTAATTTTTTTTGTTTCATATATATGTTAATTTGTTATTTCATAGTTGAACAAAAAGTTAATATGTCATCCTTTAATATATTCTTTGGATATTATATAATACTCAAAGTTTTGTTAAAAATAAGCATGAATATTTCACAATAAATCATTCGCTATTTTCTTCCACATAAGCATGAATATTTCTCAATAAATCATTCGTTATTTTCTTCCACATATGAAAAATGTCACAGTTAGTTTTATCAAATCCTAGTTTTAAAGCTGAGCATTTTGATATATATAAGTGTATAAACTATAAGCCTAATGGATATAAGTTGCCATTTAAGTAATTGTATTATTATTTTTAAGTAATTTTTATTATTACTGTAATGTGTACAGTTAGTGGCATACAACTAAATTCCACTTATATAAACATGCAATGGACTGATCATTAAATGATGGATCATGCGACTGAGAATGCTTGGTTGAAAGTTAGTGGAAAAAGCATTAGTATTATAATATTGAAATGCATGAGTGGATTAAAAAGCTCATTTCATTCCTCCATTTCCTCCCTCACCTGCCATTTGCTCTCTGTTCCCCTGAATTTTTCTCAACAAGTTGCTAACAAAGTTGTGGGGCTACTGCATATGGGTTCGGCAACGGCTAATAAAGGAAACAGTGTGTGTGGCAGATTTTTGAGGTAATGAAAGGTGGAAAGAAGTTTAGTATTGCAGAAAGCTAAAGAAATCAGTAATTATATTTTCTGTATTATTGTGTGCAGAAATAGTAAAGGGAATAGTGAAAATGATTGTTATTGTTATTAATATATATTGTTGCTAAAAAATGAATTTCTGAATGCAGAGTTTGCTGAATTTAATAGAGAAAAGAAGAAAGAAGGAAAAGAGGGAGATTAGGAAGAGAGAAAAGGATTTTATATAATGAGAAAGAGTGCAATTGAGATTGTATACAAGAGGAAAGGAAGATAAATTCTAGGAGAACAAATTCCTAGCGATGTGAGATACCCAAACGATATTATAAGAATTAGTAAATGTTCTATTATTGCACTTCATCTTTATTATGTGTCTAATCGCAATTATTTCAGTTTACTTTAGTTTGTTTTGTATGAACATAGACAAACATGTATGAAATTGTTTATGCAAAGAGTAATGTTTATCAATATTAAAAATTTCGTAAACATAAAATGATAAATATTTATAGACTAATGAATGAGCAAAAGGGCAGCTAAAGCGCAATAAAAGGGCAGCTAAAGCGCACATAAAGCGCAACAAAAGGGCAGCTAAAGCGCAGCAAAAGGGTAGCTAAATGGCAGCTAAAGAGCAACTAAAGCACAGCTAGAGGACAGCTAAAGCACCTCAGGTTTATGAAATTTTAAAAAAATGATGTTTATCAAAGCATATGTTATGAGGGCTAAAAAAGATGACTATAGGGAAAGCGATTTAAGTCATATATGAGGGATAAGCCAACACAAATAAAGGCGAAAGACCCGACGAGATAAGCCTATACTCTCAATTCTAAAAAGTTGGGGAAATTAGACCCAACCTTGAATGAGAGAACAGCTTCAATTCTAAAAGGTTGGGAAGCTGGATCCAACATTAAATTGAAAAGCTGTAAAGGTGCAAAAGCTTATAACTATCATATGACTTGTTTAAAAGTGTTGAACAGTTTTGACAAGATGGAAAGTACCGCTATACACTTCTTATGATTAATATGGCATTTCAAGGTGTTCTGACTATGTTATTATTTAGTTACTTTCAAAAGCTTATAATCATCATATGAATTGTTAAAGGTTGTTGAACAATTGGTAAGATGGAAAGTACTGCTATACACTTCTTATGATCAATGTTATGCATTTATTGATGGTTAACAATGTTATTATTATTTCTTATACATTGCTTGCATATTTTATTGAGCTAAAGCTCATTGGCAATGGTTGTACTGCAGGTAAGGGAACGGAGCCAGTAGGGCATAAAAGGGGTGACTGTTATTTTGGGTGCATAAAGAGATTTGAATGATAACTGTGCAGACTTTTGGGTACGTAAGAAATAAATTGTGAAAGTTTTTAGTAAAGCTCTGTATGTTATTTGAGATATGCATTTCAGTTAAGATATATTATACGCTTTCTATTATGAGCATGTTGAAGTGTTATGATAGTGAGGTTAGGATAGTTTGAATAGATTACTTTTACTTATCCAAATTTTGTTACCAGTATTCAAAATAGGAGTAAGTAAGGAGATAGTCTATTTAGATTCTCCTTCTCTTTTATACTCTAGGTTGACTCTAGGAGTTAAAAATGGGGTTTGACATATTATATAAAAAATTACTTCTAACGTCCTATGTTTGGGTCTAGATGCACCTCCTCGACAAAACAACGTGGCCATAAATGATTTGGGTATGAGAGTTTACTAAGATATTCATATTTATAGAAACCTTAAGATCTTGAATAATCCTCTCTATGATAGTGATCATTATAATGAGGATTAATCTGAATAGTGTTATGCTCTCACAACCTACTTTGCGACGAGAAATTAGATGAAAAAATTCATGAACTCTTTCCACCATACAACAACAACAACATCAAGCCTTTATCCCACTGGGTGGAGTCAAAAACATGAATCTTTTTTTCTCCATTGTGTCCTATTAAAAATCAAATTCTCATTTAAATCTAATACATCTACTCTCATACCAGGCCATCGAAAAGTCGGTGTTTTATATGACCAAATCATCTAAGTTGACTCTCTCTAATCTTATCTACCACTAGAGCTACTCCAACATTTTCACAATATACTCGTTTCGCATTCTATCTTGAAGTGTAAAGCCACTTGTTCGCTCAAGAAAAATGGCTTTAGGCACGAACCGCGCCTTCCAGGCTTAAGGTTCCATTTTCCTTAATGTAGATTGATTTTTAATTAATTAGATTTCCCCTCGATATCCACATCAAGGGTTTATTTAAATTTGGGATTCTTACTTCCTATGAGCATAAGCCCTCATAATTAATTATCCCTCCCACTTCTTGGGAAAGCACTTTCGATTAAGGATAAGACACTTTAGCATAGCTTTGAAATTTTATACTTAATAGTCTCATTTGTAGGTAATAAGGGTAGACCCAATCAAGATCCTATGGTTCCATTATCCCGGGAATACCATAAATCTCAATCTACCAATGATAATGAACCATTGGTTACAGCCTTCACAAAATCTGATTAGCAGCTATGGGTTACCACCTCTCAGGAATTCTGAGTAGACTGAGATGTTTTATTATTGATTTTGGTATATAAAAGTTTGAGTTTGGGGCTTATTGCTTCTTTTAGGAGTGGTCTGATGTTTTTGATTTGTTTAGTTTTGGGGCTTACAGCTTCTTTTAGGAGTGACCCATTAGATTTATTTAGGAAGGGGCTTATGGCTCATTTTAGGAGTGGCTCATTAGATTTATTTAGGATGAATCTTACATCTCCATTTAGACGTTGCATGTTGATTTATTTAGGATGGGGCCTACGACACCATTTAGGAGTTGCCTGTTAATTTGTTTAGGATGGGGCTTACGACTCCATTTATGAGTTGCTCGGGGTTTGATTTAGCTTAAGATAAGATTTACTGTTTAAATTAGAAGTTACCTAGGATTTTAATTCAGTATAAGGTTTATGTCTTCCCTTAGAAGTTGCCAATTAGTTCAACTTACGGTTGTTACTTCAATTACAAGCTCCAAAATGAGTTGATTAAGAATAGATCTTACTACTTCATTTAGAAGTAGCCAAAATGTTTAGTTTAAGATTCATTACTATAGTTAGAAGCTCTCCTAATAAATTAGTTAAGATTAGGATTTACTGCTTCTTTTAGAAGTTATCTAGAAGTTTGGTTTAAAATTCATTACTTCACTTCGAAGCTCCCCTAATAAATTGGTTAAGATTACGATTTACGGTTTCATTTAGAAGTTAGCTAGAGGTTTGATTTAGAGTGAATTTGAAAGCACTCGCTTTTGTACTTTTCCTCTACTCCAGCACCATTATTTTTGTCCCAATACTTTTATTTTTTGCTTAAGTACTTCTAGTGCTTTTGATTCTGGACTGTTATTATTATTTTTAGCATATTATGCAACCTCTAATTTGCAAATATTTGCTTGCCTACAGTTATTGGAGCCCGTATCAGTGGCCAGTTGGACGCTTAGCTTTGAGTGTTTTGTTTTTATTATGTTTGATGTAATTTGGATTGTATTAGAGCATTTAGTTGATGTATTTTAGACTTTATTAGAGCATTTGGTTGGTCAGTTGTATTAAAACACTTACTGCAAACACTCTCTCCTTTTTATTTTAATTTAAAGCAATTAATTAACTAATTAAAATTTAGTTAATAATACTTTTTAGTACTAAATAAAATTAAGATATTTTCATAATTAAAATTGCTCTACAATTGTACGGTACCTGCATTTTTTTCTTCTTTCCTCTTTTTTTCTCTTTCCTTTTTTTTTAAAGTAACACCCATAAATTTTATACTCACGGACGGTGGAATGAAGCCGGATCACGAGCCTGCTGTTGTGAACGAGAATGGATAGAACGGCGATCGGTTCAATCGGAACAGGAGACATGGAAAATCAAGCTGGTCGGCGGCCGGCGTTGAAGTGGGCTGGGTCGAGCGGGGCGTGCGCGTTGGGCTCGTAGCCGCGATGGACGCGCGGGTCGGGTCGACGAGCGCGGCTGGAGGGCGTACGGGAGCGGGCAGGCAGGCGGAACAGACGCGGACGATGGGCGCAGGAGCATGAGACGCAGGCGACGGGCGCGGGAGCTCGGGACGCAGGTCGTGTGCGGTGAGGACGACGGTCGGCGGGCGCGGGAGCGCGGGACGCAGGTCGTGTGCGGTGAGGGCGACGGGCTGGGTCGCGCGGGACACGCCACTTTTCGCAGCTCGGAGCAGGAGACGAACGGATCGGAACGGCAGCCGGAGACAGACGGGCAAGCCAATGAACAGAACATGAGTTCTTTTTTTTTTCGGTCCGTTTGTAGAAGGACTGAACGGTTGCCTTTTTTAAGTGAAAGTGGGCTTCCGTTCAATTTTTCTGTTTTTTTTTTTCTTTCTTCCTGCCTTTTTTCTTCCATCTTTTTTTTTTATTTCAACATCCCCCCTCAATGGAAAATTATTAGGTCCGGTCACTTGACCTAGAGATAGGTCCAGTCATCTGACCTAGAGATAGGTCCGGACATCCACTAAAAAATTACCACGTGGACTGTGCTTTTGACTTGCGCTTTAACTGCACTTTACCTGCGTTTTTTACTGCGCTTTTTGACTGCGCTTCACCTACGCTTTACATGTGCTTTACCTGCGCTTTGAATTAAAGTTCCACGTGTCAATAATCTGGACCTATCTCTGGTCAGGTGACCGGACCTAATAATTTCTCCCCCTCAATAGCATCTCCTCTTTGCAACACTTAATTTTATATTTCACTTTTAATAACCAATATTTTGAGTTATAAAACAGTATAGGTTTCACTACCATCTAATAAAATTTTCTCTTAAATTTTAGAGGTCCTATCTCCCACTATGCGAGGTGCATTCCTATAATTCAACCATACAATTTAAATTCTACAAATAATATCCCCACCTATTTCACCTTGAATAATGGACTTGAGATATCTAAAAAGTGCACTCTTTTGAATGACTTGATTACAAAATGTCACAATCTAACTACCATATCTATTACTATTAAAATTACACTCCATGTATTAAATTTTAGATCTATTCTAACAAAAATTATTAGACTTTAAAGTTGACCTCCATAATTCAACTTTTCCTTATCAACAAGAAGAATATCATCAACAAAAAGCATACATCAAGGTACATCCTCTTGCAAAGTAAGAACAAAAAATAATAACAAAAATTCTATTCACCAAAAAGGAATTAAAATAAGAAATAATCGCAAAACCTTGGCAAAATGGAGTTGGTGATTTTCACAAATTTTATATTAGGATTATGATGAAAGAGCTAATTTTCGATGAGAAATATAACACAAAAGCCTTTTTAGATTCATTCTCTGAGATGAATTGTCGCTTTAATCAACGAGTTAGGTTTACCAAATTTTCACGCGAATTTTACCAATTGATCAACCAAAATCAAACAATTCAACCCAATCGTAAGCCCCAATAAAAAATAAGAGTCACCTTCGATTAGTTAAACTTCAATCAAACTTGATCAGCTTAGGAATGTGCGCAAAGAACTCAAAGCTTCCATAAATATCTTTTCAAAGCTATAATAGTGTTCTTGAGGATATATAATAAGATCTTTCTTGAAATATTACTAGCAATGAGGATGTTCTTCCTCTACCATTTCCTTATTGAAATGAATTTCTCATTTGTCACCTCTACATTAAGATAAATTTCTAATTTGACTTTCTTTCTCAGGATGAATTATGCTTTGTCCACAATATAATAGAGGACCCAATTCTTCCTCCAATAATTTTTCAATCCTCAGAAGTAGAGTTCTTTGTAGCCCAACATAACTAATGGAGTGGGAGATGCTTAAAATTCTTGTTATCAAAATTAAATATTATTTGCATCAAAATAAATGTCTAAATAATTATTTTTTATTATATATCATCATTCATCATTTTGTCAATTACGAATTTCAAATGGTCATTTTTCATTTTCGATGTTACCATTATTTTAATTATGATATAACTAATAAGTCCATACAATCTAAAATGCACCCACACTTCTCATCAAAATACGCAGTGTCTGACACATATCTCGCATTTGTCGAACATGCCAAAGAAATGTCTGATTAAAAAAAATATATCAAAAATAACTTGGACGGGCCTGTCCGACAAGCTTATCTTAAATATTTTATTGAAAATAAATAAATATAATTTCTTATATTTAAATTTTTTATTTATTAAAAAATAAATTTTAAATTTTCTTATTTTCTCTCCACAAATGTAAATCAATCACTCGTGGGTAAGATTTCATTTCACTATGGCAGGTCATAGGCTCGTGGATAAGGTTTCATAGTAACAGCCAATGTTATCTCAACATCGACGTTTGACATCATCACAGCATTAATATTTCAAAATCATCTCAACATCGAAGCCTAAAGTTGTCTTGACATTGATGCTTGACACCAATAATTTCTACACCCACAATCATACCCTCACACCATCTTAACATCTCATCTTTATCCAATGTTGTCTCAACATCGACTCCCATTGCACAAGATCGAGATCTGATACTGCACTGCATTGTCATATCCCCTCTAAATGTTTGGCACATGGCATCAATGCCCAACCCTAGACATCATAATATTGATCCTTTTAAGCGCAAATTATAATTACATTGATTACTATTTCTTAATTATTCTTAATATATAACTAATTCTATTTCTATACACTATTTTTAAGTTACAAAAAAATATAAATTATGTCTGGCCCATGTCTATATCCTATATTTTCAAGAATAGCATATCTCATGTCTATGACGTGTAGTACTATATGTCCAAATCACAAACCGTCTTCTTCATATCATTGATATTATAGTATTTTAACTACACGATTGTTTTCATAATTTTTAGGCATTGATGAAAAATCCTTAAAAAATTGACACTTGTAGATACAAGTGGTGATTTTGGGATCATCAGTTGTTCGTTTTGCAAGCTTATTTCATCAATATTTTCTAAATAAAATACCTTATTTTATGGATATTTTTCTATAAATTTTGAAGCTCCAAAAGGATTTTTATGAATTGTATACTAAAAAAATTAATTATATTAATTATATTAATATTAAATTATTATTTTATTATTTCAAAACAACCCATTCTATTATCAAATCAATTAAAATGCCCATTCCTATTCAAACAGCTTAACAAAGAAACAAAAACAAAATTTGAGAGAAAATGTAAGGAGAGAGAAAAAAGAAACTTGAGGTTTGAAGGCCGTGGAGTAATTTTCATCTATTGGTCTTATTGGGAGATTTGTATGTCTCACTATAAAGAACTTTTATCACATTTTTTATTTCAATATTTTTTTTATTTTTAGTATTTTTTCGATCAAATTTATATTTTCATTACAAAAAAATAAGAATAATTTTGTATTGATAAAATTTTCACTGCGTAACTTTTTATATGTTATAGAGATCGAGATTATGAACATTTTGAGTGTTTATTTGAGATTTTTCATCAGAAAATTTTAAAAAAAACAGCGATTTTTACCTACTTAGAAGTTTATTTTGACATATAAAAGTTTCTGCAAGTTGTTATATACAATCCCTAATAATTTGGTTAATTTTTAAAAATATAAATTTTGCTCAATAGGATTTTATGTTGCCTACCGTTAGGATATTTTGCACTTTCTGAATTAAGCTCGATTATACTTTATTTGTTGTAATACATTGGAAATGAATGTAGATATGTGATTAAAATTATTAGTATAATACTGTGATAATAATGTGTGTAAAAGACATGTAAAGACTAATTGACCTGTTGGTTGGAGAATAATCGACCTATACAGGATGGTGAGCCGACGGGCTTTCCTTTAAATACTGTGATTTGATATTATCCTCTACTGATTCACGTGATACATATTGAGAGTTATAAGGAGATGATTATTGTACCGACGGGCAAAGAGTACCGACTCTGTTTATTGAGCCAACGGTTACCTACTACCGATTACTGAAAAACACTATGATTGACAGAACTTATTACTTGTTTAATGTAACTACTAAAATGCATGTTATTGATGCATTCTTTTTATTATTGTACACATTTACTATTATTGTATTATTTTACTTCCCCTACCACTAAATTGTTACTGTTACCGATTTAGATACTGATACTATTTGATACTACTGATTCACTGTGTTAATACTAAATATGTGATATATTGAGCACGTGATATAGAATACATGAATAGTATGGATATACTTTTATATGATTTTACTATATTGACATGATTTCGACAGTCTTTATTGATGTTTTAATTTGAAGTTTTATACGATTTCTATACTAATTGGTATTATTGATACGACCATTGATTTATAGATTTAACACTCAGACTGGTTTATTGCTTTACTGGCTTTCGTACCGTAGTGTTTTACTGTTTATAGATTCTACTGTTACTACATGTAAGTTTTACTATTTCTGCATTGATTCAATAATCATATAAATACTGCTGCTATGATTTGATCCCTAACATGTATATTGCTCATTTACCGTGCTTTGAATTCAATTGTAGGTTTTGGTTGTTTGTTGGGCTCTTGTGCTCATTATATGTGGTTAAATAATTTCAGGTCAAAGAGTAAGAGGCTGATCGGAATTTCTTCAGGTTTAGATTCTTATTATTTTAGTTATTCTTTTGTACTCAAGACATAATAATTGTAGTATGATTGTATAGATCATGAGTAGTGTATATAATTTTTTTGGAAATGGATACAGACATATATATATATATATATATATATTGATATTTTGATCGATAGTTTTATTTCTACTGCTATTTAAATTGATAAAAGAAATTAGATAGCTCTGATTGTGTAAATTAAAAAATAATAATAATTCTTTCAAATTTGATTCTAGGACATCACAGTATATGTGTCATTGTGTCCTATTTGTGCATCAAAGCCATAAATTTATAGCTACTAATATAAATAGTAGGCCTAAAGTTCTAACTCAAATGTTTGATGAAAGAATAAAGAATAGTTTGCCCCTTATTTCTACCATACCGATTTCTTTTCTTTTTTTTTTTTGGAACAATCAAAATATCAAAAGACTGATCATAAATGTCCACTTCCACTACCTGACTTATCGTCCAAAGGGTACTATTATGTATGTGCATCATAGCTATAAATTTATAGCTACTACTATAAATAGTAGGCCCAAAGTTCTAATTCAAATGTTTGATGATAGAATAAAGATTAGTTTACCCCATAACTTCTCCCCATACCGGTTTCTTATTTTTTGAACAATCAAATTATCAAAAGACTGATCATAAATGTCCACTTCCACTACCTAACTTATCGTCCAAAGGGCACTATTATAAATGAATTTGTTCATTTTATGCGATGACGCATGTTAACTTCAAACATACAGAAAGTCCAACAGCTCGCTATTTAGTGAAGAATTAAGATCGATGCTTAAGTTGAAAATTTAACTATGAGGTAATAACAGTAAAGCAAAAGTGATATGATGGAATATTTTGCTTAAGGAAGTATTAGTTACCTCATTATATATTTCAAGGTATGAGACACGAAGCAAAAACTCTCTCCCTGGAGTCTGCCAAAGAATATTGACACGTCAGCACAAATACATTATGTGAAAGCAAAAAAAAAGAATCAAAGAACCCAAACAACAGCATCAGTCGAAGCAAAATCATAAAATTTTCATCAAAGTTAAGCTAGAAAAGGCATAGAAAACAGTTATGATCAGGGTTCAGAAGTAGTGATGTGGAAAGCACCAAAAAAGAAAAATAAAGAACTCAAATAATAGCACTAGAACAAGCAAAATCATAAAATTTTCAGGAATCAGAGAAAAAAGTTTCGAGCTGGGTTCAGATACAGTGACTGGCAATCTATGTATAGGATTTAAACTATTCATACAAGCATGGATTACAGAATAATCATTAATAGTCGGCCTGGACTTGCATTTGGACATGCCAGGGCAGTAAATTTATGGTGATCCGTTCAAAATGATTAAAGAAAAGAAGACAAATTGGATTCAAGGACAAACTTGGGGTCAAGTTTAATTATAGCAGCCATTAGACCAAAAAACTGTGATGAGATCAAAACTGCAATTGAATACATGCAGTAGTCACATTGCAGCAAGAAAGCATAAAATTAAATTCACCTACATTTCATACAGGAAGTTATATATAGAACATGGTTACGGTTTCAAGCTTCATGAAAATTTGATTTTCTTTGGTTTGGAGAGCCGTTAGAACTATTCTCCACAGTGGCAGTGCTTAATACTTGGCCAAATGGACAACTTTATGGCCTAATTAGTACAACAAAGCTCTGTGAGAATATTAATCTCCTTTGCAATCTGCAGCATAATCTTACTTTCGAATCAAGCAACGTGCAAGATATACGCACATCCAACATGTCCATTCCACAATGATAATAGTGAAAAAACAAAACAAAGTTAAGCATTAAAGTACCATACATCTTGAATAATGCTGAAGACGTCCTTGATGGCCAAAGGTATGATACCCGGACAAATTTGATCACCCTGTAAAATGCAAATATCAAACAAAGCAAATCAATGATGGATACATGTGTCAAAGTACATACATGATTATCCTAAAGTTTCCTTGATTAAAAACTAAAACTGCAAATTTCATTCAAAACATCAGAAAAGGTTTGTAGAATTCGACCCACATATGTGCACATCTGTTGCAAGAAAGCTCAGATCTTTCCCCTGAACCATTCACTAAGTCCGCTTACCACTAAATTGAACAGTATATTAATTAAACATTAGCGGCCCAGCCACCTCTCCAAAGACTAATTGGTGAGATAAAGAGAACATGCAGAAAAACAGGACTGGAGTCCCTGGCACTGTTTCAACTACGGCATTGGCACATACAAGTTGATTACAAAATCTTGCAAGCTAATGCACGTATGGCAAAGAGAAATGAAAGGGGCAATCCATATCAGGTTGTAGATAATTGCTACCTCTCATTCCATCACCTCAAAACCTTTAGCCACTTTAGCACTCATTTCAAGCTTATCCGCCTTAAACCATTGGAGACGAACAGATAAATAAATTATCTAGAGCCCCCGTTTCCTGAGCGTTGATTAAATTTTGACATAAATTAAAATGTAAAGTAGCTGATGAGTTTAAGATGTATGACCATTTGGTACAACCAACAATTCTAAAAGCCTAGGTAGAGAATGCACAAACAAAGCGTCATAGTCTATGTTCTGGGTACCATAAATCCACAGTGCAGTGCATCCAAACTGCGCATGACTAATTGTCAACTATTATCCAATTCAGCTTCATGACTCAATTGTTCATAATAGATTGCAATATAAATGACATGAGAATAGTTACCTTGTCAATTACAGTCCACGATAAACAATTCAGTCATTGGCATGCATTCAACCAAGGTTGACAATAGATTCATGGGCAATATGGATTCACTACAACCGTGGGAATAGGGGTAACTAGACCTTGACTGCCAAGCTAGATTGTGCATTTTCTAACAATCCAAACAAATGGAAAGTTGGTTACATCAAGTGACCCTGCAACATTTTATCAAATAGATGACCATTGACTGTGATTGAACGGTATATAAATAAATAATTCATATATCAACCACATGCTGTAGTAGAAAAATTCACAAGGGTTAACACAATGAAATAGCTCAGAAGCAGGCTGTTTCTCTAAATGTCCATTATTTCCTTCCAACTAACATATATATTGCCCCTCATCAGAGACCTAGCAAGTAATGGGATAGAATTAGAACAACTACTACCATAGTTGGTGGTATTAAAAAAATGGTCTCGACTAACAATCACGCTTATCAATCACTAATCTGAATGAGCCTTTTTATTTAAACGACAACTGCCTGAATAATTTTCCTTCTAATGTTGAGTCCAGCTACATCAAAGACAGTGTAGTTGAAGAGTTCACCCGCACCATTAAGGATAAAACATTCAACAAAAAAGTATTATTTTAAGCTAAATTCAAATTTTCCCCTTTGATTCTCTTCTTCTATGCCACAGTTGATACTCCTGGAAAGGCCTCGTCAGTATTGCGTGCAATGCATGCAATTAAAATAGTAACTTGTCCAAATTACCATATAGAGAAAAATACAAATTTGTGCAGTTAATCAATTACATTAACCCAAATTAGCATCTTCTGATTTGAGTAGCAACCTATTAACTATGTATTCCTATACTGAAATCAACCATAGAACAAAAAAAGAAAATATAACAATAAAAACCAAAAATAAGTTTAAAATAACTAAAGAAATTCTTTAAATGCAGTTTGTGTCGTACGAGGTACATATCTATGTATACAACAGCTATGATTAAGTATAGTTTCACAAAAAATTTTCAAAGTGTACAAATTGCATTTCCACATAAAGTTCATTCTTAAAACATTCTAAAAATATATATAGCTTACATGCATCGTGTGGGTCTTTCCACTGCTGGTAACACCGTAGGCAAAAACAGTCCCTAGAATTTAGAAGATCAACAAGTATCGGAGTTGTTAAACAAATGATAAAAATAAAACTTTGAAAAGAGAGAAGCTAAACAAAAAACATGATCAAAAAGCAATCATAGAAAGACATGATACAGCATATATAACAAGAATGACAACACGGACAACCAGAGGGAACAATGATGTTAGGCGTGAGCTCAAAAAAGTGAGGGCAAGAGCCATTTAATTGTTCAAGAGGGAGTGATCAATGTCTACGATTAAAAAAACTTCTGAAATTGAGACATCCCACAAACTGAAGCCTTTTTCTTTTAAAATCTGCCCAGATTAGTTAACTAAAAATGATATTCAAAATTAAAAGGACCGGAAAATTATGCTGATTCATAAATGAATCAATAAACTCAGACTAAAATCCAGAGTAAAACTCACCGTTAATGCCTTCCATTGCTGCCTTCACAACAGGCCGAGCAGCGACATCATAAATCACTTGAGATGTTGTGGAAGGGCCAAAAACTCTATCTAAACACATAAATGTAACAGCATGAATATAATTTCTAGACCTAAAGAGTACAAGCATTAATAAAAACATAACATAAAGGTAATATATTGTTCATGAATATAATATAAAATGACCAAATAAGGTAGTGCAAATCAATTTCAATAGGAACAAGCTGCATAACCAAGTAAACAACAATGAAAATATTCTAACAAAGATACGGCAAGGCCCATTCAGTTTATATTTTAAAGCAGTTTTAGGCATAGTTCACTGCCAGTTACTATAGGGTATATTTCAGTGGTAAGAGCCAAAGAGTTACTGACTGCGGTTACATGGAAATCAAGGATGTTGCCACAAAATATTATGATGCATGTGAAATACATAATGTGGGGCCCAAGAAACACATATGCTTCAAAAGCCTTTTAAGGCCATGTCGAATATGTTTAAGGAACAAACGTGCCTAAGATGCACCCAGATATGTGTCTGACATACTGGGAAAAAAAATCTAGTCTTATGTGTGCTTTTTTCCAAAATTAGAAAAATCATGTGATGAGGACATCCACACTTGGAAAGTCTACCGGAGACGTGGTCGTCGATCTACGGCCACGATCGAGTCTTTATATTTTTGAGTTTTATTATGTTATTGTTTTCTTTTATTTCGTTTACCGTTGTACCCTTACTTTAGGGTGGTTTGCTTGTAAGCCCAAGAGGGCATGTTTGTCTTTTCGTTTTGTCTTTTGTTTGAGGCTATTTAAAGGCCCCTATTGTATTGTTTTGGTTAATGAATGATGATAATAAAAATTCCCTGCACTTGTGTTTGAAAGCTTAAGAGTTGAGAGCCCTTGAGAAGGATCCATAGGAGGGAGAGCAATACGCATTACCCACCAATCTAGACGTGTCGGATTCGTGGTTTGTTTTCTCTATTATTTTCTTCTCCCCTTCCCCTCCACCGTCGGCTTCCTCTTTCCCCTACCACCACTCCGCCGATCTCCCCTCCTTTCCCTTCGTTCCCACGGCCTCAAACCCCACCCCACGCCAACACCCCTTTTTCCCCCATTCTCCCACCCGCCACTTCCACACCCAAGCCGCAAGCCCTAGCCGCCCAAACCCCCCACCCGAACCCCTACTACCGCCGGCCCCTAACCCTCCCTTTCCCATTAACTCCTATTTCCTATTTTAGATTGGGTAATTTAGGATAGGTTTTTGAATTCAAATCTATTAATTTGAATTTGGAATTCTTTCCTAAATTCATGAGTTTTATTTTTGTAAAGTTTCCAAATTGGTTTCTATTTGAAATTTAAATTAAATAGGAACTCATTAAATCTTTCCATATCCTCTAAAACTAGATTAGGAAACTCAAATCAACTCTCCAATCACTCCCCCACCCTCTTAATGCCGCCGGCCTAATCCCCTATCCCGCCCCCTCTCTCTCTCCACATTAAACCCTCTCCTCCTTAGGAATTATTTCAAAGTTTCTAATTCCTAAATCCCTCCAAACCCTATTCTAAAATCCAATTCAGATTTTAGAACTCTTCCCCTTCCCAAAACCCTAACCCTAGTTTCACAAAATCTGAACCAATCCCCCTTCCCCTCCCCTACCTTGGCCGGCCCCCTTCCCCACTTCATTCCCCTTGATTTCCCAAAGGAAACCGCCATTCTCGTGGGAAAGAATATCAAAGGCAGCAAAGCTTCCTCCCACATCACTTGGCATCCTTCCAACAACATGAATGGAAGTGCCCGCATGGGATTACGGATTGGTACTTGACGAAGAAGACAACATTGACATCCTCTGGTCGCCGTTCTTCGACGTGGGTTTTGACTTCGACGACACCGTCGAAGACTACTTCGATCGGATCCACATTACTCTTGTGGATACGATTGACGATCAGAGGAAGAAGGGACGGTGGACTATCCTTGGCCGACTCACGACTGCTTCCCCTCCAGACGCTCCTCCGTTCAGAGAGTACTTCACTCACCTCCTACGGCGCCTCACCATTGCTATCGGCAAACAAGTGGTGGCTATCCGACAACGACTCCTCTCTGGTTAAGGTGAACCTTCTTACTTCGACAATTCCTTCGTTTCTCCTAACCTTGTAGGTGATGATGAAATCGTAACGGATCTAAGCCGCTCCTCCTGCTAAAGCTTAGTAAGCGTAGGATTAATTGAGTGCTCCTTCATATTCACTTGTCTTATTGTTAATCAAGGAATTATGCATGAACAACTACTATACTAGCATCCTTTTGATTCTCTAAAATATTTGTTTGTACTAGCCTTATTATCTGTGGTTTAGCCTAAACGCAAGCATCTCTCTCTTGTTTTATTTTATCGTTCAAATGTTAGTAATTTAATCTACCAATTGCTCTTTAAAATAAACCGTGTGAAATCCAAGTTTCATTCAAGCATGTTAGTCCTGCATCATCTGGTATCAGAGCATGGTTAACCTAGGATTGCATTCTAGAAAATCACCCTAGGTTGCTACCTTGCTAGTCTATTTAATTTTGCATGCATTGCATCCTTAAATTTATTTAAAAATTCAATTTTTGTTTGCTGTCCTTTACATTTCTGCATGCATTTAGTGTGTTATAAAGCCTTTTCTGTGGTATCTAAGTGCTGTCCTTAACCCCTTAACCTTGCTAGTGGATTAGGAGACTTAACACCTTAGCATAGAGTGTTGTCCCTAAGTTTCTTGCAGCAGTTAGTAACATTTTAGGGTGTATTTCCTGCACTTACACTTGCTGTCCCCTCCTAGTTGTCACCCCCAAACCCTCCCTAGTACTTAGGAATGGATCCCGAACAACTTGGAAGGACTTTAGACCTGTTGGTAGGTCAAATGAGTGCTATTAGCCAACAGTTAAAGGAAAACCAAGCCGATCTCGCGGAATTTCGTAGAACCACCACTGATCGTCTTGACTCAATAGAGCATGGTAGGACTCACTCTATCCCGTACACTCCTTCAAGACCTCCCTCTATGTATGGGGACGATCCTTTTATGGATGAGGGGCACATTCGAGCTCCTCATCGAGTTCCCCACCATAGACAAGAGCACCACCACGACCCTGATCTTCCCCTGATGAAAAACATCAAGGTCGATGCACCCACTTTCGATGGTACCCTAGATCCCCAGCTCTTTCTGGACTGGATCAAATGTATGGAAAGTTTCTTTAGGTGGTATGACATCTCCGAGGCTAGAAAAGTCAGTTTCGCCAGTATGAAACTCATTGGTAGAGCTAGTCAGTTCTGGTCTAACTTAGAAAGTCTTAGGGAGTCTCGCAATGAGTACCCCATCACTGATTGGCTGTCGATGAAGCGTGAGCTTAAGCAGAAGTACCTCCCTCCCTCGTACTTCCCTAGGCTCTTAGATAGGTGGCATAGATTGACTCAGGGTAGCAAACCCGTCAAGGATTACATCGCCTCTTTCGATGATTTTCTAATTCGTTGCAAAGGGGAGACCTCCACTACCCCTGCGCAGATTCTATCCATGTTTCGTACCGGATTACGAGAGGACCTTAGCAACGAACTGTTCGCCCGAAATGTCACAACCTTAGAAAGTGCGTATAGTTTAGTACTTGACTTAGAAGAGAGTCGATCCCAGCATTCTAACCGTCATCACGACCCTAGACCCTCCTACAGACCGTCTGGTAGTTCCACCCCGCACTCTTCTACTACCCGACCTACTCCGGGTAGTAGCATTCGACCTCCCACGGGTTCCCCTGCACCCCGACCTGATTTTAGAAGTAAACCTCCCTCCCCGGATGGCCCTCGGTCCAGTCCCGGGACCAAATGCTTTCGTTGCCAGGGATATGGGCATATCGCTTCTCAGTGCTCCAGTCCCTACAAAGTCTCCATCATCGAGGAAATCACTGAGGAGGATCCTGAGCCCGAGGTTGATCAAGTTCACCAAGTTGAAGAAGAAGGTGATTTCTTCGAGGAGGACGAGGACACCACCGTCCTCCATTGCCTTCAGAAGTTGGACACATCTCCCATCTGCGTGGTGAGATGTGCGCTGTCACACCCTGTTACCTCCGATGACTGGCGTAGGACTTCTATCTTTCACACCTACACCAAAATCAAAGATAAAAACTGTAAGGTCATCGTAGATAGTGGCAGTTGCATCAATGCTGTCTCCTCCAGCATGGTGTCCAAATTAGGCCTTTCTGCCGTTCCTCACCCCAGTCCGTATAAGGTAGCTTGGGTCAACTCCACTGCCTTGGAGGTGAAAGAACGAAGTCTCGTACTATCTCCTTTGCCACCTATAAGGAGAACGTATGGTGCGATGTTCTGATTATGGATGTTGGACAAATTCTTTTGGGGCGACCTTGGATTTTTGATAATGATGTCCACATCTATGGGCGTTCGAACACCTGTGTATTCGAACATGCGGGTAAAAAGATTAAACTTGTACCATCGCAGCCCCGGGTCAAGGAAGAACCTAAACCCCACCCCCTTAAGTCCAAGAAAGGACTAAACTTGGTCACCGCCAAGGTTCTGGACTCTGAGGTCACTCGTGGTGCACCTCTATACGCTTTAGTGGGTCGTGAGATTCCCACCGAATCTGATGACCCCATTCCTCAAGAAGTCCAACCTATCTTAGGACAATTTGCTGATGTCTTCCCAGATGACCTCCCTGATCAGTTACCTCCTCTTCGAGACATTCAGCATGCTATAGACTTAGTCCCTGGAGCCTCCCTCCCGAACCTGCCACACTATCGCACGAACCCCACGGAGCATGCAGAACTTAAAAAGCAGGTAGACGAGTTACTGCAGCGAGGTTTCATTAAGGAAAGTCTTAGTCCCTGCGCGGTGCCTGCCCTTCTCACCCCTAAGAAGGACGGATCTTGGAGAATGTGTGTTGATAGTCGTGCTATCAACAAAATCACCGTCAAATATCGATTTCCTATTCCTAGATTAGACGACATGCTGGATATGATGACGGGTGCCACCCTCTTTTCCAAGATCGATCTTAAAAGTGGATACCACCAAATCCGGATCCGACCCGGTGACGAGTGGAAGACTGCTTTCAAGACCAAGGACGGTCTTTATGAATGGATGGTCATGCCTTTTGGGTTGAGTAATGCCCCAAGCACCTTTATGAGAATTATGACCCAAGCGTTGCGTCCTTTTATGGGTAAGTTTGTCGTTGTTTACTTTGACGACATTCTTATTTATAGTCATTCTGTGGAGCAACACCTTGACCACCTTAAACAGGTCTGCTCTGTTTTAAGGAAGGAGCAGTTATACGCTAACCCCAAGAAGTGTACTTTCCTCGTAGATCGAGTCATCTTTCTAGGGTTTATCGTATCGGCTCGCGGGGTTTCTGCTGACCCCGAGAAGGTAAAAGCCATAGTTGAGTGGCCCCTTCCTCAGAACATCCGGGAAGTCCGCAGCTTCCACGGATTGGCCACCTTCTATAGGAGATTCATACGAAATTTCAGCACAATCGTATCTCCTATCACTGATTGCCTAAAAAAGGGTGATTTCCATTGGACCCCGGCCGCCACTAGAGCCTTCGAGGACATTAAGAAAAGAATGGTGGAGGCCCCAGTAATGAGACTTCCTGACTTCTCCAAAGTCTTCGAAGTGACCTGCGACGCTTCTGGGGTCGGAATTGGAGGAGTCCTCTCCCAGGAAGGTCATCCTGTAGCATACTTCAGTGAGAAACTGAATGATATTCGGCAGCGATATTCCACCTACGATAAGGAATTCTATGCCGTGATCCAATCCCTCCGCTATTGGCGACATAACTTGCTCCCGCAAGAATTTGTCATTTTCTCGGATCACGAAGCTTTGCGTTATATCAACTCCCAGAAGAAGTTGAACGCACGCCACGGTCGATGGGTGGAATTCCTTCAAGAGTACACTTATACCCTTAGACATAAAGCAGAAGTTGAGAATAAAGCTGCCGATGCCCTCAGTCGTCGCATGATGACTACCACTGAGTTGAGGGCCGAGGTCGTGGGTTTTGATCAAATTAGGAAAGATTATTTAGACTGCCCCGACTTCAAAGAAACATACTCTATCTTGTCCACAGGAAGCACGCGCCTTGTGGACGATTTCCTTCTGGAGGATGGTTACCTTTTTAAAGCTCAAAAGCTTTGCGTACCGAGCACCTCCTTAAGGGATTTTCTGGTCTGGGAACTCCACGCCGGAGGCCTCGCCGGGCACTTCGGCCGAGATAAAACTATAGAATCCGTGGAGTATCGCTTCTTTTGGCCCAGCCTGAAGAGGGATGTTGGTAGACTGGTTAGCCGGTGTCACACGTGTCAGCTAGCCAAACAGCGTAAGCAGAATACCGGTCTGTACACTCCGTTGCCTGTCCCTAGTTGTCCTTGGCAGGACGTTAGCATGGATTTCATTTTAGGCCAAAGACTCTTCGCAAAAATGATGCCATCTGTGTCGTAGTTGATAGGTTTTCCAAGATGGCTCATTTTATACCCTGCTCCAAAACTTCCGACGCCTCCCGTATTGCCAAACTTTACTTCGATGAAGTTGTCCGCCTGCACGGCCTACCTAAAACCATTGTGTCTGATAGGGACGTTAAGTTCACTAGCTACTTTTGGAAAATCCTTTGGATGAAATTGGGTACAAAGCTACAATTCTCTACTGCCTTTCATCCACAAACCGATGGTCAGACCGAGGTAGTTAATAGGAGCGTAGGTAATCTGTTAAGGTCTCTGGTTGGTGAGCACGTTAAGGATTGGGATTCTATCTTACCCACTGCTGAGTTTGCTTATAACAATTCTATTAACCGAACCACTGGCCTAAGTCCTTCTGAGATTGTGTACGGGCACAAACCTAGGCAACCTTTAGATCTCATTCCTATGTGTTCTAGGTATAGGATTTCTGAGTCTGCATCATCATTTGCATCACATTTGCATGACATTCATAAGGAAATTGCACGACAAATTGAAAAGAGCAATACTGATTATAAATTACGTGCCGATTTGAAACGAAAATTTAAAACTTTTGAGGTTGGTGATTCCGTGATGGTGCGGATTCGTCCGGAACGGTTCCCACAAGGAACGGTTAAGAAACTGCATGCCAAAAGCGCTGGTCCATTCAAAATACTTAAGAAAATCAATGACAATGCTTATGTAGTAGATCTCCCTGCGGAGTTCAACATCAATTCCTCTTTTAACATAGAAGATCTAGTGGCATATGAAGGTCCGGATTTTAATCCGCCAAACCCACTTATACAACAGCCTTGTGTGACCCCACCTTGTGAGATCCCTAACCTACCCCCACTCCCAGATATTCCTAAATCACCCATAGCAGATAAAGTGGACACGATCTTGAGCGATGAAATCATCTCTACAAAGGAAGGGGGACGACGAAGATATTTGATCAGGTGGAAAGGTAAACCCGAGTCGGAGGATACTTGGTTGGATCGTGATGAGTTACAGCAGCTGGATCCGGATGCATTAGAGTTCTACGACAGCACCAGAGATACTTACTCGACGGAGTCGAGCTTTCTTCCACCCCGGGAGAATGATGAGGACATCCACACTTGGAAAGTCTACCGGAGACGTGGTCGTCGATCTACGGCCACGATCGAGTCTTTATATTTTTGAGTTTTATTATGTTATTGTTTTCTTTTATTTCGTTTACCGTTGTACCCTTACTTTAGGGTGGTTTGCTTGTAAGCCCAAGAGGGCATGTTTGTCTTTTCGTTTTGTCTTTTGTTTGAGGCTATTTAAAGGCCCCTATTGTATTGTTTTGGTTAATGAATGATGATAATAAAAATTCCCTGCACTTGTGTTTGAAAGCTTAAGAGTTGAGAGCCCTTGAGAATGATCCCTAGGAGGGAGAGCAATACGCATTACCCACCAATCTAGACGTGTCGGATTCGTGGTTTGTTTTCTCTATTATTTTCTTCTCCCCTTCCCCTCCACCGTCAGCTTCCTCTTTCCCCTACCACCACCCCGCCGATCTCCCCTCCTTTCCCTTCGTTCCCACGGCCTCAAACCCCACCCCACGCCAACACCCCTTTTTCCCCCATTCTCCCACCCGCCACTTCCACACCCAAACCGAAAGCCCTAGCCGCCCAAACCCCCCACCCGAACCCCTACTACCGCCGGCCCCTAACCCTCCCTTTCCCATTAACTCCTATTTCCTATTTTAGATTGGGTAATTTAGGATAGGTTTTTGAATTCAAATCTATTAATTTGAATTTGGAATTCTTTCCTAAATTCATGAGTTTTATTTTTGGAAAGTTTCCAAATTGGTTTCTATTTGAAATTTAAATTAAATAGGAACTCATTAAATCTTTCCATATCCTCTAAAACTAGATTAGGAAACTCAAATCAACTCTCCAATCACTCCCCCACCCTCTTAATGCCGCCGGCCTAATCCCCTATCCCGCCCCCTCTCTCTCTCCACATTAAACCCTCTCCTCCTTAGGAATTATTTCAAAGTTTCTAATTCCTAAATCCCTCCAAACCCTATTCTAAAATCCAATTCAGATTTTAGAACTCTTCCCCTTCCCAAAACCCTAACCCTAGTTTCACAAAATCTGAACCAATCCCCCTTCCCCTCCCCTACCTTGGCCGGCCCCCTTCCCCACTTCATTCCCCTTGATTTCCGAAAGGAAACCGCCATTCTCGTGGGAAAGAATATCAAAGGCAGCAAAGCTTCCTCCCACATCACTTGGCATCCTTCCAACAACATGAATGGAAGTGCCCGCATGGGATTACGGATTGGTACTTGACGAAGAAGACAACATTGACATCCTCTGGTCGCCGTTCTTCGACGTGGGTTTTGACTTCGACGACACCGTCGAAGACTACTTCGATCGGATCCACATTACTCTTGTGGATACGATTGACGATCAGAGGAAGAAGGGACGGTGGACTATCCTTGGCCGACTCACGACTGCTTCCCCTCCAGACGCTCCTCCGTTCAGAGAGTACTTCACTCACCTCCTATGGCGCCTCACCATTGCTATCGGCAAGCAAGTGGTGGCTATCCGACAACGACTCCTCTCTGGTTAAGGTGAACCTTCTTACTTCGACAATTCCTTCGTTTCTCCTAACCTTGTAGGTGATGATGAAATCGTAACGGATCTAAGCCGCTCCTCCTGCTAAAGCTTAGTAAGCGTAGGATTAATTGAGTGCTCCTTCATATTCACTTGTCTTATTGTTAATCAAGGAATTATGCATGAACAACTACTATACTAGCATCCTTTTGATTCTCTAAAATATTTGTTTGTACTAGCCTTATTATCTGTGGTTTAGCCTAAACGCAAGCATCTCTCTCTTATTTTATTTTATCGTTCAAATGTTAGTAATTTAATCTACCAATTGCTCTTTAAAATAAACCGTGTGAAATCCAAGTTTCATTCAAGCATGTTAGTCCTGCATCATCATGTCTACTAAAACGATATACTCTAATAAATATTACTTAAACTGATATGTTGTTGACAAATTAAGTGTGCTTGATGAAATAATTCAATCTAATGATAGTTAAACCAATTTTCTATCCTAAGCTTTTATGTCCAACATATGATACATTCTTCATTGTCTAATGCTTTTTAATGAAAATAATGACATTAGGAATACTGATTACACGTTTTATATTAATAACGTATAAAAGAAAGCATCATGTCCATTGTTTAAAAAATCCTACTTTTATGATTATGTCCTATCCCATGTCAATGTCATGTTCTATGAGTCTTTAATCAATGTCCATGGTTCATAGTTAGGGGATAACAAAGACACCATTAAAAACATTGCAATTCATCATGATTTGAAAATATCAATGTTTAAAAAAGGGTATTTTAAGATAGAAAAGCGCACTTCAAAGAGAAGCAGTCCCAAAAAGCTCCAAAGCACAAACATGAAAATTTTCATGATATGAAGTGTAAGATTTTTGTTACACTTCATAATGCAATACGAAGCAGGGTAAGTTTAAGTTTCATTTTGTCTTGAATTCTAACAACCAAATTCAACATTCTATGCGATTCAAAAGGATGGAAAAGTGATGCAAGACAAGCAAAGAGGCCTCTTACGAGATCAATTATAAATGCCAAATTTCATGATAAGTACATGAACTTTATTTTTTTCTGCATTTTTCATTGGAATTTTGGAGGGGCAGTCAAGTGAGATTTGGACGAAATTTTTAAAGGTTAAATTTTCTTTTTGAAGCTACTCAAGCACCTCAATTAAGGACTATAATTGCAATTAAAAAAAAAGGAAATGTTTCATGATTGGAGTGATTTGCAATAATTTCCATAAAGGGTTCATTAAGTAGGCCGACACTTATGGTCATTGGATGGAACTTAAATATTTTTTTTATAACACTTCATGTTTTAACAACACTTTCATTGCTTTGATGAAAAATAGCTTTGATCTCTCACAAAATTTGTGTGAGGTGCTGATCTGTTGTTAACTTTTAAATTAATTTGCAAATCAACCAAATTAAGGTTTGTAAACCTTAACATATTATTTTCTCTCTAGTTTATTGTTATCATACATCCTCACCATCTTCTCAAAGCCTTAAATCACTTTAACCACAAAAAAAATAAAGTTGAACCCTTTCCAAAAAATCCTAACTCCTATTGTGACCACTCTACATAAAAAATTCATGATTTTTTAAAAACACACCAAATAAATCTAAAATCACGACCGTAAGTGAGCTAACATCAAAACCTCTGATCAAAGAAAACCCTACATTTCAATACTAGTAAGTTTCCAAGCAAAAAATTGTCAAGAAATCCTAAACTACTGAAGATTTTTTTTCTTAGCCTTCCATCAACCAACTCCACTCAAACAACCCTTAAAACCTCCTAAAAACAGAAGGGAAATAAAACAGTAAAGTATTAAAATAGTCAAACAATCCATAAGAAGAGAAATAAAATCGTCAAGTATTAAAATAAATTAACCGTCAAAATTAAACATTTGATTAAAACAAGAAAAAAAGAAAAAAAATCAAGTTAATTTTGTATTATAATCTATCTTGTATTATCTTGTCTTTCGTCTCATCATATTGACGCTCTCTTTTCGCATCAACATTAGTAATTGCCATATTTGTTACTTAGAGATTGAATTACTTACCTTGTACACATCATCATTCATCCAAGTGCAACACTTATGTTTTATTAGAATCATTTATTTGAATGGTAAAGTACACCTGTAGTTTGATAGTTATAATTTTAACTTAGCATCATGTATTGTTTTTTTTTTAACTTAAGTTCCTTTAAGCTTGCTCCATAATACCTGTTTATTATAAAAATATTATTTCAAAAAAAAAAAATAGACATTACATAATTTAGTGCTATGAAATGATCTTTTAATGGGCTAACTGATGGGGACATCGGATCTTGGAAAGTTTATCAGAGGCGTGGCCACCGACCTACGGCCACGATGGCGCCGATCTATTTTTGAGTCCTTATATGTATTTATTTTATTTACATTTCCAGTTTTACCCTTACTTAAAGGCTTTGTCGTGTGTAAGCCCTAGGGGCAATGTTGTCGTTTATTTCCCTTTCTTTGTTGGAGGCTATTTATAAGCCCCTCATGTTTAGTTTGAAATTAATGAATGATTATCAAAGAAAATTTCTGCATCCTTATGTTTGTGAGAGCTTGAGAGCTATGGAAGAGAAACCCTAGGAGAGGGAAGCGGATCACCCACCAACCTTGGAAGCGTCCGGATTCGTGGCTTTTATTTTCTATCTTCTTCCCCTCCTCCCTTCACCACCGTCGGCCATCCCCCACCTTCCCCCACCCACGGCCCAACCTCTTACATGAGCCCCTTGACCCACCGGCCCCCTCACCATCCCCCTCCTCTCCTCCCCACCGACAACCCCCACCACCATCACCCCAAGCCGTCGGTTCAACCCCCACTCATCCAAGCCGCCGGCCACACCCCATGCCCCTTTTCTAAAATAGATTAGTTTGATTTGAAAATTATTTGAATTCAAATTCAAAGAATTTGAAAAGTCAAAATTTTCCTAATTAAAGTTGTCTAAGTTTGGAAAGCACATTAATTATTAATTAATCCCAAATCTGAGATTGATAATTTAATTAATTCAAATCTCCACATACATTGCATCTAGACACCTCACCCTCCCTCTCTCTCTTGGCCGAAACTCCCAAGACCACACCTCCTTTATTTCCTTCATAAATTAAATCTCTTTCTTTGGAATTAAATCCCAAATCCAGCTCTACCCTACCCGCCCCTCTCTTAGCCCATATTCTTTTCAAATTATTTCCCAAACCTTGAGGCTTTTATTTGGAAATTAATTTCAGCTTTTCCCTCCATAGTCCTCTCCCAAATTTAACCTTAACTTCACCAAATCTGAACTAATTCTTCCCCAAACCTTTCCCCATGGCTGGCAGTGGCCACCTCTCTTCCCCATTATCCACTTAAAATTTTGAGAGAACTCCTTTCTCTCAAGAGAAGTCCTTAAGGGAAGCAAAGATTGTCGACTCCGATACTTCAACCCTTTGGAACCGATGAATGGCCGACCCCGATATTGACTCCGGCTTCATCTACAACGAGCAAGGAAACGTCGACATTCTCCGGTCAACCTTTTTTGACGTCAACCCAGAAGTCGATAACTCCATCAAAGAATATTTGGATCGCATCATCTTCACACTTTCCGAAGCAATCGAAGAACAGCTTGCAACGTTCAGTGGCACATTTTCTCCGGTTCTCAACAAGGGTGAACTTCTTCCCCTATTCATTTATCTTCTAATTCCACTAATCTTATAGGTGATGATCCAATCGCAATGAATCGTGCAAAGCTAACTGCCAATGCTTAGTAAATGTATGGATGCTTAGTAAACGTAGGATGTGAGTTTTGACTTTCTCTGTTGTTAATCTCGTTGTTAATTTAGGGATTTTATTGAATAGCTACTTAATTTGCATTTTGTTGAAATTCTAAATTATTTTGGTGATTCCAATTCCTAACATATGATTTGGCCTAAGCGTAGCTACCTCTCTTTAGTTTTCTATCATCGTTTAGTGGCTAACAGTCTTAATTGTTATTTGCTTTTATTCAAATCGTGCAATTTCTTATCGCATTTTATTAAAACATATTTAGTTCTGCATCACTAACTTAATGAGATTAATTGGAAATGTTAAAAAAAATGCATTTTCTTAAATATGAAAAATTCTTATTTTTAATATTTCTTTCTCTTAACAGGACACAATGGAGAAAAAAGGATTCATATAGCCGACCCCATGTAATGGGATAAAGGCTTGATGTTGTTGTTGTTTGATCACTTTGTTGTTGTTGTAATGTTTCTCTAACTTATATTATCATAATATATTTTAATATTTATTTTAGTATTTCTAAATATATAAAATGAAAAGGAGAAGCTTATACTTTGCACTTTGAAGCTTACATTTCATTTTCCAAGTGAGCAAATGCTTTACTTCACGCTTCCTCGTTTAAAACATTGGGAAAGATTATGGAGAATAAGTTGAAGCTAAATATGATAGATAAATTTGATAATGCAAAGATAAGTGAATGATTCCATTGCACATATGCAGGAAAAATGCACCAGAGAGTGTTTTTTTTTCCCTCCTTCTTGGCTCACTTAAATCCGCAAGTAAACATAAAGCAATTTATGGTGCAAATTTACTTAATTGGTGACTAAAACAACGCTGGCTTCCATTTGAGACCTTATTAAATCCATAAAAAACAATTTTAAAAATCCTCAATGACACAAGTTACAAAGTGATTTTAAAATCCAAAACATGCACAAGCCTTGACCGTCCAACAGCTCAAGATTTAAATCCAGAATCATTTCGAATCTCATAACATAAAAAGAAGCAATTTCATCAAACCAGTAATGGATATCAAGCGAGCTATTTGCAACAAGAAAGAGAGCAAGTATGCCTAGATGCTCTTTATAATGATGTTTGGAAATTACTATGTCCTCCTAAGCTCAACTTTCTGTCCTTACAAACAAGAAGCTAAAGACTCCAGATCTTTGATGATGCCATGCTTTGAGGATCCCTAAAAACCGTTTATGACATGAGCATAAACATTTTTTCCGATATAGAGTCTTTGTTTTAATATATAGGATCACTTCAAAAGACGGAAACTTTTAAAAATTGTTTGGCCACTTCCAAGTACCAAAACTTCATTCTTCATGCACGACAGTGCACCCTACTGTTTACAAGGTAGCTGCGGATACTTTTTTTTTTTAATATCCTTGTTTAATTACAACAAATGCTTAATTTGGGAAGTTTAGGAAATGCTTTGCAAAATCCTGGTATGTTACATTTTAATATTTGTAAATAAAATGTAAAAGAGGCTATATTGTACATTCACTTCCCTAATGGCTTAACTTAAGCAACGCATTTGGAAGCAACTCAGTCATCTCTATGAGTAAAAGTAACTTTATACAGCACGTAAAAGCACGACATCGCCAAATGAAGCATGAGTGTGAACAATAAAAATGAAAGCCTATCCAGATACTATCAGTTTATTCTATTCCAACTGAACACTAATGTTTCTGGTTAAGAAAACGTAGATGTCATAACCGGTGCGCTTGCCCCTCCTTGTGAATGATTAACATGAAAAAGCATGTCCCTGCATTTCTTGATAAGTTACTGCAATGTAAGAGACATTAGAGTTCCAACAAAAAGCACAGGAAAAGCGCAAAGAAAGCACAAATCCTCAACAAATAAGCAATCAATTTGCATCTAACAAGCAATTCTGGGAAACACAAATCAGAGCTACTCGCCACTTATCAGGTCTCGCTCAGAGTTCCTGGAGAGTGTAATTCACATTTCAAACCATCCAAATTTAAACTTACCGAATGCATAAGCCGTGGCCGGATTATACTCGCAGCGCGCCACTTTATCCCCATCCGCATACCACGCGATCTCATCTCCACGCTGGAACTCCCTCTCGCTTCAAAAACAAAATCCACAGCATAAAGCCACACAAATTCAAGATCCACCTCAATGCAATCATCCAAAATAAAAGAAACAGCAGATCTACCACGCCCTAACTAAATCCAAACCCATTGTACCTCAACGGCCGGAACCTGACAGTGACGGTGATGCTATCCCCGGAGCTTGTCGCATCACCAGCATCCATGACGAGTTCGTCGGCAGATACGAAGCCGATCGGAGCGCGGTTGCTGGAGTAATCGCAGCGACTGCGGTTTGGCGTGACGGATCTCGGTACCCCACCGGAACCATAGAGGTTGGAGGAGGCGGAAGACGGGGATGACCGTGGGATTAGCCGCCCGTTCATGAATGACGAAGCCGATGAAGACGTCGAAGAATACGAGCTTGTGAGGGGCCTCCGCTGACTGAAAGGCGAGCTGCTCCTCGTCCGCGACGAGGAGGAAGAGAACGAAGGCCCCGCCATTGACGCCAGAAAGCGACAAGGAGAGAGAGACAGAGAGAATTAAAGATGAGAGTAGTGGAAGGAACCAACTGGTCAGAAGTCACATGCTCGGGTCTTAAAGAAGGCCGAAAAGGGAAGAGGCGGAGTTTGCCCCTTTTGTAAGCAAGCAATGTGGGCAAGGGGAAGAGACGCCAGCCATGGAGGGAGAGAGATCAAAGGAGTCTTCACTGGAAGAAAGAGTAAGCTGTCGGAGGAGAGGAGTAGGGGAATCTTGGAGAGCAGGAAGTAGGCAACGATTTTTTTTTTTTTTTTTTTTTTAAGTATATGAATGGGGGAGGTGAGACTTTTGGAAGCCGGTGAAGGAGATGATGACGTGGCGGTCGGTGGGAATGGCGGTGGGGACGACAGTAGAGTTTAAAATGGAGTGACCCCGCGCCCAGCTAGAGGAAATTGAAATATGCCGAGTAAAGTGAAGAGCGGGAATAACCACAGAAGTAATTATTTCGGGAATATAGCCTAAAATGGAAGGGTAAACCCGTAAATAAATAGGAAGCTGAGGTCTGAATCGGTGCGCCGTGCGTGGAACGAAATCGTGGAAATGTTAAAATAACCGGCCCTCGTTAATGATGGGAGGGTTGTATGGTGTATGGTTGCTGACATACAGTAAATTAAAGCTGCAGACCCTTCGACTTCGAACTGAGTATAAAAGTTAAATTTATTGTAATTTAAAAAAATATTTTAACTTTTTTAATTAAAATTATAGAGAGATACAAGTTTAAAGTCCATGCGACGTAGAGAGATCGGATATAGCTGTTCAATTTTGTCTCTATAAATAATAAAACTGTAGTGGTAAATAGTAAAAGCTTATTGTGCTTTTACAGGTCATAGTAAGCTGCACTTTTATTGTTCACGGAGACAAATCGGACAGTTTTCTGTGTCCGATCTCCATACGTAATAATTTATTAACGTGGATATTTTTTCTTTTCTCAAAATTTTTATATATTACACAAAAAATAATAAATCATTGATTACTCTGCAGTAGGGGCGAAGATGAGGGGGGCCTAAGGGGGCAAGTGCCCTGAAATAATACTGTGGCTTTATAATATGGGCTAGGGAAAGAGTTTTGTTATTCAAAAATTATAAGCAAATCAGATTTATTTGGTGCCATTGTTGCAACAACCCTAGACACTTAATTGGGTTTAATTTTTTATTTTTTTGTTTTATGGGTTTTCTTTTTTAATTTCTTTCTCTATATTGAACTCTTGGATGTTTTATACATTGTCTAAAATAAGCACGAATATCGCCAAATTGTATGTTCATTTTTTATATCTTAGGAAATCAAACAAGAATAATTTCTGAATATAAAAATCAGTTCAAACAAGATAAGTTGCCCCCCCCCCCCCCCCCCCCCCCCCCTTGATGACTACGCTACTGCTCTGCAATTTATTAATTATATAGAGATTAAAATTAATAAATTTTTGTGATAGTAAATGAATTCAAATCAAGTCAAGTATTATATTGTTCAAATTTATTTATTTGTTTATTTATTTATTAAAATTAAATTAAATTTGAATATGAATTTAAGTTTACAATAAAATGTATTTATTAATTTTAAATTGAATTGAAACTTTAATCAACTTTAATTAATTATATTGTAGATGCCAATAATTTAAAAATATAGCATAAACAATTGATATTATTAAATTTATAACTTTTAATAAAAGTTAGCATAATTTATTTTTTATTATTGTTTGATGGAGCTTAAATAATAATATGTGATTTTTAAATCAATATATCTAAATATTTATCTGATATTTTTCTCATTTATCTATTTTTAATAATATACTTGTTTTTTAAATATATAAATTATAGGAAAAACAAGACGATAACTTAAAATAAATCATCAAATAGAAAATTTAATTATCTTTAATGAGTATTTATAATGTTTTAAGCGAGTCACTTCTTAAACAACAAATAAAAATGTTCAAGAACATAAATGAACAAATGATTCAGTGTTCAAACTTATTCATTTATATGATGAGATTTTAAAGTTTTGTTATAGCTTGTTCAATTTTAAAAATAAACAAACATAAAATATCATTTTATGAATGAGGTCAAATTTTTTTGAATATTTTTGAACATTTTAAGAATCTTGGTGCAAATAAGATTTAATAAATATTTGAATAATGTTCAATCATAGTTCGGTTAAGGTTCAAATATGATTCTTACACTATTTCAAAATATTTGAACAATATTTGAAGATGTTTTAAATAGGGTTATGTTATATACGAATAAAAGTTAACATGGAATAAATATTGTCGAAATAAGGCTCAAACATGATTTGAGTATAATTTAATATCTTTTTTTGGAATCTACTCAACTCTTCATCTTTTTTAGTTATTTAACTATATGGGTAGATGTTTACTCTAATGTTGCATGTTGAAGGGTATATATTATATTGCTCAGGTCATATAAAAAGCTGAGAGAGTGATGAAAAAAAGTTAGATTATTTGAGACTAATAATTTCATTATTAATATTAAGAAATTCCCATTCAATTAATTCATCAAGTGCCCTAAAGTAAAAATCTCTATAGCCTTGGTTCATCATGTGTTATTGAGGAGGGTTGGTAAATATTAGAGCGAGGGTTGCCCCATTGTCATCAATCTTGGAGGCAAGAATATTACACTTAGCATAGTTAAATTTTCCAAAAATTTTAAAGTGGGGTTTTGAGAATATCCACATTATGAAGAATTTCGTGGGAAGAACAATAGTTGACTATCAGAGAACTAACTAGGTGGTGACAAAAAGTTAAAGAATTTAAACCTAAATAGGATATTTTTGGAGTGTAATAAGAGGGTTGATGTCCATAAACCTGGGTTATATATATAACCATTGGAACATGCCTTATAGGCACCAAATTCTCGAACATAGACAAAATCTCAAAAGATTATAGACCCTTACATCTTCATGCAGACATAATCCAATCATATAAACACACGTTTCATCAGAATTGCACAGTTTTCTATAACGATAAACAACCAAAATTTCTGCAGAGTAAAAATACATTGTTTTAAAATATAACAAAATTATCACAATTTCTGTAAAATATCATTTTAAGAGTTTAATCGTACAACACTATTTTTAGAGTCTAAATTATTTTCTATTCAATAAAATCGCACAATTTCCAAAATCACTATTGCGCGGTGCTTGGACACCCAACATTATGGCTAGGGGTGTCAATTTCGGGTCATGGGTCGGATTCGGGTCGAACCCGGAACTGACCCGATACTGTTCGGGTCAACCCGAACCCGACCCGGTTGTAAAAATGGGTCGGTTTTTCGGACCCGAACCCCACCCACTTCGGGTTCGGGTCAAATCGACACGACCCGAAAGCATGTGCAGGATAGGCGGAGCGACGGGTCCTGGACGCGTTCAACCGGAGCGGCGAAGTCGGTCACACGGACCTCGGGCACCGGCTTAGACGCGGCAACCTGGGCTCGATTAGGTGGAGCGGTGGGGCATGGATTCGGTCACCCGGAGCGGCGGAGCCGTTACGCGGACCTCCGGACACGCAGGGCACGCGGGCATGCGGTGGGCAGGCAGGGCAGAGGCGTGGCAGGCGAGGCAAAGGCGGACACGCGGTGGGTAGGCAGGGCTGAGGAGGGACACGCGGGCACCCTCAGTCATGCAGTGGGCAGGCGCGGTCGGCTCGGTTAGCAGGTCATTTTCGGGTTTTCGGGTCAACCCGGATCCGACCCGATTTTTGAAACAGGTTGAAAACTCTAACCCAAACCCGACCCGTTTCAAAACCGGGTCAGGTCCAACCCAAAATTTTTGGGTCGGGTTCGAGTCGGGTTTTCGTGTCGTGACACCCCTAATTATGGCACTCATATAGTAAAATTTAAGATTTTTTTGTTAAAATGCACTCCAAAACCCCTTGAACTGATTCTAAAATAAATGCATACCTTTTTCATACACCAAAACTCTTCCAAACACATATAAATGTGTTCAAAATATAAAATTTTAAATATTTATATTTTCCAATCGGGTCAGAACAAGTTAATCAAGATGTTGAAATTACAGGCATCCCAACTTACCCTCCTCCAAAAAGTGTCATCCTCGACATTTAAAAACTTAGACCTCATATCACATAAATAGATCATGATATAACTATCTCATTTCAGACTCTTTTTCCTAAGCAGCTTCTCTTTTAGTTCTTCTTTTCTCTTAGACTTTAACCATTAGAATATGTTTATGTCTTAACTTTTTAACATTATAGGCTAAAATCCTCTTTGGTTCTTTCGTATAGCTTAGATTTGAACGTACCTCAATATTTTCAATAGATATTATTTTTCTAGAGTCAGATATCTGAAATGTATTATGAATTTCAGACACGTGATCGAGCAACTATAACATGCTGGCAAACTTGCCAATTGTTTCGATCACTCCAAAGGGTTCAACATATCTTTTACTCAACTTTCCTTCATTGTCAAATCTACAAATGTATTTCATCAACCTAATTTTCACATATACCAAGTCTCCTATTTGACTCTACATGCTGGTGCTTAGCATCAAATTATTATTTATACCTATCCTGTATAGTTTAATCTATCTTTGATCAAACGGATCTTTTCAGTAGTGCCATCAATCAAGTATGGCCCAATCAAATGTCTTTCACCCATCTCTGTCCAAGATAGAGGGCTCATGCATTTCCTATCATATAGAGCTTCATGCGGAGTCATTTTTATACTTGACTGAAAATTGTTATTGGAAGCAAATTCGATCAGAGGAATGTGAACCTTATAGCTGCCACCAAAATCCAAAATACACAGCCTCGAAAGATCTTCCAGTACATGTATAATCCTCTTGGACTATCCATCAATCTAAGGATAAAATATCATATTAAAATATAGTTTATTGCCCAAACCTTAATGAATATCCCTCCACAATCTGCGATAAACCTGCCATCTATGTCAGAAACCATAACCTATGGTATCCCATATAATATGATAATCTTACACATATATACATGTGTTAATTTGTCTGCTGAATTTGACTGTTGGATCAAAATGAAACGAACTTATTTCATGGGATGATCAACTATTACCCAAATGGCATTATGTCTCTATCTCAACTTGGAAAAACCCATAATAAAACCTAAAGTCATGTATTCCCATTTCCACTCTAGAATGGATAATGGCTACAGAAAATCTTCTGGTCCCTTATGTTCTGCTTTCACTAACTAATGAGCTTCATATTTTGAAACAAAAACTGTTATCTTCTTTTTCAATCCAAACCACCAAAATAATCTTTTAGATCATTAGATATTTTACTACTTCATGGGTGAATAGAGTACTTTGAATAATGAGTCTCATGCAAAAAAATTGATCTCAAATCTTAAGAACTAGGAACCCAAAGTCTATTATTGTAAAAAATAATACTAGAACCAGACACTCTTAATTTAGATTTCTTACCAGCTTTGATTAGATCAATTAAATTTAGATATTATGTATCTAACTTCTAAGATTTTTGGATCATTTCTTGCATAGAAGGCTGAATAATCATTTGGGCAATACACCAGAATCATAATTAGTGGAAAAAATTATCTCCAATTGTAGTCTCTTCATATCTCGTATAAAACACTCACCAAATGTATGCTGAATAAATAAAAATATAGAAGACTTCATGTCCAAAGCATTAGCTAACATATTAGCCTTGCCATGTTGATACTAAGTAGTAAAATTATAATATTTAATTAACTCAAGCCATCTCATTTTCCTCAAATTCATATCCTTTTTGAGTGAATATGTATTTCAAACTCTAATGATCTATGAAATTCTCACACTTGATATTGTATAGATAATATCTTCAGATCTTCAAAGCAAACACCACACTAGCAAATTCTGGATTATCTGTCAGACAGTTACTCTCGTGTGGCTTCATCTGTTTAGAGGCATCGACTATCAACTTATTGTGTTGTATCAATACACATCACATCCCTTCAGCGAAGCATCACTAAATACTTAAAATTCTTTTGTATTATATAGAAGAGCCAAAATTGGAGCAAAAGTCAAACAATCAATTGATCTATAAAAAATGGCCTCACACTCCAGTGTCCAAAGAAAAGTTGCGGACTTCTGAGTATATCTTGTCGAAGATGCAGAAATCCAAGAAAATCCTTTCATAAGCTTCTTGAAATATTCAATCATACCCAAAAAATTTCATACCTCCAATTTAGTAGCAGGCCTCGGCCACTCAGTAACTACCTAAACTTTTTAGAGATCTATAAAAATACTAGCACTACTCACCACATACCCCCGCAAAGGAATACTCCTAATCCATAGCTTACATTTGGAGAATTTAACATATAACTAACGATGCCTCATAGTCTCTAAAATAATCCTCAGATGTCTAACATGATCTTTCTCTAAAGTAGAATAAACCAAAATTTTATTTATGGAAATAATAACAAACTAATCCAAATAATCCCATAGCACTCTGTTCATCAAATCCATAAAAATGGTTGCTTATGACAAAAGATACCATGATGGAGGTATTAGGACATCATTATAGTTCAATGGTGATAATATTGGTTTTATCTATGCTCTATTGAACATTAATATAAAGCTATAAATGATATCTTTATATTATAATGATAGTAAAAAACTTAGCATATAATTATAACATATTCATAGGTTTTAAATGAAATTAGAGATCAAACAAAACATAAGAACTAAATAAAGTATCTATAAGAATTAATTTAAAGTTTGATGTTTAAATCATCAAATTATATAATATTATTTTATCACATGACATTGTAATAAGCATTATGTTATTACTTGTTCATATGAGTATATATATGTTAATTTATATTTATAAATAACTCATGAATTTAGTTTAATCATAAATATATGCATATTATTTGATAATTTGTTCTCGATTTCTATACTAGAATTGCATAACTCATCATATTTTTATTTTGGCTATTTTTACAGTAAAGGAGAAAGAAAGGATTGAGGCCGAGTAAAATCATGTTAATTTAAAACTTATATTTTGTTGTATTTGTATACCTATGTAAGATGAGTTTTGAGAAAATATACGTGGGTTATTTGTTATGAAAGTATATTTGGGTTATTGATTGCTATGTAATTATATACATATTATATAAATAAAACATTCTAAATGCTTATGTTTTTATAAATAAATGTTGTGAAATGTGATAATAATATTTTTTTAATGGTTATAACTTATGAATGCCAATGAATATTTTGTTTCCCTTAATTACACCATGCATTGACTAGTAGGGGATTGGTGTGGGGTGTAACACCAAGGATTTAGTGTACTTGCATATTCTAATAACCAACTGGGCTTCTACTCGTTATATAGGTTGTTATGATTATAGGAAAGGGTAAGGACCCAATAGAGAGAGATATATTTGATTATAATGACAGTGTAATGCCCCATAATCAAATTTGAAAAGAATTATCTATTTATCATTTTAAAAAATATACTAAATATTCTATAAAACATCAATATAAACAATAACCAGCAAAAGCAATTAAAATCATATACATCAAGATATTTTGCTATTCATTCAACTAAATATTATTTACACTTATAGGAGATCACTACAATCACTAATATGTCACAAGCTCCTGACTATAAAATAAAAAAAAATGTAAAATAAAATCTTAAAAAAACCTTAAGATCTCTACCAACCTCACTCCAATTGGTTCTTACCTATTTCCTGACTGAAATTATTAAAAATCCTTATAATAAGCTCAAAAGCTCAGTAGTAATTCAAAACTCACTAAAGCTTTCAATATAAGGATTAAAGAATCTATATGATATGCTTAGTCTAATATAATCAATAATTTATATAAAATTTAATAAATCGGTAAAACAACAATATAAAAATCATTCATAAATCACTAAATGAATCTATATTATTTATTCATATGCATCAACTATTTTTGTATTATTAATGCATCTAATATTATCAATGATATTAATGTATTTGTCAATATCATCAATGTTATTAATATGTGTATACATTAATGTATGATTTAGCAAAGCAGAACATCCAACTTTAATGTGGTGTTTTCAATATCTTTTATTCCAACTGATTCTCATTTGATCATCGATCATATTAATTATCATTTATCAAATTAATCAATTATCATATTCAGTTAATTAATTATCATTACAGGTGGCTTCATTAAATCAATAAATAGTCATTACTCTCTAATCGTCGGTATAATCGATCATCTATTACAGGCTACAACCGGGATAATACCATAAACTATCTTTAAAGAAAAGCTCATCGGCTCACTCTCCTACGCATGATATTATATTTTAACAATCATCCCATTTTATAGTATTAACAACTAGCTTTTTTTTGCTTATGCAAATGCCACAATCAAAATGCAGCAGGAAATAATCAATTATATTCATTACAAGAAAATATATACAATAATTAAAATTATTGAAAATTAAAATAAGATTTGAGTTACTCACAACAAATAAAAGAAATTTCTGAACTAAATTGACAAATAAAAAAGCCCCGAACAACATTCTCTCTCTCCCTCTCTCCTCCTCAACAAGGCACAGTTTTCAAATTCAAATTTTCCATTTTAAAAAATTTAAGATTATTACATATAGGCACTTCTTTCATATGTTCTTCCTGTTTTTGTAGTCATGAAATTTATTTAGATAATAAGATTTAAATATGTCGTCATGACTAATATAAGTGATTTCTTTGGAAATAAAATACTTATTTTGATGAAATAAAAAATGAAAGTTTTTTTATATTGTATATTTATTATTTTATGTGAATGACTATTATTGGCTATGATAGATGATTAGAATATGTAAATTGACAATACTTCCTATTTAGATTATGGAATATAGCAATTGCGATGTTCAGCCTTTGAGCGTCGCACGCTGCATTATGAATTTTTATAAAATATAAAATTTCTACCATCCCATTTTCATTTCAGCATTTATGCTTCAGCTAAAGAGAGAGAGAGAGTAAGGAGAATTTTTAGAGAGAGAAAGCACATTTAAGACATCTTTGAGCTACTTTCTTCCATTAGACCAGTTGCAAAGTTGTCCAAATTGAGATAAATTACATTTACCCTACCTTTATTTTGAATAATATGAATTTTACAGTAGCTCTAGCTTTTTAATTACACAAATGATAAAAAAGTGGGGACATTCTAACATCAAGAAAATTTTTACTGTATAAATTTTAGTATATTATTATTTTAATTATTCTACACATTTTGACATATTTCTTCTATATTTTTATTATTCATTGTTGATTATTCAGAGTTTTGAGTATTTTGATATGTGCATAGAATTTGATAAAAATTGTTATAGAAGAATAAAAGCCCAAAATACTCTTGTGAATATTATTTGTGTATGATTTGATGATTGGTAACTATTAAATGTTTGTGTAAATATACTAAAAAAATTTACTATTCTGCCATAAATATGAAATTCATTATATGTATCTGATATATATGATTCAATTTACCTCTTAAAAGTATTAATCTGATTATAAATAAGTTTGTTGCGTCCTCGAATATTCACGGTGATAGAGATATATAAAGTATAGCATCATAGCTTTGTATGAAAATCCAGCACACAAACAGATTATTGTCACGACCCGGCCCGGTGAGCTCGTATAGACGAGGCGGGAACGGATGTTGGACGTCAGAACATTTCAATTTTTATAAAACATGCATTTAAGAATCTAAAAGACTTCAAAATGGAATTAAAAGCGCCTTTAAAAATTTCAAAATATATACAAAATATTACATAGCATCTCATATATACAAATGTGGCTTAAAAAATTTCTCAAACATGCCAAATCACCCAAAAATATAAAAATTACAACTAAGAAAAATATAAGAGGAACCTGTCATCCGGTGCTCTATGATTGTAAGTGAACAAAGGTGAAAGGACGATCAATCATTCCTTACAACGGGATCTCCTGAAAATATCCTAACACGAGGGAGTGAGCTAACGCTCAATAGGAAACACTAACTCTAACGTCTTCACATGCCCTATTTAAAAGAAGATTTATATGTATGCTAGAAATGAAAAGTTTTGATTGTTTTACTACACATGTTAGTTCTTATGTGTAAACTAAATATGATATGATAGTTCATATATCTTATATATGTCATACGCCTTATGTATGTCATATGTCATATGTATGTCATAACTTATGTATGTCATGTGTCATATGTATGTCATAACTTATGTATGTCATATGCTTACTTATGCTTTATATTATATAACTGTACCGGAGTACCATGAGTGTACTAATCAGGTACAAAACATCTTTTTTGCCATTCTTTTCCTTTTCTCTTTTGCCCCAAAGGGCCATATTGTTCTATATTGCTCATAAGAGTCATATTTGTGCTTTCACATCATATTTGATACTCCGCCTTCAATATACACAATTATTTACATTACTTTTTCATAGAAACATAGGTATGAAAGGTAGCATTTCATAATAACCATATGCCTTGATCATGAAGTAAGCACATGAAAGAAAATTTTATGGAATACTTAGCTTTTAAACATCCACTATGCATTTGATATGCATCAAATCAACTAAAGATATGCATTTGCTATGTATCAGATCAACTAAAGATATGAATTTGCTATGTATCAAATTGACTAAAGCTATGCATTTGCTACGTAACAAATCAACTAAAAAATAAACATAAAGGAATGAAAAAAACATAAAGAAACATGAAAATGTAGAGTAAAAGATTCCTACCTCAATTGTTGCCCTTTGAAAGTGTCTTATCACCAACCTCTCATTAATTCCTCCTCTTTTTAAGACCTATATCAAGACCTAAAATAATAAATCTGGATTACTAACTCATGACACTTCCAAATATAATTCATAACCTAATTCAGAACATAATTCCCTTTACCCAATCTACATTAGTTTTAAATTTTTTGATTTATTTTAAAATCTAAATTTTTGGGCCCCAAACTTTTCATATTTTCTTCTAATTACATTTTATTTTAAAATATTTCCCCTAACCTATATTATAGTTTAACCTAAATATTTTTTGGATTAAATTAAAACCCTAATTTTTGGAAACCTTCTTTTTGTTAATTTCATATTATATGCATATAAAAACCTCCCTTTTACTTAATTATTAATTAAACTACAAAAAATTTTCGGATTTAATTAAATAAAAATTAAGAAAATTAAAAATTTTCACTAAACCTTAAATTTATTCATAAAAGATCATTCCTATGACTATTAGGAATAATAGTTATGAAGCACTTGCCAAAGAAATCATCATTTAGAAAAAGCCCAAAATTTTCAAATCCTAAAATTTTAGGGGAAATGTCAAATTCCATGCTTAATATTCATTTTGAGCACTTCCCTAATACTTTGCTCAAGAAAAGTTAAGATTTCCTAAAATCCTAAATTTTGAAAATGAAAAATCTTTGAAAAAAATTTCTTTTGTTTTTAGAAACTTCTCCTAACCTTTCTTTAGCATTTTACTTCTAAAACTTTGAGTTTTGAGTGTAAACCCTAAATTTTTGAATTTAAGAAAATTTAAGTAAAAAAGAGAAATCTTAAGGTTAGAAACATACCTTCTCCTTCTCTAAGGTTTTACTTTTGATTTCCCCTAAATCCGGCTGCCGGAAACAGCCCTACCGTCGGCTTTGCCAAGCTCCCGTCGCCCCTCCTCCTCTCTCACTCATGCGGCCGAACGAAATGAACAAGGGACCGAATGAATTGGTCCCTAGGCAGATGAGGGAGTTAAGGGAAAGCTTGTAACACCAAAAGATGCATGTGGCCCTCTTCACAAAATTTCTCTATTGTCTCATGAAGGGCAAAACGGGTATAAATGATAAAATTTTACTTAAACATCTTTGACAATTTTTAATTTGCAAAATGTGGGAATTTGGTTATATGTTCTTTATATCATTTCGATCGAAAATTCACGTAGAATTTAATAAAATTTTAAGGTCTTGATATATCTTGTTACTACCAGGGTGAATAGCATAAGCAGAATGATGAGCTTCATAAATAATATCTCTTCTCAAATCACCAATATTTGGCACACAAACTTTGCCCTTATACCAAAGGAGATTGTCTTCATCAAGAATGAAATCCTCTTCATAACCAACCTTTACTAACTGAATGATCTTCACAAAATCTGGATCTTTCCACAAAGCTTCAGCTATTTTGCTATTCAAATCAGATTGCACTGTCAACTTATTTAACTATCCTATATTTTCAGTTGTAGGACGTACTACAGACAATTCCAACCTATCCATCTCTTCAATTAACTTCTCTTGTTGAGTTAGTAAACCATTCAATTTCATCGATAACTTTCTACTTAATGCATCAGCAACTGCATTAGCTCTTCATAGATGATACTGAATGTTCAAATCATAATCATTAAGCAATTCCATCCATCTTCTTTGCCTTAGATTCAACTCTTTCTAAGTGAAAATGTATTTCAGATTCTGGTGATCCGTAACTACTTCACAATGTACACCATAAAGATAGTGCCTCTAAATATTCAAAGCAAACACTACAGCAGCAAGTTCTAAATCATGGGTTGGGTAGTTCTTCGCATGACTTTTCAAATGTCTAGAGGTGTAGGTAACTACTCTCCCATGCTATATCAAGACACAACTCAAACCCTTTAATGATGCATCACTAAAAATCTAAAATCCTTCAGTACTTGAAGGAATAGTAAGAATTAGTGTAGTCGTCAAATGAGTCATCAACTCCTGAAATGCTTCTTCACATTGACGGCTCCACTCAAACTTACTTACCTTCTGAGTCAGTCTACTCAAAGGTGCAGCAATCTTGAAAAATCATTCTACAAATCTTCTGTAGTAGCCAGCTAACCCAAGAAAACTCCATATCTCAGTCATTGTCGTAGGTCTCGGCCAGTCAGCTATAGCCTGCACCTTATGTTGATCTACAGAAATACCATCCTCACTAATCACATGGCCCAGAAATGTCACATTCTTCAGCCAAAACTCGTATTTGGAGAACTCGGCATAAAGTTTATTGCCTCTTAAAGTCTGCAACACTGTCTGAAGATGATTGGCACGATGTTTTTCATCACAAGAATAAATCAGAATGTCATCTATGAAGCCAATGGCAAAACTATCAAGCATTGACTTAAAAACTCGATTCATCAGATTCATAAAAGCACCTGGAGCATTTATTAGCCCAAAAGGTAACCTATGAACTCATAGTGTCCATACCTTGAGCTAAATGTTGTCTTAGGGATATCTTCCTCCTTGATACTCAACTGATAATATCCAGACCTCAGATCAATCTTGGAGAAGACTATGACTCTCACTAGCTGATTAAACAAATCATCTATCATTGGCAAAGGATACTTATTCTTAAAGGTAAGCTTGTTCAACTCCTTGTAATCAATGCAGAGTTGCATGCTACCATCTTTCATTTTAACAAAGAGAACTAGTGCTCCCCAGGATGAGGTGCTTGGGCGAATAAACCTCTTCTCCAATAATTCTTATAATTGTGACTTCAACTCCTGAAGTTCCTTAACTGCCATACGATAGGGTTCTTTTGAATTAGGCTCAGCACCAGGTACAAGATCAATAGAGAAATCAATCTATGTAACAGGAGGCATACCAGGTAAGACTTCAGGAAACACATCAGGAAAATTCCTTACCACAGTAATCTCATTTAATTCTAGCACTTATTTTGAAGTGTCCCTTACATGAGCTAGAAAGCTTGGGTACCCTTTCAAAATTAAACTATAAGCTTTTATAGATGAGATGATCATAGAGGATACACCTCGATCGCCCTAAAAGACAAGTTTCTCTCCTTCAGGAAGTTTGATCTTCACCACTTTCTTATTACAGTCTATGGAGATGAACTGGTTAGACATCCAATCCATCCGTAGAATCACATCAAATTCCATAAGAGGTAATACAATCAATTCCACATTAAAATCCCTCTCGCATATTGAAAATATTGATGAACATACACTTGAGGCAATCATACTAGACCCATCATGTAGAAAAACTGATAGTGTAGTGGGCATGGTGCGGATATTTAATGCATGCTTCTTAGCAAACTCTTGACTAATGAATGAATGTGATGCTCTAGTATCAAAAAGTACTCAACTGGATAGACATTGAACATAAATAGTACCTGTGATCACATTAGGAGATTTTTTGGCTTCTTGCTGCGTGATAGCATAGACCCTTGCTTGCATAATAGGTCTCATAGCCGGATGACTAGGTACTAATGCTGAAGTAGAAGACTCTTGAGCTCTAGGTCTACCAACTGTCAGATGTCTCTCAATACTCTATTGAGGTGGATGAGCACTAAATCTCCCCTCCTTTGGACCCCTTGGATAATTCCTAGCCATGTGCCTACGCTGATGGCACCAAAAGCAGATATTAGAGCCAAATAAATATTCACCTCTGTGCAGCTTGCCATACTTATCACATGTTCTGACACTAGATGAACTCCCACCACTATCAGATTTGATCTTCTTTATACTAGGACCTCTAGAATGAGTCTGGAAGCTCCTGGTCTTCTCAAAATCCTTCCTTTTTTATATAAAATCTATCCTCTTCTAGGTAGCTTGAAAATCAATCTCTATCCTCATTGCTATCTCAACCAAAACAGGATAATCATCAAGGCTAAAAGGGATCAACGGTTGGCGAATCGCATCGTGAAGCCCTGACAAAAATCAATAGCATTTTTCTTCAGCACTTGAGATAATCTGAGATACATAATAGGATAGCATGGTAAATTCAGCTTCATACTACATAACTGTCTGATCCCCTTGTACCAACCAAATAAATCGCTTCTACATCTGCCTCCTCGTAGAAAGAGGCACGAACCAGTCTCTAAAGACTTTAACAAAATCATCCCATAAGATCTGAGATGCTGCCCTACCATCAAACTTCTCTAACAACTGCCCTCTCCACCATCTCTCAGCTTCCCCCTCCAAAACAAAGGTGGCTAAAGTCACCCTTCGATCAACCGAACAATACATACCTTCCAAAATCTTCTTGACCCTCATAAGCCAGTTTTCAACATTAACTGGCTCTCCTACTCCCATAACGAGAGGTGGTCGCATATCCTGAAAGATTTTTAGATACTTATCCACAGATGTCTCTCTTCTGGAACTAGACAAGGGTTGTTCTTGGAAATGCAGAATCAATTATGTAATAGCAGCCATCATCTGTGTAAATGATCAATTATAGTACTACTGCTACTACCAGAATGTTGTACCACAGATGGTACCGCTGGAACTTCTCTACCAACATGATCATTATTTCCATTAGTATTGCCATCAGTGGCATTGGGCTCCTAATCCATAGCCCTAAACCAAATAAAAAACTTCAATTCAATAATCATCGCATAATCATACAATCCTAAAATGTCTAAGACGCATAAATAATCCTAAGGGCACTTTATACTGATCCATATCCTAAACTTGTGCTATAATACCACTCTTATAATGATCCGGCCCGGTGAGCTCGTGTAGATGAGGCGGGAACGGATGTCAGACGTCATAACATTTCAAATTTCATAAAATATGCATTTAAGAATCTAAAAGACTTCAAAAGGGAATTAAAAGTGCCTCTAAATATTTTAAAATATACAAAATATTTCATAACATCTCATATATGCAAATATGGCTTAAAAAATTTCTCAAACATGTCAAACCACCCAAAAATATAAAAATTACAACTAAGAAAAACATAAGAGGAACCTGTCATCCGGTCCTCTACGACTGTAAGTGAACAAAGGGCAATCAGCCATTCCTTGCAGTGGGATCTCCTGAAAATATCCCAACACAAGGGAGTGAGCTAACGCTCAATAGGAAACACAAACCCTAACGTCTTCACATGCCTTATTTAAAAAAAGATTTATATGTATGCTAGAAATGAAAAGTTTTGATTATTTTACTACACATGCTAATTCTTATGTATAAACTAAATGTGATATGATAGTTCATATGTCTTATATATGTCATATGCCTTATGTATGTCATATGCCTTATGTATGTCATGTGTCATATGTATGTCATATGCTTACTTATGCTTTATCTTATACAACTGTACCAGAGTATCATGAGTGTACTAATCAGGTACACAAACATCTTTTTTGCCATTCTTTTCCTTTTCTCTTTTGCCCCAAAGGGCCATATTGTTCTATATTGCTCATAAGAGCCATATTTGTGCTTTCACACGATATTTGATACTCCGCCTTCAATATACACAATTATTTACATAACTTTTTCATAGAAACATATGTATGAAAAGGTAGCATTTCATAACAATCATATGTCTTGATCATGAAGTAAGTACATGAAAGAAAATTTTATGGAATACTTAGCTTTTAAACATCCACTATGCATTTGCTATGCATCAAATCAACTAAAGATATGCATTTGCTATGTATCAGATCAACTAAAGATATGAATTTGCTATGTATCAAATTGACTAAAGCTATGCATTTGCTAGGTAACAAATCAACTAAAGAATAAACATAAAGGAATGAAAAAAACATAAAGAAACATGAAAATGTAGAGTAAAAGATTCCTACCTCAATTATTGTCCTTTGAAAGTGTCTTATCACCAACCTCTCATTAATTCCTCCTCTTTTTAAGACCTATATCAAGACCTAAAATAACATATCTGGATTACTAACTCATGACACTACCAAATACAATTCATTACCTAATTTAGAACATAATTCCCTTTACCCAATCTAAATTAGTTTTAAATTTTTGGATTTATTTAAAAATCCAAATTTTAGGACCCCAAACTTTTCTTATTTTTTTCTAATTACATTTTAAAATATTTTCCCTAACCTATATTATAATTTAACCTAAATATTTTTCGGATTAAATTAAAATCCTAATTTTTAGAAACCTTCTTTTTGTTAATTTCATACTATATGCATATAAAAACATCCCTTTTACTTAATTATTAATTAAACTATAAAATTTTTTTGGATTTAATTAAATAAAAATTAAGAAAATTGAAAATTTTGACTAAACCTTAAATTTCTCCATAAAAGATCATTCCTATGACTATTAGGAATAATAGTTATAAAGCACTTGCCAAAGAAATCATCATGTAGAAAAAGCCCTAAATTTTCAAACCCTAAAATTTTAGGGGAAATGTCAAATTTCATGATTAATATTCATTTTGAGCACTTCCCTAATACTTTGCTCAATAAAAGTTAAGATTTTCTAAAATCCTAAATTTTGAAAATAGAAAAATTTTGAAGAAAATATATTTTTTTATGGTTAGAAACTTCTCCTAACCTTTCTTTAGCATTCTACTTCTAAAACTTTGAGTTTTGAGTGTAAACCTTAAATTTTTGAATTTAAGAAAACTTAAGTAAAAAGGAGAAATCTTAAGGTTAGTAACATACCTTCTCCTTCTCTAAGGTTTTCCTTTTGATTTCCCCTAAATCTGGTCGCCCGAAACCGCCCTACCACCAGCTTTGCTAAGCTCCCGCCGCCCCTCCTCCTCTCTCTCGCGTGCGGCCAAACGAAATGAACAGGGGACCGAATGAATCGGTCCCTAGGCATATGAGGGAGTTAAGGGAAGGCTTGTAACGCCAAAAGACGCATGTGCAAAATGGGTATAAAGGATAAAATTTTACTTAAACATCTTCGATGATTTTTATTTTGCAAACTGTGCGAATTTGGTTATATGTTCTTTATATCATTTCGATCGGAATTTCACGTTGAATTTAATAAAATTTTTATTTCGTCGAATTCGATGACTTTGAAATTTCATCTAGATTCATCACGGCGCATCGAAATACGTGCAACACATCCGATCGATAGTTTTTGGGTTTTACAGTAATAAGTATGGGTGCAGCCCTCATAAGAGACACAAAAGTTTTTACGTGAAAATCTCTAAAAAGGTGGGAAAAACTACGGGGCGTGGCCTAATTTAAATGAATCCACTAGTATTTATAATCGTTTACAAATGAGTCCCTTTATTAGGAGGAAGATATTGGTTTGATGCAGCAAATATACCTCATACAAAGTGCGTTACATGGCGGAAATCAGAATTGATGTGTTTGTTTGGTCGGCTAGACCATAGTCGACTGGCAACGAAGGTCTAAAAGATCATATTCGGGTGATAGTGGTCGGAAGGATAGTAGTCGATGGGCGACAGATGTTGAAAAAATTATAGTCAGGCGACGATGGTCAAAAGGACCGTAGTCATCGAAAGGATTGTAGTCGGCGAGAGATGAAGGTAAGAAGGACTGTAGTTGATGATGGTTGTTGGAAGGACTATAGTCAATGAGCGACGGAGGTCGGGAGGACCGTAGTTGGGTGACAATGGTTGAAATGACCATAGACGACGATAGTGGTTGGAAGGATCATAATCGGCGACGGTGGTCAGAAGGACCGTAGTCGGCAGGCGACAAAGGTCGGGAGGACCATGGTCGGCGGCGGAGGTTGGAAGAATCGTAATCGACGACAGTGGTCGAAAAGACCATAGTCGGTGGGCGACAGAGGTCGAGAGGACCATGGTCGGCGATGGAGGTCGGAAGAATCGTAATCAGTGACGGTGGTCAAAAAGACCATAGTTGGTGGACGACGAATTTTAATAAGATAGTAGTCGGCGGGTGACGGTGGTTGGAAGGACTGTAGTCGACGTGGGTAGTTGAAAGGATGATAGTCGGCGACGGTGGTCAGAAGGAGCGTATTCAACGACAATGATTGGAAGAATCGTAATCGGCGACGGTGGTCGGAAAGACCATAATCAGCAACGGTGGTCGGAAGGATCGTAGTCGGCGGGCGACAGAGGTCGGGAGGACCATAGTTGAAATCTGGCGATGATCGGGAAGAACTCGGACGGTGGTTGACGAACAGACAGAAAATTGGCGGTGGTCGGCAGATTGAAGGAAGTCCGGCAGTGGTCGGGAGGAAGTACGGTGGTGGTCGGGAAGAACTATAGCGGTGGTCAGCGGATAGACAGAAGTCCGATGGTGGTTGGCGGACAGGCGGAAGTTTGGCAGTGGTCGGCGGATTGGCGGAAGTCCGGCGGTGGTCGGCGGACTGGCAAAAGTCCGTCGATGGTCGAGAAGAACTCTAGCGGTGGTCGGCGGACTAGCGGCAGTCCGACGGTGGTCGGCGGACATGTGGAAGTCTGGCAGTGGTCGGCGGACATGTGGAAGTCTGGCAGTGGTTGGCGGACTGACGGAAGTCCGTCGATGGTCGAGAAGAACGCTGTGGTGGTCGGCGGACTGGCGGGAGTCCGACGGTGGTCGGCAGCAAGCATGCTCCAAAATTCTTTCCTTTTCCTCCTCCTTTCTTCTCCATCTCATGTGAAAAATGAGGGCTTATTTATAGTTTTTTGTGAGTGACATGGCTTATATATATGGGAAGGATCAATGTCAAAATGGGAGTGGTTTGAATGGATGACATATATTGATCCCTTTGATCGTGGATCGTTTACTGGTCATTTGAACGCCTTAATGATATCAGAATTCAGTGATCTTGGGCTAGTTGGATTTTTCTCGTCGAGCCGCTCATTTGATTATAAGCATGTCATGTTTAAAATTCGTTTGGTAATCCAAATTATGCTTTGAACCTTCCAAATATTCTTTGGATCCATGATTTGGGATCATTTGGGCTTGGATTTGACTGATTTTGGTGTCGTTAGGTTCATCTTTTCGAGACGTTCAGTTCGACTATTAGTTTACTGAAATGGGAGTTTGAATGGTTCCATATTTAATTTCGGAAGTTTCCAACTCAATTTTGCTTCAAGATTCGTGTCCAATTAAGATAAATTTTTGATGATATATCAATGTTAAAATTAAAAATTGGTTGAGCTTAATTTAATGTAATAAAATTGTAATTTAAATATTACTTTGACCTTGGAATATTTGGAAGACTTAAAAAACAATAATATCTGATACAAAATGCATATGTACATTGACAAATACTATTTAATTTGCCGTAACATTAATTAAATACTAATAATCTCAATGTAAATATAATTCCATTTGAATATAAATGATATCTTGACACACCGGAAGGAAAAATTTCCCTTAAATGCCCCCGCGTATTCACCGCCAAGCTGCCTTGCCCGCCGCCCAGACCTTTGTTCTCGTTGTGATAAATCGTAGAGGTTAATCCCATGGAAGATGGTGGTGATTTCTTTCAGTCGCCTTAGGTTGTCTTGTAGCAAGAGGTTTCCACTTGAGATCGATCGGCACTAACAGAACCGAACAACCTCTGCTTGTGCTCTTATGTGAGATCTTTGCGCTTACGAACTTCGGAAGAAGAATCTATGAATGTGCGCTCGAGCCTACCCCTCCTACCTCCTCAGGCATTCCCTTCTCGACGAAGCTTCTGGCATTGAGTTCCTACACGAAGGCAAGCATCTCTGATAATGTTTGCTTTTAGTTAGGGTTATCGGCTTATTGTCATTCTGTGCATGGGCGCTGGTTTCCTTCGAATGACGGTGTTTAGGTTTTGCCGTTTGGTGTTCTTCTTGTAATGCGATAAGAGATTTCAGCTCATGGAGTCTCTTAGATGATTATTTATTTATTTTATTCTTAACAGCCAATGCCCGCGATATGCACGATTTTATATGTTGTGCGTCACTTTGCACTATATAATCAGCTCAGACGAAGAAAAATATGGCGGTGATTATGTAGCCTTTTTCATGAACTAGGGAAACATAGTGTTTAAGTTATGTTTTCCGATCTTCAAGTATTATTGACATGGTTCTTCTTTATTATTTTTCTTAGATTCTATATCGGTCGACAAACCCAGGTTGTTAATATGTATACAATCAATCGGCATGATGCATGCCTAGCCGGACTTACTTATCATGCTTTGCCAGTATTGTGCACGGTAGCACATTTTGTCATTTTAAGGGCTGTTGGCTACGACTATGATATAATTCAAGTAGGATTTAGTTATTATTGTATCCTAGTTTAGTAAATTGTAGAGGCAGCAATTGTGAAAATTATCTGGCATGATATATGATAAATATGGTAAAATGCCGGTAAATTATTTGGAGATTTACGATTTAAATTAAGGAGAAGAAGAGACACTTGAAGAAGTTGTGTAAACCTCTTAAAACGTACCACTCCATAATTCACCAAATCCGTGAATTATCCTAAAACAGGTGGAAAATGGGATTTAAGAACATAATAGGTTTATGAGGCTCAAAAACTGTTTGGCAAGATTAAGCCTAAATTATGGCTTAATATTGCAACCAAACAGCCCACCTTTGTGTTTGATACACTTCTTGGCATAGTTATACTTCTCAAGGATGTGCAATGCCGATCTTCTTGTTAAGTTCTAGAAAGCATGCTGCTTTTCGCATTCAGATTGTGCGTGTTTGCTATCTACTTAGAAGATGCTACTTATATGAATGACGTACATTGGATGAATGTTTTAGCATTCTTTGGGTTCCTGAAGCTTATGAAGTAAACTTTTTGCAGGCTTCCTGAGACTGGAATGTGATATTCTGTTTTGGATGTGCGATGTCTCTCTTAAGTAGGCTGTTTTACAGAAGACCACCTGATGGTTTGCTTGAATTTGTTGAGAGGTTTTATGGTAGGGAACCTTTTTTTTTTATTTGGGAAATTCAGTTTAAATCTTCTATCGTCCAGTTCTTCCCTATTTCCTTTAGCCACAACACTCTAGATATCGAGGTCTCTTCATCCAGGAAGAGGCTCATAAAGATGGCTAGAAGGAATAGGAATCATCATTTGAACTTTTGGGCTTGTAAGTATTTAATCTTACCAATTCCTTTGTAACATGCAGTTTTTGATTCATGCTTCTCAACTGAGGTTTTATCTGATGGAATGTATCAAATCTACTTGACGGAGATTGTAACAGAGTTATATGAACTATATCCTGATTCTTCTTTTCTAGCTTTTAATTTTAGAGAGGGAGAAAAAAGGAGCAAATTTGCAGAAGTTATTGCTGAGTATGATGTTACTGTTATTGATTACCCACGACAGTACGAGGGATGCCCTCTTCTTCCTTTATCTCTTGTCCATCATTTCCTTCGAGTCTGTGATAGTTGGCTCTCTAATGAACATAATCAAAATGTTGTACTACTACATTGTGAGAGGGGAGGTTGGCCACTCTTAGCATTTCTCTTGGCAAGCTTTCTTATTTTTAGAAATTTGCATCATGGAGAGCAGCGCACTCTTCAAGTTGTCCATCGTGAAGCCCCTAAAGGTCTTCTACAGCTTCTATCTCCTCTAAATCCCTTACCTTCCCAGCTTCGTTATTTGCAGTATATAGCTCGGAGGAATATATCTCCTGAGTGGCCTCCTGCTGAACGGATACTTTCTTTGGATTGTCTCATTCTTCGATCCATTCCTAACTTTGATTCAGACAAGGGATGTAGACCTTTTGTTCGCATTTTTGGCCAACGTCTACATAACCAAAATTATATTGAAAAGAACATGTTATTTTCAACATCCAAGAAGAAGAAATCATTACGATACTACCACCAGGTAGAAGATTCTTTTTATACTTGTTAAAAATATACCAACAATTTCTTTGACATGCATCTAAATTTGGGAGCTTTTAATTATGCAGGAAGATTGTGGAGTTATTAAAATTGACATCCAGTGCTTAGTCCAGAGTGACATTGTGTTGGAATGTGTTCATTTGAACTTAGATCCTGAAAGGGAGGTCATGATGTTTCGTATCATGTTTAATACTGCTTTCATTAGGTCAAACATTTTGATGTTGAACTGTGAAGACATTGATATTCTATGGGATTCAAAGGGAAGATATCCTAAACGTTTTCGAGCAGAGGTAGATGCAATTTGGTCGATTTTGTCTTGATTAAGTAAATGTGGAATGTCCATCATCACCTAATATTTCTCTGATGGCTATTTTTGTGCAGGTTTTGTTTGGTGAAGTGGACAATGTCTCTTCTCCGATGACCCCGACACCAACTTTGAATGGCGAGACAATAGGTGGATTACCCATTGAAGCATTTTCTATGGTTCAGGATCTTTTTGATGGCATGGATTGGGCAGATAGCAATGAAGATGCTGCCTTTTGGTTGCTCAAACAAATATCTGCTAATGCTTTGCATGAAAGAATTGAAAATCTAATGCTGACTGATGCAAGGGAGTGGTCTCGACATCACAGTAAAGCAACCGAGCGAATGCTGTTTGCCTCGCCTTCAGATTCTGAGGAAGAGAAGGAGGACTCTGTAACTTCAGATTCTGTAGCTTCAGGGGATCAAGAAAAGATTCAGCATGGAGCAATGATTAACACTCAATTTGAGAGTCTACCCGATGAACCTACATGTCAATATCTTGACCTGGCTGGTGAGTTATTCTTCAATTTCAATTTACTCTCCCATATAATCTATAAATTAATAAACAATATCTAAGTTATGTTCAAATTCCAGGTTCCATGCTAGAAATGTCTGCTTCACCTATAAATATACCCACACCAACATCACCACTACTATTACCAACACCATTGTTGCCAGCACCATCACCACCGCCACCGCCACCTCCACCTCCACCACCTCCACCACTTCCACTTGGCAAACCTCTAGGACTATCAATTTTGATTAATTCTGAAAGTGCTTCACCGCCATCGCCATCGCCATCGCCATCGCCATCGCCATCGTCACCGCCACCGCCACCGCCACCGCCACCGCCACCGCCACCTCCTCTAATCTCTAGTAGGGATTCTCCACCACCCCCACCGCCCCCACCACCCCCACCAATGTTAGGTAGGGGTCCACCTCTAAACCGCTCTCCTCCTCCATTGTCCAATAGAGGTCCACCTCCACCTCCACTTCCTCCCCCTCCTACAATGTCTAGTAGGAGTCCACCTCCACCTCCACCTCCACCTCCACCTCCTTCCGCTTTGTCTAGCAAGGTTCCACTTCCATCACCTCTAACGTCTCTGCCAGGGCCAACATATCTCCCATCGATGCTGGTTAGAGGACCGTCACCACCCCCGCCACCTCCGCCACCTCTGCCTACTTCAGTTAGCAAAAGTCCTCCCCCACCGCCACCTCGACTCCCCCCTCCTTCGAATTATGTTCATTCCAGATCTATTGCTACTCATCGGGCGCCATCACCACCTCCTCCACCTTCTTCAATTTCAGTACAAAAAACCCCTACACTCCCACCTGTACCTCCATTATCCGGACGCAATGCCCCAATTCCTCCACCGCCTCCCCAGTTATCCAAACAACAGAACAATGTTCTTCCACCGCTACCCTTACTTGGTGGAAATCAGGAAGTTCCTGGTCCACATCAGGTTTCTGGCTTCAAACTTTCTAGAATACCGACATCGCTCCCATCTGCTGGAATAGGAAAAGCAGTTGGGCCTGGTTCAATGAGAGGCCATGCATCGACCACCAATCAACAGAAGAAAGCTTCATTAAAACCGCTGCATTGGGTGAAAGTTACTCGAGCCATGCAAGGAAGTTTATGGGCTGATTCACATAAATCCGAAGACCAATCAAAGTAAGTGTAATTAGACGAATGCCTTTGAGTGAAAAAAAAAATCAGTTTGAGATGTTGCGGAAGAAATAGACTGATATTTATGGATTTCAGATTTATAATTCCTTGGTTTCTTGTTCCATGTTAGGCCTTTCTGTTATTTTTGACAAGTTACTGCAAAATTTGTTAGCCGTTGTTGTTATGTTTTTTTAACATTTGATTGTTGCAAACTAGTTACTTCTTTGTGATTGAGTTTATGCGGCAGTGGAAATATGCTGTGGAAGATACTTTGTTTTAGGTTTTTCTTGAAAAATGTGTTTCTCCATTCCAGCAACTTGTAAATTTATGATTGAGGAAGCTGTTTTGTTGAATGAATTTCTATTTCTAAAATCTTAAGAAATGAGAATTATTCTGGACAGGGCTCCTGAAATTGATATTTCCGAGTTGGAAAATCTTTTCTCAACTGTAGTTGATGATGCTCGTGGTATGGATAAAGGTGTAGCTCGACGTGGAAATACTAATAAACCAGAGATCGTTCACTTGGTACTTCTAGTGGTTTTCTTTTGCTTTTGTGCTTTTAAAAATTTCATGTAACAATCTTATTTGATTTTGAATTGATGCGTTCAAATTATTGTGTTTAGTTTACGTAAATTTATCTATATCTCTTTAGCATACTTTGGATCATGTTAGAAGTTCCTGTAGATAGCATTTTACTTTGTTAATGATGGTTTATATGTCTAGTTGACATGAAAAGTCGCCATTCCCTTTTCTAGCGGTCTTTTGTTCTTTAAAATTTTTAGTTTATTTCGCCCCACATTTTGATTTTGCAATACAATGCAAGTATGGGATGAAATCATATTGTTGAGCATGTATTTGTGCTTAAATTAGCCATTATTTATAACTTTCATGACATTATTGCATTTGAATTGAATGAATTATTATATTCACGATTTCTGTATCATCACATTGTCTGATGATGAAAGTTTCTCCTGATTTCATGGATTTTGGCATAATTTTCGTTATTGGCTAACAACCTAACATTAGTTAGACCAAAAATAGTTGTGTACAATTGATAATGCACTAAGTAGTACTGAACAGAAATGAAGGAAGATATCGAATTTGTAAAGCCGACCCCATTATGACTACATGCATAGTATGCACTTTCGGCACTTCCATAAGATACTCCTGATGACAGAATACACGTTATTAAAACCATTCATCACGTTGAGAAGCGAGATGCAACCAATGCATTTACACTATTCTATTTTGATTTTGAGCATATTTGAAGATTAGATTTAAGATCTTCTTAAATTGTTGGATGTTTTGTGAAATTTTTTTTTTTAAATGTTTCAAGCATTTTAAAATGTTCTAATTAAATTCAATGTGCTTGTATACATTTTTAGTTTACAACCTTTAAGTGTTGCTTCTTTTTTTATATGATACTAGCTTATGTGAGAAATTTAAGCAGATACCTACGTCAGCTTTCTAGGCTATGAAGGATAGGGTATATTGGTTAATGCATTCGGTGTCTCAATCTATCAATGATCAGTGATCACGTGTGGATGGTATGTCTTTGCATCATATGTTCTAAATGTCTGGGGCACGATTTTGCATTCTACGCACAACACATGGCAAAAGTTTGCAAATTAATGTGATTTTGATGCTTGGTCTAGTATATGCAATTTTACATGCTATGGGACTAGTGGTATAGATGGGTAATGTTTGAGTAAGCTGGCCACTAGTTGAAATTTAAAACTTAAATTTTTGACATTCAACTTCAATTCAACTAAAAAAATTGATTGACTTTTGTTAGTTTTAGGCCTCACTCAATTTGAGCCTATTCATTTATACCAAAAATTCATATATATATATAGATTATTATTGAGGCTTAATTATAACTTTTAATGATTTATATAATAGAGTTAGTATCAAGGAAGGAGAATACAATATATATATATATAAAATAATCAAAACTATAGATAAGAGATTTAGATAGTTTAATCAAATCATATTAATTATAAGCAAAGATAATATGGTCTTAGTTAAATAAGGATATCAAAGAAAGACGAAAATACTATTTAAGAATCTGTTAAGTATGGGTTTTTAGGAAGAAATTATTTTAAAGGAGCATTATGAAAAATAATGTGGTATAGAATAGATGATCAACAATGTTATGCTTAGTTTGCTTAAAAAAGACGAATAAGGTAAAGCCTTTGGTTCTAATGAGATGCTTATTAATATTTAAAATTTTATAGGAGATACCGTATGATTTGATTTTCTAGAATATTTAAAGATTAAGAAGATGACTAATAATTGTGGAAGCATTTTTGTACAAATATTTAATAATAAAGATATTCAAAATTGTGTCCATTATAGAGGAATCAACATTATAAGTCATACAATGAAACGATGAGAGAGTAATGAAACAAAGATTTCTAAAAATTACACCTATTTAGAGAATCAATTTGATTTATGTAGCTAGTTTCTTTTGCCCAGCTTGGCAATTTATGTGATTGGAAGCTGGTGATCCTTACTTGCCATGATGGCAATCCGCTAGAATGAAGGGGTGCAAATTTCTCTTGTGGTTCTGGTAGAATAAATGTTGCAATCTGTAGAATATCTTTCTTTATTTTCATAGATACTTATATATAAACTTGATTTGTACTTATATATTATGTCCTAGGAATTTTAACATGTAATCACCATGCAATTAGTCATTTTCATAGAAATTACTTAGAGGAATCTGGAATCTTGCGATATAAAGAGGGGTGTAAGGGCCTTAGTGGAATATACAGAAAATTCAAATAAATTCTTCTCTCTTCATGGTATCATCAAAGATCTCGGACAAAATTCTTGACATTATCGTCTGCAACCTCATTTTCACTTTGTGCTATTCAATAAGGACACCACTGTATCCCTCTCCAGTAGCTGTTTTCACAGTTTTCTACCTTCCAATAGCTGTAAGGGGAGTTGCACCCAGCAACAAGGCATCTGTTAGAGTAGCTGACTCCATTGTAGTAAGTCTCTTGCAACTTATTTCCACCACTAGAAACTAGACAACAGATGGAAAGAACCTTTGCCAAGCGTTGGTGGTTTCCATTGAGCATTAACAACAATAACAACAACATCAAGCCTTTATCCCACTATGTGGGGTCGGCTACATGAATCCTTTTTCTCCATTTTGCCTTGTTAAAAGTTAAATTCTCATTTAAATCTAATAAAGAAAGGTCATTTCTAATATTTTCTAACCAAGTTTTTTTAGGTCTTCCGCTACCTTTCTTAACATAAGTCAAATCTAATATATCTACTTTCCTAACCAAGTCATCGGAAGGCCGCCGTTTTATGTGACCAAACCATCTAAGACGACTCTCTCTAATCTTATCTTCCGCTGGAGCTACTCCAACCTTTTCACGTATATGCTCATTTCGTATCCTGGCTCTAAGAGTAAAGCCACTCATCCACCTGAGCATCCTCATCTCTACAACACTTAACTTAATATTATGCTTCTCTTTTAATGACCAACATTCTGCACCATAAAGCATTGCATGTTAACCACCATCTTATAGAAATTTCTCTTAAGTTTGAGGGGGACTTTTCTATCACACAACAAGCCTGATGTATTCCTCCACTTCAACCATCCAACTTGAATTCTACTAATAATATCCCCATCTATTTCACTATCACTCTGAATAATAGACCCAATATATCTAAAACGTGTACTCTTATTAATGACTTGATCATCCAAAGTCACAATCCTCCCACAAGAACTATTATTATTAAAATTACACACTAATATATTCAGTTTTAGTTCTACTCAAACGAAAGCCTTTAGACTCTAAAGTTGACCACCATAATTCAAGTTTACCTTCAACTCCCTCTCTAGTCTTATCAATAAGAAGAATATCATCAGCAAAAAAGCATACACAAGGCAGGGTTCCTTTGTGCAGAATAAGAAACAACGGGTCAATCATTAACAATTTCATTGCTTGCAAATGTCTAGTGAGAACATCCATAACTAAAGCAAGAAGATACGAGCTTAAGGCAGGTCCTTGATGTAATCCAATTGAAATAGGAAAATACTTGGTCAAACCACCTTGTGTTTGAACACAAGTAACAGCTCCTGCATATATATTCTTAATGACTTGAATATCAACATTATATTAAGAGTCAAATTCTCATTGAAATCTAATAAAGAAAGGTCATTTCCAATATTTTCTAATCAAGTCTTTTTAGGTCTACCTCTACCTTTCTTAAAATAGGTAAAATCTAATACATCTACTCTCCTAACAGGGTCATCGGAAGACCGCTGTTTTACATGATCAAACCATCTAAGGCGATTCTCTCTAATCTTATCTGTCACTGGAGCTACTTCAACCTTTTCACGGATATGCTCTTTGTGTATCCTGTCTTAAAGAGTAAATCCACTCATCCAATTGAGCATCCTCATCTCAGCAACACTTAACTTAATATTATGCTTCTCTTTTAATGGCCAACATTCTACGCCATAAAGCATTGCATGTCTCACCGCCATCTTATAAAAATTTTCCTTAAGTTTGAGTGGTACTTTTCTATCACATAACAAACCCGAAGTATTCCTCTACTTCAACCATCCAACTTGAATTCTACTAATAATATCCCCATCTATTTCACCATCACTCTGAACAATAGACCCAAGATATCTAAAACGAGTACACTTATTAATGACTTGATCGCTCAAAGTCATAAACCCCCACTAGATCTATTACTACTAAAATTACACTCCATGTATTCGGTTTTAGATCTACTCAAACAAAAACCTTTAGACTCTAAGGTTGGCATCCATAATTCGAGTTTACCTTCAGCTCCCTCTCTAGTCTTAACAGTAAGAAGAATATCATCAGCAAAAAGCATACACCAGGGTACATCCTCTTGCAAATGTCTAGGATGAATGTCTAGTAAGAATATTCATGACTAAAGCAAAAAGATAAGGGCTCAAGGCTGATCCCTTAATGAATCCAACTAAAATAGGAAAATATTTGGTCAAACCACCTTGTGTTTGAACACAAGTAACAACTCCTGCATACATGTCACTAAATGATGCGTACACCCAACCGTGAATGCTTATCAAAGGAGGAGCCAGGATCGTTCCACGTTATCTTAATTAATTATTTGTATTTTTTTATTTATTTATGCATTTTTGTTTTTACCCTCACTTAAGGGAGTAGTCCTATGCAAGCCCTAGGGGCATATTTATCTTGTTTTAGTTTTTTTTTATTTTAAGGCCTATATATAGAGGCACTTGCTATTGTGTTAGTATGATAGATTATTAAAAAAAAAATTGTTCTGCACTTTTGTTCCTTGGGAGGACTTTGGTGAGATCCCTATGGGAGGGAAGCATAGTTTCCACCAGCCGCAGGATGGGTCCGGGCTCGTGGCTTGAAGTCCCTTGGTGAAGGGCAACGCAACACGTGTCAGCCTCATGAAGCGTCCGGGCTCACGGTTTTACCTTTTTCTTTTTGTTTCTCCTTATTTTTCCTAACCGCCACATCCTCCTCCCCCCCCTTCCAAGCTGCCGGCCCCCCCACAAATATCCAAGCCGTCGGTGTTATTCCCCAATCCCCACTTGCCTCCAAAATTTCAATCCCCATTTAATACTTGCAATTTATTAAACATATTAAATTAGGAAAGTTTTCGAAATTCAAATTCAAAATTATTTGAATTTGAATTCTTTCCTAAAATAAGTTGATTTGTTTCCTCAATCTCCTCAAATCTGAAATTAATTAGAGTTTCCCCTCTAATTCCCTTTCCTTAATTAAAGTCTTATGTGTGGAAAGGTTTTCAAAATTTCCCCAATCAACCCTCCCTCTTGCATGGCCGGCCCTCCCTCTCTCTCCAATCCAATTAACCCATATTAATTCCTCCCATTAATTCCCCAAATCAAGTTCCTAAATTATGTTGTTTTCATTTTGGTAAGTTTTGAATTAAAAATTCAAACGAATTTGAATTTCAAATCATTTCCTAATTGATAAATCTAATTTAGGAAGCCTCCCTAATCACCTCAAATCTGAAATTAAATTTCAGATTTAATTTCCCCATCAACAATTAATGCTTGGGTCCACATACATTGTATGTGGACACTTTTTTCCTCCCCCCATAGGCCGGCCCCCCTTCTCTTTCCCACTTAATTAATTGATTTTCCAATTGGATATCTCATTAAGGGAATTAATTAATCAACCCCTATTTTTTCTCCTCTCTCTCCTATCCGACTTAAACACCACCAATCAAGGCCATTCAAGCCTTGATTTGGCCTGGCCCCTTCCCTCCTTTATCCAATTACTTAGGAAATTTTGAAATTCATATGACCCCTCATTCCCGTTCTACATCACTAATGACTTGAATATAATCATTATTAACCCCTTTCTTTTTTAGAACTCTCCATAGCACTTCTCATGATATGCTTTCTCTAAATCAATAAATATAAATAAATTGCGCATCCGGGGAATCGAAGCCCGGTTAGTACTTAGTACTGTGGGAGGGCACGAAAATATTTACAACTAACTCTAAGTCATATGTATGATAAATTTTCTTTTGGGATTTAATCACCTGGTTGTTTTAACTATCATCTTATCAAGGTGCATCATGACACAATCCAATCATCAATGGTGCATCACTAATAGCTAGAAATCCTTCTTTGCTAAACGGAATAGTAAAAATGATTGCTTACACTGCATAACTATTCAACTTTTGTAACTATTTACACACTTTGTTGTTATCTAACTACACTATTTTTTGTGCATTAATTTGGTTAAAGGGAGTTCAATTTGAGAACGACGCTTCTCAAACGTTTTATTGTAGTTTGTCATAACAAGGAAACTGTGGACTTTTGATATATTGGTTAGCCTTTGTCATTCAATAGTAACTAGCACCTTATAGGAATCTATAGATATCTCATATTTGCTTATTACATGCCCAAAAAATGCTACAATCCAAAATTAAAACTCACACTTTGAAAACTTATTATGTAATTTATTTTGTGTTAATGTCTTCAATGCTAATGAGTTGCATGATCCTCTTCAATTTTTGAATACACTAATATCTTATCAATGAACACCATCACAAACTGATCCAAGTATGATTTAAACGCTCAATTCATAAGATCTATAAACCTCACCAATGTACCAAAGGTATCACCAAAACTCATTGTGGTTATAATGTGTATTGAATGTTGTGTTGCTAATTATCATATTTTATCTTCAATAGATGATAATTGGATCTCAAATCTATCTTAGAGAATACATATACACATTTTAATTGATAAAACAAGTCATCAATTATGAGCAATGGGTACTTGTTCGTACTTGTCACATTGTTCAACTATTTATAATTTGTATATATGTGTATTGCAGCATCCTTCTTCAAAAAGAACATAGATAAAACTCCTTATGACAGATTAATCTAATGAAATCTCCTTTCACCAACTCTTGCAATTGAATAATAGCAAAACTTAGGCTTTACTCTATTGGTTTACTCAATTGGAGCCTCATCCTTCATTGAAATCAGAACACATATGGATGAAAGATGGCGGGCAATAAGTCTTGTAGGTTTCATGAAACCTACAACCAAATTCAATGCAAGGAAGTGAAATCAATAGGTATGCTTGTATTAACTATAAAATCAATAAGCAAATCTTCTATGAATGTCATAATATTAATAATAGAATTTAGGTGTAGATGCCATGAAATACAATTTATGTCAAAATAACTTTGTATATGCTATGCCACGTCAGATAGTTAATAATCAATTATACATAATAAATGAATTATGCATATATCAATTATTAGTAATAACAAAACATGAATGATTAATCGCGAATGAGTATCCATTGAAGTTAGACATATCCTAGCTTGTTAGTTAGACAAATAAATAGATAGTGTTTTTCCGAGATTTTATAGAAATATTTTAGGTGCTTAGATATCATGGTCACTATCTCGAGCTCATTGACTAGTACCAAATAACAAAATAAACCTTATACCTTCTTTCTTTAAATTGGACTATAATTCTAGACCCTCAAAGTTTTAAAGAAAAGCCAGTTGGCCCATCTCATTTGCAGGGAACAAAATGAAGCCAAATTAACTTTAAGAATAATAAACATTTGTTTGCATGCAAACATTCAATAACACATAATATAATCAACATTTATGCTGATCATATAAATTGTATGGCATATTATGATCAAACAATTTATGTGAATTAACATCTGCAACACAAATGAATAGAACTTATAAAATAAAATAGTACACTTAATCATTATGTATGAATATTGGCAATAACAGATGAATGCACTTTCAAAATGAGTAGGATCTTAATTATGACATTCTATTGTGTGGAGGAACATGATTAGGTAAAAGCACCTTGAATAAAACAACATGGGTTTTGACTATAAAAAAAAGAATGAAATAGAGAAATTGTAAACAAATGCAAAGCAACATACCTGTCTACGCCGACTCCACCTTCCACGGTATGCCCAAACGACGCACTTCTTCGATCTTGCAACTTCCCACACAGTATAAAACTTCCCGAAATTGCTCCTTCTGGATTCATTCGGACTCCTCCACCCTTCCTCCCAGCCGACAGTCCCCCGCATTCTTCCGCTCCTTCGACTCCGTCGTCACCGTTCAGCTTCGTTACGTTACAGGAGGCAGAGAGATTGCTCAAGTCGCCCCTTCGGTTCCTTTGTTGCTGTCTGACGTTGCTTCGCAGGAGGGAAGAGATTGCTCGAGTCGCTTCTTCGGCTCCTTCATTGCTGTCCGACTTCGTTGCTTCGCAGGTGGTGTAGAGATTGCACGCGTCGCTTCTCCGACTCATTCGTTGCTGTCGACTTTGGCTTCTTCGTTGCTATTTGACTTCGTTGCTTCATAGGAAGTGTAGAGATCGTTTGGGTCGCTTGTTCGGTTCCTTCGTGGCTGTTTAACTTTGCTCTTTCGACGACTACCCCAGCGACTTGACCGAGCCCATCTCCAGCTGCAATCTTTGACTTCGACCTCCTTCGGCTTCGCCTCCTCTCACGCCAACGTCGCTCCCTGGTCTCCGACCCAAGCCCGATTGAACCTCTCTCTTTCTCTCTGTTTTATAATATATTATATAATGTATGTGTATTATATTATATATAATATTATATGTATTATATAATATGTATTATATAATATTATATATGTGATAAAATGAAATAAAATAAATTAAATATGAGAGGGAGGAAGAGATTTTTAAACAGGTGTTGAAGACCTGCGCCGTCGACCTTAGGTCCGGTCAGGAATGCACAATTCGAAGACCTGCGCTGTGATCTTAGATCTGAGCAGATGGTTTTAAATGTGAAGCTCCTGCGCCATTGATCTTAGATCTGGGCGGGATGAAATAAAATTCGAAGACCCCACGCAGTCGATCTTAGATCCTGGTGGGATGGTTTTAATTCGAAGACCCTATGTCGTCGACCTTAGGTCCGGGTAGGAAGAAACTACGGCAAACGCCGTCTCGATTTCTCCCTTGATGGGGAGGGGACGTCGGGAGGCTGTCGAAATTTCTCAAAATTTACAGAACTTTTTGGAGCAATTGGAAAGCAAATTAATTTCATTTAATTAATTAATTAATTAATCTAATTGATTAATTATAACTAATTGATTGAGATTAATTAACTAATATTAAATTAATCAATTTAATTAATTAGTTAATTGAAATTAATTAATAAAAATTAACTAATTAATTTAGATTAATTAAATAAAATTAATTAATTAATTGAGGTTAATTAATTGAAACTAAGTGATCAGTTAAAATTAATTAATTAGCTAAAATTAATTAATCAAAATTAATTAGGTAATCAAAATTAATTAATTAAAATTAATTAGTTAATTAAAATTGATTAATTTAAAAAATTATTTAATTAATTAAAAGAATCAATTAATGAAAATTAATTAATTTTGATTGATGAAATTGGTTAATTAAAATCCGAGAGCTGTTATTTAAAAAATTTGAAATTTTTGGTTATTAAATTAATTAATCAAAATCGAGTTCGTTGTTAAATAAAAAAAATGCAATAAATAAATTGGAGGGGGAAGGATGTTTTCCACTATTTGACATATACAACCCAACCCTGTACAAGACTGCTCTCCAAACTCCTCAAACTACAACTCTCACAATAACTCTCAACACATTCTCCAATACTCAAACAAATCAACCCCTGTAACTCTCCAATGCTCCAAGATAAAGCTCCAAAGTAGCACGAACTCTGGATCAACATGTACCTACAGATAAACAAACAAAAGTTAGCACATCACAAATGAAAATTAATGCTGAAAAATAGTAAAGCTAGCTATTGCAAGTACAATATTGGAAAGCAAGTAAAGCAACAGTACTGGAAAAACAAGTAGAGTGATAGATTGCTGTAGTAGGAAAAGACTACGAGCACAGAACAACTAAAACTCTGACGCAAGTGTCTAAGCCTCGAAGTGTCAAAATCACAAACTTAAACCAACTCACAGACCTCTCAAACTCTCCAAGTAACAAATCCTAAACAGCTGACTTCCTCTCAACAAACGCAAAACAAAATCCTTGGGTAGCTTTGTTTATAAGAACTTGGTTGTAAGATCCATTACCCGACCACTTTCAAAGGAAAGACGTAAGCCCGACCATAGGAGAAAGTTTTAGGTAAAATTGACCTAAACCCTAACCCCCAATTAAAACACCGGCAACTTCTAATAGAAGCCGCAAGTCCGATCTCTGAGGAAAATGTTTATGTAATAACATAACCCTAGACCACTCACCCGGGCATCCTAGTCTATAGGGCTAGGTTGTAAGACCCATCACTTGGGTCACTTAACTTACAGGGCTAGGTCGTAAGACCCATCATTAGACAATTTCTAAGGAAGCCATAAGACCTACCCAACTAAAACCTTTGAGCTACCCTTAGTAGAGGCCGTAAGTCCCACTAATTGGGCTACTTTCTAATGAAAGCCATAAATCCCTATCCAAATCTAAATCACATAGACATCTCTTGTTGAAAAATTAAAGCAAAAGCCTCAATAGAGAATTTTATCTTTAAATAATGCTTTGAATTATAATAACTATGATGCTGATCCTATGTTGAAAGCATGTGGAATTTTTATCATAGTTTCTCTGTGAGATACATGAAAGCACTGATAGGATTTTAATGGGCATCTTAGTCTATAGGATTAGGTTGTAAGACCCATTATCGGGCAACTTCTAAGTGAAGTCGTAAGACCCACATTTTAGGAAAATTGTTAAATAAATTGCAATAATCCTAAACCCCAAACAATCCAATTAAAACTAGTGGGCATCTTAATCTAAAGGATTAAGTTGTAAGACCCGCTTTTCAGGCAACTTCTTAAGGGAAGTCATAAGACCTACCTAAACAATTAAATCCCCGGGCAGCCTCGCTGTAGAGTTAGGTTGTAAGACCCATCTTTGGGCAACTCATAAATTGAGCCGTAAGCCCCACTCCAAATTAAACATACGAGCTACTTTTTATGAAAGTCGTAAGTCCCGACCCAAATTCAAAAAAACATCTGGGCTACTTCCAAGAGAAGTTGTAAGACCCTCTTCGAATTAATACTTCTATGTAACTTCTAAACGAAGTTATAAAATTTCAAACTAAAATCAACTTTTAGGTATTTGAATAGATGTAAACCCCAAAACCTAAATAAAATTAAAACTCACATCTAACCACCTCAGTCTACTCGAGATCCCTGAGAGGAGGTAACCCATGGCTGCTAATCAGATTCCTTGGACACTACGGTCAATGATTTTTAGTGTTAGTAGATTGAAATTACGGTATACCCTGGACGATGGAACCATGGGATCTTGATCGGATTTACCTCCATTTGCGTTATAATTGAGACTAAAATCACCTAAAAAATTATTCATCCTTAATCGAGAGTTCTCTCTTACATGTTAAGAGGGGTAATTAACTATGAGTGCTCGTGCTTATGGGAAGTAAGAACCCCAGATCTAATTAAACCCTGACACTACCCTTAGGGGAAATCTGGTTAATTGCAATCTGACTTAAGAGAAATGGAATCCTATAGTTGCAAAGCGGGATTCATGCATTCGTGCCGTTTTTCTTGAGCCAACAATGGGCATCACAAATGCCATGTAGTTTGAATGCAATATATGCAATAACAGATGATATAATCATAAAATATAATGACAACAAATCTTAATTTGCCAAACACCATTCAATCATGAGCATGAGTTTCTATGGTTACAAAATACTTGGTGAAAGTTAGAAATAATAGCATGGAAAAGCATATAAGAACCAAAATAATAAAATATCAAATTTGTGAAAATGTTGATTTTAGTAAACTTCATTTAAAGAAATCATGAATAAAAAACACACGAGAAGTGAAACTATTGAAATATGCGGAAGGGTAACTATAGTCTAGCTTGCATATAACATTTTTTCCTATCGGCCCAACTCCTAGGTCAGACTTTTGTGAGTAATGGCATTTGTTGTAAATACTTGAAATTTTTAAAGAAAGAGTTTAAATTGTATAAGCAATTGAGTCATATTCAATACAAAAAATATGAAAAATAATCATAAAATGCTATATTGATTTAGGACAAAATGATGAAAATAATTTATAAAACTAACAATATTTGACTAGAAAGTTTAATTGTACAAACACTTGTCAATTGTGAAGAAGTCCAATAAACAAATCAACTACATTTCAATATGATATCCATCTATATTGGAAAAAAATGTGTAAAATGGAGCATTGAATGTAGTATAGTCTAATTAAGGCAGTTAGTGGAACGAACATAAAATAAATGTAAAATGTCCAGCCATGCATGTTTAGGTTAATCGTATCATATCATAATTTGATGAATTGCACCCCCTTTCTTAGATAATCATGTGTATGATCATCTAGAGAATAAAATATTTTGAAAAAAGTTTTCTGGCATGTATATCATAGTATCATATTAATCAAAGATGCATATTTGTAAAATGGGTTAAAAAATACCCTCAATAATTGCTCGAAACAAGTCAGTGTTCATGGTTACTATATTGGGTCACTTCAGAGGACTGCACATGTGGGCGCTATTGACCATCCAAGTGAGAATGCCAATTAGATGCTAGTCATTTGGAGAATTTGATGTTGCTATTGTGAGTCAGAGGACATGAACCTAGCCAGTTTGGTGAGGGTTTGTCATGAGAACCAATAAGAAAGTGAAAGATCCTTAACCATAAGAGGTAATTAGTATCATTAAACATTATTATGATATCAATGGCTGAGGAGAGTTTTGAATCATTGAGAGAAGACGTACAAGCCATTGCACAATATGAGATAGGGCTAAAAAAGGAGAGAATGAGTTTAGATCATTGAGAGAAAGGGTCTTACTCTAAGTAATAGCTGAGGCTCCGTGAGAAACATATTCCTATTTTAGCATCATGGACATGGAGGAAAACAACTACTGGGTCGTAGGCAAACCCAAGGTGATGACATCCGAGAACATGAGGGCAACGCTAAGTGAGTGTATGGCAATAATGAGAATAGCATGAGCTTGTGAGTGTCAGAATGAGTGGACTACAAAAGCAAGCGGGAGATTGGTAAGGTGGTGAGGTGTGAACTGTGCGAGTAGTTGCGAGACACAATTAGTCCTGTCAAAATATTTGTCCTCCATAATAGTTGAGATTATTATTTTTCTCTGTTGTGGGGAACTGCAGTTTTGGCTGTGATTTAAATGTTTGAGATTCTTCTGCTATCATTACGGCCTTATTAGTTATGACATCCTCTCAACATAGTTACCATGGTTGATAGAATGTGAAGACCATAATGTAGGTTTTTTCTTTATTCATTTGTTTTATTGTTGCAATTTTGCTCTTTTAATATGAAGGTTTTGTTAGAATTTTTACCTGACAATCAATGATTACTGTATTTTCGTATTATTTTTTTTGACTAATACATTAATTTGCCTGCTATTATTTAGGTTGATATGCGGAGAGCAAATAATTGTGAAATCATGCTGACAAAAATTAAGATGCCACTTCCTAAGATGATTGTAAGTTTCTCCATAAGTTTACTGTATATATTTTTCATGTTTTAAACATTTGGTTCACATTAAGATGACCACAAATAGTTGGAGAAAGGCTAATGGTGATGATGATGACACTTTTGGTTCTCATTGGGTAGCTAGTTTTGCAGTAATGAATAACTCTGAAGGATCCTGTGGTATGTTTGATGCCTTTTGCCTAAGGTTTTATTTATTTGTGTTGATAAATGCTTCAGAATGATTGAAGTAGCTTGTACTATTGTTTTAGAATCATGTTTAAGCAGTGCATTGTTCACAAGATTTGTAATTGTTTCATACCTAACTATTATTCATGACCTAAGGCTTAAATTGAAAAATTGTTGTTGCTGTGATGTGTTATTGTGTATGTAATAAATGACCTTTACTCTCAGAGAGATAGGCAAGTTTCTTTATAAATGTGTTTCCCATGGTTGGGATGCCATTTAGGAGTATAAATGAAAAATAACTTTATTTGTTGCACATGTCATATACAAATCTAATATATGCATAATTTGTACACACATGGGGTTTCAATATGTGCTTTTACATTTAGCAGTTATAGCAATATGAGCAAGTAAAATTATGGAAAATAACTATTACTATTATAAGATAGAAATATAATCACTCACTTTAAATTTTAGTAGATTAGCTCTTTCACTGCAAGGTTATTTCAATGTTGAATTAACCTTAACAACTCTTGCTTAGTTCATTACCAATACAACATGTGCATTTTCATATTAATTTACTTACATATTCATAATTTTAACCTAACCACACAACAACAACATCGAATCTTTATCCCACTACATAGGGTTTGCTACATGAATTTTTTTTCCATTGTATCCTGCCAAGAGTTAAATTCTCATTTAAATCTAATAAAAAAAGGTCATTTCTAATATTTTCTAACCAAGTCTTTTTAGGTTTACTTTTACCTCTCTTAATAAATGCTAAATCTAATACATCTACTCTCCTATCCGGTTCATCAGAAGGCCGATGTTTTATGTGAACAAACCATCTAAGACGATTCTCTAATCTTATCTGCCATTGGAGCTACTCCAACCTTTTCACGTATATGCTTGTTTCACATTCTATTTCTAAGGGTAAAGCCACTCATCCAATTGAACATCCTCATCTCAGCAACATTTAATTGTATGTTTCTCTTTTAATGGCCAACATTCTACGCCATAAAGCATTGCAGGTTTCACCACCATCTTATAGAATTTTCCCTTAAGTTTGAGGGGTACTTCTTTATCACACAATAGGCCCGATGCATTCCTCTACTTCAACCATCCAACTTGAATCCTACTATTAATATCCCTATCTATTTCACCATTACTCGGGACAATAGACCCGAGATATCTAAAACATGTACACTTATTAATGACTTAATCGCCCAAAGTCACAATTCCCCCATTGGATCTATTACGATGAAAATTACACTCCATGTATTTGGTTTTAGATCGACTTTAATGAAAACCTTTAGACTCTAAGGTTGACTTCCATAATTCAATTTTACCTTCAACTTCCTCTCTAGTCTTATCAACAAGAAGGATATTATCAACAAAAAGCATACACCAGGTTACATCCTCCTGCAAATGTCTAGTAAGAACATTCATGACTAGAGTAAAAAGATATGGGCTTAAAGCTGGTCCTTGATGTAATCCAACTAAAATAGGAAAATAGTTGGTCCAACCTCCTTGTGTTTGAACACAAATAACAGCACCTGCATACATATCCTTAATGACTTGAGTATAAGCATCATTAATCAGTTTCTTTTCTAAAACTCTCCATAGCACTTTTTTTGGAACTTTATCATAAGATTTCTCTAAATCAATAAATATCATATTAGTGTACTTACATTTTCATAATTTTAACCCCATGAAGTAAAATTGATAACCACAAAATCTATTTAATAATACAAGATAAATATATTTCTTACCTTTCAAGTTGCAAAACAATTATTTTCTTTCTTACTCTGTTCTCCTTTACACCAAATTAATCTGAAATATTTTATATCAACCAAATGTTTAAATATAATAAACACTATTGATCTTTTAACATTTGAATATTTTTCCAACTTTATCGTATAAAACTCTTAATCTATTTTTCATGCACATGCCTTGTTCTCTTCTCCAATTGTTTGCAAAACATCAATATATCTCACCTCTTGTTTTATTCTTTCTTTTCACAAGATTTCTAAAATTAAATTTAGAAAATAATAATTATTTTTAGGTTTCTTAATTGAATTCATGATAATTAAATAGTTAATTTTGTGTTTAAATCTTACCTTAATTGTAAAGGAAGGAGAAAGGGAATAATTATGTGCTTCTCTTGTTTTGCTTCTCTTATTCATTTCAAAATTCTGACACAAGTTCTTTGTGATTAGAAAATTAATCTCGGGCTTATGAAATAATAAAAATTCTAAATTGATTTTATCTGATTTCATATCTCGAGAAACAACAACAACATCAAGCCTTTATCCCACTACGTGGGGTCGGCTACATGAATCCTTTTTCTCCATTGTGTCCTATTAAAAGTCAAATTCTCGTTTAAATCTAATAAAGAAAGATCATTTCTAATATTTTCTAACCAAGTCTTTTTAGGTCTACCTCTACCTTTCTTAACATAAGTCAAATCTAAGACCTCTACTTTCCTAACCGGGTCATCGGGAGGCCGCCGTTTTACGTGACCAAACCATCTAAGGCGACTCTCTCTAATCTTATCTTCCACTGGAGCTACTCCAACCTTTTCACGAATATGCTCATTTCGTATCCTATCTCTAAGGGTAAAGCCACTCATCCACCTGAGCATCCTCATCTCTGCAACACTTAACTTAGAATTATGCTTCTCTTTTAATGGCCAACATTCAGCACCATAAAGCATTGCAGGTCTCACCACCATCTTATAGAATTTTCCCTTAAGTTTGAGGGGTACTTTTCTATCACACAATAAGCCCGATGCATTCCTCCACTTCAACCATCCAACTTGGATTCTGCTGATAATATCCCCATCTATATCACCATCACTCTGAACAATAGATCCAAGATATCTAAAACGTGTACTCTTATTAATGACTTGATCGGCCAAAGTCACAATGCCCTCACTAGGTCTATTATTACTAAAATTACACTCTATATATTCCGTTTTAGATCTACTCAAGCGAAAACCTTTAGACTCTAAGGTTGACCTCCACAATTCTAGTTTACCTTCAACTCTCTCTCTAGTCTTATCAACAAGAAGAATATCATCAGCAAAAAGCATACACCAAGGTACATCCTCTTGCAAATGTCTAGTGAGAACATCGATGACTAAAGCAAAAAGATATGGGCTTAAGGCTGATCCTTGGTGTAATCCAACCGAAATAGGAAAATACTTGGTCAAACCACCTTGTGTTTGAACACAAGTAATAGCTCCTGCATACATATCTTTAATGATTTGAATATAAGCGTTATTAACTTCTTTCTTTTCAAGAACTCTCCATAGCACTTCTCTTGGAACTTTATCATATGCTTTTTCTAAATCAATAAATATCATATGTAAATCCCCCTTATTCTCTCTATATTTCTCCATCAAACCTCTTAATAAATGTATGGCTTCCATAGTAGACCTACCCGGCATAAATCCAAATTGATTTTGAGAAACATTAGTATCACGCCGCAACCTATGCTCCATAACTCGTTCCCATAGTTTTAAAGTATGACACATTAACTTAATTCCTCTATAATTCGCACAATCTTGTGCATCACCTTTATTCTTAAAAATAGGGATTAACACACTCATTCTCCACTCATCTGGCATCTTTTTAGTCTTCAAAACAGTATTAAAAAGTTTAGTAAGCCAAGAAATTCCTTCATCTCCTAAGCATTTCCACACCTCTATTGGAATATCATCAGGTCCAACAGCTTTTCCACCCTTCATTTTCTTTAAAGCCTCTCTAACTTCGGTTTTACTAATATGCTGATAAAAACAGAAATCTTTATTTTCATTTAAGGTGCTAAGGTCACTACAGTCAATTTTATTTTCACATTCTTCATTAAAAAGTTTAGCAAAATATCTCATCCACCTTTGTTGAATAGCATCTTCTAAAAAAAGTACTTTTTGATCTTCATCCTTAATACACTTCACTTGAACTAAATCCTTACTACTCCTATCTCTTTGTTTGGCTAGCTTATACATATATCTTTCTCCCTCCTTAGTATCTAATCTATTATATAAATCACTAAAAGCTAAACTCTTTGCATCACATATTGCTTTCTTAGATTCCTTACGTGCCTCTTTATATAATTTCCAATTATCAGAATTTTTACAATTAAACCAATTTTTATAACAAATCTTCTTATTTTTAATCTTTTCTTGCACATTTGGATTCCACCACCAACTATTTTTACTATTAGGAGCTTTTCCCTTTGAAACTCCAAGCACATCTTTTGCAATATTCTTGATATTACTAGCCACTTTTTCCCACATAACATTAGCATCCTCATGCACAGACAAAATCTTAAGATCTAAAATCTTACTCTCAAAAATATTTTTGTTAATATTCTTTAAATGCCCCCATCTAATCCTAGGAAAACGTTTTACTTTATTTTTTAATTTCTTCCCCATTATCTTCAAGTCCAAAACTAATAAACGATGTTGGGTACATAAGTTTTCACTCGGAATAACTTTACAATCTTTGCAATCTAAACGATCTAATTTCCTTATAAGAAAATAATCAATCTGAGTTGTATTATATCCATTTTTATAAGTAATGAGATGCTCATTCCTTTTCTTAAATAATGTATTAGCAATTAAAAAATCATAAGCTAAACAAAAATCTAATATGGACTTACCACCTTCATTTGTCGTTCCAAACCCATGGCCACCATAAATGCTTTTAAAATCATCTACCTCTCTACCAACATGTCCATTTAAATCTCCTCCAATAAAAACTCTTTCTTCAAGAGGTATCTTTTGTATTAATTCTTCTAAGTCATTCCAAAATTTTAATTTTGAATCCATATCCAAACCCACTTGAGGAGCATAAGCACTTATAATGTTAACAAATCTTAGCATCAACAACAATCTTTAAAGCTATAATTCTATCTCCAATTCTATTAATATTTATAACATTATCCTTCAAACTCTTATCTAAAATCACACCTACACCATTTCTAGTACGACTCCTACCCGAATACCAAAGTTTAAATCCTAAACTATCAATCTCCTTAGCCTTCTCTCCAACCCATTTAGTTTCCTGAATGCACAGAATATTTATCTTCATATGAATCATAATATCTATTAATTCCATTAATTTTCCTGTAAGGGAACCTATATTCCAAGTTCCTATCCTAATTTTAGTTTCATGGACTAGCTTCTTTGTCCACATCCGTCCTTGATGTGGTAACCCTTGCCTATTTAACACTGCACCCGGGCACTTATAATGTTACTTTTTTATGAAATAGTCTTCTAAGTCATCTAAATTTGATTCGATTCCCCCTCCTTATCAAAGAAAACTTCGTCTGACTTTGTCTCTCTCTCCCTATCAAAGACGGCTATGCCCCCTCTTTGGATCATGTATGTCCTCTCTGTTTCTTTCAGCCGATCTCACCATATTCGCTTGCATTTATACTCATATACATTACTATATACAGCTTGCCCTCAAATATTCAGCTCGCTCACAATCCTTCTTTCTATATACATCTTGCCCTCAAATATTCGCTCGCATTTATACTCATCTACATTACTCAGAACTGCAGCTCTCTCAATTGGTCTTAATTGGACTAACCTATCTTCCTTCTCGTTCTTTCCTTATTTTTCTGCCACTCTGACCTTGCTATGTCTGCGTCTCCTATTTATTAAATTATGGCATCGGTTCTACTAAATTGATGCATTGCTATTTTTTTTATAATAAATCAGCTATTATAGGCGTCGAGCATGATTGCTTTCACCCAATTCACTGATGAGTAGATCGCTTGCGGGCTGTCGTTGGTGCCATGAGTAGCACTCACTATGATGGTGTTCACGTGGTCACCAAATAACCAAATAATGATGAAAACATAAATATTAAGATACATGCTGTTTGCTTTAAATAATAGGTAGAGTTGTTTTTGTTCTTTTCTATAGCTTATCTACCACAAATAACTGACAACCTTTTTGTATATAAAAAAGGGGAATGGACAGGGAAAAAGCTGGTGGTTTTTGCACAATAAAGCTCTTTCACATCGTTGTAGGTCAAATTCTTGATAGTATTAGGAATAAAATTGGTTATCTTGATTAAGACTAACTTTCAACACTTAGTGATTAGCTATGGGAATTGGATCAAACACTTCTAACATCTGTTTCCTTGTTCTCAAAGAAGTTGACCCTGTAGGCGTCCATATGGCGACTATTTCTTGCATCCCAAGCTCATATCCGTTGATTGGATGTTTACAAGTGCGCTACTGCATAGTTTTTCTATTGAAAGAATTAAACCATTAAAAAATAACTGTGGATTTTTTTTTGGTGTAAAATTAATCCTCAGGACGTTCAACATTATAAAATAGCCTAACTCTTACTCCATGGTAGGTTGTAGCGATGTTTTATATCTTTTTCTGACAAAAGGCATTAAAGATATATGAATAATATCCTTCTAAAAACATTTCTATAGAAAACTATTCCATCTACGGTTTTGTTGTCACGACCCGGCCCGATTAGCCCGAATTAACAGGGCGGGGACAGACGGTCATACGGAGAAGCATAAAAGACTTAAATCATAACAGTTTCATTTCAAAGAAGACATAAACATAAACTTCATCCATATCAAATAAAAGAAAGAGCCACTAAAACATCCAATTTAAAATTCCAAATGTATCCTCAAATCACTAAAACATAAACATTAACAAATTACATAAACTCCAACATACATCACAACTGACTCAAAACAACAGAAAATAATAAAACAAAACCTGACACCCTGAGGCTCTCTACGACTGTAGGTGAATTGTCGCCTTGAAGCCATCACTTATCACTTTCTTCTGAAAATCAATCCCACAACCAGGGTGAGTTTACACTAAGTAGGTAACATGTATTTAGTATAAATTCATGTAACAATAAAATAAAATCTTTTGCCTAAGATTTAAAACATTCAAAAGATCATAAGAGGTATTTGTCATACATTATAACATTTTCATATGCGTGAATTTTCTTGAATCAATACATAATCTTTCTTTTGTACTTCCATAACCTTTACCATTTGAATCATAACATTCCATTCTTAATATGTCATTCATATTATTTCATAAAAATACAATAGATGTTTATGATATAATACACCTGTCCCGGAAGTACCAGAGTTTTGGTACTGATTAGGTACCCAGTCAAGTTTTGGCCATTCTTTTACCATTTGGCTCCGCAGAACCCCTTTACCATTTGACTCCGCAGAACCCCTTTACCATTTGACTCAGAAGAGTCCCTTTACCATTGACTCCGAAGAGTCCTTTTACCATTTGGTACTCCGGATCAACATGCACATGCAATTCATAATATAATTAATTATCCTTCATAAAGCTTAATTAACTCAATGAGTCGCATATAATGCATAAATTGTTTCATGTACAACTCTTTTCTACTATTTTCAGATATCCTAAACATTCAGTTAAATACTATTTATCACATTTGTTTCAATAAAAGAATATGCAAGGAAATAACAATTAACATAACCATAAACATGAAGACATTAATTAGCAATTTACAGATAATTATAACTTGAAATATTTTGCATAAAAGAAGCATAAAAGCAACATGAACTTACAATAAATACAAGTACCTACCTCTCTTAAGCAAGGTATTTCCTCAACGTGTCGATTCGACACAGCTCTTTCACCTTAACGATCACAACCTAAGAAAAATTTTTATAAAAGAGATGTGTGATGAGGACATCCACTTTAGTTTTGTTTTTATTTTATTATTTGATGTATTAGATTTATTTTAATGTTTATTGTCTTTTCCAATTTTTCCCTTACTTAAGGGTTTAGACATATGTAAGCCCAAGTGGCATTTTAGTACTTTTGATTGTCTCTTGGTTTTGCGCTATTTAAAGCCCTCCCCTCCTCCTTTGTGAGGGGATGATGATTATTGAAATGAAATTCAGCTTTTGTCAAGATCTCTTTGTGAGTTCTAGAGAGTGGTGGTGAAGCCTAGGAGAGGCCAACGAAGTACCCAACAGCCCACCGGCGGGTGAGCTCTTGGTTTTGTGTTTTCTCTTTTATTTTCCTCTCCCCAATCTCTCCCTTAACAGCCGGCTGTAGCAGCCCTCTTCCCCTCCCTAAACCGCCGGTTCACCCTCCACCTCCACCGCCGGTAATCCCCCTCCCCTCCACCCACCACCGGAATTCATCCCCTCCACCCCTTAGCCCTCCCATGCCGCCGCCCCTCTAATCCCCTTCCAAGAATTTTGAATTTCAAAATTCGAATTCCATAAATACTTTCCTAAAATAATCTTCCCAATTAGGAAGGGTTATTTATTTGGATTCAAGTCAATATTTGAATTCAAATAATTCCCTCCCTAATAAATCTCAATTAGGAACCCTTCCAAATTTAATCAAATCCGAGATTAATTTCAGATTTGATTCCAATTAATAATTAATTCCCTTAGCCCACATACATTGAACCTAGCCACAATCCCCCCTTCTCTCCCTAGGCCAGCCCACCTCCTCCCTCATTGGTTTAATTATTTCTTTCCTAATTAATGGTTTCCAGTAGGGAAATAATTAACCCCTCTGTTTTTCGCTTCCCTCCTTTCTATTTGAATTCAAAATTCAAATCCCTAAGTAAGTTAAATCTGAAATCAAATTCAGATTATCTATTTTTATTTTTCCCTCCACCACAAGCTCCAAAATTCAGAAATTGATTTCAGATTTTGGAACTTGTCTTCCCCACCAACTTCTCCCTAACACTACCCTTCCCAAGACCGTGACTTAGAGAGGGTTCTTGCCATCACAAGGCTGCTGTTTGAGAATTTCGACAAAACCTTATGCTGTCCTGTTATACACAGAAGCTACAATTGCTGTCCAGATCTCAAGGACAGCCCAGTTTCCTATCCAGAGGTTTTCTGGAGCCAAGTAGCTTGCTGCCCCAATGTCTAGAGCAAACTCATTCTCTGTCCAGGTGCCCGAAGGAACTTCCATTGCTGCCTAAAGGTTCCAGAAGTCTGAAAACTGCTATCCAGGAATTCTTAAAGGGCTGTCCTCGGTCCAGAAATATCAAAATCAGCAAGAGAACTGCCCAAGAAGACCAGGTTGCTGTCCACAAAGTTCTGCAAGCTTCCTTGCACCGCACCTTCAACCGGAAGGCTTCAACTGCTGCCCAGAACTCCCTAGTCATTCCAGATTGCTGTCCTAACGTGGGAGACCAAGGAGGTTGCTGATCTGAGGCTTCCGACTACTGTCTAATGCTTGATAATGGTGAACTCTTTCCCTAATCTCTTATCTTCTTAGTTACCATACTTGTGGGGTAATTGATTCATAAGAAATCTTGTTAATTATTCTCCGCTTAAGTCTAGAGTTTAGTGTGTTGAGTGAAAGGATTTTATCATAGGGACTAATCTTATTGTTAGCATTGGGATTTATTGTTGAAACCATTCACGTATGCAACGTTAGATTAAGTTGATTGTTTTACGATCTTAACTCCTATGCATGTAATTTAGCCTAAGCTTGTTTTATCGCTCTTTGGGTTTTATTTTGTCGATTAAAATCACTATAAGGATATAATTATTTTGTTCTCCAAAATTAAGCGTGCAAATTCCTTAATCTAGTCATCCTTGCATGTACGTTCTACATCACGTGTCACATAATTCAATCTTCATTAAGGCTGAATCTAAGTCCTAAGCTTAAACCCATCGTTTTCCCCTGAATTATTTCTTACGACACTTAAGGAATATTAATTAAATAAATCTAAATTTTCGGATTAAATAAAGTAGAAAATTACTAAAAATGAAATTTTACTAAAAATCACATTCCTAATGCCCTTAGGAATAACTTTTGTAAAAGCACTTAATAGAATTTAGGTTTTAGGAAAAAAAAGCCCTAAAATTTCATCCTAAAAAAATTCCACCAAAAACTTCGATTCTTTCGTTAAAATGCTCCCCTAATCATTCCCTATTGATTCCTTAAAATTTTTTTTGGAAGAAAACGATATTTTGGAAAAACCTTAGAAACTTCGTTCTCAAATAACTTGAGATTTTGAAGAGGAAACAAAATTCTAAGACATACCTTCTCCTTCCCTTGATCACCTCTTCGATTTCTCCTAAATTTTTGCCTGAAAACGTCGCCGGAGAGGAGCTTGCCGAACCCGCCCATGCGCCTCCTCCGCTCGTTCCGTCTGCTTGGTTGGCCGAAAAATACCGAATGGGAGATGAGGGAATGGTTCGGTTTGCTTAAAAGGGAGAAAATGGGATTTGCCAAATGACCATTATGCCCTCACTTAAGTAAATTTGGCTTAAGGAACAAGGGTATTATGGGTATTTAGAAGCTTCCACAATTTTTAACTCCAAATTCAGGCGAAATTTGATACAAGTTCTATATATCAAAATGATCAGAATTTTGCGTAGGATTTTATAAAATTATTTTTGTCAAATTCCGTTAACTTCGAAAAGTTCACTTAAGTCTTGTCGTGATGCATCGAAAAGTGTGCGACGACCTACGATCGTCGTTTTCAGGTTTTACATTTGTTTGAGAAAGCTTCCTTACTATTTTCTAAAACAGTTTTAAGTATAAAAATTTTTATACTACATATTTTTGTACTAGAAAGTTAAAGCAATAAGGAAGCTATCCCAAATGAAGCCTAAATCATGCTATGCTGAAGCCGTTGTGTCAAAAGGAGTTTTAATTGGATCAAGAAATTTTATACCTATATTCAGGTTTTATAGACAATGTTAAGGACCTTGGAGATCTCTTAGAGCTGCAGCTATATCCTAATGATGTTTTCAGAAATTGAAAAAGGTTGTGTACCAGGGAAAATTTAAAAAAATATTGAAAAAATATAATAAATCTGAATGCATTTGTAATGCAATTAAAACAATTCAGAAACGGGATAAATTAAGGGCTTTTGAAAAATAGCCAAAACAAAGTTCTAGTTATATATTGTTGGACTAAAAGCGATGTTAAAAATATTTAACAAATTTCTAAACTATCCCTAACAATAAAATAATAGTTCCTATTAAGTGCAGAAAAACAAAAATCTCATTAAATCCAAGAGAATTCAGTAACATATCCTTTCAAGTTTGACTATTAATCAACTTTACATTGTCCTAATGGGTTGCATTGTAAAGCATGTCAGCACCTTGAGTATTTTGCTCACATCACAATGCTTACCAAGTACCAAAAGACATATTTCTGCTTGTTGAGGGTGGTGTGATTGCATTATGGATAGCTCGTTCCCATGAATGATTTGCAATGTATTGATAAATATGCTAGCACATAAAAAAGCAAGCTAGCACATCAAGGAAACATGATAATGCACACGCTCTAATTTATTCCAACATGTTTGATAACAAACATACATGCATAATTAACTCACATGCATCATTATTCTTGCAAATGCACCATAAAGCTTCCCAATACATAAAAAAGCTAGCTGATGTTCTGAAAATTTTGTAGGGTAAGATTGTAAGACTATCATTTTTCTATCTCCTTCATCTTCTTCAAGATTGTAAGTCTTGTTTACGGGCATTTCAATTGATGTAAGCCTAATTCCAATAGATGTAGGCCACATCCCAACTTAAAGTGCTCCTATGCTACCAAACCCCCCTATAAAATCAAATGCATGAATTAAAACTACTTAAAACAAAAATTTTATGAATCTCAAACACACTTTCTTTAACAAGTTGAAGCTATTAATTAATTGATGTCAATGCCATACCTTTTAGTTATTGTCCATCATGTTCAGTTCCTCTAAACTACAAGTGCACATGCTTTTGGCTTCTGAATTGTTTAGTGAAATTGGTACATCTAATCCTCTTATGGTGAATGATTAACGTCACTTGAAAGAACATTTTCGAAACATTCATTTCTACCTGTCTGCTTGGGATACCTTAGATAAATAAACACTCAATTGATAATTAGGCTTCTTAGTCACATGGTAAACATCAGGGTGCGATATAAGTACCGTGATGATCCATCGCTAAATGGTTTCAACAGGTCTAGGTTCTCAAGGAGCCCAAATTATTAAAGCTTTTTATATATAACTATGATGGTGAGATCTACAAGGGATAGTTTGAAAATTATGAACATGAGTTGTCCTCTAGTAGAATGCCCTAATGTGTACAAATGCCACATCAAAACAAGGGGGGGGGGGGGTCATGCTTTCAAAAAAAGTTATTTCTTTTCTTGAAATCCACTAAAAACATTGTTTATAGCTTAAAAAAATGACAATCAGAGAAGCATGCAATGAAACCATGTGTTGAGAAGTTGATTCTCTCTAAAATAATGAATTTTCTATGCGAACAAGTTGGACGATGCCGAAGATATTGATCACATCTTTGTAGAGGTGTTCACATGTGTCACGACTTGGCCCAAATACTTGAACTAACGAGGCGGGTATGAACAGTCGGACAGTTATAACATTTCTTTTAAATTCTAAAATGTTTATCATCCGCATTCCAAATAAAAATCGAAGAGCTGCTAACACAATTTCCATCAATAATACATCATTTTTACATATACATAAATTAATTATTATATGTTTTTATTTGTGCGTCGTCTTCTGTAGACATATTCATATCTTTCAGCCATCCTACTTCTCTGGAAACTTACCTGAAAATTTTTATTTAACAGGTTGAGTTTTCATGGTAAACGTAGTGGATAATTACCATTGCCAGAATAACCTTCATACATATATAAAATGCAATGCATATTCTTTTTCTCATTTCTTATACAATATTAGAACTTATATAACACTTGATATATGTATATTCTTATAACATTTAGTATACGTATTTAGTATACCTATACATTTCATATCATTTTTCTATTTCATTTATTTATTTCCTTATACATTTCATAACATTTGACATTTTGTCATTTTCCATTTCAATTAGTACAGGAGCACTGTCTAAATGTATCAACAAAGGTATAACCATTTTCATTTCTATTTAATGTGCACGGGTACGTTGCTTCCCTAGCCAGTACCATACGGGGGATGAACTCTTGTAATTTGCATGTATATATACATATAAGAATACAAGCAAAGAATGATGAAAGAAATGATATAAAAGCATAACTGAATAAATGAAAAAGGGGAAAAGGATATTCTTATATGTATATAAATATTATATATAAGTATATATATATACTTTTCAAGTTCACTTTCTATTTCCTTTACATGTGTTTTAAATCGATATATATCTCTTTCACATATACATATATATTCATACTCTCATGATAATCAATATTTGTTTTTTCAGTCATAACAATTTATATGTCAAATTTTTACCATCATATATGCATTTGAATTTACATTGCCTTGCTCATAATAGCCTCCAAAAATAAGTAAATTAATTATATAAAATATTACTTTCAGAATTGATATGGAAATACAATAATGAAATTACTATACACAACTTTAATTACCCACTTCATTTTCCTTTGTTCTTCAATTTTTTCCTTCCAATATTTGTCTCGGTATGAGAACCTTTAATGGTTCTCAAAAACATAATATTTTAATTAATATTAAAATCCAATTTGAATGTCTCAATTATCATCAATAACAAGCATTTGATTTCTTCCACAATTGATTTCACTATCTATCTTCATAATATAAAATTATCTCACAATAGTTTTCCCTACCTTCATTACAAATTTCCTTCTTTAACTGTCGGATATAAGCTTTGCTATAGTTTGATTCTTTCTACAATAATAATATTTTTTCAATTAGGAGAATTATAAAATTTTCTTTCTCTCAATTTGAACAGAAAGAAAAGAATAAGAAAAGGGAATTTGCTTACACTTTTTTACGAAGGAATTTTTCGAAATCCAAATACTTCCTCTTTATCTGTTAGAATTTTCTTGCTTTCTAAAATCATACTCTATTACTGTCATTAAAATAAAGTTTATAAATTCTATTCTTTAAAATTTGAACATAAAATAAATATGATTGAAATCACTTACAAAAGAAACTTTCCAACTCAGTATCTTCTTCTTTCCCTCTCAAATCTCTTTCTTTTTCTTTGTCAATTCTTTCTTCTGCCTTTTTTTAAGATAATTAATACTTTCATAAAATTAAATCACAGAAGAGATGTGTAGAAAATGAATAAAATTAGAAAACCTACCTTCCTTATTCTTCTTCTTCTTCTTCTTCTTCTTCTTCTTCTTCTTCTTCTCTTTCTCTCTCTCTCTCTCTCTCGGCCTCTGTTCACTTTTCGTTCGTTTGATTCCATTGGAGCGAGTGAAATGGACATATATCTCATGAGTAGTTATTTTTCTCCCTTGTACACGATCCTTCGCTCAATGGCGCGATTCATCTTCGTTCTGGATAGCTCACACACGCGGACTATCCGATCTGCTCTCGCTCTGTTTGTCTCTGCCAGTTTTATTAATTGGCTGGTTCACTTGAACCGGCCAGACCGATTCTTACAACATGTTTGAGCATACAAACGATTCTCCTATCCAAAGAGCTTATAGTTATTTAAAGAATTAAAATGTATTTTAATCCTAAAAAATAGAAGGTCAACGTCAAGATAACCAATAAAACTTGTTGCCATCAAATGAATTCTCTTGATGACGAGATGAATTTGAGGAAGCACAAGATGCTCTCAAGATTGTAACATAATTGCAGTAACAAATGTAACACAAACTAGATATGAAAGATAAAGTGAGTGATCAATTTCATGTTTGCCTCAATGAAATGAGTAAATTTATGAAGGATCTCTTTGGTCAACTCAATCTGATAGCAATAATTGATTAACATCAAACAACTACAACAACAATATCAAGCCTTTATCCCACTCCATGAGGTCGTCTACATGAATCTTTTTTCTCCATTGTGTCCTGTTAAAAGTCAAATTCTCATTTAAATCTAATAAAGCAATGTCATTTCTAATATTTTTTAACCAAGTCTTTTTAGGTCTACCTCTACCTTTCTTAACATAGGCCAAATCTAATATATCTACTCTCTTAACAGGGTCATCGGAAGGCCGCCATTTTATGTGACCAAACCATCTAAGGCGGCTCTCTCTAATCTTATCTGTTACTGGAGCTACTTCAACCTTTTCACGGATATGCTCGTTTCATATACTGTCTCTAAGAGTAAAGCCACTCATCCACATAGCATCCTCATCTCAACAACACTTAGCTTAATATTATGCTTATCTTTTAATGGCCAACATTCTATGCTATAAAGTATTGCAGGTTTCACCACCATTTTATAAAATTTTCCCTTAAGTTTGAGTGGTACTTTTTTATCACACAACAAACTCGAAGCATTCCTGCACTTCAACCATCCAACTTGAATTCTACAAATCCTCATCTCAGCACCACCACTTTCACCATATAATCAGACTTGTTAATTTAATAATCAAAACAAGCATTACTTAGGCTACTCCGAATGTTCTAGTTGCTTCAAGATGTGGACTATAATCCTTGTAAGGAGCATCCTAAATTACATACCCAGAGCTAAAAGTGATTGTTGAAACACATAAATACCTATATTTAAAAAAGTCAAAATTTTATTTCTTTTGTGGCTATCGAGGCTTTGGTAGGTGAATGACATCCATATTCGTCTGAATACATTCAAATATAATACACAAAGGGTATATTGTGCGAAAATTTAATTTAATCTTAGTACGAAGAACCCCATGCAAAGTTTGGCCCATTTCAATGCTACTTGCAACAACATTAAAGGAAATAGTATTTTACTACTATGTTAGTTTGTCAACAACCTTTTTAATAGATATTTTTAGTGGTATCCTAAGTTATCCAACGACTTAGTTAAAACATTTGAGTAGCTCAAAAATGATGTTTAGTAAAGTGTTTATTTAGTGCCACAAAAAAATAGCCATCTTAGATCTCACTTTTAAAGAAGAAGAAATATAAGATTGTCACCAAATACATAATAAGGCTACGAAACCTTAACTTGTTGAGTTCCTCGGGGAACATCAAAGACCAAATGAGCCCCTATTTTTGTATGGCTTTGATAATATCTTTTTTGGATTATTGGAACAAGTCGATAAATTTGAAAGGTTGCTTGAACCTAAGGGCTTCATGACCAATAATAACAAACTTTCTTTAGAAAAGAAGAAAGTTATGTCCTAAGGCCCAGGAAAGAAAGATGTAAATGCTATATTCAGTTCTTTTAATTGATAATATGGAAGAAAAAAAGGAAGCAATAAGTCCTTCCAAACTTATGAAAGCTAGGAGGGGAAGGATGAAGGGCTCCCATTTTTTTTGGAGAAAGTGAATAAACAAATACTAATTTAAGGAGTGCACCGTTGTATTCTTTTGACATGCACTCAATATGGGTCTCCAATAATTAGTCTCATAGGCCATAGCATGCATATAATGTTGATGATCTAAATTATTGCCCTTAATATTTGATAATAAGCCATCCAATTTAAGATGGTTCCATCTTCAAAATTTGGGTAGACAAAGCTATTGAAATGGCTAGCTCTTTCTTTTTAACGACATCTTGGTCCATCCTAAAATGGTAGTGACCAACATCATCTCAGCTACCTTTGTGCAAGGCAACACAAGATGAGCATGGAAAGCCCCCATAAGAAGAGAAAAGTAGATGAGATTTTTTTTTTAAATCTCAAAGAAAATTAAACAAATGATCAAAACACTACTTGGTTATATAGGGAGAAATTGCCTTAAGACATAATTGGACCTAATAGTCTTTCCTCCGAGAAATTCTCTGTTGTAAATTCCTTGCTTGATAGGATGCAAATTTTAAATAATTCCAAAAATATTGGGGAAGTTAGGTTTGTATCTTCCTCGAGACATCGAAATTCAAAAAGGAATAAATGAGAAATTAAAAAATTAAGATCAAAAGCTTATTCAGGCCCTTGATGACTACAAACAACTACTTAGATTGCTAGCTAGGTTAGAGGAATATATGTCCAGTAACAACTTGATGTATTGTCGATGAAGTGAAAAATATTCCAAAAGAGTCATATCTTGTCATAAGCCTTTGTGGCGGGTGGATCTCAGGAGACTGCTCCTAGGCCCCTAGTACCTTTGTCCATGTTAATATAAACAACCCTCAATAGAAACCCACGTCCTTTCTCTTTTAAAGAATTTTGTTTTATGGCAACACTCTTTATTAACTTAGAGAAACAATTTCATTTACCCAAGAAGGAATATGAAAAAGGAGCCAAGGATGGTAGAAACATAGACCTCCTTTGGATGAAACGTGGATGACAAAAAATGAATTGTAGAAGTTGGCGTTGTATCACTTGGATAGCTATATGGATGCTAACTCTCTAGATGAGAGTTTCTTGCACCTTAGGGAGTTGATGTAATACCATTCATGTTAATTGATTATTTGGCCAAATCAGCTCACACTGATTTGAATTTGACTATCTTCATGGCCTTTTAGAATCCCACTCAATTTAAGTTAAAATTTTCCTTATTTCTTTTTTTATAAGCTTAAATCTAATAAAGATAAGGTTACTGTTTCCTGACTGCTTTTTCCTTCCTCTTTATTCAAAGTCTGTATTTGGATCGCTCCAAGTTAAGCACTGAGTTTCCCTACACGTTTTTCTCCTTTTCTTTGTCTCAATGACTTTGTTGCCCTTCTTGCTACATTTTACTTTACATTACATGTAACCTACTTTTTGGATGAGAAGTCTAAGAGAAGAAAGTGCATTCCCTTAACCTAAGATTTTTGAGACATCGATGTAATATCTTAAATCAGTCAATGTGATGTTCACGCAGTATAATTGTGTTTGGGTAAGACACCCTTACTCCTGTATATCAATTATCACCAAAGTGTGCTGAACATTCTATAGTTCATGGCCATTCCCCTTATCAAGTTTTTATATATAATATGTAAAGCAAGGCATTTTTTTCTGGATTTATTCAATTACCCATTGATTTCTGCATGGAAAGTTGGCTTTAATGGTATCTTCTGAAAGAATGTTTTTAGCTTTGGTGAATTTGTAATATGTGATGATTTTAATTTTCATGTGATATTACTTTTAGTACGTATGAGACTTTGCTGATTTGTGGTCTACGTTTCTTTTGCTCCTTTTTCCTTTGAGATCTTTCCCTTCTTGTCAAGGCTTCATTTGGTTGGCATATGCTTTTCTGCTTTTGCCCTAATAGCTTTTTCAAAAACATATTTCTACGCCACATTTTTTTTTCTGCTTTTGCTGAAGAAAAATTTCTTAATCAAATTTTTATTCCGAGAAAGTGTCCAGATTTTCCATCCGAACAAGACCCTCAGGTGACTTTAGTTTTCAGGACACAACATATTGACCGAATGCAGGTTGATTAGAACCCTGTTGCGGATCTCTCTGATGGAGCTGGCTAGATATGCACACAATTTATGTACATAGATCAGATTCAGATTCTGTTTTTGATCTTACTGCCAATTATGTTATTTACATCGAAAAGCATCTCTTCAGGGAGTTTTGTAGCCTAAAAGACTGCCTGATTTTGAGGAACTTCAACAGCAGGATCGTTGATTTAAATTTGGAAATTGTTACAAACGGAGGGACTTTTACTTTCTTGTTATTGTTAGTAATGTTACTTTTTTAGATTATACACTGAAGTTCATCTAATATTGTACAGAGAAGATGAGGGAACTATTATGTTTGATTTACATATTTGCTTATTGGTGTGGACTGTGAGAACTATTGTTTGAGTTTGCTGCGTTTAAGCATATGCAAAACCTGTGTTTTGGGATATTGAATGGTTAGAGGTAAATTTGTTATAGGCGCTTTATTTTGATCCGCAGAATGCTGTTTTAGCTTTGGATACAACGGCGTTGGAGATTGATCAAGTTGAAAATCTCATCAAGTTTTGTCCAACCAAAGAAGAAATGGAAATGCTCAAGGTAGGTCTCCTTTTATTTTTTTTTGAATTGCCGTTTTGTAAATTAGTTTTATTTTGAAGGGACAGTTAAACTTTCCATTCAACGATAATTCTTTCATGCATTTTTGTACGTTTTTGTTCTTTCAAATGGTCTCAGAAGCCCAAAAAGATTCTGTACAAAACATGGTAATGGGGCCGTCAGAGCTTCTTTTAATTTACTCTGTGTCATTTACAGCGAAATTTCATTGGTTTGATGATTTATTCTTATGAATTATTTGATTAGTTGGAGTTAAGAAGAATGTAGATGTCATTTGCTTCATGGTTTTCTCACTTGTTAATGAGAGATATTAAAATAGTTCCTTGGGGGACCTTTCAATTTAAGGACTTACTGTGTTATTATGTGTAATTAATGAATAAACTGAGTTTTTCAAAATACTTTTGGCCTTCACTCTTGTCTGCTGTCTTACTTCTTAGGGAGGTTTTAACAGAGCCCATTTATATCAATTAACATGCAGACTTACGCATATGTACTCCCTGAACTAATATACTTGTTCTTGCTGCTTAATAAAAGGTAAAAAGGACTAAAAGTAAATTGAGGTTGAGTTTATGAAGCATGTAGCCAAGGTACATGGGTACACCGCACTAAAATATAAGATGCAATGAAAAAATGTAGCCCTGAAGTAAAAGCACTTTGAAATGTTTTAATAAGACTTGGTTTTCTTCTTATCATTTCATAGTTGGGCACTTTTCTCCTTACTATTGTGATCGGTTCTTTCAACGAAAAGATTTTTGGATTATTGCTGTTTGGCAGGGTTGGGATGGTAGAGCTCTGGTTAAAAAATGGCTAGTTACGAAGCTTGCGTGTTGGATTTGTCAATGAAACTTTGCATTTTATGAGCAAGCAAGTCCATCAGCATCATGGTGAAATAATTTATTATAATAGGCTGGATGTTTATGGAAATTGTTCTTTTGAGCGCAGTGGGATATGAGTTCTTGTGTTAGTTTGGGCATTTCCACAGATTTTGGAGTGATTGAATTATGTAATTATTTTCTGTGTTTGTGGGGTGGGGACTGGGTGGTTTTTTTTGGGGGGGGGGGGGGTGAAAGTAATCAATAGCATATTTTTCTTAAAATTTGTGAACTTATTGTTAATTTCCCATGAACATAACATAGCTTGAATTGTTTTTTGCCTATATTATGGTTGGTTCCATTTTCCATTATACAAACGGTTTTGTAATAGATGTAAAACTATTAATGATTGTTTGAATAAATTAGCAAAATAAAGTTACATACCATTACAATACTATTCAAAACATGAAGAAACTGTTGAGGTTTGACAACTGCGATCAAATTTTTCTTGCTCAACTTTACACCAAGGGATTGTTTGATTTGCTGAAAAAGAAATGTAGAGTAAATTGAAATACAATGTAAAAAATAATGCAATATATTTAAATATTTAGAGTTATTTGGATGAATGTAAAACAAATGCAGGTGATTACTTTTATTACTTGTTTTGAAGTCAAATGAATGCAGTTTAAAGCTCAATAATAGTGGTGGGCGGTCAACAATTGTGATTGACGGTAGTGAATTTGGAATTCACCAAAATTTAACTTTGATTTTTTTTCATCAAAACAAATATCAAAATTTCAAAAGCGCTGCATTTGAAATACTTTACACTTGTTATAAAATCTAAAAGCCCCAAAAATTCTCTAATGTTAATGTGGAAGGGTATGTCTTTGACGTTATTTTAAGGATTGCTCAATCATGCTTTAATGAATTTTTTTAATTAGACTGATTTTCAGATGAAAGTAACCAATCATTTTTTTTAATTTCAGGAATTTATGAGTAATTTCTCATGATCATAACATAGCTTGAAGTGGTTTTTGCCGGTATTGTGGCTGGTCCCATTATCTAATTAGTTTTGGAATAGATATACAACCATAGAAGATTGTTTGAACAAATTCCGCAAATAAAAAGCATTGTGGGCTCTAAAAATTTGCGCCCAACTCTTCTAAGAGAATTTGTTCGAGTTAGATTTTCATAAAACAGATTGGATTCGGCTCTTCTAAGATTTAGTTCTTGGTTTCTCATCGGCGCAAGCCTTATAGTTAACTACCCATCTTAGTGATGGAGAAGATTTTCAATTAAGGCTTGTTGTTAGACACTAAACACTTAGCTTATGTTTGTAACGATTTGATTTTGCTATTGAATAGAGGAAAACATACCACCATTAACTTAAAGTGGATGATGGAGGAAATGATAATGAACCCAATTAAGTTCCCATGATCCCCTCATCTCTTGTTGTTGTGAACCTGAATCTACTTAGCTAGCGAAGGTAGTTGACCTAACTTGATCGATGAGTCGGCTACAATTGGTTGTATCGGCCAAGAGAATTTTGTAAACATGTGGTGGTTGTTTATCTGTGAGGACACTTTCAAGCCATCTTCAACTAATATAGAGCTTTGTATTATATCAAGTGTCCTCTATGATTCATCACTATGTGATTTAAGTCATTGGGGTCAATTTGGCTTTGGCTTAAATAATTATTTAATGTTGCCATTTGTCGGCAGAACTACTTGGTCAAAGTTCTCTTATTAGAACTGTTATTTAGTGTTGCTATTTGGCATCAAAATCATCAACATCAAAATCATTTTATTAGAGGACAAATGTCACATCTTTATTGGATCGAAATCTTTTGACAATGATTATAGTGATATGCTTGATATGACGTTTGCTCTTCGTGAGTCCAGGTTATCTTATATTTGTTACCCTCGACAAATTGTTGCGTGTTGACATAATTTTCGTGTCGACGACTCCGATTGAGTTGAATCGGACCCGATCGTCTTCGATTGACTCTGATTAACTCATTTGAGCCCCGTCAAACTCAAATCAACTCAAATTGGACCCAAATTGAGTCCAATTAAGCTCAATTGAATTCAAATTAAATCAGATCTGCTTCAATTCGAGTCCCGTTTCATAAAATTGACTTGATCGAATTAAATCAAGCCCAAATCGATTCAAATCTGGCTTAATTTTGGCTCAAATCTTCTTCCAGTCTGATTCTTTTGAAATTTGCTCCCTGCGTGCGCTGCTTTTTTGTCAAATCCCACAACACCAAGTTGTCGAACAGAATATCCTTCCAAATCGATGAAATCAAGCTTCTTCAGATTTTTCTGGGTAGCAGAAGATAGCACCTAAAGTAATTTGGATAGCAAACTCGTCCCGTCATCTCCTGCTTTCTCGCCTTTTCAAGGCGAGAGCATACTGACTTGCTTCGTGACTTGCTCCAATGAGATATATCCCTCAAAACTTAGAAAACCTAGGTCTATCAGCCTCTTGAATGTGTGTTTGACGTTCTTGATATGATATGATTTTGTAATAGCTTCATTCGTGCTCTTCAAAAACCCAAATGTTTGCTATCCTCTTGAAAAAGTTATGGAAATCCGATGATTTTCCACAATTTACTCTCATGTGATTGTCAAAAGAGGAAGTAAATGAAGCGCCGGGTTGTTGGACTTGTGTCCACTTTCCTTACCTTGAATGAAATAACATTTATATTGCATTTCAACACTGACGCCTATGATCAAATCCTAGGTTAGATGTTTAATTTAAAATCAAATATTAGATTGCATGTTTTTCAAATATTACAAGTTATATCTATTCCTACACAATGCTTGTATTGTGCCAAAAATAACATAGGTTGTAGGAATTTGCATTTGGTAAAGCTTGTGGATATTTCTAGAGCTTTATTGAGTGCTCAAAATTGTATTTGATTGATTCAACAGACGATTAAATTATTGTTGGGTTGCTTGTATGTTTCAATGGCTTGTGTCGCAAAACTACAATAAGTAGGATTAATCAAATGCAAATATGGTGTTTTATAAAATTTGAAATAATCATGCATGACTAGCGGGTCTCATATAGAAAGCTCTTAAGGACCAAATAAAAAAAAAATCTGCATTCAGTGAGTTAGCACATGCTTAACCACATGATTAGGCATCTTGGCCTAAAAGCAAGTTGTAAGCCATATCCTCTTAATCAAAACAACTTTCATAATCTTCATATGTATTAAGACCAGACCTCGTAGTTTTTAACGCATTTATATGGGTTTAGCTAGTGACTCTTTCTAGGCTGGTTTATAAATCCAGAGGTTGGGTTGATTTATTTCTCATGTGAGGTGTAGGTTTATAAGTCTGTTACACTCTGTTAGACTTAGGATCGAGGCACTATTCCTCAGTAGTCTTTAGCTTAGATCTAAGATTCGAGGATGAGGTTGACTCTAATCTCATAAGCCCTCATATTTTTATCCTAGATCTAAGGTGAGGATTGCTGTGGAGTAGTACCTTGAACTTAAGTCTAACGGAGTGTAGGAGACTTATGAACCTACACCTCACTTGTGGCATAAGTTAGCCTGGCCTCTGGATTTACAACCTTGCTTGGAAAGGGCCACCAGCTAAACTTGCCTAAACACTTTTAAAATCATGAGGTCTGGTCTTAATGCATATAAAGATAGGGAGGCTGTTTTGATTTAAAGGATGTGACTTGTAACTTTCTTTTAAGGTCAAGATGCCTGACCATGTACATATCCAATGCCGACTTACTGAATGTAGATTTTTTTTATTATTTGATGCTTAAATGACGGATTTCTATATGAGACACATTGACTATGCATGATTATTTCAAATTTTGTAAAACACTAAATTTGCATTTGATTAATTCTACTTATTGTATGTTTTGCAACACAAGCCATTAAAATTTACAAGAAACCCTACAATAATTTAATTGTCTCTTGAATCAATCAAATATAACTTTGAACCTCAAACAAAGCTCTAGAAATATCCACAAGCTCTACCAAATGTAAACTCTTACAAGCTGTCATTTTTGGCATAACACAAGCATTGGGTACGAATATATGTAACTTGCAATATTTGGAAAACATACAATCTAACATTTGATTTTAAATTAAAAAACATCTAACCTAGGGTTTGATCGTAGATGACATTGTTGGAATGCAAGATGAATGCTATTACATTCAATCTAGGGATATTGGACACAAGTTTAACAACCTGACGCTTCGCCACCTTCCTCTTTTAACTCTTACATGAGAGCAAATTGTGATAAATTATTAGATTTTCACAACTTTTTCAAGAGGACATCAGACATTTGAGTTTTTGGAGAGCACGAATGAAGCTACTACAAGGTCCTATCATGTCGGGAGCGTCAATCACACATTCAAGAGGCTGATAGACCTAGGTTTTCTAAGTTTTGAGGGATATACCTCACCGGAGCAAGTTATAGTGCAAGCCGGTATGCTCTCGCCTTGAAAAAGGGAGAATACCGGAGATGAAGGGACCGGTTTGTTGTCCAAACATCTTTAGGTGCTGTCTTCCGCTGCCACAAGCTCGCCAAAGTTGGTATGTGAGGAAGAAAGGAAGAAAAATCTTCTGCAACAAGCAAACGACCTCCAAATGCCTCCACTGTCCTCATGCCTTCCCTCTTTTTGTTTGAAAGAGAGAAAATAGCAGGTTTGTGCTCTTCTGCTTGGGAAAATGACAACAATAGAGAGGAATTTCCCTTTCTCAATCGAAGGGCAACAGAAGAAGCTCCTGTGTTTCTCTAGGGCGCACGCATGCTAGAAGGGCTGCTCGCTCGGCTTCGCTCCTGATATCACGAACGAACTCCCCAGGCCACTCCCTCTTGCTCGTGTGATCGCCCTCACTCAACCTCTCGATCCGCTCCTGTCCACTAGGGCTGAGTGCGCACATGCAGAGAGCACGTAGAAGGCTCTCAGTTTCTTTCTTTTGGACACATAGGAATGAAAGAAGGCCTCTCTCCCTCTCTTGATTTCTCTGGCATGCACGCAAAAAGCAAAGAAATCCCAATACGCTCAATTTCTTGAATTTGGAAGGATCTTCTTCTTGATTAATTGGTGCTGTGGGATTTGATGGAAAAGCAACGCACACAAGGAGAAAATTCCAAAAGAATTAGAGCCGTTGATTTTAAACAGCTGATTGGAAGCAAATTTGAGCCCAATTTGGATCTATTCGATTTAATTTGATCGAGTCAATTTTATGCAATTGGACTCGAATGGAAACCAATTTGATTTTGAATTCAATTGAGCTTAATTGGACTCAATTTAGGTCCAATTTGAGTTGATTTGGGTTCAACTGGGCTCACTTGAGTTGATTAGGTTCAATCGTACCCGACAGATCTGATTCGACTCAATCAGAGTCGAGTTGATACGAAAATTGTATCGACATTGCGAAGGGTGGACGATTGTTGCTTTAAGCTTGTGACGATTAATTTTGCTTGAAATATTTCTAAAATTTTATGAATATTAGATTTTTATACTTTTATCATGATTTAAGCTACAAATAATTTGTTATGGGATTTATGGACATTTAAAAAATAGGATCTTTCCTGTTGATATTTGTCAATGCGGTCTTTGTTGGGGTTTGATATTTGAAAACACTTGTCATGTCAAGTAGAGAACTTGATTTCTAGAATAAGCCCCCTCCGATTATGATTTAAGATAAGCATGCCCATGGGGTTTGATATTTGAAAAACTTGTCTTTACATATAGAGAACTTTTTTTTTGAAATAAACTATCTTTGGTTATGATTTATGACAAAAAATGTTAATCATGGTGCTATGTGAGTGGTTGTACTTGATTTTTTTAGGATTTGGTTTACCTTTTTATTTACTCGAGGTTTATGGACATATTTATATCACAGATCGTTGTCAACTCTACCCTTTATATGATGGTTTGTTTGTACATTAACACTTATGATTTTATCTTGTAGGTATGCTATTGGGAGTTTGCATTTCTTTTGAAAATATATTTATTTTGTTAAAGGGGCTCTAAGAACATTATGCAAACATAAAATGAAATGTTGTATTATTTTTGGCTCATCAATGGATTTTGGTCGTGGGGTTCAAGTCTTGTCGACTCTAGTCCTTGTGAGGATCAGATTTAAAATGTGGGACTTATGACCCTGTCATATAGGCCAGATGGCTCGCTCAAGAACATCATGCAACATACTAATAATTTTGTTCTTTAAATGTGGGTTTGTAAATATTTGAACGTAATTGCATGCGTTTTAAAATGATTGTACGGTTCTCATAGCATGACAATTTATTTTGTTTTTAGTTCTCGTAGCATTCTAATCTTTGGATTTGGCCACACTTATTTGAGCACATGCAGAAAAAATTGCTTTTAATGTTTTGACATGCAGTCTTTACAAAATGACCACACAACCCATGACACACAAAAATGAACCGCGCATCTTATTTAGAAAAATTTGCTTGCGGGAGCATGATGCTATTTGAGACATATATGAGCTGCTTTTAATGATTGATGCATATGCTGATTAAAACACTTGTATAACCAGTGATACGTAGTCGGCTAGACCAATTTAACGTCTTAAAGCTATTCTAGGAAGTCACAATTGTTTGAGATGTGCATGGACCCGATGTGACAATTATTCATGTGAATTCATTATCTTTGAAACACACTTGACTTTGCATTTTTGAGTTCATTATTGATCGCTTTTTATTTGCTTGTGCATGTATTGTGGATCCAATTGCGAATTTTATGAGTTGGAATTCGAGTTTTTAAAGAGACACAATTTGTTTGTATACGACTTATATTTTACTTGGGTGGGCATTGCAGGGAATCATTTATCTGTCTATAAATAGAAATCCATCTTATTTCATTGTCATTACAAGCTCAATTTAGCAAGTGTGTTAGTGAGGATTCTGAGTGTTCAAAAGAGCTCTTAGGAGTAGTGGTGAGGTTTTGTGCTCATAAGCTATATTTCAAGTTCATTATAAGTTCATTATAGGTCCCCTACAAATCTAGTCCCATGTTCAATCTTTTATTCATTTCTAGTTTTTTAAACACCACTTGTGTGCTATTTTGAAGTTTTTATTTTTCATTTAGTCGTGGTTTTGGGTTCATAAAGTCATTTAAGTTCATTATGTTTCAAGACTTGTCATTAGGCTTGCCTACCATACCATGAAAGGTGTGTATGGGTGGTGTAAACATTACGATCCGGTCCTCTACTCTGATCATGCTAAGAAAGGCGTGTATGTATCTTTACTCCACAAAAATTTTATAAAATAAAATTTCGCCGCCGCATCAAGAAATAAGTGTGCATTTACTTAATTTTTTGGCAATCTAGGTTGCTATTTCCTCCGCACCAAGAAACTCGTGAATAAGCCTTCTCACCATTTCAAAAAAGTCGTATATGGATCGCTTGCACGAAAATACATAAGTATAAAATGTTTCCTGCCACGTCAAGAATTGTGTATGGGTACTTATGTGGAGGCCTGAGCTTGCTTTTCATTTTATACTTTCGTGCAAGGCAACTTTGTAAATAACAAGGCGGTGGTGATGTTATGGAAAGCTCAAAATACAAAACCTCTTTCTTCATTTTTTTAATTCTCTTTTTTTGTCTTCTTCTCACTTTTTTCTCTCTCTTCTTTTTTTTGTTTTCCTTATTTTGAGAGAGAGAGAGCCTCTTCCTTTACATGTCGTCGATCCCATCAAGCCTTCATGTGCGAACATGTGCTTTTTCTTCTACTCCACATGCGGCTGAACACATCTAGCCTTTGCCGGCTTGCTCTACCAAGATATTCTCTTCTTCATAACACACGATTGGACCTGTCAAATACTTATTCCAATGAGCTTCAAATCATGGCTTCCTCAACTTTGCTTGCTCATGAACTAGCTGATGCCTTCTCCAAACAAGCTCCTGTGCGACTTATCACTTATTTTTGTCAATTGATTCAAAACTTTAGGTTGTTGCAAATGGGAGTGCGAGAGAGTCGAGGGAAATGGGTGCGGATGACATGAGTTATTTTATTTTCTTAAATAATAATTGGTCAACATGCTTACCATGACAATACCATTCAGAGCATGAAGAAAATGTTGAGGTTTGTAAATTGTGATCTCATTTTCCCCATTCAACTTGAAGCTGAATTTCTCTAATGTTTATGTTGATGGGTATGTCGATCTGACATTATTTTAAAGATTGTTCAGTCATGCTTTAATCAATTGCTTTACATTGCCAAAAACTAAATATTGTTAGTCAGATCCAATGTCATTTAATTTTCCATGCTAGCGAAATTCAATTTTCTTTTTGTATTACTCGCTTCTGTAATTTTGCAGAACTACTCTGGAAACAAAGAAATGCTGGGAAAGTGTGAGCAGGTAGTTTATAATATTGATAGCTCTCTTCATTTTCCATTTTTAGTTTGACTGAAAAACATTTTGACAATCCTGCCAGTTCTTTCTTGAGCTCATGAAGGTTCCCCGAGTAGAATCCAAGTTGAGGGTATTTTCCTTTAGAATTGCCTTTTCCACACAGGTATGTTAATCATTTTATGAAGATTAGTTGAGCATGCTTATGTATACCCGTATTTCAATTTTTACTGAATGTCATTAGGTGAATGAGCTGCGGTCTAATCTGAATATCATTAATGATGCCTCCACTGAGGTAATCTTAACCCGCCATAAATTTTGTTTGACTTCACTCTGTGTATTACAAAGTTGTCTTTCATTTTAGGTAAAAAGTTCTGCCAAATTAAGACAAATTATGCAGACTATTCTTACGTTAGGAAATGCTTTGAATCAAGGCACAGCAAGGGGTACATCTATAGTTTATGGCTTTCTTGGCATATTTTCTAAACACGAGAAGTTTGAAAGGGAATTTTCTTTTCTTTTTGATTTTCTAGGTTCTGCTGTGGGTTTTAGGCTGGACAGCCTTCTGAAATTGTCCGATACTCGTGCAAGGAATAACAAATCGACTTTAATGCATTATCTATGCAAGGTGAGCTAAATCAGCATTATCTGCATCAGACTATGTTTTTTTGGTTGAGAATTAATACCATTTTCAATTTTACTATTTGAATATTTTCTTAATTGTTGTTGCTTGGCTATATTTTATGCTCATGGCGATTCCATTCCTCTTGAACAAAGTTTGAAGAATAAGTTCATTTATATTTTTATTAAGACAGTTTACATTCATTGAAAGCATCTATTTTGGTATTTTGTTTTATATTTAATACTTTGATGCAAGTGTTTGCTTTGAGGTAGATTTTTATCTTTTGACTGATTAGGATTTCAAATATAATTATTTTCTATTATCCAGTCGGCTGACATATTATTTTATTTTGTCCTCTTTCTTCCTTTGTAGGATTGTGACTCTCTCCTCATTTAGAAGCCTTATAGTCAAGCTTTCTTCTAGTCTTCAAATATTTTTTTTTGTCTTAAATATCATTTTCCTCTTTTGCATATTTCGATTTTTTAATAGCATTCACTGGATTTGTGTGATTTTGCATCACGCCTCTTAAAACTGCAACACTAGTTGAAGAATTCCAAGAAGAAATTCAAAATTTTAAAGAGCCACCAAAGAAAAAATTAGATGTACCAGATAATAGGTTGAACACTATTTGAGAATGCTCCAAATTTTGCAAAATCAAATTCAGGAAATGAACTCAAGAGCCCAAACACTACCTAAACTTAGGCATGACATTCTTAGAAGACTATCAGCTCAAAAGTACCCATCTAGATAAGACATTGAGGCTCCTAATGACTATTTTATGAAAACCAAAATTAAAGCTCTACATTTTGATGACATACATGATCCAAACAAATTTCTTGATAGGTTAACTCTAATTGATAATTTCTTTGATTGATATAAACTGGATGATTATCATATACTTGGTTTTGGAAAGCTGAAACTCATTGGGCATGCTAAATTTATTGAACCAACATTTGGCTAAAGAATAGAAAAATAATAGAAATCACTTAATCTGGGTTGAACTGAAGTAATCATAAAAACCAAGTATTGTTTAAAGTTTCATGGAAAACACTTGCATTTTCAACCACTAACTCTTAAAAAATTATGATTGTAACTATTTACATAAACTCATTTGATTTCCTTTTTGCTCAAACTAATTGCACTTATCAGAATTGGTAATTGGCTAATAAGAAATTGTTTCCCACTCCCAAGCATAGAAATTCTTTGTCTATTGCTATGTGTTTTATACCTTCTACTCCTATTACTTGTGATCTCTCACGTAGAGCTTATGTTGAACCCAACCCAATAAATATCATGGAAGTCACCAATTTTAAATGTCATAAAAAGGGTCATATGTGGCGTCAATGTAGCTTAAATGTTTTTCTTAGATGAAATTGGATTCCTTGGTTCTGATACTTGAGCCTTTTTGTGATGATGTCCTCGTCTTTGAGGATAAATGTGTTTATGAGGAATTAACCCTAAGCTATTATGATGCGTCTTTTGTAACTACTAAATATAATTCAAAAGATTGGAGATGTCGTATTTCTTTTTTAAATAGTTGTTTGTAATGGCAAAATATGTAGAGTTTTCATAGATTTAGGATGTGCAATGAATGTGATTTCTACTGTTTCCCTTTTGACAAGTAGCTTAAAATTTGAGTGACATCCTGAACTTTGTCATGTGGGTTAACTATACATCGCTTCACATCTAGGTGTTTTGTTCCATCAAAATGGACAATTATGAAGACAAAATTTAGTGTGTGGTTCTCTCTACGGGCATCTCCACATCTTTTCAGATAGAACATGGTCTTTTGATTTAGATGCAATCCAATATGCAGAAGAACATTTATTTTTTAAATCCCAAAATAAGAATCAAAATCCTCTCAATGAAACAAGTTGCTAAAGACAGGCAGGACCCTATAAATTGTAACACCTCACAGTACCCCTTAACAGTACTGTAGAGCGTTACTCGCATAAACATAACATTTTTCATATGATACCTTTTCTTCAGATCCAAATGTTCATATAAAACATTTAACAGTTCATCTATAAAATAATTAACAGTTCATTATATTTAATACATAAACGAAAGCTTCTAAATTTCAATTACATCCAACAAAATATTTACAGAGCCACTAATATAAATTAAAATATTAGATCACTAAATGGTCTACATACTTCAAATATAAACTACAACACAGACAAACATCAATATATAAAATTGAAATACTTACAACTTAGTCTGCAACAATCTTTTCCTTTCCCTTTCTTGTAACAACAGTCAGTAAGGAAGATACTGGTGAGCTATGAGGCTCAATAAGCTTTGCAAATATAAATAACAGTAAAATATATAATATTTGTAATTAATCAATACATTGAAATCATCATTGAATAACTTACTCTTTCTTATACAACATCATGAAATCATAATTAACATTAGTCTTTACTTCTTAAGTTTACACTGAATATCAATTTTAGTCTGTAAAAGATTTGGCTACACTTTCATAATAATATTCAATGGAGCCCAGGTAAACCTGACATTATCACCATTGAATTACATAGAGGTCCATTTTGCCTCTTTAGGAGTCCCTTTTGCCCCTTCTGCTATGCAGGCATATTATTTTCTGAGGTATCTTTTGCCCCACTTACAATGTAGTTTCATGTTTGGGAACCCTTTTATCCCACCTACTTTGTAAATCATACATTATTTATAGCCAAACTTTACTTTAAATTAATATTTACTAAGCTTTTTATAATCAGAGTTCTGACTTTTCACATGCATTCATAATACTATCTTTGTTATATCATTAAAGAAACAATTATGTCATAGGTTAAGAATAACATTTCATTTCAAGATATCTCTAACCATAAAAATATTTAAATACTCCTTTTACATTTTACTCTAAATTTGATTCATTCAAATTTGCATGTGATTACCCATATATGAATACTTAAATGTCATATGCATAAAATAAATCATCTGCTTTAACGACTATCATTTTAAGTTGTCCAAAAAAATCAAGATACATGTCTATAATGATACAATATATTCTTTTAATTAAAACCTTGCATTACTTACTTCCTTGCCGAGGTGTCTCCTCCAATTCTCTACTTCAAATTCTTCTACGATTGTAAGTCACTTCGAAACTTTTCTCTTTGCATATGACCAGATAAATCTAGGACACCATAAGTTACAACATCTTTAAAAAAATTTCACTACTAATTGAAAATCCATGCTAAGCATATTTCAAAATTACTTACCTTGATTTCCTTTTCTCCTAAAGTTTCTTCTTTCTTCTCCAACCTAACCTTTTAATCTTCCTTCACTGTTTCCACAATTAATTTGCTCGTTGACATTAAATTACAATTCATCATACAGTTTCATATTAATCACATTCAAATCTTAACAAATATTGCTACAATTAATTGCAAGTTTACTTACCTAAATTTGTATTTCATAGAATTTTCTTCATATAAACTTCATTGAACAGTAATTGGAATTGCACTGCTTTCACATAATTCCTTTTAGCCACAGTGCCAAAAAATCTTCCCTTATAGCAGCTGAATCCTACAACATTCCACTGTGCCGCTATTCGCAAAAGCACTGTGCCGAATGCCACTATGCCGATGCCCGCTACAGTGGATTCTGCGAATTTGCGACAGTCCCACAGCCTGTTTGCTTGCGTGTATTACGGTTAGACTAGGAAATGGATAAGTCTCTTTTAATAACTTCTCTTAATATCCTTGGAAGCATCTATTCATCCCTTCATAATTAAATGATTATCTAATTTAAATTAGTATATTTCTTAATATAATTACTGATAATTAATTAATAGTAATCTAAAAAAAATATCACAATTATACTAAATAAATTTTATTTACCTGACTTGAGACTTTGGATGTTACATAAATCCTCTTTTGAACCAACCCATGGCCTCAAGCCCACGCCAGATTTACATCCAGTCGACTAATCCCTTTACAGTCGAATTCTCCAAGCAGAGCTCTCCGATTCGAATCCCTCCAGGCCGTTGCTTCTTCCCATCAACACGAGCAGCTCGCTGATCCAGATCCAGATCCCGACGACCTCAACTCAACCATCCGGCTTCATCCAACCTTCTTCCACCCGAACTCCATAAGCCTAGCCACAGCTCAACCTTTCCGAACTTCCCGCACACGTAAAGGGATATCTTTCGATCGTCCACCTTCCAATTGAACACAACCGAGACCTCTATCAACCTCGGTCCTCCCTTCCTCTCCTAGTTGAAACCCCTCGACCCCTTGCTGATCACACCTCACCACACTGAATCCACCTCAATCTCCAGATCTCCAAACCCATTCGATTACCTCCGTCACAGCCGTGCCCGACTATTGTGCTAAGCTTTCCTCAACCGAGCCAACACTAATCCACACCCAAAAAGCCTTTAACTTTTTCAAATAGTAAATCCTCCAACAATCCTTTAACCATCTCCCTCTCTATCTAAATATTATTAACATTAATAGTTAATATTATCAATATCACTTGTTATTATTATTATTACTATTAATGCTATTCCTATTATTATTATTATTATTTAGAAAAAAAGAAAAACCAAGGGAAAAGAAAATAATATGGAAAAAAAGAAGAGAAGAAAATTCGCGTGCCTCGATTATTGTGCATATTTTCTTCCTCACCACTTTCACAGTTGCTTCGACAACATTGCCGCCGTTAACCTCCTCGCGAAGGTATAAATGACCTCCAAACTCAAAAAGCTCCAAAAAATCTTGTTTTCGATGCTCGCGGCGCTTTGAAAAATCACATATACATGCTTTTTTCTAGCATGGTGAGAGGGAATTCAGTGCGAAGCTTGCGGCAAGGCGGGTATGCCCTGTACACGCTTTTCTCTAGCGTGGAAGGGACAACTTTAAGTACCCGTGAATGTGCCTTAGTGCCTGCGGGAAAAGCTGCAAATCTTTCAAACAAGTGCCCCCGAAGACCCATACACACCTTTCTCTGACGTGGTGAGATTATCATTATACGAACATGTTACACATATAAATCATCTACCATTGCCTCAAGCTAACGTGCAACATGTCAAATATCAGACAATATGCGAATTGCATCATGCATACGCACATGCACATAGGCAAATGCATGCGCAAATATGTTAATGTGTGAAAGAAGATTTAGATGTGTATACACACACGCATATACATCATACACACTCACTGCGACATAATCGCCGTATAAATACATCTAGCAATATACATGCAAAATGCATTTACAAAAATATATGTTCGTATGAGTCTTAACGAGCGTGATGTATGTACACATGTAACATCTGAAGATGTTGCGCGGGTCAAGAAATAAATCCAAGTTCGAACCCGATCCTTCTACCACTTTAGGAAAACCTGGGTATACTGACGGACTTTTCGGTCGAACTATATCTGCCGGTAGTAGCAGCAGAGGAACCAGTATATATTCCGCAGGTAACTTAGCGATAGGTTTTCCGACGGAAAAACCGCCAAAACATTTCTGGCGGAAAACCGGCCGATTTTTCTCAAATCGGTGGTAACTTCTAGCAAAACATGCGCCGGATATTACCGGCGGAAAAATCCGCCGGCTTACTTAAACCCGAAGAAATGTTTTCGACGGAAATGCCGCTGGTATTACCGTTGAAAAATGCCTATTTTCCTTCCGCGATCATATTCCGACTCATTTCACTCATGCTCATTCCTATTCCTGCTTGGCTCCCGGTCGCGTGAGTTACCTCCGGCCAAACACTGCCTCCGTGCCTTCGTGTACACAATTCTGTTGCCCTTGTTCGCCAGAACCGTCGTAATTTGATCTGCATTAGCCCATTTCTTTTTGCTTTGGTCATGGATGTTCTCGATAGACATTTGCAAGAAATTGTACCATGGTGTTTGCATTTTGTTGTTGATATTCTTCTTGTTGATAAGACTAGATGGGGAGTTAATGGTGAAATAGATGTGGATATTATTAGTAGAATTCAAGTTGGATGGTTAAAGTAGAGAAATGCACTGAGCTTATTGTGTGATAGAAAATTCCCCTCAAATTTAGGGGAAGATTCTATAAGATGTGGTGAGACTTGCAATGTTTTATGGTGTAAAATGTTGGTCATTAAAAGAGAAGCATAACATTAAGTTAAGTGTTTGCAGAGATGAGAATGCTCATGAGTGGCTTTACTCTTAGTGACAAGATACCAAATGAGCATATACATGAAAGGGTTGGAGAAGCTCCTATGGAAGATAAGATTAGAGAGAGTGAGAGAGTCGCTTTAGATGGTTTGGTAACATAAAATGGCGGCCTCCCAATGACCCAGTTAGGAAAGTAGAGAAATTAGATTTGGCTTATGTTAAGAGGTAGACCTAAAAAGACTTGGATGTTTGTGACACAGGAAGAGTACTTTGAAATTGTCAGAAAATGAGTGCTTCATAAATGACGAATATTGCTGCACAATTTCGCCAGAATTTCATCGCTAAATCCACCGAAAATATCTTCGGCGTTTTCACACAGGTATCGCCCTGAAGACCTTTACACGCCTTTCTTGGCGTGGTAGGATTGAAGACTACAGACACGATGCACCCGACATCGACCGTGCACGTCTTTCTTGACGTGGCGGGCAGGTTAAGACTCTTTAAAATTTTCCTGAACGAGGGAGACGTCGAGAGGTTGCTAGATTTTTCATTGACAGGAGACCTGTGTGAAATAACACTATCCGATTTACAAATCAATTTGAATTCAATCTATTTTCCTGCAATAGATGTTACTCCAATCTCTAATATCTTCATATTATATGAGGCTAAATTCTTCATATTATGGATATTAGAAATCAAAAAAGTTGCATATATAACCGATTGACGCAAAGACTAACAACATTAACATATGAGTTCATTAATTGGGTGAATTTTTTCATCCAGACAGCCTGTCAACTGCCTAGTTTCATCTCAGATGGAAAGTTTTGATGCCCATGTTCTAAACATAAAAATCAAGTGCACCTCACACCAGATGACGTAATTGTTTATCTATACCGCAAAGATGCTGATGCAGATGCAACAAAGTTAGTTGTTGGATGAGCTGTAGAAATTGAGGGAACAGTTCAGCGGAAAGCAGGCAGCATTAATAGAGGAGACATTCTGATTAAATTTTTTTGTTATTACTAGACGTTTTATTTCTATGTTGGACATTTCATTTCTGGACATTTTTTTTGCTGGATCAGCAGATTATTACTAGACTTTATATTTAATTTTAAACTGTTTGGTGAATGTTCAATAAAATGTTGTGATCAAATCTGTTATTACATGCATGTAGCATGTCTTTATGTTCAATGTTTGAATATGAATATGATATGTGTATATTTTTTATGCAGGTTTGTTGTATTTTAGAAAACATGTGAGAGAGTGCTATTTTTTGTTTTTGGTACAGGTTTCCGACAAATTTTATTTTCCGGCAGAATTACTTGTTTTCCGGCAGTTCTCGGTCGCCGGTAATGTGAGTTTTCCCCTGTCGTATACATGAATGGATAGGATTCGACACTGTTCGAACCATCAAACAATTATACGGTTACGGCATCGACCGGGATATTTATTTTATATATTTATATTAGGTGTTCAAAACCTATAACAAAGGAAATTCACCAATAAAGGTATAAAGTCAACAACGAACCCGATCCTCTGTCAGCAAGTTGGTAGAGTCGATAAGGTTCAATCAATAAAGTGAAATTGCCCATAATCACCTCGATGATGGCCATGTTGGTAGAAAATCTCTACCAGAGGTGACCCCAAATGTTTAAAAATGCCTTCCAAATTTTCAAATGCCCATGAAAATCCTAAATTCTAAAAATCACCTTAAAATTAATATATTTAAAATGAAATAAATTATCAAACACTTAAAGCAAAAATACCCATCCACCTTTCGCAACGATTTGCTGAGGTGGACAAGCTTGAAAATCACTTCAACTCACAAAGAGCAAATGTTTGATCGAGAATATCACTAAGATTCATTCTCAATCTTTCTCTTGCCATTAAGGATGTGGCACTTGTCCTCTAATCTGTGGCTTCGCCGTCAAATGGCATCACAGGTAAACGGTTATGATCGGGGCCCTCTGACCGGGTGGTTTTGCCGCCAAATGGCACCATTAAATTACGGTCATGGTCAGAGCCTGTATGTTCCTAAGGACGCTAAATCATTGATGGATCAATAGGATATGATCGATAGGGAACAAAGCCATCTGCTAGCTAAGGTGGATTCAGATTTGTCCCCTTAGATAAATATTCACCCCAGGTCCACAATGTACCTTTGGACGGAGCAACCCATGGCTGTCGATAAGAATTCTTTGATCAGGTTGGGTCGAATATCTCCTTTGATTAAGTACACTAGGGACCATGATAGTCCGGGACGACGGAATCATGGGATTTTGATCGGGTCTATCATCGTTCCCCCCACCATTTGCTTTAAGTGCAAGGTGGCAAATTTCTAATTTTAAATATCAAAATTTCAAATACTTCAACCCTGCTGCTACTATACGCCGGATACTACATATCTTTTTGACAACTAACCTTAATCGAAAGTTCTCTCTCGTTATCGGGAGGGGTAATTAACTATAGAGGCTTGCACCTGTAGGAAACCTGAACTCAGATCATAAAGTCCTCACAAAATGAGGGCGAAATCTCTAGGTAATGTCTTATTCAAAACCCAATCTTCGTTTTAAAAATTTGCCTCGGAACATACTTATTAAACCTCTCCTTGACGACCCAAAAACGGAGAAAAAGAAAGGGGTCCGCGGAGTGGCTGAGGCGCAAATTTTTGGAGCCCATAAACTCTTAGTCAAAACACTTGATAAAGGCACTCATGTTTAACTGCATAAATCTTCTTTTGAACTTAAACTTGTAGTGAGCTAAAATAATGCTAGCAGATTTCATGTAATTGTGATTGACCCTCCCACTTTCGTTATATACTTAATAGAATGATTTCCCTCTTAGTGACCCACATCTCACTGCTATGATTCACATTGGGATTATAGGTTTTTGGAAGTTTAGAAAAGAAATTTTTTGATGGTGACTCTCTTTACCTTTTATATATCAAAGAAGACATCCCCACCCTTGCATATACTTGTTGTGGTCTCTAACATTTTTTTTGAGTTTTCAGGCTTGTTTACTGTCAAAGTGCTTGATGAAATTGACCCCTTTGAGAAATATCTGACAGGCTATTGATTTCATTCGAAGATCACAACTTCAAAACCTCGCTCACTATAGGATGAACTCTATAAAGCATATCACATTTAAAAGACAAGTAGATGATCTCCTTAAGAAGAGTTTCTTGCAAGGAAGTTTGAGACCATGTGTTTGCCTTGCTTTCTTAACCCCAAAGAAAGATAGTTTGTAGAGAATGTGTGTTGAGCTATTATTAAAAGTTCCTTTTTCCTAAACTTGATGCCATGCTTGACATAATTTATTGCTCTCATTTTCTTCTTTAAAATTGACTGAGGAAGTGGCTATCACTAGATTAAAATTAGGCCAGTGGATGAATTGAGGACTACTTGTAAAATACGTGATGGCTCGTATGTATGATTAGTGATGCTCTTTGGATTGTCCAACGCCTTTAGCATATTAATGATAAATGAACAAAGTACTTAGGACATTTATTAGAAAATTTTTAGGGATTTGTTTTGATGATACACTAATTGTAGCTTAGATGAAAAAGCAAATTTATATTATTTTAGACTTATTTTAAACACTTTGAGGATCCAAAAACTATATAATAATGTACAAAGGCATTTTTTTTCTTATAAAAGAAATCATATTTTAAATGTTCATTTTTAGGTTTCAAGCAATTACGGAGCAATCCATACTAAAATTTTTTAGAAATGTTAAAAGTTATAATGGATGACCACATTCTATAGCCAATTCATTGAGAGTTTTAGCACTATTATGGCTCTTAGCATATACATTCTGAAGCAAGGCACGTTTAATTGTACTATTTCTGCTACCAAATTGCCAAATCTAAATTCAGATGACTTCTTTCTTTGTTGTCAAACTTCTTTATTTTTCGAAACTATTTGAGGTTTCTTATGATGCCTTTAATAAATGAATAGATGGAATACTTTCTTAAGGCAACCACTCCTTGCTTTTTTGAGGGAGAAATTGAATTAGGCCCAAAAAGGATCTCTACAAAAAGGATACTCTATGCTATAATTCAATCTTTGAAGATCGAAGGACTACTTGTTACATGTTTAATTTATTATTTACTATGACCATCGTGCCCTTAATACCCAAGCAAAACTTATTCATTGACATGCTAAGTAGAATGTTTCCAAGACTTATGTTTCATTCTAAAACATAAATCTGACAATGATAATAAAGTTATTGATGCCCTTTCTTGTGTCTCCTTGGTCCTTTCATCCTTAGAATCATGGATCCCTAGTTCTTTAGTCTTAGGGATGACTATTTTGTCTGCCGTGGCTGCCATTTATTGTACCATGAGAACTTATAAATGCCTCTTACTATTCATGATTTCTTTTTTGTCCTTCATATTTATTTCTATAGAGGTAAATAACTCTGCATTCCTAGATTCTCCCGTAGAGATGTTGGTAGCCCACATAGGTTCTTGGTCAGGTGGAAGAATTAACCTTCATTTGCGGATGTTTGGATGGCCAAAGAAGATTTTTAAAAGCTTGCCCCCGAACTGATGGATGATTGTGGATTTCAGCTCTGCACAATTGAGCTCTTCGCTGTTAGGTGGAATTGATTTAATATCAATGCATGTCTACAACTCTATTGCCAGATTTCAATCCAAATCACTCCATTAAGTTGGAAGATCGTCATTAACACTGCATATCTCTCTTTTTGTAGACCCCTTTCTTTCCAAGGCAAGGAATCTGTGAGATGGGGAGTCAACCCAAATTATCTTAAAATTGCAAGGTTCGGCTACTCCAAATTTGAAAGCAAGATTAATGGAATATTCTGTGAAGACCGAACCACTCTGCTTCCAAAATTATCTTGGACAAATTTTGCTAAAAGAAGAAATATTTGCTTGTTCATATGTTTCCCTTTCTTTTATAACTTTTGGCCAATCTTGGACACGTCACCCATTCATGAGATGTCTTATACTTGGCCTAAAAATACTTAATGGGGCTAGGTTAGCCACTCTAGTTTTTGAGTATATACATACTTGAAGCTTGCAACCTTGTTTTTTTTAATCAATGAATGAATGAATCTTTCTCCTATGCGTATGTGGAGGGAACTTTGGTGGCTGATCTTCGACTTGGAGGACCTTGGTGGCAACTCCCTCTTGTTATTTGGTGAATGCTAGATATGTCTTTAACTTTTATTTTATCCTTTCCCTCTCCTTTGCTTAAGCTCTTAGCCCAACCTCAAAACGAACTCCAACCTTTACAAAACACATCCTTTTATTGCAAGACATGCCCCAAACCCTCCATTTCCTTCCCAAACTCCAATAAACATTGCCTTGTAATATTTTTTTAACCCTTCTAACATAAACCCTTGTACCCACTACGGTTTCCTCTCCTTTACAAACCCTAGCTGCCACCTCACTAATATTTCCCTTAAATTTTTTTTAGATCTGGACCCCTATTTTCTATCCTCATTTTCATTAGCTTAAGCCCTAAACCATCCAAAAATCCAAGCCTCAAGCCTACTTTGACTTGTGACCAACTTCTAGCGCAAGTCTTCTCGAAACCAAAGTTGCCATAAGAACTTTCCACATTTGGATCTTCACCTCCATAAGCTTCAAGTTCTTTCATCAGTCAAGATCCTATTTTCTTACCTCCATCGCTTAGCCAACCAAGTTGCATCCTTCGACAACAGATATTAGGGTTGGGGTGAATTGATGCCGTACAATGCGAATTATTTGTTTACATAGCTAATAAACTATCACACCTCATGACGTTACCGCTGAGTTGCCCCGGGGTGAGCAAGAAAACACTACTGAGCTTTACCTGATGTGACTTCTACCTATGCAAAAATTAATGCATTGATTGTACCAGCGCTCTACAACAATTTCTATCATAGAAGCAATGTTCCAACCACTAGTCATCCATATATCTATAGAGCTCTAACTAATTTTAAGATTTCATATATATCATTAAAATACATATAAATTATGAATGAACATACCTGCTAAAGCTATATCATACAACAAAACTGTACACAAAAAAATTGTACGCCCAAAACACCAAAAACACGCCCCTTAATTGTTTTTTACTTGTGAACTTCTTTACCTGAAATAATATTTAACATAAAAGTGTACGAGTAAAACTCAGTAAAATAAACCATTTAAAGACATAAAGTACTTAACATAATAAAATTTTTATACACATATCCCAACACGTGTTACCTCTAGTATTTGCATAAGAAATACCTGAATTAATATTTGATGGCTTTGTAAACAGTTCATCTAATTAAACAACTTAAGAGAAATAGTCAGGTGTTAGACATGACTGATGTTTGGTAAATTATTAGCAAATTATCTATAAACTTCTTTTGCTGAGTTCATATTATCATAAACACTTTCCTTTTTTTTTTTAATTTTTAGAATGTATCATTGTATGAAAGTGGTAAATTTTGGCTTTTATAAGCTCGAAAGCCACGTGCCGAGGGCCCTTTGGCCTCCAAATGGTCCCACCTTTGTTGCCCTAATTGTGTAAGTCAGTATACATATTTTAACTGGAGGACCCTTTGGCCTCTCATTGGGCTCGCTTCTATTGCCCAACTCGTACAATTTGTCACCTTACCAATCCACCCATATACATGAGTATTCTGAAGCTCCTTTTATTTGTATTTCTTGTTCAAATACCTTAAATTATGATTCTCATTTTCATCTTACAGCTTTAGATATGCATGCAGTCTGAGAGTATCAGGGATCCTTCCACAAGTGATCTGTCTCGTTATTCACATCCTGAAATTTCTTTCTTGTATACGCTACCTAAATAGTATATTATGCACATTACAGTCCATTCCTAATTTCTGTCACAATTACGTTTCAATTTATTCTCAAAATAATCTTTTTACCTCAAAATAATACTTCCTCATATTATTTTCAAGCTTCCCAATTCCTATTCGGAGCCAACTCCACGAGTGAAATTTTTAAGAAATTTTTTTTACCTTTTAAACCTTAAAAACCTCCCTCTCTCTTCAGCCAGCCCTGCCCAAACAGCTTACGCCATTCCTGCCCGAGAGCTCCCAGCAGCATAAATGAGTAAGGGTGGAATTCGGGTAAGCAAGGAAAATGATATAAGTGAGCTGTTTAATGAAGATTCCTAAATTAACCTTAGTGTTTTGACCCTTGATTTCCATCTCACTGCTGCATGCCATTCTTAGTGTTCTATTTATTTTATTTTATATTGTGCTACAGGACAATAATGTGATGAACAGTAAAATCATCATTTAACTTAGGATTTTCATAGAACTAAATTTAATTTAGACAAGCTTATAGAGTTAAAATTTCCTATAGGTGTATATACATTAAAATTATCATTACAAATGGTAAGATTTTATAAATTTAAAATTTTTGAATTCTGAGACGTGTTAAATTTTGGGGATTTTTTTTTCTTATCTCTCAAAATTTTGGAATATTACATAAACCTACACAAGATCAATTTCTCGCAGGCCAATTATAATAAATCAAACTTGACTACAAATATATTGAACTGAATTAGTTAAGTTTTTTAGACTCGCTCTCCAAATAAGGTGAAAATTTGTTTTATTTTTTCTTTTTTTCATTCAATTAAATGTAATAAAGATGAGTGTAATCTCATCTTTATATTAAGTGATATGAATAACAATAATCTCTCCCTAATTTTTTTTTTGGTTATAAATAAGATTGTTTGTACAAAAATTTCATTTTTTTATTGATGAATGAATTACTGATGAGGCCATTTATGAGTGCTATTTTCTTCCTCTTTTAATCCAAATTGTATTTACAGAGCTTTCTGTTGTGTACGTGAAGTTTTTCTTCATCTTTTTCTCCTCTTCTTCTTTGAAAGTTTACACAACACTTATTGCTGCAATTCTATCTAAATCAATTTGGTATCAAAAGATAACTATTTCTTCTTCTATATCATCCCATGTATAATTTGTCGCTCTTACATGTTTCCATTTTGTTGATCGATCAAATTTTGCTTGTAGCTTCTTGCTGAAAAAATGCCCGAGTTGCTAGACTTTTATAAAGACTTAATTCATTTGGAAGCGGCATCTAAGGTATGTGTGTGCCCTCTTCTCCGAATGTATAAGTGGCTTGGTCGTTTCTAATCTACCTCTGTTTGTGCGTGGTATATATGCAGGATTATGTGAATATATCCCGAATTAAATAGAATTGAAATTTGCATATCCTTTCCAATGCTTTGTTTATTTGCTATTTTTTCTGATTAAGAGTTCTATGAAGAATAACAGATTCAATTAAAGATGGTAGCTGAAGAAATGCAGGCTGTGAGTAAAGGTCTTGAAAAGGTTGAGCTAGAACTCTCCGCTTCAGAAAATGATGGGGAAATCTCCATTGGTTTCCGCAAGGTGAATATCTAATATTGCTTAATTAGGCTTCTCCATGAATTTCTACTTTTAAATTGAATAATCATGTGACCAAATATGAATTGTCTAATAATTAATGTATAATTCTGCTATTTTTTATTCACCTTTTAAATTTGCTTTCTTACAAATTTTCTGTTCAATTAATTTTCCAATTATGAAAATTCATGGAAAGAATTGTGTTTTATACAACAAATTGACATGAAATTTTACTCGAGATGGAGGGTGGCTATGAAGCAGGACATCTCTAGATGCTATTGTCTTGTGTTGGACACTGATACTCAAAACACTTTTACAATGCGTTGGACACACCTTTTGACCTCTCTTTTTCTCTCTCACATATTTAGCAGCAAGTTTTGGAGATGACGTTGATATTTTTTGAACTAAAATGACATAAATTGACCAATCGTATTCCACTTTAAGGTGGGTATATACCAACTTAATATTATTTTAGATTATCATTTTTCTTATTATAGTTATCACTTGACATATTGCTAATATCACTTGACATATTAGTAACTTTTGTGGTGCGTGTGAAGTCAAACATGTGGGCACACATGTGCTTGTTTGTGTCTAAGTGTGTGCGTATGTGCACACGCATACTTAAATATATAATATGGATAATGCAGTCTCCAATTTTGTTGGAGCAAAAAATCTCATTTTTCTAAGTTTATTTTTATCATGATTTTTTAAAATAAACTCGGTTATTATCAAGCTTCTGAGAAATAGCCAGGAAGGAAAATATTGACTCAATGATGCTAAAGAATATTTTAGGGTGATTTTGAAAATCAAAATGACATGTTTTATTCCAAATGCAAAGTTAGGCATGCGTTGGAAGTTTCATTCAATTCTAATGATTTTTTTCCATTAAAAATTTATAATGAATCACAATATTTGATTCCCCGCCCCATTCTTGAAAAATGAACATGCTTGATCGAAGACCTTACACTCCTAGAATCAAATAAATTGTGGCGTCATTCTAGTTTCATTGGTGGAGATTAAGATCCGCATTGTTGATTTTGATTTGGAGTGCTCAAAGATGAACATGAGTAATGAAAGAAGAGCGTAGGAAAAATGTCATTTTCCTTCCATTAGGATTGGAGCTTATACGTATGAATACATATGCCTGTGCTTATATTGATGCATAGCATGCATGCATCTATATGCATATAAGGATAAGATTATAGGCATTGTCTGCTATCCTTTACTGTGGAAATTGTCCATATGTAGACATTTAGTTTTTTATGTTAGCAAATTCAAATATAAAATCAAAACCACTAAGATTTGATTGTCCTACAACCTTATAATAAGTTGTTTACTTTACAAATGTTCTCAAAATTAATTAATTAGTTATGAATGATTTGCTATTTAGCAATCATGATTATAAATTAATCACGTGTGATTCTCGCCAACTACTTTTATTAGACTTCTTTGAAATCAATGCCATTAGCATTCTTCTATAAACTGGAGCATACAAGCTCATCAAGGTTAATTTTTATTTAATTAATATATTACTGAAATCATGAATAATGTGTTTACAATGGGAATTTTACAACGTTTTGCTAGATTTGTATGCTTCATGAATGGAAAAATTATTGTCAAATTTCCCAAAATTTGATATCTTACTATAATTGATGATGTGTATTATGAACAACCTTGAATTTTCATATGGATGCCATATCGCATTGACATGTAAACCAAAATACAAGGTGTACGGGAATGTGTTTTTATTCGCCTGAAAGTTTAGTAGGAAATTATCAAAATATTTCTATCAAAATTAAATCCTTGAAATCCTATGTACCACTTTTTCCTTGCTGTTTTCCAAATCTGCCAGTAAACATTTTTTCTGCAATCATATTGACTTTTGTCATTTTTAATTGATCTTATAAATGTTAGTTTGTTCAATCTGACATTGGTTGTTTTAAATGATTTGTGGCACTTTAAATAAAATGAAACTATAAGCTCACAACCTCACTAGTGATTTTTGTGTGGTTTTGCCCCGACCAACCTACATCCATGCTTAAGGCTCCACCAACTTAGGATTCTACTACAATCACTCCTTCGTTCAACGAGCCAATAGAGAAATTGTTACACAACAAACTCTCCTACACAGGCGAACACGACTCTTCCACACTACAAGAACCAACTCAAGTTTTCCAAGGCAAGTTGAAATAATTTTACAAGAGCCATACAAGAATGAAAATGTAAAAAAAAAAAAAAATCTCACAACACTTTTTGGCTGTAGATTTCTTCTCCGCCTGTTTGCATGAAGATGTAAAAATTTGGCTCACAAGCTTTCCAAAAAATGAAGAATTAGCCCCAAAAAACTCAAAAGAATCAACTATTCGAATGTTTTTGGAAAGCTTTGAAGACTTTAGGGCTTAGAGATTAAGTAGAATCAATAGTACATTTTTATCCTTTTAAGTAATTGTATATATACACACACGCGGCAAAATATCCATAATAGATCTCCTTGAACTTTTCTTTTCAACAACTAGAAACTATGGAAATCATGAGGAAAATTCTTGTCCATAAAAAACTAGTCATTATTGTAGGAGTTACAATTATTATGAATGTCAGGACCCTAGTATGAACACACTGGGGCCACTCCGATCTGCTCTATCCCGCTTGGTAAGAGATGGTAGAGGATGTAATTTTGCTTAGGTTTTAATTACAATCAAAACCTAATCCATTTATAAAACAAAGTATGACAAGATTTAAGAAGCTAAGGAGTGTAATAAAATGATAGTTTAGAGTTTTTTTATATCATTTTAGCTTAGTTATATATTAATCAAGCTTAAGCATGATTAAGCATATTTATCAAAAAATATGAAAATATGAGTTTTGTTTCAAATTTTTGCTAAAATAATATTTACTAATTTAAATAATATTTTTATTTTAAACTAATTTTGAAAGCTATCTTAGAGTTAGTTTAAGAAAGTCTTAAAAGTTTAGTGTAAATTAAATTTGAGTAAAACAACCATCACATACGAGCACATCAAGTGACATGGCACACTCGCGATTGACTTTAAGTAGGCCTTGAAATCTAGAAGTTGACTTTGTTATGCTATCTGATCACCGGATCATGCATTGAAATACATGTTGAAGCCTGTGTTAAGATAGTGACACTTCCCAATCTTGTAGCACTTAAATAAATCATTGGTTCCTCCGACATATATTTTAAATCATGGAAGGGCTCATGAGATCAGTGGTTTTCTACGTATTAACATAGTTAATCAGTATTTATTTTAAAATAATTAATGTTTTCTGTAATGTTTTCTTGTTGATGCAATTGGTTAGATGAGTATCACTTTAACTGAGTGAAATTAATCATAATTTATATTTATATGGTGAAACCTTATATCTATATATATCAATATATATTGTTTGTGTGGGGGTCCACTATTCTCCTATACGTACAATGTTACGGTGACCTTAATGTAATTACTGTTCTCTCTTTATAGTGTTCTTCCTATCAAATAGAAAGTGGCTTCTTTTGGCTGAGTTTGAATTTCAGCAAGGTTCAATCCAGAAATTAAGAAGAATTTTGTGGAAATACTAACGAGAAAATATTTTACTGATAATAGATGAAAGAAAACAACAAGATACAATGAATCCTCAATTAAAGAGGAGGATCCAGTTCTCCCAAATCTCTAGATGCCGCTGGAGCTTAAACAAATCTAAAGAACTCTCCAAATTTCAGAAAACACAAGATAAAAACCTAATCCTATGTTAAACAATATATTTAAAGCATACAAAATATAGTTAATGTCAAAACAACCCCTCAATTTTAAATTTTCCTCCTAATCTCTCATTAATTCCTCATTAATTTGGCTTCTGGACCCCACCCCCAAAGGGGGCGACATTGACTAGGGCAGAACTTACTGTTCCGCCGCTGGTAGACCAAGGCGGTCTAGGCTGGTCCGGTCTATCAATACTTTCCTCCTAAAGATCCACCTTGTCCTCAAGGTAGAAAGACGAAAACTGATGCTTCACTCTCTTATATGGCTCCCAGGTGGCGTCGTGGTCAGATAGGTTCTTCCACTTTATCAGCACTTTCTTAAATCCACCTTCTCGCTGTCGTACCCCTTTCAGTTCCAATGGTTTCGGCATTACTTCCAGATCATCTGTCAGTGTCCCCGACAATTCTAAACTAGTCGCATGATCCCCAATAACTCTCCTCAACTGGGATACGTGGAACACCGGGTATATGGTCCCGGTCGAGGGTAACCTTAATCGATAAGCCATTGCTCAAATCCTCTCTACTATCTCATATGGGCCGAAGTACCTCGGTGCCAGCTTTTCATTCCTCCTGTGAGCTACCGACCTTTGTCTGTAGGGTTGTAGCTTCAAGTATACTCTGCCTCCTACCTCAAAATGGATGTCCTTCCTATACTCATCTGCATGCTTCTTCATAATCTGCTGAGTCCTCAACAAGTGCCTTTTCAACTCATCCAACACTCTGTCCATTTCCTCCAAATACTGCTCTACTAAGAAAACTGGCGTGCTCCTTTGCCCAAAGTGTACCAAGTGAAGTGATTCTCTCTCGTAAAACAATTTAAAAAGGGGTCATTTGGGATGCTGAATGATAAGTGTTGTACCAGTATTCTGCCCATGCCAGCCACTTAGCCCACGACCTAGGAGTCTCGGAAGCGAAACATTGTAGGTATGTCTCCAGCTCCTATTCATCACTTCTGTCTGCCCGTCTGTCTGGGGTTGGTAGGCGGTGCTCCTCTTGAGCATTGTCCCCTACAATCTGAATAGCTTTCTCAAAAAATGACTAAGAAACATCTTATCTCTATCAGATACTATTGACTCCGGTATCCCATGCAGTTTAACAACCTCTCTGATGAATGCCATTGCTACTGTCACTTCCGTGTAAGGATGTCGTAGGGGAATAAAATGAGCATACTTGCTTAATCTGTCACCACCACCAAAATCACTGTATACTCCTCAGATCGGGGTAGCCCATCTATAAAGTCCATGGTGACCTCCTGCCACACTCTTTTTGGTAGAGCTAGGAGTTAAATTAAACCCCCAAGAGTCATGGCCATGTACTTGTTCCGCTGGCATAACTCACATCTAGCTACCATATCTTCCACATCCTTGTGCATCCACTTCCAATACAGCTTAGTTGCCAATCTCTTGTATGTTTTCTACACATCAGAATGACCCCCCACCGTGCTCCCATGGAACTCCTGTAGCAGCTTTGGGATATGAACGGAGGTTTGAGGCATTACAAACCTCCCCAGGTATAGTAGTCTCTACATCCTAGAGAATAGCGAGGGTGACTATTCCCATCCCTAAGTAAATCTGCTCTAATCAGTCCCAGCTCCTCATCCTGCACACTCTTCTCTTTAATAGCCTCTCAATCCAACATCAGAGGTATTGACATAACTAACTCCTGGAGCTCCCCCATACATCTAGACAAGGCATCAGCAACCTTGTTATCTAATCCAGGCCTATAATGGATCTTAAAGTCATAGCTTAACAGCTTTGATAACCACCTCTAATGCTCCTCGGTCACCTTCCTATGCTCCAATAGGTACTTCAAGCTCCTCTGGTCCATCCTGACAATGAAATGTCGGCCCAACAAGTAAGGTCGCCACTTCTGAATAGCTAACACAATGGTCATCAGCTCCCTCTCATAGTCTGACTTTGGCCTAGCTCTGGCTATCAACACCTAGCTAAAGAGATGGGCCTGTGATTCTGCATAAGCACTGCCTCTAATTCATACCCTGATGATATGTCTCTACCACAAAAAATTGATTGAAATTTGGTAGGGCCAAGATCGATACTGTGATTATGGCCTTCTTTAATCTCTCAAAGACCTGGGTAGCTACCTCTCTCCACAGGAAGCTATTGGTCAGGCTATGGTGCTGTATCCCCTCACGAATCTCCTGTAGTACCCAGTTAAACCTAGGAAGCCCCATGAGCTCTCTCAGAGTCTTACGTAGAGGCCATTTCTACATCACCTCAATCTTGCCAGCTCTGCAACCACCCCCTCCTGAGATACCATGTTCCCCAAGTATTCCACACAGGCTTGTGCAAAGCAACACTTCTTCGGATTGGCCTGCAATAGATGTTCATGTAATACTTTTAGGACCACTCTGAAGTGCTCCAAATGCTCCACTGACTTGTTGTACACCAATATGTCATCAAAGAAAACCAGTACAAACTTTCAAAGATAAGGTCGGAGCACCCTGTTCATGAGGGACCGGAACGTAGCAGGGGCGTTGGTGAGGCCAAATGACATCACTAAGAACTCATAGTATCCCTCATACGTCTTGAACGTAGTCTTCGGAACATCCTCTTCTTTTTTCCGGATCTGATGGTACCTCGACTTTATATCCATCTTTGAGAACACCACTGCTCCACACAGCTCATCCAACAACTCATCTATCATCGGAATGGGAAACTTGTCTGGAACCGTCTCCTTGTTCAGGGCCCGATAGTCCACGCAAAATTTTCAGCTCCCATCCTTTTTCTTGACCAGTAAAATTGGGCTAGAAAAAGAACTCACACTCGGTCGGATGATCCCTGCCTCCAACATCTTTTGGATGAGCTTCTCAATCTCATCCTTATGAATTTGAGGGTAGCGGTATGACCTGACATTGATCAGTGACACTCCCTCTTTCAAGGTGATGGCATGCTCCTGCACCTTCGGTGATAGCAATCTTTGAGGTGGCTGAAAAATCTCATTAAATTGTTGTATAAGCGGGTGCACTGACGAAGGTATGTCTTGCTCTTCCTCCAATCTGAACCCCTCTAAGCTCTATAACTCCACCAGAAATTCTTCTCCCACCTCCTGTAAAGTCCTCACCATGATTTTGAGTGACACCATGACTTTGGATAACCCTGCAAGGCCTGCATCACTCATGATCATCATTCTCCTACCCTTCACCACCAGCTCCATTGTCAATGCTCCCCAATTAACCATTGTATCCCCTAAGGTTTGTGCCACTTCATCCCCAGGATAACATTAGTACTTCCCAACTCTAAGGGAAGAAAGTCTTCTCTCACCTGGATCCCCTGTATGGTCAGAACCACTCCTTTACACACTCCTCTACCCGCCTCTACCTTCCCAATGTCTGTCATCACCCCATAACGCCTAGTGTCCACCAATTTCACCCCCGATTGATCTATGACCTAGTTGGAGATGAAATTGTGGGTTTCTCCACTATCTATCATACCACCATCTCTCTTTCTACTATTTCTCCCTTCACTTTCTTAGTGTGATTTAGAGTAAATCCCACCACTGAGTTTAAGGAGACCTCCACCATGTTTAGATGCAACCCTTTCTCCTTCTCCACCAATGCCTCCTTGTCCTCTCCCTCCTCAGCTTCCTCATCATCATCGACGGTGAGAACCTAAAGAGTTCGATCCTTACACCTATGCCCTGGGGTGTACCTCTCATCACACCTGAAACACAGTCCCTTCGCCCTCTTTTCCTGCAGCTCTTTCTCAGTGAGCTTTTTGGAATTTTTCCTCCTACGGGCTTCTCCTTTGGGGCCTCTCGAAGACTATCTGGCATCGACCTCTTTGGTGCTAAGAACATTGTGGTCATCCTGTGCGAGCTTCGGGAGCTACTATCCTTGGCCCTCCTCTCTAGGTGTTTCTAGTCCTCCACCAACTGTGCTAATTCCATAACCTCTCCCAAGTTATAAGACCTCATCACTCTCACTGCCGTCCGGATCTCTAGTTTGAACCTCTTCATAAAGTTCCCCTCCAGCATAGTCTTAGAAAGCCGGTCCAGTCGGCTAGCTTGGTACTTAAACCTGGCACGATACTCTACATAGAACCCTCTAGCATCAGAGCAAAAAATTGTTCATAGAAGTCCCCTACCCTGCTGGTTCAGAACATTCCAACAAACTGTCCTTGAACTCCCTCTAACTTTAAATGGGCCGCCTCATGTCTCTGTTACGACCCGACCCGGCTAGCCCGAATTAACGGGGTGGGAATAGACGGTCGTACGGAGAACACTTATAACATTCATAACATAAAATTTTAAATTCATAAATGACATAAACAAAAATATCATCAAATAACAATATAAGAAAGAGCCACTAAATATCCAAACTGAAAATATCTCTAATACATCAAATACTCAAAACCAATTAAACATAAACATAAATTAGTAACATAACCATAGTCCACGATACATCAACAACCGCAATTCTTAACATGAACATAAAACCTGTCGTCCTGGGATCCTCTACGACGGTAGGTGATTGGTCTTTCAGCCATCACTCTCTAGCAGTCTCTCCTGAAAAATATTTCCATAACACTCAGCAGGTAACAGATATTCATCTTAAATTAATGAAATAATTAAAAATATGACAATTAAGCATGAAATTTTCATTCGAAAGAATTTGAGAATGTAAAGAAAACATATATAACATTGATATGCATAAATTGTGTAACATTTTCATAATCAATTTTCATGAACTTTTTTCTTTAAATTTTTTCCTTTCTTTATCATGAACTTTTCTTTTCTTTATAGTCTTTCATTAAATGCTTAAAATACATATATATAATATAAAACACCCGTCCCGAAAGTACCAGAGTTTTGTACTGATCAGGTACAAAGTCAAGTTTTGGCCATTTCTTTACCATTTGGCTCAGAAGAGCCCCTTTACCATTGGCGCCGTAGAGCCCTTTTACCATTGGCTTCGAAGAGCCCCTTTACCATTGGCTTCGAAGAGCCCCTTTACCGATTTGGTACTCCGGATCAAACATGCACATGCAATCATAATATATATCATAGAGGTTTAGTCATTTAGAACTTCATTTATATTGCTTAAATTGTTTCATGCATTAATTGTTCTGATGTCTACTATAACTTTCATTTAAAAGTCATGCCTTAATATAACAATAAGCATAAATATAGGTCTTAAAGCAACAGTAATCACAAATGTAAATAACATGTGAACATGAGAAGGTTATATGAAAAGGAACTTTATAACTACACATATGTCTTAATTAACATGAAAAAAAAATTTACCATCATGAATTTAATTTAAATACCAGTACCTACCTTGCAAATATCGCAAACCTCCACGACGTCGCTCAAACTCAAGGCGTCCTCTTAATAATCAACACCTAAATTTACACATAAAGCCAATATCAATTTTACATTTCTTAATCTTTATACAATCCTAATTTGCTTAAATTCATATTTTACCCAAAAATAAACATTCATTAATTGACTAATTAAAATAAAATTAATTAAAATTTTCGGATTTATTAAAAATCCTAAATTTTGGAAACCCTAAACTCATTAATTTCATCAAATCATCAAGCCAAACATCCTCCTAAACCTAATTAATAATTAGGCTAACCTAATTTTTGGATTTATTAAATATAAAAATTATGAAATTAAAATTTTTGCTAAAACTTAATTTCCACCATTAAAAACATCCATAAGGTCCTTTGGAACAATAATCATTAAGGAAATTTTCTTAAAATCCAAAGATGTGTAAACCCTAATTTTTTGATCTCAAAAATATTTGGGGAAAACATCGTTTTTGGGCTTAAAACACTTCTCCTAATATTCCCTAACAATCCCCTTTTAATTTCCTAAAGAAATTCAAAGTTTTCATTAAACCCTAGAAATTTCTCTTCTAAAAATCTTTGAGAAAATATGGAGAAATGGTTAAATTAAACATACCTTAGTTTTCCCCTTGCCTTCCTCTACAATTTCCCTGAAATCCGGTCGCCGGAAATCGCCGCCGGAGCCGCCCTCGCGAGCCTTGCGTCATCTCTACTGTCTGCCTCTTCCCTTCTTCTCTTGGCCAAACGAAATCCACGCACATAATGAAGAGGGTTCGGCCTCTTCATAATTTAGGGAGTTAGGGATTTTTTTTAAATTACTTATTTGCCCTCACAAGCCTTATTTCGCATTAATATTATTAGGGGTAATTTGGGTATTAAGAAACTTCCATGATTTTTTTTTTCAATTTTAAGCAAAATTCACTATATGTTTTTTATATCAATTTGCTCAAAATGTTATAAAATTATTTTCGTCGAATTCTTACGACTTTGAAAAATTCACTTAAATCTCGTCGTGGCACATCGAGATGCATACAACACTTACGATCGCTGATTTCGGGTTTTACAATTCTCCCCTCCTAATAAAAATTTCATCCTCGAAATTTAAAAGCAATAAAATGAAACCATACCTTAGTCAAACAAAGATAGACATTTTCAACTTCCTCACCCTCGGATCCCCTCCGTTTCTCCTGAATCCTCCATATCCACCCATTTCTCGAGTGGGTGGCCCCCCCTGTTCCGATCCTCCCTTCTGCACTCATACCCAAACCCTTCTTCAAAATTCCCCTTCCTCTCTCAAATTCAGCACTTCTTCGCTCACAACCGCCCGCTCTTCTTATAAAATCAGCCCCCCACCCACTCATATCCACTGCTTATCTCCTCCCTAGAAATAGGTTTTAGGGGAAGCATCTCATCTTCAATTCTCCTTATCATACTTGTCAATGGCGGAAAATGGCACGGCGCAACTACGACGCCAGCTGCATGGCGCGACGCACATCTTCAAGTTGGCGCACGCCATTTGCGCCATGTGTGCGCAATGGCGCACGACGCGTTCAATTTGAATTTTTGGGATTTTTTAATATAAATTTATAAATAATTTTTAATATTTATATATTTTAACTTCTAAAATAATCTAATAATTAATTTTAAATCATTTGATATGATTAAAATAGTTTAGTTAGGTTTTATTAGACTTTATTTTAGTAGAAATTTTGGACGAACTTAAAGCTCACTTTAATGGTTTGGACTTTGGACCACAAACATATTTAACAAAGCCTTGCCCAACTTGATTGATACTCTAAAATAAGATCCATATAATGATTTTTATAATTATTTTTTATTTTGCGTCGTGTTCAAAATGACGCCCACGAGGAACGTTGCACCGTGCTGCGCCATTCTCCGTTGACAAGTATGCTCCTTATCAGGTTCGGGTTCCCACCACTTTCTTGACCGTCAATGGCTCCCCTCGCCTCCGATGTCGTCGTCTTGGGTTAGGCCTCGAGCAACTTCTTCAAAATTTCTTCCACGACGGCAAACTTCCCATCCAACTTTTCATGGACGGCAGAAAATTAATTTTGAACTCAGAAATCTTCTCCATAAAATTTGATTTTAATTGTCCCATCTCGCATTCTAAAACTTCCATTTTCCTCTTGGCCATATATTCCATGGATCAATGTGATCTGATTCTAATTTAATAGGAAATACTCCAAGAGCAAGTGGCTCTTGGCTGAATTTGAATTTCAGCTAGGTTCAAACTAGAAATTAAGAAGAATTTGGTGGAAATACTAACTAGAAAAGATTTTACTGATAATAGATGAAAGAAAACAGCAAGATACAATTGATCCTCAATTGGAGAGGAAGATTTGGCTCTCCCAAATCTCTAAACGCCGCTAGAGCCCAAACAAATTGAAAGAAATCTCTAAATTTAAGAAAACACAAGATAAAAATCTAACCCTAGGTTAAACAATATATTTAAAGCATACAAAATATAGTTAATATCAAAACAGCCCCTCAATTTAAAATTTCCCTCCTAATCTCTCATTAATTCCTTATTAATTTGGTTGCTGGATCCCACCCCCAAAGGGGGCGGCATTGGCTAGGGCGGAACTTCTATTCCGCCAGAAGTTCCGTCACTGGTAGACCAAGGCCAGTCCAGGCTGGATTGGTCCAATGACCGGTCTATCATTTTCCCGCTTCGCTGGAATCATCATATGTAAGAGTGTGATGATATTTTGCACTGCTGATTTGCTATTACTTATTTCACCTGGCTAAAGAAGTGTTGACCCAGCAACACTGTTTAATGTATAGAAATAAAATGTTACTTATATTGGATGTCAATGTCAATATGTTGTAGTCATCAAGGTAAGCAAGTTTACTCTGATGCATGAAGTTTGTCTTATATGTAATCAGTGATGCTGGAAGGCTTTATTAAATTCGATACAAGATTTATATGGTTTGCCACTTCACATACACTACATATATGTGAGCTTATTGACCTTTCTTTTTTTTGAAATTTTCCCTTTTTCCATTATCAGGCCTTAAAGAGTTTTCTTGATACTGCAGAAGCCGATGTTAGGTCGCTTATATCATTGTATAGTGAAGTGGTGAGCTCTATTTTTATGATGACTATTTGAAAGTTATTTCTAGAATAACTTTGTGTAGTCTTATAAAACCATAATGGTGCAGGGTAGAAGTGCAGATTCATTGGCACAATATTTCGGAGAGGATCCTGCACGTTGTCCTTTTGAGCAAGGCAAGCTTTCAGATGTTGTAGCTATACATGTTTTATCCTCTTTTAAATTTATGCTAAATTTGCTAATTGTCACATTTAAGGTAACATACCGGTAATATAATACTGGCATGTCTGATAAATGGTGGAGTTGCTAATTTAAAAATTCTAACACCGCCTGCTATAATGTCTTGTGCTTGAATAGGTAAATAAGCCAAGCTTTCAGATGCTGTAGCTATATATGTTTTATCCTCTTTTAAATTTATGCTAAATTTGCTAAATATTGTCAACTATGGTAAATGGTGTTGCTAATTTAAAAATTTTAATACCGCCTGCTATAATATCTTGTGTGCTTTAATGAAAAAAAACAAGCCAAGCTTCCTTAAAAGGTCAATTACAATTAGTCTTGGCACAAACATTTAAGAGGAATGATGTGATTCTGAATCCCAGAGCTAGCTTGAGTACAAACATTACCATCCATTTAAAAGGAATAGAAGGAACTCATAGAAAAATTATTAATGAGAGAGAAGCCAATGCATGATGTCCCGATCAGTTTCAAATTTAAGTTGATTGATAATGGATAAAAATAACCCCTTCCCATCCCGAAGGAGAAATGAATTACTTCTTTCTCGAACCTATGTACACCTTTAGTGGAAGAAAGAAGAAATGCACGCTAATATTACTATATGTAGCAAATGGGAAATGATCACTAAATTGACAAGCAAGAGATGAATTATTCAAGAAGATAGTCTCCTCAAGGACTTCAATTTGCCGGCATCTTAGCATGTCGTCCCTAGGAGCTGACTTCTAGTCGCCCTCTCCTAGTGGTTGACTTCAAGTTGCTTTTCCAACATCTTGGCATCCCTCTTGCTGAAGTTGAAGTCATCTCCTTTGGCCAACTCCATCTTGAGTCGCCTTTTTTTCACCTTCTCGGCGACTTGAGTTTTGTTGACATCTTGACAAGTTGTCATGAGGATGTTGTCATCTGGCATCCGTCTTGCTTGCTTAGAAGTAGCCTTTTGACAAATTCATATTTGAGTTTCCTTCCCCATAGGCTGAGTGCCTTCCAACCTTCTTAGTGACCTAATTTCACCAACATCTTGACAAGTCATCCCAAGAAGGTCGTCCTCTCAACATCATTCATTAACTTTTATGTTGCCTTTGCTATATGCTAACTTCTCAACACCCTCCCTAGCTTGTTAGTTGGGTGATTGCCCTTTCACTGGTATCACTCATGCTACGCGTCATCTCTAATTTTCTCTAGAATCCCTTTTTTTATGCTAAAAGAAGCAAAATCAATTATGTGGCACATTAATTGCCTTCCACTTGACCACACTCTCTCTCTTGCATAGCCTTTTACCTGCCGAGCCTACATAGGCTTCCTAGTCTCATCTCTGTATAACCTAAAAATTTGAAATCCTTAAGGTTGGATTTAATAAATACTCCCATCAAAAGTTTAGATTTTAAGAATCCCTTACCCTTCTCTACTTTTTCGAACTTTTTAAACTCCAAGTTTTTAATTTCTTAAGCACTTTTATTTCCATCCCTTAATCGTTTGGTGAACTTTTTTTGTTTTACTCAGCCATTTTAGTGCTTAGTAGTGCTTAGTTCGAGCAATCGCTGCATCCACTTGTCCCAGAATTCCTCTCCTTCCTATCGCTCTTAGATTTGCGTATCCCATGAGCCCACATTGAGTGATCATGATGCAGTCTTTTGGTGAAATTAATGGTTAGAAAATGCTATGAATTTTTAGTTTAATGTTTAAATAAGTTTTTTAGAGTTTATGGTGGAATGGTGAGGGGTTTAAGGAAAATACTGGTAGAAAGGCCAAGACTAGTCCTTTTTTGGGCTGGTTTTGGCTGATTTGGAAGATCATTTTATGGAGTTGGTTATATGTGGGATAAATGATTGAAACATAATGGTGGAGAGCTAGCTTGAAATGTCACTTATGATTTGAAGTTGACGATAGAGTTTGGTGGAGTTTAAGGGCGTGTCGAGGTGTAGGGAACAAAACTATGTCTTAGTATTTCTTATTTGAATGGTTTTAAGATCTTGGTTGTTGTTTTATTAATCGTGAAGGATGCTTATGTAGTAGAGGAAATGATTTGAGGAGTTTAGAGTAAGTGCTTAAGATAAAGAATAAACAACTTAAAGAAAAGATAAAGATAATTACCCAACTTCTCAAAGATAGGCAATTGAAGCCACCAAGCATCCTTTAAATGAAGAGCACTTCCTTACCAAAATATTTCGTTTGTCAATGAAAATTACCAAGTATTTCAGCCCATAATTATAGGCATAATAATACTCCCGTGCAATCACTTTTGGAGGGAAAGAAGTTGAGGGGAAAAGGGAGTGAAAAGTGGTAGATTGTCATTAATGAGGAACTGTTCCAACTACTTATTTTTAATGCTTCATCCATATTAAATCATGTCATGGATGGCCATAAAAAGTTCCTAGATGGAAAATAAAATTTAATCATATTCAAAATATTTTAAATTATGGCTTTTGATTGAGCTCTTGTAATTGATTTTTTTATCTATTCGTTGGATTTTAGTCTTAGCTCTTGTAATTGGATTTTTATCTTAATAATCTCCATTCATATGATGTGTTGCGCCACAAAGTTCGCAGTTTACTACGCTTTTTGCCTCTGCAAGAGCCTCATCTAGTTGTCGCCAACTCCTCTCCCTCCCAGTGTTTTCAGCATTGCATGTCTCATTAGGTCACACACAGTTTGCAGTTCCCTAGGCTCGTAGCCCCCTATAGGAGGTAATCTCTTTGCTATCTTTTCACAAAACTCTCGTGTGTAGATTTCTCTTCATACCCTTGTTATTGCTAAGTTGTCCATCTAGCGGACCTATAGTTGTTGACACTTCAAATTGGGAAGGGCCACCATAGAAGGCCCCAAGACTTCTCATAGGAACATTTTGACGTGTGCCTCATGCCTGGAAATGTCTTGCTAACAAGTTCCTAGCCTTCACTCAACTCACTGGTTGCAGCCATGCAGTGTGCTTGGTGATTTTTATCACAACCTGGCCCGGAGGCTCGGGCTAAAGTGATGGAAACAGACAGTCGGATGAAATGCACAAATTCTTTCAACACCAAGTACTCAAATAACAATAAACATCAAAACTTTAACAAAAGAGCCACTAAATAATAATTTCCAGTTCAAACATACAAATAAAACAGTTCATACCTATTTTTAGATGAACCTCTTCTTTTGTACACTTAACCACCTTGATTAGTCATTTATTCAATTGAGGATTTATTTGAAATATTCAATTTAATGGGTTGAGTTTTTAATATCAAACTCTATGGTTAATTACAATTCTATATTATAGCAGTAATAATTGAAACATGCATATGTGTATTCATGTTATATCATTAAACTTTTTATTTAATAATATAAATATGAATATCATTAATCATTGATTTAAATAAATATTCTTTAGTCTTTCGATAGTTCAACCTTTAACTTTTAGTATACCATTTATTCTAGGAGCTTATTTTAAATTTTGTACCAGTGACAGTACAACCAATTTCTATTTTTATTTTCAGTTTTTTTCTTTTACTGAATTCATAAGTTTTCCTTTACAGCAAAATTCTGCTCCAAGGCTTCAATTCCATTTATCTTTCCTGTTGTTTCTCCCGCTGGAATCTTACTCTCCATTCCTTGAACAGCATACCGGATCTTCTTCATACCAGATGCTAATTTCCCTTCATAGCACTATACCAGATGCTAATTTCCCTTCATAGCACTAAGCCAAAGAACTCTACCCAGCAATCACTGTGCTGCTATTTCCAGCCTGCTATAACTCTCAGAATTCCTATTGCCGCCTTCTACCACAGAGCCGAACTGATCTACAGTTCCCGCGGCACTGTAGCGAACTGTGCTACAGTGATTTCTGCGATTCTTTTTCAGAATTCTGCAATTGCCGAATTGATCTATAGTGCCTAAAGTCACTGTGCCGATGCCAGTAACAGGGAAGAGATAAATCCACCTAACCATTTTGTATACTATAAATTCTAAAGTAGAAAAAGTGAAAATATCTACAAGTAGAAGCATTTTTAGAATAAAATTTTCATATTTTAAACTACAGAGTCATAAAAAAAATTTATTTTAATCATGATTGACATATTTGCTAAAACTTTTATCTCACAACAAATTGTACATCCAAAAGATGGCATGGATCAGAATATCAAAATATGACCCTTTTTTGGGTTCTGCCTTGTCTTTTTTTTTTTTTCCCTGAAAGTACATTCAACTTAATATAATATGAGCTAAACAATTTAAAGATAATACAATTATTTTAAAATTTTTATTTATACTTATATATTAATCTAGTATGTTATCTGAAATTCTCGCATATGAAATATCTGAATTAATATTTGATTTATTTGTAAGTAAAATATCTAATTGGAAATAAAATTTAAGGTAAAACATCAGAGTTTCATGCACTGATAATAATTTTGTTAGCTAGCCATCTATGAAATTCTTTTGTTGATTATCATATGCAGTTCTTCTTTTTGAGTTTTAAAATAGATCATATATGTGAAGTGGTTTCTTGGCTATCATGAGCTTGAGGCTACATACTGAGGACCCTTTTGTCTCCATACAGCCCGCCTTTGTTCCTCTACCTGTCAATATATAATTGGAGAATCCTTTTGCTTCCCACTAGGCTCGCATTATCGCCCTTACCTGTGCAGGTTATCACATTACCAACCTATCAATATATATGATCTTTCTAAAGCCCATTTTATTAGATTTTTTTGTTTGAACATCTAGATGTATATATCAAATTTTCGTCTTATAACATGCCCTTTTAAAAAAAATAAATTAATTTTTTTAATACTGGATATTTAAACTTTAACATAAAAACAAATAATGAAATTAACTGATGTAATGCATACCTTTACACTTTTATAAAACAAGGGAGGTGATGCTATTTAGTTTGTAATCAAGTAGCCTTCTGAAATTAGAATTTCAATAAAATTACTTTGACATTAAAATTGCATATCTTACCTAGTTGGCAACGTTAACAATCAACCTCCGAATAGACTATGTTGTTACAGTCACCTTGAAACCTCTTTTATTTGTATGTGGACAATCTACCTAATAGATTTAGCACGTTAAAATCAAATCCCAACCTCTAACATAATTCAAAATTAATTTAACCTTAAAAAAATATATTGACTTTGGAAAGTGACATCTCCATGCCCCACATTGTCATCTCCAACAAAACATCTTGTTTTCTCAAAATGACTCACTTATCAATTTGTTGACTTCGATCACAAGGACGCGCACACACGCTATGCTTGATCACTTCATTTTGTCATCTTCTAGGATGTGATGCCAAATTTTCCTACCGATATCAAACCGCCAGTACATCAGCATACAATTTGAACTTGCTTGCCTCGCTTCCATCATCTTATGAGCCGACAAATCATAGATGCCAAAGCCTCACCATGGTCACATGGATCCATCTGTTTTAATTTGAGGAGTCCCCCTGTCTATGTTATCATCTTTTGTGTGATTTGACCAGGTTCAACTGCCCACCACTTTTTAACATGTAACCCTTTCTGTGAATTTGGCCTCCCTTGAGTCCACATTGTGCTTGTTTTATTCGTGTAATAGGTGCTTAGTGGTTTACTTTATTTATATTAATATTTCTATAACATTAAGGGCTAATGTAGTAGTACATTTTCAATGTAATAAAATAGGGTTTTTTTTTGTTTATGTTGTGGTTGTTTGAGAGCATAGGATGGTAGATTGGGAGAGTGAGAACTTAGATGTTTAATGCAATTCTTTCCTACTATTTTGCATTTTCTTTGATTATTACTTTTTTTTTAGAATTAACTAGAGATTGATTGCATTCTTTTATTACAAGCTTGCATATGTACTTATGTTTTCTTTTTGAATAAAGTGCTTCTTTAGGAAGACTTTAAAAGATAAAAATCAATCAAAATCAATTTTTTTAAGGCAACCCCATGTCAAGTTTCTATTAACAAGATTTTTAAAAAATGAACGGTGCTATTATGACTTGAGCATTGGGCACTTTCAAGTTTTTTACCAAGGACTAGTCAAATGAGCCTAGTTGATGCACACATGCAACATGGCCCGAGTCATGCCATCACATGGAGTTAGAATTTCCACATGCTTTTCATTGCAGTGCTAACCCTCTTGTATGCATTTTTCTCTCATCAATCAACCTGTCTTGGTTTTTCATTGAGACTTGACATTGCAATTTACAAATCCACCAAAGAGTTAGAAGGTACCTCCTTCAGTGGTTGATAATTATCAGATATCATCCCAGCCGTCCCTTCTCGCTTGATCCCATGGCCAACATGGGTATTTGTGGGAGGCTCACCTGGATCACATCAATCTCCTTCTATATTTGGGCGACTGATTTATGAAGGATTATATCAGTACAATTATGCATTATTATGTAATTATTTGTTTTCTTATTAAGATATCTTGCATAGATCTATAAATAAGGAGAGATTTATGCAATAAAATCAAGCCTTTTTCCTCTCAAACTCTCTGAATTTAACATGGTATCAGAGCCTTCATTGTCGTTGATAGAATTCTGAGTTCTTATTTTATTGTCGTGCTTTCATTGATGGCCTTCCCTTGAGAAATGAGGGAGCGGGTTCCGGCTTGGTTATATCTTTTGTGTCCGTCCAGTCGAGAGAGAGAGACCTAGAGGGAGACGAGGGAGAGATTGAGCATCCATATCCCTACGTGCGCCTAGCTAAGCGAGGGAGCAAGGAGGATCGGGCAGCTCATTGCGTGAAGCCAAGCGAACCAAGCAGTCGTGTGGCCTGGGAGTCGATCGAGCGGAACGATTGAGTAAGGGACTTACGCCTACGGCTTCTGGATGTGAGTCGAGCTAAACCGCGTAGCCTTTCCTCTCGCATGCATGACAGAGACAATCATGCATCTACTCCCTTGTTATCATATCTATAACCAACACAACATTCATTATTGCACTGCATCTTGCTGGCTTGATTGATATAGCCTTCATCGGTACCTTTTGACGCTGCAATGTCTGAAACTAATTCTTCTTAAAGTTTTGACCAAATAGAGGACTCTATAGTGCAACAAGGAAGAGACATCATGCTCCCTTCTACCTTGCTAAGGAGAAAGATGAGCTGTACCTCCTGGAAGAGCTGAACAAATCCACTATTTTCAATAATGACTATTTTATGTTACCCCTATCTAATAAAAAATCTACTATTTGGCTTCATCATTTTAGATTAAAACATCTATCTTTTGATATCTAAAAACATGTATCCAAAATTATTTTATGAATTGAAAAATGAATCCTTTCATTATGAAACCTGTGAGTTAGCCAAGCATAAATGAGTTTCTTTACCAAACAAAAAAGAGAGACATCATGTTCCCTTCTACCTTAATCATAGTGATATCAGGGGACAAAAAATTCCTAATATCTCAGGGGTCCGATGGTTTGTATCCTTTATTGTCGAATGCACTCAAGTCTCTTGGATCTTTCTCCAAAAAAATAAATCCGATGTTAGCACTATCCTCCCCATTTTTCACACCATGATTCATAATCAATTCAGAGTAAAAATAAGAAAATTTTATTCCGACAATGCTAAAGATTACTTTAACCAAAGCCTATCCTCCTACTTTTAAAAGGAAGGCATAATTCATAAATCTTCCTGCATTCACACCCCACAACAAAATGATATTGTAGAAAAAAAAATGACCATCTTTTTGCCTCCACTTGTGCACTTCTATTCCAGTACAATGTATCCTATTCATATTGGGGGAAGCCCTTCTAGTTGTCACATATCTCATAAAACTACTACCTTCAAAAATCTTGGGAGTAAAAATACCAATGAATATCCTGTCCTTTTTTTACCTTGAGGCCTGAGGCCTGAACCCATAACAACATCATACCCAGAATGTTAGGGTGCATTGCCTATGTTCACATTCCAGCAAAAATAGAAAAAAATTAGATCCAAGGATACTTAAGTGTATCTTTGTTGGATATTCATCCACCCATAGAGGTTATAAGTGTTATCTCCCCTCCACCAAGAAAATCACTTGTATCGGTTGATGACACTTTTGACGAACAAAAATCCTATTTCACCAAACCTCATATTCAGGAAGAGACTAAAACTGAGGAAGATGAGAAAAGTGAGCTTGTCCCCTTGACCTTCCAGATCCATCTCAAATAGATCCATCCAAACTTGAAACCAAAGCCAGGAAAAGTGAGGACAAAAGTATTATGGATAGCATGAAGTTTGGAAAGGTATATTCCAGGCATACAAATCTAAACTATGCTCTATAGTAGATCCAAGGATCTGAACTATCTCCTAAAATTGAGGGAAAAACAAGTTCACCTAAAAAACCTTCCTTGTAACCCGTAACCAACTTTGTATCCTTCCAAAATTTCTCACTTTCATACAAAAATTTACTTGTTATACTAAATAATATTCATATTCCTAACAATACTTCTGAAATTTTTATTTGATGATAATTGAAAAAGTGTCATGAAAGATAAAATGCCGGCCCTGGAGAAGAACAATATCAGGGAGATCATCGACCTACCAATAGGAAAAAGACTAGTCGGTTGCAAATGGATATTCTCTATGAAATACAAAATCAATGGTACATTGGAAAGATATAAGGCAAGATTGGTAAAGAAAGGGTACACTCAGATTGGGAAAATTGGTCCCATTGATGAACACCATTAGGATATTGCTCTCCCTATCAGCTAATTATAACTAGCATTTGGAACAACTGGATGTCAAAAATGAATTCTTACATGGAGATTCCACCAGATATCAAGGAGAATTATGAGGGTGACAAAGTGTGTAAATTAAAAAAGGCTCTATATGGGCTGAAGTAGTCACCTAGAGCTTAGTTTGGAAGATTCTCAAAGGTCATGATACTCAATGGATATCGATAGAGTCAATTAATATCGATAGAGCCAAGGGGACTGCACACTATTCTTCAAGCACTCAGACTCAGGATGAGTCACAGTTTTGTTAGTTTGTGTGGATGATATCATCTTGATGGGAATGATGAAAAGGAGAAAGTGATTCTAAGGAAATATCTTGCCAAAAAATTTGAGATCAAATAACTTGATATATTGAAATATTTTCTAGGAATTGAAGTGGCCCACTTCAGCAAAGGAATCTTCTTTCACAACAGAAATACATTAATGATATTCTTAAATGAATTTGTAAACTAGCTTGTAAACAGGCACCAACACTAGTAGAATCAAATCTCAAATTGGGGCAAGCTAAAAAAAGATTCAGACGTAGATAAGGGAGCTTATCAGAGACTTGTGGGAAAATTAGTCTGCCTTTCCCACACCAAACCAGACATAGCCGTTGTTGTAAGCGTGGTCAGCCAATTCATGCAAAATTCAAAGCAGACTCACATGCAAGCAGTAGAGAGAATACTGCACTACCTCAAAGAAAATTCAAGAAAGGGGATTCTGTTTAAAAATGTGGAATAACCCCAGAAGCCTATATTGATATAGATTACGCAGGATCACCAACAGATAGACGATCTACCTCAGGATATTGCACATTCCTTGAAGGAAACTTAGTTACATGGACGAGTAAGAAATAGAATGTGGTGGCAATGTTTAGTGCAGAGGCAGAGTTCAGAGTTATGGCCTTAGGTATATGTGAGCCCTTTGGATCAAGATGATTTTAGGAAGACCTAAAGATCAAGTTGGAAGGACCCATGAAGCTATAATGTGACAACAAATTAACAATCAACATAGCTCACAATCCAGTTTAGCTTGACAGGACCAAGCACATAAAAGTGGACAAACATTTCATAAAGGAGAAATTGGACAACAGACTTATCTGTATTTATCATGTTTCATCAAAAGATCAGCTTGTAGACATTCTTACTAAGGGACTTGATAATTCTATCTTTTTGGGATTGATTAACAAGCTGAGAATGATAGATTCATATTCCCCAATTTGAGGGGGAGAGTCAAATATCATCCCAGCCGTCCCTTCCCTCTTGAACCCATGGCCAGCATGGGGATCCGTGGGAGGCTCACCTGGATCACACCCATCTGCTTTCATATTTGGGTGACTGATTTAGGAAAGATTATATTAGTACAATTATGCATTATTATGTAATTATTTGTTTCTTTATTAAGATATCTTGTATAGATCTATAAATAGGGAGAGCTTTATGCAATAAAATCAAGTCTTTTTCCTCTCCAATTCTCTGAATTTAACAATAATCATGTCATCAGCCTTCGTGTGACCCTTTCCAATGATTAGATATTTTAGTTGGGTTTCACTTATTGAGGTCTCCTTGCTAGTTTAGGGAGTTAGCTTTTTGGTTCTTCGAGTAAATGCAACCCCAATCTCTTTTGTTGTCTCTTTTTGTGGCAATTCCTTCCGTTTATATTCTTTGGTGTTGATGTTCTGTTGTTTCATCTATCATCGTGCAATCCTTGCTTCATGAACCATAAGACTCTCAAGTCTATGTCATCGGTTGATGCCATCTAGGTAATCGTTTTGGCCTGCTTTTACTCTGTTATTATGCTCGGTGTGTGTAACAATCCCTTAAGCATATCTTCCATTGATTACTATAAAACATCTAGATCCCTTTTTGCTGAATCCATGAACATGAACGAATATTTTTACCATTAAGTTTTACTTGAGTATAACATTCAAGATGTTTATCATAGGGGCTTTCACCCATTGAAATTTGGACCAATAAACCTTGTCCAGTACTTTGTGCTTGGTAGGGGAAATATCTGGCATTTGATTATGCATATTTTTGTCTTTTAAATTTGTAGAGTGACCTGCTCTTAGCTCTCTGTCTTCCATTGACTCTCATGTAGAGGAGCGAATGTTTACAGTTATTTCCGTCCCTTGGTATAGTATGATCCCTTATACACAACATGTGCTTCTTTTGAAGCCCACATTCATAAGGAATTGAACTAAAATATAATGTTAATTAACGAATGAGTCAAGCAAGAGCTTTTTAACAAGTTCAGACATGAGCTGTTTACAAACATCGAGTTGAATGGATGGCCCTATCCATTTGCTTCTTGCTTCTCCAACTTGGTTTTTCTCAAATCTTGGTGGTGCATTTGTTCTATCACAGTTTCTCTTGTAGCTTCTTTAAGCATCTCAAATTATAAAATTCTTTTGAACTTGTAGAAGTATTGTGCTTACATTTGTTTTTTCAAGTTTTGGTGGTGCTTGAAATTCAGAGGGTTCATAATTCTAGAAAGGACATCTTAGTGCATGACGCTCCCATTAATGCCGTACTTCAGGCGGGTCTGATGGACACAACTTTACTCTTATATCAAATTAAGAGGTGGTATGAAACATGACCTCTAAATCACAATGGAGAAAACCTAATCATTGCTCCTTTTTTTTAAAGGTAAAATCACTGTTCCTTTATATGGAATATAGAATCAATGCACAATGAATATTATTCGTTCACACTACATGCACATTAGATTAAATGGAATAATTTAACTTCTATCTCCCACTTTAATTTGCATAAAACCTTCTCATGACGTGTTCAGACCAAATTTAACTTCATTTAACATACTTTGTGTAGTATTATTTGACTTGGGTTTGTCTTTGCTAAAAATCTGGCATCAGAAACTTTAACTCCAGCCCTAACAAGGGAAGAGGAAAAGAAAGATTGAAACCAAAGTCATGCAACGCCTAAAAGGACCCGTTAGGGGTTGATATGTGATCCAACAAAGCCACTGCATGCTACAGCCTGAGAATTCTTAACATTTCTTATGCTGTTTACTTGTGCGTCGTAGATGACTATGCTTGTTCGGGGTTATAAACGTCAGTGCGGGATAACCATTTCTCTTATTTTATAATTTTTACTTTTTGCAACTAGTATGTTTCTAACTAAACTCTGCTTCAGGTGTTTGGACTACTGTGCATATATGTTCAGGTCTTTCGAACAGCTTTTTTTTTACTTAGAATCTCTTGATGTACATAAGTTATATTCTTGCTCTTCACGCTCAAGTAAAATGCTTTATGATTTTTATTAAATTTCTGGATTTCATTGCTATCAAAGCAATTGTCATCAACCAATTTGGCAACTTCCTGCAATTGGCCACCCTGAGTAGTACCTATGTTGGGAAAATTGTTTCTGTTAGCCACCTTGATTGATATCGCCTTGCACTTAATATTACTGTTTTTTTTTCAAATCTTGATAAACTTGGATCAAACATTTGTATGTTACACACGACTGTATTTGTCCGGGTGAAACATATTACCTACTGTTGAGTCGGTTCAGTTATCAATATTTTGATATGAATGGATATCCAAGATGATATATTTTCATCCCATTATGTGGGGTCAGCTACTTAAATCTTTTTTTTTTTCTAGCGCTACATTAAGAGTTAAATCTGTATTTTCTGTTTCGAAGATGCTTTATTTTTATTTTATTTCCTTACTAGTAAGAGAGATCATCGAAAGATTTGATCTGTTCATTTTAAGTTATTCTGAGTTTGCTTCCATTATGACTTGAGGTCACTTGCTCGGATCACAAAAATAATCTTTTATGCATTAAGAGCACAGGCCATTAACTTGAGTTATTCTGAGTTTGCTTCCATTATGACTTGAGGTCACTTGCTCGGATCACAAAAATAATCTTTTATGCATTAAGAGCACAGGCCATTAACCTCTACCAAACACTACATTAGCAGAAACTCGTGCATTGGAAATGTCCTTAACTGAAAGTATGGAGCTGCAATATTCTCGTTAAAGTATATATAAGTGTTATGAAGTTTGAATACAACTACTTGTTTTACAAAGATTACTTATTATCTTTTCAGACAGCAAACTATTGAATTTAAATTGTTTGCAATAAATGATTATTCCTCAGTGTTGGCTTTGTATGTGACAGTTACTTCAATTTTGGTAATCTTTGTCAATATGTTCAATAAATCTCATGAAGACAACATTCGTAATGCTGAGGCCGAGAAGAAAAAACTAGAGATGTCTGCCATGAAAGAAAAAGCAAATAGTTCTGTCAAATAGTCTTCCGAGCAATAATTCTTTATATTGCAACTTTGAGTGGAGGTATATAGTAGAACGGCATGAACTGGTGAGGTGGATTTAACGCAATGTATCCTTTCATACAGTACTCTCCTGATTCTTCAATAGAAACTGGAAAGGTTAATTCTTCCTAAACTATTTCTTGTTTGTTAGTCTATCAGTCAGATGCGCCGGAAATGACATGTCATTTTGCCTTCTTTGTGATTCGTGGATCTTGATTCCACTGCACCACTGCTATCTCTTTCCATCGGTAAGTTGTGTCCTCCATTTTTTTTTATGCCCAATACTTGCAGGAGCATTTTCATTATGAGAATTTTAGCCGGCCAGAAAGGTTTTATTTGTGATAGTGTTTTAGCAGTTTTGTTTTTAAAAAAAGCTATCATAATTTCTTTACTACAATTTATTATTATTATTATTTATTAAAATTTCCTCTCATTATATTAATTTCTATAAAACTGCAAAAAATTGCTGACAAATAGAACTATTATAGTGTTTTTTCGTAAAGCAGAACTCAGAACAAATTATCTTGAACGGAACCTTAGTCTTGTAGAAAGCAGCAAGTGATTGAAGTCTAGTTCTTCTTTCTGTCATTTAGGTACTGATTTATTGCATTTTGTGATGCCTTGCAGGCTTGATGATATGATTCATACAGAAATTGCTGTGCATTTCGTACTGGTCATACTGTATTGTAATATAAGAAGATTGAGATCATTTTGCTATTTATTTCCAGGTTTATTAGATGGTAGTTCTGGCACATAATGTATTCACCAAAGATTTATATTTCCTGTATATAATTCCATAGAAGTATGACCTGTTTATGGGCCATTGTAATGCAACTTTAAGGTTCTTTATTCATTTTCCCGGATAGGCCGCTTTATATCTTCAAGCAAAAAAAAGAATCTTTTAAGTGCTCAAGGGTCAGGACGTTGTCATGTATTTTGAGCATGTCTCAGTAAATTTTAGGGATTTGATGAGATTTAATTTAGTTCATATATGTTGCAAACAAAATTAAAAGAATATATTTTGTCATCATCTTTACGGATTTCAGTATGATGATATTGTTAAATTTATATAGAAAAATTCATAATCTTAATTTTCTTATGGTGGAATTCATAATCTTATGCTTTCACAGTTGAATCCACTTTTAAATGGATTGTAGTTAAAATTATAGATATATTTTAAAAATATTCTTAAAGACATCTCAAATATTAATAAGTTGTCAATTCATTTTTGTTAAGGTTGATATGAAGGACATGTTGGGTCTAATTTAACAAGACATTCGACCAGCTTGTCACCCAAGCAATTGTTTAGCCATAGATTAGTGCCAGTAGCAAATGGATCTTCATATTTGTACTACGATCGTCTTGTGCTGTCAACAGCATTATTCATGTTTTCAGAGTATGACATTCAACTATTGCATCTAAAATAGAGTCCGTAGTAGACGACGTACGCGAGCGTCTTGAAGGCCTCGATCTTGTGAGTTCATCTTGGTACCATGCTTTCTCCTCCAAAAATCAACGTGCTAATCGCGCTATGCTTCCAACGCTCGTCTCCTCCTTTATTTGCCATTTAAGGTGACATTAAGGCATCGTACTTTACTCATAACAGTTGAAGCCTCTACGCTTCATCCTTCAACCGAAAAAACAAAGAAACTCCAGCTCCTCTTCTTTTTTTTCATATTCGATCAAAAGCTGATAGCAAAAAACCTCTACCCTTTCCTTGAGCAGATAAATATAATATACCTAATATAAACAAATGATGACGTGGCCAAGGCTCTCAGGTTCGCTGTATACTTAGGATCATGTCTTCTCTATATATAGAGGCGTACAGGCTTGTAACCGGTCAAGAAAATAATACATTGCTTTTACAAACAGATTCTCTTTACACTTCTTTCCATGCATTTATTGTTTCTGTATCTAGCTCTCTTTCTACATGGTATAAGAATAAGGTGACCGAACCTGGCTGCGATGGCAACCTCCCCCTTCTCTCAACTCGACGACCAAAATGAATCCTCGCCTCAAGATCAGCCGATTCTTTCCTCCACCTTGAAGTTCGTTGTGTCAAATCTCAAAAATATTGTTCAAATCCAACTCACGCCTGAAAATTATTCCATATGGCGCTCTCAGATCGTTAAAGTCTTTCATGCAAACGGATTTGATTCCTTTCTTGATCCCCAGTTTTCTCCTCCTTCCTCCATTCTTGTTCAAACCGACGGATCAAATCGATCCAACCCGCTGTATTCTCAATGGATTCTCATGGATCAGAATCTATCTGCGGCAATTTGTTCCACCATATCTTCTCCTGTGCTTCCCTATATCATTAATCTTGCATCTACTTCAGCAATCTGGACCAATCTTGAAACTCGTTTCCAATCCACAAACCGTTCCAAAGTGATACAACTCAAGAACGAATTACATCATGTTTCTCTCAAAAATTCCACGATGACTAATTACCTAGCTGAAATCAAAACCTTGGTGGACCAAATCGCTTCAGTTGGTTCCATGGTTGATGCTGAGGATGTAATCTTGCATATTCTTAATGGACTTCCCCCTCCTTATCAATCCTTCAAAACAACCATTAGAACTATGCTACATCCCATCGGTTTAGACAATCTGTATGCGCTTCTCCTAAGCGAAGAAATAAATCTAGCTTCCGACGCGGCTCGTTACTCTTCATCCGTCGACCCAGTAATAGCTATTTTCTCCAACCGAAGTCGTGGCCGCAAGAACCGAGGTCGTGCGTCTCGCGGCGCCCCTTCGTCCAGTAGATCTATTTCAAATGTGCAAACCATCTGTCAGATTTGCTTAAAGAAAGGTCATGCAGCTCCAGAATGTTGGCATAGGTTAACTCCTCAACATGTTCCCCAATCTCAAAACCGGCCATATAGAGCTTTGATGGCCGGCAACAATCGTTCTTCTACTGAGTGGTTTGTTGACTCCGGGGCTACGTCACATTTAACTAACTCTCTTGACAACTTATCGATTTCGTCTCCTTATCAAGGATCGGACAGCATCACCTTAGGCGACGGCAGCTCCGTCGGTATCTCCCATTCGGGTGCGGGGTTGCTCCCGACGCCCTCCCGTAAGCTACATCTATCTAAACTCCTCCATACTCCTCATCTGCAGTTTAATCTGATTTATATCTCCAAGCTTACCAAGGATAACAATATCTCTATTATCTTTGAACCTAACGGCTTTACCTTGAAGGATCTGACGACGCAAGAAGTTCTTCTTCACGGACCGTGTAGGGACGGGCTATATCCTCTTTCCACCAGCTGTGCGAACTCACGGCTCCAAGCGCTCTCCGCTACCGCTACCTCCTCTATTTCCTGGCATGACCGATTGGGTCATCCCAACAGGAGTACTTTACAGCATATAGCTATGTCTAATCCGCATTTACACATAACTGTTCAAAAGTCTCTATGTCATACTTGTAATAAGTCTAAAGGACACAAACTTTCTTTTGAGTCTTCTGTAAACAGACAACAGTCCATTTTAGCGCTTATTCATTCCGACATTTGGGGCCCTGCTCCGGTTGCTTCGAACACTGGTTATCAATACTACGTTATCTTCGTTGATGATTTTTCTCATTTTACCTGGCTGTTTCCTATGTGTTTTAAGTCCGAGGTTACCGATATTTTTATTAAATTTAAAACGCAGATTGAAAAATATACCTCGAAACAAATCAAATCCATTTGTACTGACGGTGGCGGTGAATATCTCAATCATAGGTTCACTAATTTTCTGCAAACTAATGGCATATCTCATCAAATATCCTGCCCTTACACACCGGAACAAAATGGTGTTGCCGAAAGGAAGCACCGCCATATCATTGAAACAACCAGATCACTTCTTCACACTGCTCATGTTTCGTATAATCACTGGCCGGATGCGATTTTGACATCCATTTATCTCATTAATCGAATGCCTTCCCCAAACACAAAACATCTTTCTCCTTTTGAACTTCTACATAATACAAAACCTGATTACACGCACTTACGCACCTTCGGTTGTGCTTGTTTCCCTCTTATCCCGGCTCATGCTCGTCACAAACTCCAACCCAAAACAACTTCGTGTGTGCTTATTAGGTATTCTGATTCGTACAAAGGATATAAGTGCCTCGATTTATCTACAAACAAAGTTATCATCTCCAGACACCTTACATTTGATGAAACTTCCTTCCCGTTTTCAACTATTACTTCTACTAATTCTGACTCATCCAATACTCTATCACCTTCACTTCTTACTCCTGCTTCGGTTCAACACTCCCAGCACTCTAATCTTCCTTTACCTCATGAAGGACAGGTGGTTCCGTCCATTCCTAGTCCGAGTACTGACTTACAGTCACCATCAAATGTGCTACAACACACTCCCACTCAGACTCCTTCACCATTGCCTTTACCCACTCATATCTATCACCCTATGATCACTAGGCGGCAAACCGGTTCTCTCAAGCCCACTATCCGCCTAAATCTTTTTCATCAGCAAACTACTACTGCAACTCCATCAAATCCCACCTAGTATTCAGATGCTGTTAAACGAATTGAGTGGCGGAAAGCGATGGCGGATGAATTTTTTGCACTGCAAAAACAGGGGACCTGGAGTCTGGTTCCCTCCCCGAACTCTTCTGTGATCAGTTGCAAATGGATATATCGGACGAAACTCCATGCAGATGGCACGGTGGCTAGGTATAAAGCTCGGTTGGTTGCTTTAGGCAATAATCAAGAACATGGTCTTGATTACACAGAGACCTTCAGTCCTGTCGCCAAACTCCCTACCATTCGAATACTGCTTACTGTTGCACTCTATCACGGCTGGCCGGTCCAACAGCTCGACGTTGCTAATGCATTTCTGCATGGGAACCTGACCGAAACAGTGTACATGAAGCAACCAAAAGGCTTTGAGGACTCCACCTATCCAAACTATGTTTGTCTTCTTCACAAAGCGATCTATGGTCTTAAGCAGGCTCCAAGGCAATGGTATAACACTTTCACGGCTCATTTAATTTCTATTGGCTTCACTAGTAGTATTTCTGATCCTTCTCTTTTTATTTTCTCTAAATCCAACACTTAATTATTTTTGCTTATTTATGTGGATGACATTCTTATTACTGGTAACAATAACTCAATGCTTGCCAAGATTTTGCAACAGCTCAATGCAAAGTTCTCCATGAAACAGCTGGGCAACGTTCACCACTTTCTCGGTATACAGATTAACAGCCAAGACAATAGCTATTTTCTCTCTCAATCCTAGTATGCGGCTGCCATTCTTCAGCAAGCAAAATTGAGCAACTGCAACTCCTTAGCTAACCCGACCTGTACGAAGATCCCTTCAGAAGTCTCACCCGATCCTTTGCTTACTGATCCCGCGCTATACAGGAAACTAACCGACTCTCTTCAATACTTGACTCTCACTAGGCCTGACATCTCCTATAGTGTCAACATTCTCTCTCAATATATGCACAATTCTCTTCCGCAACATACCTTTCTGCTCAAATGGCTCCTCCGCTACATCAAAGGTACGTTGGAATTCGGATTACCAATTACAAAATCTAATCTTCAACTTTCATCTTTTTCAGATGCGGATTGGGCCGGTGATCCTACATCCCGGAAGTCTACCTCTGGTTACTGCTCCTTCCTGGGCAACACTCTCATCTCTTGGACTGTCAAAAAGCAACACACGGTAGCTCGGTCCTCCACCGAATCTGAATACCGCGCTTTAGCTGCTCTAACAGCAGATGTGATCTGGCTTCGCAAATTGCTTGCTGAATTTGGAGCCCCTCAAACACATCCGACTAACATGTACTGCGATAACACCTCTGCCATTGCACTCGCCAACAACCCGGTCTTTCACGCCCGCACCAAACACATTGAGATAGATCAAAGATTTGTTCGCGATCACATCCAACATCAAAGTATAAAGCTGCTTCCAATCAACACCTTGGATCAGATAGCCGATATCTTCACAAAATCGCTATCTACTCCTCGTTTTCAGACACTTCGCCACAAACTAACGATGATCCAACACCCATCAGTTTGCCGGGGGATATTATCAGATAAATATAATATACCTAATATAAACAAATGATGACGTGGCCAAGGCTCTCAGGTTCGCTGTATACTTAGGACCATGTCTTCTCTATATATAGAGGCGTACAGGCTTGTAACCGGTCAAGAAAATAATACATTGCTTTTACCATCAGATTCTCTTTACACTTCTTTCCATGCATTTATTATTTATGTATCTAGCTCTCTCTTTCTATACTCTTCTTCTTTTTCATATTCGATCAAAAGCTGATAGCTAAAAACCTCTCCCCTTTCCTTCAGCCATGTAATCCCCAATAGCAACTCTCGTCTTATCTTCTTCTTCCTTCGATAGTAAAACCACTGCATATTTTCCCTCTCTCCTCCATCTTCTTCTATCTTATCTTGTTTCTTCTTCCTCTTTTAGAAATCTAAAACCTATGTTCATTTGCTACTAGCTCTTTAATAAGACATTTTGATTAATCATTTTTATAATGATTTAAATTAAGATTAGATTATTTTGAATTTTTTGTAAAACATGATTTATTCTTTCATTAATTAACATACTGAATTCTGAGAAGTATAATTATTAGATTAGTGATGTCTGGGTAACTTATCTCGATTATGTTAGATTTTTTGCTATGGTTTTAGATTTTAATTTAAGATTCTTTTATATAAGACTTCGAGTTTAATCTCCCTTATTGGTATTAATGGAATGTCAAATTGACTTGGAGTTTTGGATCGATCGGTTTGAGCTAAACAGCTATTGTTTATTAAATGATACATATATTCTTCTTTATTAGACGCTTTATTCACAAATATTTGAGTGTTAAAATAATTCATATAAAAATAGGATTTGCTTTCATGCATGTTGCCTATATTAAATAATATAAATTTCTTTTGATTTTGCAAGTCACATTTTGTTATGAACCTAGCAATTGACATATTGAATATACAATAACTATTAAAAATTTACTTATAAAACACATAGACATTGCATGCTTTTTATTATGATGAATATGTTGGTATTTGAGTCTTTTTGTTAATGGTTAAATGAACCAATAGGTCATCAGAAAAGCTCTATCTTGCATTTGCATAGAAACTTTGGCATTATGGATTTCTCAATGCCTGGATGGATCTAGTTGGATATTCCTTTCATGTAAGATTATAAGCCCATAGGTTAAGCATTCTTAGCCTCCTATGAGGTTTAAATTATAGCCCCATCACATTCATTCAAATTAAATTTGCATAGTGTATATATATATACCTTTTGTGGGCTCCGAAAATTCGGCCTCGGCCTCCCTGTTATCTTTTTCGGGGGAGTTTTAACGGATTAAGTTTCGGGGTAAATTTTGGAAGGCAGATGGGTTTGTAGATAAGACACTACCCAGAGATTTCGCCCATTTTGCGAGGACTTTATGATCTGAGTTCTGGTTTTCTATAGGCGCAAGCCCCTATAGTTAATTACCCCTCCCGATAATGAGAGAGAACTTTCGATTAAGGCTAGTTATCGATCAGATACATAGAGATACGTGATATATGGCATATAGTAGCAGCATGGGTCTGAAGTTTAGAAATTGATGGGTTGATATTTAAAATAGAAAATTTCACCATCTTGCACTTAAAGCAGATGGTGGGGGAATGGATGATGGACCCGATCAAGATCCCATGGTTCCATTATCCCGGGCTGTCGTGGTCCCTGGTCTACTTAGTCAGAGGAGGTAGTCAACCCAACCTGATAGAATGATCCTTCTAGGTAGCCATGGGTTACTTCCTCCAAGGGTACCTTATAGACCTGGGGTGGATGTTTATATAAGGGGACAAATTTGAATTCACCTTAGCTAATAGAGGGCTTTGTGCCCTATCGATTATATCCTATTTATTCATATCTCAAGAATTTGATGCCACCAAGGAACTTATTGGCTCTGGCCATAACCGTTATCTTGTGGTGCCATTTGGCGGCAAAACCACTCGGTTCAGAGGGCCCCGGGTCATAACTGTTTACCTGCAGTGCCACTTGGCGGTGAAACTGTCAGTTAGAGGACACGTACCATGTCCTTACTGAAAGGAGATTGTTTGAGAATGAATCATGGTAATATTCTCGACTGGACATTAGCTCTTTGTAAGCTGAGATTATCTTCAATTTGTCCACATCGGTAAACTATTGTGGAGAGTGGATGGATTTTATGCTTTAAGTGTTTGGCTGTAATTTATTTCAATTTTAAATATTTTTTATTTTTTTTAGATCTGGATTTTTGGGTGTTTGGGAGGCATTTCTAGTATTTGAAATTGACCCCTCCGGTTGAGATTTAAATTCAACACGGCCATCATTGGGGCGTTTACGAGGAATTCCTTTCATGGATCGAACATTATCAACTCTATCGAGCTATCGACAGAGGATCAAGTTTCGTAGACTTTGTATCTTTGTTGATGAAGTTCTTTTATTATAGAACTTGAAGGCCTAATATAAACTATAAAATAAATATTCTGGTCGACCTCGTGACCGTATACTTATTTTATGATTTGAACCGTGTCGACTCCGATCTTCCCATATGTAAGGATTGGGCTCGAACTTGGGTTTATTTATTGACCCACGCAGCATCCCTAGACGTCACGTGTGTATCCAAAATACGCTCGTCGGGGCCCATACAATTTTTATGATTACACTTATCCCTTTTTGTGTACCTATATATATACAAATTATGGTGCATGTATGGGGGTATTTTTAAAAATATTTAACATTGGTTAGTTGTATAGCAACTGTTATTTGAATACAGCGTTCTATTTGGGAGTCTGTACATGTTGAGAATTGTGCAAATCTAGTTATTCAAGTGAGTTTTTAATGATTACAAATTCTTATTGTTTGATCTTATTGCTTGTTTATTATTTCTCCTAACAAATATTGGAAATTCTGTTTTGTGTGTACTAACATGTCTTTCAGAAAATTCACACTCCAGACTGCTGAAGACTTCAAGTTATTTTGTTAGAGTTTATTATAAGTGAAGTCTATAATTTTTACTTTTCTTGAGTCTGAGAGAGAGTGATTGTTAGTTGGATAATTGTGCACACACACACACTGTGGTGTGAGATAAAACTTAATTTTTTAAACTAATCGTATTGTACGATGTATGATCGTATGGGACGATTTATGTTATTTCTCCTCTAATATGAACTTGCCTGGTTAAAATTTTTTCATAGTATAAATCGTACAGTATGAAATATTTTCATATCTCATTTTTCATAGTATGAAATGTGAGCTTATATAGTTCATATTGTATCGTACGGGACGAACTGTTCAATTTTTTGAACTGATCGTACAGTACGATCGTAGTTCGTATATTATTTTCCAGAGTACGAAATGGGAGCTTACATTATTCGTACTGGATTGTATGGGATGAGTCGTTTAATTTTTTGAACTAATCGTACAGTGCGATATTAGTTCGTATATCATTTTCTAGAGCATGAAAACTTGGTTTCATTGGTTCGTATGGGATAAACTGTGCATTTTTGTACTTTTTGTATAGTACGATTGGAGCTTCATATATCATTTTTCAGAGTACGAAATATGAGTTTCATTGGTTCGTACTGGATCATACTTGACGAACTGTTCAGTTTTTGAACTGTTCATACGGTACGAATGAATTTCGTATATCATTTTCCAGAGTACCAAAACTGGGGTTCATTGGTTCGTACATGATCGTACGGGATGAATCGTTCAATGATTTGAACTATTCGTACGTACGAATGTCGATCGTACAGTATGATCTTATTCTGTAAAACTTAAAATTTTCAATTTTTGAACGATTTTTCTTGTCCTTTGTATATAAGATTCCTAAAAAATGACTGACTAACAGTCCTCCCATGAATTTCTCTTGAGTGTTCTTAAGGAGTATGTTTGGGAGAGTGTTTTGAGAGTGGAGTGTGAGAGATCTAGTGTAAGAAAATTATGAGGGGATTCACATGGTTATCCAACGGTGAGATTCTCTTACTTGTTCTTCAAAGTTCTTCCTAATCTCCTTAAAGGCTCTTGCAAGAGGATTGTTCAAGAAGGCTCGGTACTCTGCTGTCATCAGGAGGGTGAGAAAGGATGCTTGGTTCTCTGCCATCACTAGGAGGGTGAGAAAGGATGTGTGGTACTCTGCCATCACCAGGCGGGTGAGAAAGGACGTTGGGTTCTCTGCCATCACCAGAAGGGTGAAAAAGGATGACGGTTCTCTGTCTCACCGGGGTTTGGTGGAAGAGAGTTTATAAGAGCTTCTTCGCCTAACTGTGGGAGCTAAAAGAGAGTCACTTGAGTATAGTGGAATACATGGAGAAGGAGTCTCCGGGGAGTGGACGTAGGTCTTGTTGGACCGAACCAGTATAAAATCTAGTGTTCTATGTGCTTGTCTTTATTTATTGCTTTTTAATTTCTGCATTGCACTTTATTTTTCTGTGGTTGAAAAATAGTTTTAAAAGTGTTCTAATCGTACGGTACGAATGAAATCGTATAGTATGATATATATAGTTTTTAGTTAAAAAGATTTTCAAAATAATCAAGAGAATTTTAAAATAACCAATTCACCCTCCTCTTGGTTAGCATTGGGACATAATTAATAGGTCTAACAACTTATTTGCTCTTTCAAGTGGTATCAAAGCCTATTTTTAAAAAATTATGGTTTAAATTACTTTTTAAAATTTGATCATGGCTAATTTTAGAAACCAAAATACTTTAGAAGGTTACTCGATCACTAGACCATCTTTGTTTGATAATATTTCGCTTAATTTCTGCAAAACTCGCATGTCTATTTTTTTGCAATCTCTTGACTATCGCATGTGGATGTTAGTACAGGATGGTTATACTTCACCTACTAGACTTGTAGATGGCATTAGAGTTGAAACACCATTTGCTGATTGGACTGTAGAAGAAAGGGATTTATCACAATTACATGCAAAATACTTGAATAGCTTTTTCTGTGCTGTTAAATTTGAAGATTATATGCATGTTTCTACTTGTAAATCTGAAAAAAAAATTTGGGATAGACTTTATATTATATATGAAGGTACAAATGAAGTGAAAAAATTAGATTGAATATTCTTTTGCACGACTACGAACTCTTTCGTATTAAACTAAATGAATTAATCTCTGACATATATGCTCGATTTACACATATAGCCACTGCATTGCATGCTTTAGGTAGGGAATTAACGAATGCAGAAAAAGTGAATAAAATACTTCGTTGTTTGCCTACTGCTTATGATGCAAAGATAACTGTCATAACTGAATCAAAAGATTTAAATATCTATTCTATTGACAATCTTCTTGGATCACTAATTACTTACGAGCAATATGTGACTCAAAGACAGATTGATGTAGGTGACAAATGGAAGAAGAAGAACATAGTGTTGAAGGTGGATGGTTCAATTAGTGATCAGTCACTACTTGAGGATGAGGAAGACATTGCTTTAATAATAAGGTAATTCAGAAGTTTTCTAAGGAGGAAGCAGAGGAGACGCCAATAGTGGAATAAGGGTAAGTTCCATAAAAATGCTAAGGCTTTTAATGATGTAATTTATTATGAATGCATGAAGCCGGGACACATAAAGACTGATTATCCTAATCTCAAAGCCAATCCTAGCAAGAAAAAAGCTGAGGAGAAACCAAAGGATATAAGGGATAAGAAGAGACTTCAGCGAGCATTTTGGGCAGACTCAGCTTCAGATTCCTCAAAAATAGCACTTGAAGAGGAAGTCACAATTTATGCTTGATGGTTGACAATCTTGATCATTCAGATCAAGAGGAGGTATGTGACTTAAGTTATGATGAATTATTTGAAGTTTTTGAGCACATTCATTCTGCATATAGGAGACTAAAGAAACTGCATGCTAAGTTGAATTTGGATTACTTAGAGCTACAAAATGAATTTAAAGTTTTTAGGAAAGACCATACATTAATTGATAGCAACTACATGACTTTACTGGATGAATATAATGATTTGAACAAACAGCATAAACTTTTAAAATCATCACACACTGAACTTGAAAATGATTTCAAAACTTTTATGGATGAGTCGGATAGTAAAGAGCATAACTTGAAGATTGAGAATTCGATTCTAGAGAGTGTTAACTCATATCTTAAAGTTAAGTTGAAAGCACTTGAGGAAAATAGGATTCCATCCAAACTTGAAGATTTTTATAAATCTTACCACAAGTCCACTAGTTCAAAATCTTGGAGAAGATCTTATAGTGCACATAGATTAGTAAATCTTTTTTCTGGAGTAAAATATTTTTCTTGTGGTATGATTGGATAAATTTCTCACACTTGTACTATTCATTATAGAACACATTTAGTGTGGAGACCTAAGGTGCATAAATCACAGCATATCACACATGTATCTAGTTTAAAATTGCCAAGAGGGGAACTCAAACTTGTTTGGGTTCCCATGACTAACCCTTAATTTTCTTGTAGATACACTCTCACACAAGACATCGTGAGAGTATTTGGTATCTGGATAGCGGCTGTTCAAAGCATATGACTGGAGATGTGAATTAATTCATATCGTTGAAAGTCAGAAATGGAGGTAATGGTACACTTGGAGACAATACCACCAAGAGAGTGGTAGGTACATATATGATTGGAAATTCAAAGAATTTTATGATTGAAAATATTTTGTTAGTAGAAGGCTTAAAATATAATCTGTTGAGCATAAGTTAACTGTGTGACAAAGGTTATCATATAAAATTCTTGCCTATGAGCTATTTTATTAGTCAAAATAGAATTACTATGTTGAATGGTGATAGAGTAAATAATGTGTAATGCTAGATTCGAATTCTGTAAAATTTTTTACTGCTTTTTATTTGAAAATTGTATCTGATGAGTCATGGTTATAGCATAGAAGACTTTGTCATGCTAACATGAAAAATCTTAGGAAAATCATCTAAAAAGAGTTAGTTAGAGGAGTACATAAATTAGAATTTACAAAAGATCACTTATGTGATGCATGTTAACTAGGAAAATAAGTCAAATCCTCTTTCAATTCAATCAAAAAAGTTAGAACTAGTAAGCCCTTAGAAATTCTTTACATATATCTCTTTGGGCTCGTTAGTACCTTAAGTCTATGAGGGAAAAGGTTTGGATAAGTAATTGTTGATGATTACTCAAGATTCACATGGATTAGATTTTTAAATCATAAGAGTGAATCATTTGAGGAGTTTAGAAATTTTGCCACTTAGATTCAAAGAAAATTAGGATTTGAAATTGTTACTATCCAAAGTGATCATGGGGGAGAATTCGAAAATGAACTGTTTGATGATTTTTATAAATCTCATGGAATAGATCATAAGTTCTCAGCTTCTAGGACACCTCAGCAGAATGTAATTGAGAGAAAGAACATAATCTTAATTGAAGCTGATAGAGCCATGTTGACAGAATATTCACTTTCAAGATATTTTTGGGCTGAAATAGTTAGTACCGCATATTATATATTAAATAGAGTGTCATTAGATCAAAATTAAACAAGATACCCTATGAACTTCTTAAATGTAGAATTTTTAATCTCTCACACCTACATATTTTTAGATGTAAAGTGTTCATATATAATAATGAAAAAACTCTCTTAGGTAAATTTTATCCTAAATTTGATGAAAAAAATTTTCTAGGATATTCAAGTGTTGAAAAATTCTATAGAGTTTTTAATAGAAGGACATTGGTAGTTGAGGAGACCACTCATGTTGTTTTTAATGAATCAAATAACTATGGAGGGTCTAGGTTGGATGAAGATGAAGTTGAGGAAATAACCCAAGGACTTGAAATTGAAAAAGTGGAAGAGAGGGTTAAAAATGAAGAAGAAAAACCATTGCCTAGAGAATGAAATTTTTCCAAGAGTCTTCCTAAGGAGTTGATTTTAGGAGACCCAAGTGAAGGAGTTAAGACTAGACATGAATTGAGGAAAGAAGTGAATCACTCCACTTTTATTTCAATGATTGAACCCACTAGTATAAATCAAGCACTTTCGGATGAGTTTTGGGTTCTATTTATGCATGATGAGTTAAATCAATTTGCTAGAAATGATGTTTGAGAATTGGTAGAAAGACCAAAAGATCATAATATTGTTAGAACAAAGTGGGTATTTAAAAATAAGATGAATGATACTAGAGTGATTCTAAAGATTAAAGTAAGGTTAGTGGCTAAGGGGTATAATCAAATTGAGAGAATTGATTTTGAGGAGACATTTATCCCAGTAGCCAGACTTAAGGCAGTAAGAGTACTTTTAGCCTATGCCTGTTTTAAAGTGTTTAAGTTGTATCAAATGGATGTAAAGAGTGTCTTTCTAAATGGAATGATAAAAATGATGTTTATGTTGAGCAACCTTCAGGTTTTGAAAATGCACAATTCCCTAATAATGTTTTTAAATTGAAAAAGGCATTATATGGACTTAAATAGGCACCTAGAGCTTGATATGAAAGGCTAAGCACTTTCCTACTTGAATGTTTATTTATAAAAGGGAGTGTAGACACCACCCTCTTTATAAAAAGAGTATGAGATGAAATACTAATTGTTTAAATTTATGTGAATGATATCTTGTTTGGATCTACTGATAGAAATCTTTGTGATGAATTTTTAAAAATAATGAGTAAGAAATTTGAGATGAGCTTAATTGGAGATTTGAGTTATTTTTTGGGGTTTAGTATTAAGCAAGATGAGGATGGAATATTTCTGAGTCAGTCAAAATATGTTAAGGACATCTTTAAAAGTATGAAATGGATAAGGTTAAACCAGTAAATACACTCATGAGTTCCTCAGTGCAGTTAGATAAAGATTCTAAAGAAAAATCAGTTGATCAAAAGAAGTTTAGAGGGATGATTGGATCTTTGCTTTACATGACAGCTAGCAGATCGGATATCATGTTTAGTGTTTGTTTGTGTGCTAGATTTCAAGCAGATCCTAAAGAGTCACATATGACTGCAGTTAAGATAATTATGAGATATCTTTTGGGGACTCAAAACCTAGGAATTTGATATCCTAAGAATAGCATTGCATTTGAAATTATTGGATATTCTGATTCAGATTTTACTGGTTGTAGGGTTGATAGGAAAAGCACTTCTGGAACTTGTCAATTTATAGGAAACTCCTTAGTTTCTTTGTCTAGTAGAAAATAGAACTCAGTAGCCCTTTCAACTACAGAAGTTGAATATATTGCCTTAGAAAGTTGTGTTGCACAAGTGCTTTGGTTAAAACAATAGCTAATTGACTTAGGATTTTTTTTGGCATAATTTCAATCTTTTGTGATAACACTAGTGCGATATGTATTTCAAAGAATCCTATTTAGCATTCTAGAACTAAGCATATCGATATAAGGCATCATTTTTAAGAGATCATGTAGTAAAAGGGGAAATTAAATTGCATCATGTTGCTACTAAGGATCAACTTACCAAAATATTTTCACAAAATCACTAGCTTTTGACATATTTAGCATTTTAAGGACAAGGGTAGGTGTGATTGATCTTAATGTATAACTTAAATTTCTGCAAACGTTGTTTTGTGTGTGATTGTCAAGTTTGTGCAGTATAAGTTGTATATTTTTTTCTTATTTTTTATTGTATTTTGTCGCAATTTCTTTTTATTGTTTGTACTTTAATGAAAAATAAAAAATATTTTACTTTGAAAGGTTTTTGAGCTTTCCATGTACTATTTTGTTGTTGTTCTGTTCGTACTGTATTAAATTATTTCGTACAATACGAATTCTGTAGCGTGTGCATGAAAATTTGTAGAGTTGAGGGGATGGAATAATCTTTTTTATCGTTCATACTGTATGATGATGTCATCATACTGTATGATATGTATAGATTCGTCTGTACGAATGGGGACGGGTTTACAGTTCTAGGCAGTTATTACTGATCTTACGTACGAACATATTATCCGTCTATACGATCCTTGTTGTCATTTTTGGATAAGGATGAAGCCAATCGTCATCGAAACGATCTTTAATTTTCTGATCGTCCCGGACGAACACGTGATCGTCTGTACGAACAGGAAGTCAAAAATCTTATATGAAAGGACGCATCGTAAAGGGCAGTTTACGAAAAGTCGTTTCATTTTTTGTCATTTTCGTTCGTATGTACGAAATTTATTGTCCCGTACGAAATTTATTTTGTCCCATACGAAATCTTTTCATATTGTACTATTGATCATTTTTCTTTATATAGAAGGAAAGTTTTCATTCATTTTACTTCCATTTCAAACCCTTCAAAGCCACAAATTAGAGATGTTTGGCAGCGGGAAAAGATCACGACATGCTAGGAGATCATCCTCCAGACAAGATTGGGATGAAAATTTTTTGTCTCAACAAAATGAGGATGCTTACCTCAGATTTAGTGCTTCCAAAATTACACCCTCTCATCTCTTAATGTAGGAGAACATTCATTTTGCTGTAATACCACTTTTTGACTCTACTCAATTTTCGTTTATCCTCACCCTCATTCATGCATACAATAAGGATTTGTTTCATGTTTTTCTCGCAAACATGAAAATAAATCAGGACCACACTAGAATCACTTCTTATGTTCTGAAACAGAGAGTAAAAATTACTAAGGAGGATTTGGGGACTTTTCTTCATCTTAGAACTTTAGGAATTCGAGCACACACCCTGACCACTAGAGCTGACTATGATTGGTCAGAAGTCAATCAAGTTCTTAGGGGAGTAAGCCAACCAGGTCATTTACCTTGAGTTTAGACCATGAACCAAAATGTAAGGATCATCTAATATATTCTTAGAACCTCTATTATCCCAAAAGCTAGAGATCGAATTAATATGACACCCCTCCTTTCAACTGTTACCTACTTGATCATGACTGTTCAACCTATAGATGAAGCCTAATTAATCATGGACTATTTGTATTCTCTTACTGACATTGGCTATCCTAGCATTAAAAGAAAGAAAAATATTGCACTAGGCCATGTACTTTCATATATCTTAGAAAAGAAGTACAACTTAGTTCACCCTAGCGGACCTACTGAGTTGCCTATGTACTTTATCGATGTTTCTTTTTGGGCATTTTTTGGGAGAGAGGGATCTGGAGATAATTTTGAAGAAGAAGGTGCACCTGCACCTGCCCCTGGACTTGATCAGGAATTTTATTAAAATATGGTCCAATGCTTTGATCATCTCGATCAAAGATTAGATGATATTGAGGCACATTTAAAGCAGCAGGATGGCAGATATAATAAAGATAGATGTTGGATTCGTGATCAGTTTGAATCAGTGAACACCAATATTGCCAAAATTAATAGTTATTTTGCTGTGTTCGATGCTCGACCACCACCTCCAGATGGGGGTCCTCCTGATTACTAGTGATGATTTTATATCTGTTTGACTTAGTATTTGATTGTCTTTGTTGTTCTTCTAGGCTTGATTGTAGTGGTTGTTGCTGTTGTTGGTTATTCTCTGTCCTTGCTGTCGTTGTATCATTGTTGTATTTGTAGGCTTTAATATTTTTTGTGAGATGATTTGAATGTAAACTTGCTTCATTATATGTTCAATGGAATGAAAAAGTCATGTTTCTATGCATAGTGCTATATGATTGTGATTATGACTTGAAATATTTTTAAATTTTATAAATCAAATGTAGTTGATTGACTTTATAAAATATTGGTTGAATTTAATTTACAATAGTAATCTCTGTGCATAATCTAATCTCTCAAAATATTTAGATTACATTGTGATTGGGTGTAGGTTAGAAGATCTTTTTTATATTATTCTTAGACATAGATTACTTAGCTTAAATTATTGCATATTTGGTGTCTTAATATTACTCTTGTTTCTATCTCAAAGTGTTTATTATTGTATTTGTGTCAAGGGATTATATTTTTGGAAAGAAATTTTTTAAGTAGGCACAAAATGAGCCTAAGAATAAAAAGATGTACAAAGTGTGCCACGAATACAAAAGATGTGTAATGTTCGCCAAATTATAAAAAGGCACAAAATTAGCCCAAACTAGATAAGATGCACAAAGTGTGCCATTCAATTTGAAAAGATGCGCAATGTCACCAATCGTTCTTTCTTTTATCATTTTCTCAATTACACTAATTAATGATCGTCACTATTGAATTAGAAAATTATTATTTTTATTTTATTATTTTTGCAACAGTTGTGGTTACATAATATGTCTATTATATTACTAACATAGATCAACTTCTCTTATACTTGTTATTCGGTGATTTAAAATATTTGAGTCCTTACTTTTTGCATCCGATTTTAATATTGTAGTTATAATTCATTTAATATTATCTTAATCATCAACTACTTTGATAGTTACCCTTTTTTGTTGTTGTCAAAAGAGGGAGTTCATTGTTTGTTTGTTTATTTGTGATATGTGTTTTGTTTGATCATGTTGCATGTTATGTGTATGGTTGTATTTTTTCTCAGATTTGTGTTGCGATGGTATCCCTTGTGTCTAATAGAAATAGATCATTCATTTAGGGGGAGCTTACTTTTAAGGGAAGCTTAGGAGAATATTTGCATTTACTTGTTAACTCAAATAATAATTATTTTGCCATCATCAAAAAGGGGGAGATTGTTGAGAATAGTACAAATTTGGTTATTCAAGTGAGTTTTTAATGTGAGTTTTTAATGATTACAAATTCTTATTGTTTGATCTTATTGCTTGTTTATTGTTTCTCCTAACAAATATTGAAAATTATGTTTTGTGTGTACTAACATGTCTTTCAAGAAATTCACACTCCAGACTGCTGAAGACTTCAAGTTATTTTGTTAGAGTTTATTGTAAGTGAAGTCTGTAATTTTTACTTTTCTTAAATCTAAGAAAATTGTGCACACACACACACTGGGGAGTGAGATAAAACTTAATTTTTTAAACTAATCGTATTATATGATGTATGATTGTACGGGACGATTTGTGTTATTTCTCCTCTAATACAAACCTGTCTGGTTAAAATTTTTTCTTAGTATAAATCGTACTGTACAAAATATTTTCATATATCATTTTCCTGAGTATGAAATGTGAGCTTACATGGTTCGTACTGTATCGTACGGGACGAACTGCTCAATTTTGTGAACTGATCGTATAGTATGATATTAGTTAATATATCATTTATTAGAGTACTAAATGGGAGCTTATATGGTTCGTATTGGATCGTACGGGACGAACCATTCAATTTTTTGAACTGATCGTATAGTACGATATTAGTTCGTATATCATTTTTTAGAGTACGAAAACTTGGTTTCATTGGTTCGTACTGGATCGTATGGGACGAACTGTGTATTTTTTATACTGTTCGTACAGTACGATTGTAGTTTTGTATATCATTTTTCAGAGTACAAAATTTGGGTTTCATTGGTTCATACTGGATCGTACGGGACGAACTGTTCAGTTTTTGAACTGTTTGTACTATACGAATGAATTTCTTATATCATTTTCCATAGTACGAAAACTAGGGTTCATTGGTTCGTACATGATCGTATGGGATGAATCATTCAATGATTTGAACTATTCATACGTACGAATGTCGATTGTATGGTATGATATGATTCCGTAAAACTTAAAATTTTTAGTTTTTAGACGCTTTTTCTTATCCTTTGTATATAAGGTTCCTAAAAAATGTATGACTAACAGCCTTCCCATGAATTTTGCTTGAGTGCTCTTGAGGAGTGTGTTTGGGAGAATGTTTTGAGAGTGGAGTGTGAGAGATCTAATGTAAGGAAATTATGAGGGGATTCACAAGGTTATCCAACGGTGAGATTCTCTTACTTGTTCTTCAAAGTTCTTCCAAATCTCCTTGAACGCTCTTGTAAGAGGATTATTCAAGAAGGCTCGGTACTCTGCTGTCACCAGGAGGGTGAGAAAGGATGCTTGGTTCTCTGCCATCACCAGGAGGGTGAGAAAGGATGTGTGGTACTCTGCCATTACTAGGAGGGTGAGAAAGGACGTTGGGTTCTCTTCCTTCACTAAGAGGGTGAAAAAGGACGATGATTCTCTGCCGCACCGGGGTTTGGTGGAAGAGAGTTTGTAAAGGCTTCTCCGCCTAGCTGTGGGGGCTAAAGGAGAGTCACTTGAGTATAGTGCAATACTTGGAGAAGGAGTCTCCGGGGAGTAGACGTAGGTCTTGTTGGACCAAACAATTATAAAATTTGGTGTTCTCTGTGCTTGTCTTTATTTATTACTTTTTAATTTATATATTACACTTTATTTTTTTGTGGTTGAAAAATAGTTTTAAAAGTGTTCTGATCGTACGGTACGAAGGAAATCATACAATATGATATATATAGTTTTTAGTTAAAAGGGTTTTCAAAATAATCAAGAGAATTTTAAAATAACAAATTCACCCCCCCCCCCCCCCCCCCCCCTCCTGGTTAGCATTGGGACATAATTAATAGGTCTAATAACCTATTCACTCTTTCAGTATACGCCTTCTATTTGCTTATATTCAAGTTGTGGATCCGGTGGCCTGGCGTTAGATGTATAAGAGTCTTCTGCAGTAGCTTGTAGGAGCTCGTATTTTATGACGATTTTTCATATTTGTTTAGAGATGGCACTTTGTATTTATATAAGGTCTCCTACGACAGCTCGTAGGAGCTTATATTTGTTGCAGTTCTCTTACATTTTTGCTTGTGTCTTGACATAGTTTATAGGTCATCGTCGCATTCATTACACATTAATCTTCACCACTAGTAATGAACTGCAACTTTTATTAAAAAACTGGCTCACGTTGGCTGGTGGGACGTTGTAATGTCCATTGTGCGTGACATGGCATGTATTTATGAGTAACTTTTTAGATACACCTTGATGGATCAAGCTACTATTGAGGTGCTTCGTGATCTACCTGTGATTAGACTAGAATTCTCTCTTGATTGTCGTTGATTTCACTCGACCGAAAAATGGACTTGTACTTCTGCTTTTCAATTATTAAGGAATTTGATATGTCACAAAGGCGTCTCTATAAGATAAAAATCTCAATCATATGAGACAAGCATCTTTGTTGCTTCGCCCCTAACTCCTCCTCCCTGAGCTACTTATATTCGTGTGGGAGATGAAGCTATTTTTCCAAGGTGTCCAAGTTAATATTCTTTGAGTGGATAAGTGATTCATGCTCTTTCTGCATAACACTCAACGAACCATCAAGATTCAAAATTTTGTTAACAGATATATCCTTTTCCTTCACTAGATCTAAGTGCTTGCCTTCCAATGCAGCATGTGTAATCTCCAGATTTGCAAGACTCTGCTGAATACTCTCTAACTTTGAGTTCGGTGTTTGCATCATCAAGAGAGTTCTCCAATAACGTATATTTTTTTTGTGTGGAAAGTTTCTCCACATTCTTTGCAAGAGTCTCTATCTGAAAGGCTAGAGCAGTCTTTTCACTAACATGAATAGAAACTGTTGCATTTACTGACTTGCATGAACCTTCCAGAACTACCATTTTCTCTCTAAACTCCTCAAGCTCCACATTTACAGTAGATGAGGAGTTCTCCAAGGCTGAGTTCCTCTTAGAAATCGATTCCATATTCTTCAATTTATTGGGAAATTGTAACTTCTTGCCTTCAAGCTTACTACAGCACTCTTTCGGTTTGGTATAACCATATTGTAGATCCTTCACCTGTATCTCTAAGGGATTCAATATGTGAGTTGGCTGCTTCTATTTCTTTTGTTAGACTTTGATGATTCAATTCCATCATATATTTTTTTATCTTCCTTCTAAGACTCAAACTCTTGTTGGAGAATTTTCTTGTCCTCTGCTTGGATTTCAATTTCATCTTCTAGTTTACCATTCATTTCCCTCAAGGAAACTACATCATCTTCCAAATGTTTCATCTTCAAAACACGTGCCAAGTTGTGTTCATTTAGCATTTATTTGTTCATTATTTGATGACTTGGATTTATTTTTATGATTGATTTGAGTATGATTTAGTGCTTTGAGTGCGGTTCCCTGTGGTCCAAGTATGATTCAAATCATTCAAGCCTAAGTCTTCAGTATTCTTTGTTCAAATCTTCTTATCATGTTGAGCTCAATTCCTTGAGTCCAGTTCAAGTTTGTGTTCATATCCACTATGCTTGATTCAAATCAAGTCCAAGTTCACAAATACTTATACTCATTTCAAATTCTAGTTCGAGTTCCCTTGCATATGATTGTATTATTTGCATTTAGATCGATTCATCATTATTTATTTAAATTTAAATTCATTTAAGCTTGATTTGTAGTTCATTTAGATTCAAATTAAGTCCAAGTAAATTGTCCAATCATATCCTTTGCATTGTTCAAATAAAGTCCCTTGTATGTCCCAAGTCCTTGTCTTTTAGACAAAATTTTGGCAGTCTTCTGGCGTCTCCCCCGTTTAGGGGAAACTATAGGAGACCGGGCCTCCCGTCACGATAGAGAAAAGCGTGCACGGTAGGTGTCCTTGGACGCCGCGGTCGTAAAATCTTCAATCCCACCACGCTAGAGAAAGGCGTGCATGGGTCTTCGAGCACCAGTTTGAAAGCGTAGTCATTTCCTCGCATACGGGTATTTATATTTTTGCCCCGCCGTGCTAAGAAAAGTGAGCACAAGGCTCGCAAGCCTCGCTGTAAACGCCGCACAGAGTTTCCTCCCACCACGCTAGAAAAAAACATGCATAGGGGGTCCCTCAGCGCGCCACAAACACCGAAAACAGGACTTTAGTTGATTACCCGCCTCGTCGCAAGCATCACAACGAATTCCCTCCTACCACACTAGAGAAAAGCTTGCATAAGTGGTTGTCCGTTGCGTTGCAAGTGTCAAAATAGGTTTTCTTAAGTTTAGAACATTATACCTACACGTAGGGGCATCGGTGGAGTTTGCACGTACGCATATCAAGGCAAGCGAGAGAAGACCTTTTCTTCTCTTTTTTAATAATAATTAACTTCAATTAATAACAATTAATTATAATTAGCAACAATTAATTATTATTAAAATATTAATTATAATTAAATTATCTAATTATGACTAATTTATGATTAATAAATAATTAATTATAATTAAAAATAACTAATTATAATTAAATTTAATTAATTATGATTAATTTATGATTAATTAATAATTAATTATAATTAAAAAATCATCTTAATTAAATCAAATTAATTATAATTAATTAAAAATATTTAATAATACTTAATTATAACTAAAAAATAATTAATTATAATTAACTCAAATAAATGATGCTTGGATGTAGAAATTATACAGGATTTGAGTAGGATTAAGCTGAATCCCGTCGGGATTTAGAAAATTATGCAGATTTTAGCTGAATCCTGTTAAACAGGAATTAAGGAATTGTTAAATTAAATCCTTAGTTTCCCCTGTTCGGCTCAGTGGATTCACGGGATTTGGCCGAAGAAGCTTGCGACAGGGAGTAAGTTACCTTCACAACCAGGGAACTCCCTTCGTTGCTTGCGATCTAATGTTGTAACTTTCGATTCGGCCAGAAGGGAAAGTCGTCGAAGGTGCGAAGTCGAACAACAACAAAGGAGGTGAAGAAGCGAGAGGAGGTTTGTGGGTTTTCAGCTTGCGGAAGAGGAAATAGAGGTTAGGGCTTGAGGTCTTGAGGTCGGCGGGGTCTCTGGAGATCTCGACTTGAAGAGGTGGCTTCAGCTTCGTGAGGAGGTCGGTCGGGTAGATGGAGGTCGCAGGAGGAGGAAGGTTTGTGGGGGTTTGAGATGCGGGGAAGAAGTAGGGGCCGAAGGCTCCGTTTGCTCGGGTATTTAACGACGCGATTCAGAGCGAGCTTGAAGCGTGAGATGGGACCTGCGCGGCGTCGTTGCAGAGGAATGGGCATTGTTGATACGGCAGTTTGTATAGGATTTGGCCAGGATTTCGGGATGGGTCGCCAGCTATGCAGGGTGACATGGCAGAGGTAATTTTTTATTTCTTTTGGATTGCTTATCAGAGGTCAACACCTTTTATCCTACTGTGGGGCCGGCTACATGAATTATTTTTCTTCATTGTGTTCTATTAAGAGTCAAATTCTCATCTAAATCTAATAAATAAAGTTCATTTCTAATATTTTCTAAACAAGCCTTTTTAGGTCTATCTTTACCTTTCTTAACATAAGTCAAATCTAATACATCTACTTTCCTAATCGGGTCATTGAAAGGCCGCCGTTTTATGTGACCATACCATCTAAGGCGACTCTCTCTAGTCTTATCTTCCACTAGAGCTACTCAACATTTTCAAGTATATGCTCATTTCGTATTCTGTCTCTAAGAGTAAAGCCATTCATCCACCTGAGCTTCCTAATCTCTGCAACACTTAACTTAATATTATGCTTCTCTTTTAATGGCCAACGTTATGCACCATAAAGCATTGCAGGTCTCACTACCATCTTATAGAATTTTCATTTAAGTTTGAGAGGGACTTTTCTATCCCACAACAAGCCCAATGCATTCCTCCACTTCAACCATCCAACTTGAATTATACTAATAATATCTCCATCTATTTCACCATCACACTGAACAATAGACCCAAGATATCTAAATTGTGTACTCTACTAAAAATCCAGTGATGTACAAAAAATGTGCACTGTACATTGACATTATGGCCTTCCATCAACATATTGGATACCCTGAAGTAGAAGCTAATTCTTACTTAAATGAGTTACCACGGTCTCATACAATTGAAGAGTGCCATTTTGATAAATATTCAAAAATTTTAACAATGCACATATGATTACAACCTCTTATACAACTGTAACTTATTACAAAATTATTTCCTTTAATATGAAATCAAACAAGAAATTGATATTACAAAGGCCAAGACTTGGGCTTTGTTTGGGACGGCTTTCTTACTACTCCTTAAAGCAACTTTATAGTACAAAAATTAAAATTTTTGTATTAAAAAGTTGTTTTAAGAAGTAATAAGAAAACCGTTCCAAACAAAGTCATAGTCCTTACAACATTGAAATGTCACAATCAAATTTTACCAGAAACTACTAAAATAGGGCAATGGAGATCTACCAAACAGTTAAACAAGGCTATGATATTAAAACATGAATGCATGATTAATCAAATCCACAGTATATCATAAGTAGAAGAAAAAGCAGTTCATGCAAAGCTAAGATCATGAGACTCATAAACTATTTTCTGCTTATTTGGCTGACTGTGCTGCTGATTTGCCATTGAGATGGCGCTGTCGTAGACGCCGCTAAGATCTTCTGCAACAAAACTGCACCGTTGATTCTCATCCTCGAATTCCTGCTGTAATAATGTAATTCAGCAGAAAAATTCATTCTCTGGTTATGTCATGTTAATTGAGAACTGCAAGAAGACCGTTTAACTAACCAGTTCATGCAGTAGGGCTGTATATATTTCCCTGGTGTTTCTGAGCTGTAAAGAACATGATTGATTTGGTTAACATGTAATAGGAATTGATGACTTGCAAGCTTCATATAGAAATATTTAGAAGGAACAGAAGTTAAAAATACTATTAGGCATGAAGGTCACCAAAGCTCTCCATTGTTTTATTCACCTAATATTGCTCTTATTTGGACTACAGTGAAGGCATCAGAACAGAAGCAAACCAAGAGATCAAATAGAAGAATTATATTCTAAATGATAACTGTGTAATTGCATTGGTGTATCCAAAAACATCCTAGAGGTTATCAACTACTCATGCAATGCTGAATAGATGACCAATCAACCACCACATGGAGAAAATCCTCAAAACCTTTTTATCCTCTTCAAGAAAAACTACTTATTGAGTTTTCATTTCCCCTAAATCGCCTTACAAATATGCACATCTAAATCCCTAAAGCAGGACGACAACAAAACGTAGTCTGTTATAGTGCACATCTTTAGTACGAGAATATAAATTATGGCTTCATTTGAAGAGCTTTTTTATTGTTTTTTAAAATAGATTTCTAGTTCAAAACATTTATGTACTAAAAAGCTGTTTAGAAAACAGTAAAAAAGCTGTCCCAAACGAAGCCTAAATCACACAGAAATATGCTCTATTTTCATTGGTTCATTCTTTGATAATTAAGTGGAATTATGTTTACAGAGCAGAATCTAGCCTCTAACAACATAGACAATTATGAAAACCAAACAGCTTTATAATTTTAAAAGAGATAAGATGATTTGTAGAGAGAAGAAATCCACTACTTCTTGATACCTTTTTCTTGTAAGTGTCCGTTTGCGTAGCGATCACATGATACTGCAACAACACAAATTATTGAAAAAAAGGTGTTAGCAACTAACCTTGGCAAAGATGCAGTAAGTAGATGTAAGAATTTTATACGAATTTGCCATTTTGGTGGACAATCCTATTATATATTTATTTGAAAAAGATACATAGTTCTAATCAAGATGGATAAAGGAGAAAATAGAAAAAAAACTCAAGAGGCATGACAGTTCTACAGCTCTTCAATCACACTTGGCACAAGGACTTATATCCTAGGAAATAAGAATAATTTCATCAAATCAGTTTCCGACATCCAAAATTGAGTAGATATGGCCTGTAATAATATAGTTGAGATCTATTATATTCTATAAAGTTTCAAAAATCAAGGTAGAGGAGGAACTGCAGAGTTGTGCATTATAAATCCTTGGTTGGGGGTGATGAACAGAAATGGCAGCAGAAAATCAAGAAGGCAGCCAGGGAAAAGTGAAGTATTATTATTATCTTGAAATAGTACAAAGAGGTACTATATATAGATGTAAGACAGGAATGTATAGCTAAAACAGAAACCGCCACCTGTCCAGCTCAAACTAAATATTACAAAGAGTTATGCTCTAATAGGCCCCTGCAAACTGATGGGTCGAGAATGACCGTCAGTTTGAGCCGAAGTTGATGGAACCGTGGGGTGGATAATGGTTTAGTGAAGATGTCTGCCACCTGATCAATAGTGCTGATGGGCAGAAGTCGGATGTTGTTGTGATGAATGTGATCTCGAACAAATTTTTGATCAATCTCAATATGCTTCGTGCGAGTGTGGAACACAGGATTGTTGGCAAGAGCGATTGCTGATGTGTTGTCACAATGCATATCAGTGGGTTGATCTTGCGGTAGACCAAATTCGGTAAGAAGACGACGCAGCCATATGATATCAGAGACGAGAGCTGCTAGTGATCGGTATTCAGACTCAGTAGAGGACCTTGCCACAGTATTTTGCTTTTTGACAGTCCATGAGATGAGATTATTGCCGAGAAAGGAACAATAACCGGAAGTGGACTTCCGAGAAATGGGGTCACCAGCCCAGTCAGCATCTGAATAAGAGGTAAGAACAAGATTAGTTTTAATGATAGGAAGACCATAATCCAACGTACCTTTGATATAACGAAGCAGCCGTTTGAGAAGATAAACATGTTCAGGCAGCGGGTTGTGCATATGTTGTGATAATTGATTGATGCTGAAGGCTATGTCAGGTCTAGTTAATGTTAGATACTGTAGGGAGCCTGTGATGCGACGGTAAAGCATTGGGTCGGAAAGAACAGGATCAATAGAGAAGTCTTTAGGTAGCTTAGCAGAGGAGGGATTGGCAAGAGAGTTACAGTTATCCATGTGAGCTTGCTGTAGGATAGACTGAGCATAGATCTTTTGAGAAAGAAAATATTGATTAGGAGTATGCGTAATCTTTATACCAAGAAAATCGTGAACTTCACTGAGCTGTTTCATGTCAAATTTAGCACTAAGCTTGGTGATCATAGTGGCTATAGCAGATGTGTCATTGCCCGTGATGAGAATGTCATCAACGTAGATGAGGAGAAAGATTTTAGTTTTATTGAAGGTGTAGATTAGAAGAGAAGGATCAGCTTTGCTATGAATGAATCCTAGGGAGAGAAGGTGAGAGCTGAAGGTATTGTACCACTGACGCGGAGCTTGTTTAAGACCGTAGATAGCCTTATGAAGACGGCAAACATGGCCCAGGTGAGATGCATCCTCAAAGCCTTTTGGTTGGTGCATAAACACAGTTTCATTAAGTGTACCGTGCAAGAAAGCGTTGGCAACATCAAGTTGTTGAACGGGCCAGTTATGGCAAATGGCAATGACTAGAAGAATACGAATAGTGGGAAGTTTTGCTATCGGACTGAACGTGTCAGTATAGTCAAGGCCAAATTCTTGATGGTTTCCTAGAGCAACCAGACGAGCCTTATGTTTTGCTATGGTACCGTCAGCATGAAGTTTAAGACGATAAGTCCATTTGCAACCTAAGACCGAGGCTTGAGGTGGCGGAGAGACTAAGCTCCAGGTTCCCTGACGCTGTAAGGCAAAAAATTCGGATGCCATTACCTTACGCCATTCAGGAAGTTTGATGGCATCAGTGTAGTTGGTTGGAGCAGACGGAGGAACTGAGGATTCCTGAGTGTGAAGGAGATTAAGACGGTTGACAGGTTTTAAATTGCCAGTGCGAGTTCGAGTGATCATAGGATGGGGCTGACGAGGCAAAGGAGAAGAATTAGTGGTGGTGGTACACGGCTGGGAAGAGCAGGGTGGGGATGGCGTAGAAGTATTAGACTGAGAATTTGTAGATAGGATAGAGTTGAAGGTATTGTCCGATGAGTGCAGATTAGTAGACTGAGAGGGTCTAACAGAGGTAGGTATAAGCATGAATGGATTAATGTTTTCAGACACCTGATCGACAGAACTGGACACAGGACGCAAAAAAGGGAAGTGAGTCTCATTAAAAGATGTATGCCTAGAAATGGTAATTTTGTTGGTAGTTTTGTCAAGACACTTATAGCCCTTAAAAGTATCAGAGTAGCCTAAAAAAACGGATGACTTAGCTTTGGGTTGAAGCTTGTGACGATTTTGGGAAGGAATTAGAGGGAAACATTCACAGCCATTCGCCTTGGAGCGATTGGTGGATTGAAACCTTGTTTCAAGAGTGCTCCAAATGGCAGCGGTGGTTTCAAGATTTATGACATATGGAAGAACGGAGGAGGAGATCGTAGAACAGATTGCTGCGGCGAGATTCTGATCGGTCAGAATCCATTGATTTAGAGCGGAGGAACCATCAGGTTGAGGGATTTTTGGGTCAAGAAACTTATCAAAGCCATTCGCCTTGAAGATCTTGAGGATTTGCGACTTCCACAGAGGGTAGTTGTCGGAGACAAGTTGCGTGGGTACGATATTCTTGAGGTTGGAGACAACAAATTTGAGGGTAGAAGGGATGAAAGGATCTTCCGAGTTCGCTGTTTCAGCTGGATTTCGAATCTGAGAGGTGGAGGAGCTATTCATTTCGAACAAGTTAGGGTACCCTCTCTGATACCATGATGAACAGAAATGGCAGCAGAAAATCAAGAAGGCAACCAAGGAAAAGTGAAGTATTATTATTATCTTGAAACAGTACAAAGAGGTACTATATATAGATGTAAGATAGGAATGTATAGCTAAAACAGAAACCGCCACCTGTCCAGCTCAAACTAAATATTACAAAGAGTTATGCTCTAATAGGGGGGTGAATATTAGCTTGAGATTCAAGAGAACTAGGGGGCTTTCATAATCTCAAAGCTCCACTCGAACACGAATGTCAGACCACCGTCCAACATTGGATTGTTACCTTTCCACTATCATTAAACCAGAGCCTAACCACCGCTGCCTGACTGCCACCATCGGACCATTGTCGCTCGACTATAGCCCTTTGACTGCCATAACTAGCTGATAGTCCTTATACCTTTGTCGCTCAACTAGGATCCTTCGACCGCCGTAATTAGCCGAAAATCCTTGTACATTCGTCGCCCAACTAGAATCCTTCGACCTCCATCATTTTACTACAGTCCTCCGACCATCATTGCCAACTTTGATCTGTCGCCTGACTATGGTCCGCCGACCTCCATCTCCTGACTACAATACTTCGACCAACGTTACTCGCTAGGGTCCTCTGACCATATTTATCTAAAATTGGTTAAATTTACATTATTAGTAAAGCTTGTCACTATTATACTTATACACAAAAGAAAAGAGATATATGCAACAAAAAACACTTGGTCCCTCCGGGTAGCAATTTATCAGAATATTGGATCACTATTATCTAAAAGATTGAGATTTTATTTGTTATTAACCTCTCTTCTAGCTATTTGATTGTAAACATCAGTTAAACTTGTACGATATGAAGCAACATACACTCACAGGTTTTACAAATAAGTCTTAATTTAAGGTTGCATGCAAATTCATTAAAAATGCATGATATCAATACACGCTTTATTAACATTATAAGAGATTTTATGAATTCTTCTACAACCATCAAATTCTCAAAGCAACTTCTGACTAGTAGTTTCTTCTTCCTTGATGTTTACAGCAATATGATGTAATCTGCATTCATTATAGCTCATCTCAACTGATTCCAATGCCATCAAAGCCAACATTGATGTATAACATCAACAATGTAGATTCCTGATTTAACGTCTATGGGTGGTCTCGCCTCTCATGAAATCCATTATTATTTCAAGAGAGTTCTGCCACGGATGCATCGCGTCTCAAATGATTCTAGTAGCATCAAGGTCAACGACGATGCTTGCATCATTGATATTGGAGTACAAATACTGAGAAGAAGTGCAGAAACGAGCCTTAACAACATTCAAATTGGATTCTTTCAATGAGAACAATTATGCCTCATACTAGGGGAGATTTGAGCCTCGCTATATAGACTGAAAGTCTTGAATGCCTTCAAATATGGACCATTTGACGAGGATAATAAACATATTTTTTAAGGGAAGACTAAAACCTCACTGTCGATACTACAAACCTTGATTACCTCAAATAATTTTCAAACTCTTGTTGGATACTACAAACCTTGATTACCTCAAATAATTTTCAAACTCTTGTTGGATAGTTTTTTCTAACTATTTCGGGAGAGAACTAGAGTTTGCTTAAGAGACAAGGTCTGCTTCATCTCCTATGATTTCTAAACACTTGTCGGACAATTTTTTTTTTTTCACAAGGAAGAATTGGAACTTGTATAAAAGAACCATACATTGATCACTTCAACAGTTTTTAAGCTCTTATTGGATAGTTTTTCCTATATTTTATGGGCGAGAATTAGGGGTTGTGCCAGATAACTAAGTCTCTATTGCCTCCATCAATCTTTAAACTCTAGCTAGACAAATATTCCCATCTTTTACAGTGGAGAACTGAATCTGTGTAAGAGAACCGTGCATCCACAGCAACCCCATGGGGACATATTTATAAATCCAAGAGGGAAGAAAATAAAAATTATACAAAAACATTTTTTAGAAATTTTGGAATTTTTTGGGGCATATTTTGATATTTTCCTTTTAATAATATTTAAGAAAGGAAATAAAAAATAAATGGCACGGACTCAAAGCCCATGCACATAGCCTGAACAAACGCTTGAAACTATGTCATACAACCCCATCTTTTGTTGTTTTTTTTTCTAGGAACAAAATTGTTGTGGCATTACATCATAAAGCTAGGAAGGATCTCAACCCATATCCTAAAATGAAAAGTATATCCCTTTAATGCAACCTTCATGAAGCAATTCATATATGAAGACCGGGAACTTTCAACTATATTCTTAAAAGTATTTTTATTCATAAATATAAGCAAAACAAAACAAGATCCTAATGCATTTGCATAAGTGCTATCTCATTATATATATATATATATATATATATATATATATATATAGGCTTAGTGCGTGGTGGATTAAAGACTTTTATTTTTTTATTTTTGGCCATAAATTATTACAAAAAATTATAATTGTATTTTTTTCTTTTCAGGAAGTATGAGTAGTTTTTATATAAGGAATTAATTAGTCTAAACTATTTCTCTTTTCACTATACCTCCAAGCTCCTGTTATCAAAGATCTCTAACGTTTAGCTCCTGTTATCAAAGTTATGCCATAAATCTGATCCCCACTAGATTTCACTTTCAGAAACTTCCTAGTAGCATAAGTATCAAAGACTTTAAACAATGTATCCTCTACACCATTTGTAATTATAAACTTGCATATATGGAAGTAAGATAGACCTAAAAGGATTTGATGAGAAATTATTAGAAATGACATTTTTTATTAGATTTAAATGAGAATTTGACTCTTAATAGGGCACAATAGAGAAAAAGTATTCATGTAGCAGACCCCATGTAATGGGATAAAAGCTTCAAGTTGTTGAATATAGAAGTAACTTCACCTATATGTAAAAAAATTCTCTATGGACTCCTGAACAAAAAAAGTACACATATGTAAGATAACACTTAATATTTTACAAGGCAATCAAAATGATGTAAGACAACTTAGCATGATATGTAATATTTTTTTTATCTTTAATTCGATTGATGTCTTGCGAAATTGAATAAAGAGCTTGTAAAATCATCATAATTATCTTGTAGAATATCAACAAATTAGCGAAAAACAGTAGAACATAGCTATATTTATGCTTGGCTTGTTTAGAAAAAGCACAAAATATGGAGAGATTATTACGTGCGGAGTCTAGACCGAAGGTGCATCCGATTTTTGTGAGTGTGCGCAGTAAAAGCGCAATGGTGAACAGTAACTGCGCTTTTACTGCGCATACTCACAAAAATCGGACGGTTCTCCGGCCTAGACTCTACGCATAATAATCTCTCCAAAATATGTGTTCAAGCTGGATTTGCTTACTTAACAATTGACTCAATAACAAGCTTCATAGCAAACTGAACACATGTTTGTTGCTTATTAGAAATAATGAGCAACAAAAAGATTGATACCTTTCTCTGTCGAACAATCTTAATCGACTCTTCCAATTTTTGCTCAAGACCGCGCAGCTCATTAATATCCAACCCATCCAGATTCTCCCCCTTCCTCTGCCTGCATAAGCCCATTCTCTTAACCTCTTTAAGCAATCAAAACTGATTCCCGAAATTAAAACTCACCTTATCTCCTTCTGAAGGTTATCATTAATCTCCTTGAGATTCTTCAGAGTATTCTGCATCCTCTGCATAAAAAATCACATTTTTTTCACATATACACAGAGCAAGAGAACAAAGGGAATTAACGTGATAAATATATACATACCTGGTATTCGGCCTCCCATATATCGATGCCAGTAACTTGCTGATACCTCTCAAATATATCCTTGATTCTGCCCAAAGATTGTTTAAAGTAATTCGTGTTTGAGCAGAAAAGGAAAGGGAAGGAGAGGAGTTTTTACTCTGTGGAAGGGCTGCAGTAACCAGATAACTTGCCGGAGCTTGAGAACATGATGAGTGAGACCTGAGCGTCGCAGAGCACTGCCAGTTCCTCGGCCTTCTTCATGATCCCAACTCGCCTCTTTGAGTACGTTACTTGCCGGCTTGTCGGATTCTCTATCTTCTTTATCTCAATCTTCCCTCTCCCCATTCCTTTCGCCCCCTTGAGCAGCAATTCACCTCTTTTCTTCTATCTCTCTCTCTCTCTCAGGCAGGCAAGTGTTGTTCTACAATTCGATGGGGCGAAATCCCGCATTAATAGAAAGTGAAAAAAGGAGGGATTTTTAAAGTGGTAACGAGGTGGTTAGTGGAGACTGGAGCGGGCAGACAGGAAGTGGAAATCACAGAGAAGCGGTGGTGAGGGTTGGAACAAGAAGACAAAGAGGAGAAGAAATTCCACTTGGGGGAGGGAGGAAAAGCCAAAGCTATCCCAGAATGGAAATGACTTCCTTTATTGTGAAAGCTAAGTGGAGCAGAAATAACATGCGATGTTTTTTCTTTTCCATTTCAAGAAACCATAATTGTAAAAAAAAAAAAATCTCAGGTTTTTTTTTTCGGGCCAATAAGATAATATAATTAGAATTAAAGATTTATTAGTTGAATGCCTAAGCCCCAAATTGATAAGCTATGGTGAGCTTAAGGGTTGATAACTTAGAATTTGAATATAAAAATTATTAAAATTTCATTGATTATCATCCTAATTTTAACCGTTAATATTTTTTTGGAGAGAATTCTTTCTTTCGTTATGTTTATTGATTTTTAAAATTAATAAATTTATACAAAATTGTTAAATTAAATTTTGTTTTATGTTAAAAATTAATAATTTAATGTTAGTAGTAATAATTTATTATATTTATTTTTTGAATTTAATTATATAATCAATATATTACATGTGAAATTAATTATTATCTAACAAAAATAACTTTATCCTGATACAAAGCAAGTTAGAATATTCTGATTTTAAATCATTAAAGGTAGGGGTGTCAATATTTGACACGACATGAAAACCTGACTCAAACCCGACCCGAACCCGAAACGGTCGGGTTCGGGTTCCCAGATTCAACCCGTTTAAAAAACGGGTCGGGTTTAGGTTGACCCATCAGGTTGTCGTGTCAACTCGGAAATTCATTTGAAATGAGCTGACCGCGCTGCCCAACCCCCTGCCTGCACTTGCCCGTGCGCTCGCCCGCTGCTGTCTGCTCTCTGCCTGCGTTGCAAATGAGGCTGCCTGCATCTGCCAGCGACCACCCGCGCCCTGTCCTTGTCACAAACAAAGTTGTCTGCGCCGCAAACAAAGCTGCCCGCGCTTGCCAACAGCCGCCCGTCCGCGCCTGTGGCTGCCCGTTGGAGTCCGCGCCAGCCCGCAGTCGGTAGTCCGTCATCCCGCCCGCCCGCCTACTGCAGCCAGCCGTTCCGTCGTCCTGCCACCATCAGAAGCTCAACTGGGTCGGGTCGGGTCGGGTCGGGTCGGGTTTAAATCTCTGAGTCATTTATATATTCAGGTCGGGTTGAGTCGACCCGTTTAAACCAGGGTCAGTTTTGGGTTTGACTCGAAACCCGGTATTGACAACCCTAATTAAAGGCTTCATTTTTTTTTTTTTTTTTTGCATCATTTTAATTAAGAAATAGCTCATTATGAATAGTCAGTAGGCAGTAGCTGTCGGTGTTGATTAGTTCAACTGATAAAAATTTTAAAAATTATTATCGAGATATTAAATTTAAATTCATCGCATATCAGATTTATTCTTTTAAATTGAGATTACATTTAAATTGTTTCATCTATTATGCTCATTCTATGGTGTGCATTTATCACCAATTAATTTTATTTATACTCACTTCATGAACTAAAATATTTTTTATTTTGTTAGATGTCTCTAATTTTATCGTGATATTTATAAATACATGAATTTTAAAATAAAAATAAAGGGGAGAATTTATATACAAAACATATATTTTAAAAATTTTAAATTAATATCTAGTAATTCAACTTTGATATTTATTTATATAACATTTTAATATCTAAGGTGCATTTCATTTTAAAAAACAATAATAATATTTTTGTATGATTTATTGTTTTTAGATGTTAAATAAATAAATATGGAATTTAATATGCTAATTATGTAAATATACAAGAATTATGTGATGAATATGTAAATCACTAAGGGACTGTTTGGTTGCTTGAAAAAAGAATATAGTGTAAAAGCTTAAAAGGAATGCGATGTAAAATGAATACTTTAGAGATGTCTAGATAAGTGTAAAAGAAATACATGACTTTACTTCTTTTTTTTTTTTAGTTTGAAGTAAAGTGAATGCAATATAAAATATAAAATGGTTGTACTCTGGGATGGTCGGCGGGGTGGCGGTGGAGACGGTGGCCTTCGGCAGTGGTCAAGCAAGCTTTGCAGCGGTGTAAAAGATTCTCTCAAAATTGCGCGAGAATGATTCACCTCAAAAATGAACTAGAATAGAATAGAATGCACTGCATTCGCTTTACTTTATCTTGAATTTATTTTTCATCCAATCAAACACCAAATTTTTCAAAAATATCTGCATTTACTTTATTGCACTCATTTTACTTCCAACCAAACAGCCTTGTAAATATTTTCTCAACACAAATTTTAATCTTCAAACATGTGATAATAGTTGTCCCCATAAACATTTACAGCACTATCAATTTCTATGTAAAATTATAAATTTACACAAAAGCTAATGTCAATTTTATATTTATAACTTCGTCCAATAAAATTTATGAATGACAATACAACAACAATAATGATAATTGTGTGGTATCCCACCAAAGAAAAAAGTGAACAGTTCAATTGTTGCTATCTATTGGTTCAGTCGGCAATCATTAAAAGGTTTTTTACAATTTTCCTTCTTCCTCAATCATGGATGACAATTGGCCACTCTACTTATATAGTATCCACTCTTCTCTCCTCTAAAAGTACAAAATTATTGATGGCCAATGAAAGAAATTTTTTTTTTTTTCATTAAATGTGAAGGTTGAGCAAATGATTATTTTCCTCTTTTCCCATAGAACTAGGAGTGTCCATTTATAGGCTTTGATTAGAGCTTTAGTTCTATAATTTTGTGTGATATTAAGCTTTATATAATTAAATTTTCAATGTTTCATATGAGATCAGTTTGATATAATCATTAAAAAAGTGTCTCAGGTCTCATCTTCAATGTAGTAATCATTCTTTGAGCGTCATGATAATACCAGCAAATGATAATAGATGTGCACTATAATCACTAAGTCAGATTTTTATAAGTAGTATGATCACGTTGAGCAAGATTCCTTGCATCATTTCTTTTTAAAAGTGTGGAATAAATCATAAAGTATGTGCCTAGAATTTCTAATTTTAAGAAATACTTGATCCTCTAATTAATAAACTATTAAATTTTTCATAGAGCCCTAAATCATTCTACTTTCTCGATCAACAGACTTTTTTAACTTATCCAAAATAATGATCTAAGATGCCATCGGTATTAGTTGTCATTCACTCAAAGAGAATATTCCATTCCATTATTTAGATAATAACATCAAAATGATGAGCTGTCACCATCTTAGTTGTCATCTACTTAAAAGGAATATTCTATTGAGTTATATGAATAATAGCATTTTAATTTAACCTTAATAATAAACTTTGAGTTTAATATTACCTATTGTTGGAAAATTACTCCAATTTACCCTTCTCAAACTAATAATCTTTTTCTCCAAAATAATTATAATATTCATATATATTTCATTCAGACCAATATTATGATTTTTCATGTCAATCACAAATTCACTAAGATCCTATTCAATCTCTCATTATAAGGAAGTATTTTTACTACAACTTGATCCAAAGATGCTTCAATACCTCAATTTTAGAATGATTTATCTATGACGGAGTATATGCCTCTTAATGCAAAGACACCTAATTTTGTCTCGTTATTGGATCATCAACCTCTTTCTCAGATTTCTTAAGATACCTCCACTCCAGAGGTAATAAGTGTTGCTCTTGCTATGAGTATTATTTTGGTTATTGTTATGCATGCACAATTTCATTCCCTAATTCTTTCTTCTTTGGCCTTTATAGTATTACATATTTCTATGTCCTTAGGAGATTCAATACTCTTATGTATGCTCTATTTTATGGCATATTACGTCAATTTTGTGAATTTACATTGGTCATTTATAAGTATTGTATTGCTCTCATATATGATTTTCTCTTGACTTATAAAAATTATCATTATATAAGTTAATAATATAGCATACGAAGAAAATAAGTGACTAAAAAATAAAATAAATAAAATAATCTTATTTTAAAATTGTGCGCATGTCGGCACTATTTAATATAATTTAACTAACATTTTTAGTTTGAAGACAAAAATTGAACCAATCTAAGTATCTAACCCTACTCCTCCCTTATAGTATTTCTATGCCAAATATTATTTTGATTTGAACATAATAAGAAAAAATCTATTTTGTATTGTGATACTTTGAAGGCCCAAACTATCTTGTCCCTCAAAGTTATGGGTATGAGGAGGAAACATGGCAAATGGGCCAAAGTAACCATTTAACATACTTGGGCCATATTGTACTAAAAAGATTGGTTGATGGGCTGAGATGGACAACAAGGTCCACGTTGTTCTAGAGTAAACGGAATAAAACATTACTTTAGTGCGAAAGTCTGCAGAAGTAATCATCACATGGTCATATCAAAGGGATTGGCACGAATCACGATGCATTATTTAATGCCTTGAGAACATTATCCATATTTATTTTCACACTGTGATAATATTTTTATTTAAAAAATTTTGATTTTTATGATATTTATGAGATCTTCAATAGCCAATTGAACAATAGATTTGAATCGCCTAAAAGATAAGGAGGCTTAAAGATTATATTTTAGTTCGTTTTATAAAAGATTATTTACAATAAAATATTTTCATATATTATTTTTATTTGATATTAATAAGATTTTTTATTCAGTTTTTAAAGGATTGAAAAGATGATTAATAATAGAAATAGGTAAAATTTAGTTAGAAAACTTTGAATAAGCATTTCTTCTTTTATTGTGGAAATTTTATTTTTTATTTTTTATTTTAATTTAGTGAACTCTCACAATAATTGAGTGATTTCATTAATTTTTTAAATTTAAATTGGAATGTCGATAACTATTTTATCAAGTTGATGAATAAGCAAAAGACTAATTTACAGTTAGTAGATGATCCTATGTAATTAGGATACAATAATCATGTGTTTTATAATTAGTTATATGTAATTTAGCAATACAATTTTTGTTATTTATATAACTCTGTATAGTCAATTATTGTAAGAGTTCGAGCAAACCCATCAGCCAACTCATTTATTATAAAAATAGTAATTATGATATAAATTATTATTATAATAAAATTATAAATTAATGAAAAAAATATAATTTTCAAATATTTCCAATAATTCAAACTTAAATTTATAAGTCTTAATATAATGTAAATATATAATAGTTCCCAAGCCATTTATTGACGTGAGCCCCAACCGACTTACAAGTTACTACCTTATAAATTGACCAAAAAATAATTTATTTTGGGTTATCTAATCTAATTTTAAATTTGTATATAAAATACAAAATGTTAAATAATTTCCTTAAAATATGCATCAATAAGACCAGTTGAATTTTTTTTTGGGAAAATTAGGGGCGAAGCCAATCTATTAAGAAAAAAAGGTTACAGGTAAAAAATATACAGAAAAAACCAATAGAAGCAAACAATGCTCTAAGCAGAGCCCCCCTGGTTGCCTGAGGATCGCCCAAGGGGAACCAGGATGGGTAATCATCATCCAAAATGACCCATCCAGAAAAAGGGTACTCGAAGGCAGCAATCCAACAACATTGAACGCCACGTGATGAGGAAGGCAGTGAAAAGAAGCTCCAAAATCAACCAGAAACATAAAGAAAGTTCTTAAAATTCAATCCATTTTTCCATCTAGTAATTTTAATAGAAACAACTTTTCAAATGATGATCCGGACAATGGTGGAGCTATTGAAATTGTTCCCAAATTTTCTAGCATTTCTCTTCCTCCATATATAATAAATAGAGCACCAAAAGCAAAAGCAAATCAAAACTAGTCTTTCCAAAAACATAATGATTCCCTTTAGCCAAAAAATCCACAATTTGAAATGGAGCTCAAGCATAGATGACACCTTATGATGCACATCCAAATATCTTATGGAATTTTGAAATGGAGCTCAAGCATAGATGAATGGGAGAGTATGCATATGGGTGAACTTCCAAATATTTGGGTTATGGTTTGACCCAAATGTTTGGAAATTCACCATCTCTTGTGCACTTAGGCTTAGGTCACAATGATTGGTGCGATGTGATTATCTATATGCATATATCCCAGGGTTATAGACTTGATTTGCAATCCTATGTAACTTAGCATCACCTAAGGACAATGATTAAGAATGAGTTTAGTGAAGTTAGGCAAAACCTAGGATTCCTACACACATCCTTTAGGGACTAAACATCAAACATAGTAAACTAGTGACATTGCACCCGATGGTTAAACCACCCCTTGATTTGTCATTAATCCACCTTTAAAAACCATAATCCAAAAATAACCCTTCCATAAGAATAAATTCTAATAATTAATGATAATTCAAACAAATTCCATAAAAATATGAAATCTACACAGCCTGATACACAAACAGTAGATGGTTTGTTAGGACTACTGACTTTAGTTCTAGGCTAGGCCGGTATTCTTTTATGTATGCTTTTTCTGTGTGACATGGTTTTACCTGGAGTTCACTACATGATGGTTGATATAAATTGATGTGACCTTTGTTGTTGATGATTTCTATATATAATTTATGATATGATGTGATGGATGTTAGATTTTTTTAGGTTAAGATGATCTGGACGCTCATAAATTTTTTAACAGGAGACTATACTCATGCATGATTATAAAAACGGGGCTAAATTAAAATTTAACTAACAAATTTTCTGCATATGAAAAAAAAAATTGCTAAGCCCCCTAAAAATAAAAGAGTATGGCCAAGTGATTATGATTGGCTCAAATGTGAGCAAATAAAATTATATAACTGTTTGGAATGGTTTTGGTGATTTTGAATATAACTATTTAGGATAATGTACAGGTTATATTAGAGTCCTTTTTCTTTTTATATATGTATTGTAAATTCCAAAAGTGTTTTGAAAGTTATTAAAAAATTGATGTTTAATATCCAATTTGAAACCCAAAGAGGAAGGAAACATCTTTTAGGGGAGAGTTCCTTTCATTTGGGGATTCAGATTAAGATGATTTGAAATCCAAGGAGAAAAAAAATACCCCTTCGAGGAGGAGTTATTTTCAATTGGATATTCGAACACGATGGATCCAAGGAGCTCAAAGAAAGAAGATGAAGAAATAAAGACTAAAAACATCCCCTTTAAAATATACTTGCGTTAGTTTATAGGATTAGAATCCTTATTATTGTTAGTGTTGTCCGGCCACTTTTAATTTTTGTAGACCCTGAGTTGTAATATTAAGTGGCACTTGCCACATAGACTCTTATATTCATTTGGTTATATATAATTGATGATTTATTTAAATCAATTGAGCAGTAGAAATTACATGCTTCTCTAAGTTTTTTCCTTGCATGTGAGTTTTGATCTAGCTTAGAATATGCATGGAGGCTCGTGAGGATAATGATAAAAATATTTTTAATCATAACTAAATAAAAAATATCAAGCTCATATAGAAATCTAAACTATATCTAAGAAGTAAGTCAAAGAACACCTGAGAGTTCACATAAAACATACATTTCTTATCTCCTTGTTAAGCACCTCCCCACTTGTGGGTCGTGGCAGACTACCTGACCTATGAATGTACAATTTTGTCTACGAGATATTGTGCATCTCTATGAAAAAACTTATTTTCTAAATCATAAAAAATATATCATTTTTTCAAAAAGGTCAAGTAGCATGCATTGCATTAGAAACAAATTAAAAGTTAATAAAAGTTTGATTGTATTTGAGCATAATCACCACTCATAAGTGAAAGGGTTCACTTAAGATTTTCTCTAGATGTCAGCTCCAAATCCTTACAAATTAAATAACAGCCTTACCCATCTATCATAAGACCGGGCACATGATTTAAAAGCGTCTAGATAGTTTAGTTGGCTCCTCAATACAGGCCAGGATAAGACCAGATTTACATGTCACTAGTTAGGTTCGGATAACTATTGTATAGTGCCTAATTTAGACTTAGATTTTGGGCAGACCAAATATCATAAGTCCTCAATATCAAAAATCTAATACCAACATTCTTATAAAATGATAACTAAAATTAAAAAAAAATTAATATAAAATTTAAACCCCAACACATATGATAGATTAAGGTGTTTCTAAATTATTTCAGAATACAAAACACTCCCTACTTCTCGCCCTTCATATCTCACCTATCATATCTCTCCTTGATAATTCAAATGAAATTTTTATCAATATTTTAATCGATATTATTCGTAGGAAGCTTAAAACTTCCTGTGATGTAATTAACTACGAAGGATTGTCTTCGTAAGAGATTTAAGACCCAGAAACAATCAAACCCCATTCTATTTAGCTCCTAAATAGAATTGGAGAAAAATCACTCTCATTGGGAAAATCAAAATCAAGAACGATCATCATCGCCATATTCGAACCTTGAATAATTAAGTGATATTATTTTCCTTGGAGAGATATATCATTTATTAACATGCCTTTGAATATAAAATTAATGACAACACATTTAGATTATCATAATTAAATATTTGATAGAACATCATTTTGATCCTTCGGGGATCATATGTAGTTCATTCTTGAATTTGACTATGATAGTCATGATAAAAACTTATAATTTTGTAATCTGAACCTATTAGAGAATGATATTTCACCACCCAAGGTGATACATTATTCATAATGATGAGTTTAGCTATAAAACTAAAAGAAATTTAAAAGAATTACATTCAAATTTTTTCAAAGAAAATATACTTACAATTGCTTTGCACTTTTTAACAAAAGTTTGCAAACAACAACGATTTTGAAAATGATCTTGTAGATAATGTTGTATAGGGATATATGCCTAAAATTAGATATAGAACTAGTATGATTATTCTTCAAAATTAAAGTAATGTAAATAGCCTTAACACTTCTGAGAAGATATCCTTTTTCAAAAAAAAGATATAGCCACTTTGCATAAATAGGGCCTCAAAATGTGTCAACTAGATTTATAAAAATGGAAGTTAAATCCATCAAGTCTATGAGAGAAAAAGAGGCACCCAAGAAAATAGCAGCTTTAATTTCAATAATTGAGATAGGGTCAGATAGAGTAAAGATAAGTTGAGAAGGGAGAACAGAGCCAGGAGGAAAGCGGGAGATATCGGATAATGGAGGTATTGAGGGATTATACAAATTTTGAAAATGCCAAGTAATGGTGTTCATGGGATTGCCAGAGTTCCCTTTCAAGGCAGCTATGATGGAGGTTCCATTATAGTTCTTCCTCATACGAATTTTAGAGTAAAGAAATTTGAGATCATCCTTATCATTCGTCAACCATTTAGCATTAGCTCTTTGAATAATTCGTGATGAACAAGAAGAGGTAAGATTAGAAATCTTACCATTAAGAGTTTTGAGATAATTATTGAGGTATATATATTAGGATTAGAGTTGAAAATGGAAAGGCAAGCATTTTGATGTATGTGAAGGCACTTTAAAGAAACATCAATAGCAATAGAGGAGGCCCAAGGTTTGGTTTTAATGCTTGCTTCACCCTCTTAAGCTTGTTAAAAAGGTCCATAATCGAATTTCCTTAGCAAGGTCCCATAAAACCATTAAGCAGAATGTCCCAAATACCCATCCAACCTCGTCCAAAAATTCTTGAACTGAAACCGACATAGTTTAGAGTGGGAAATGCCATCTTTTAATACAAGAGGTGAGTGATCTGAGCAGAGAGGGTCCCCAATATAATATAGAGAAGTAGGATAAACATCTAGCCATGCATCATTGACTAAAGCCCTATCAAATTTTTTGTGTATAAGATTGTCAGCTTGCTGATTAAACTTGATGTAGAAGTAGCCAATCGAGACCAGCCCTTTTAACTGAGTGTCAAAAATAAGAGAGCTGAGATCCCCTAACCTACTGTAATGCAAAATTGAGCCTCCCAACTTTTTCATTTTTATATCTGCAACAATTAAAGTCTCCTATAATAGTACAGGGCATGGGAGAGGATGGGGCTATGGCTTGAATTTGTTACCCGAGAAGAGCATGCCTTCGCAAAATTAGAAGCATAAATTATAGATATGAGAAATGAGGAGCAACCAAAAGTGACCAAGCCACTTATCATTTGGGATGAAGTAAAAGGTGTAACCTGCAACTTCGAGGATGGCTATTTAATCCAAATTCTACTATACTAGAAAAATTAAAGTTATTACAATTAGCTTCACTTTCGAAAATAGAATGAGTAACACGAAACCATGGATCGAAGAGGGAGGCAACATGACTTTGATTCTCCAATAATCAGAGCATGTCTAGATTATGTTTCTTAACTTAAAGCTTGCAATTGACCACTTTGTCGGGATTGTTGAAACCCCTTATATTCCCGGAAGCAATAAAGGGAAGTGTCATTGGGATTTGGATGAGGATTTGAGAGGCTTCCTAGGATGCTTGCCTATGGGGTACTTTTATTGAGATGCATTACTTGTAGACAGGGTAGGATTTTCAATGGAGAGCTTAGATATAGTGATGTGAGTTGAAGAGGGATTATCCATATTACTTGCCTCAGTTTGAGAATCTAAAAGTGCATCATATTTATTTGGTAAAATTATGTTTTTTGGGTTATAATAAAAAACTGTGGGAATAATAGTACTCAATTAAGATTGTTTCTTCAGCAAGAGAAGTTAGGTTAGGGATGGATGTGGAGGGAAGGTTTGTTGTGGGAAGATGAACAATAATGGGAGGAAAGTTTGCAAAAGTTGGAGTGGCTGAAGATGTGTTTGTGGAGGAGCTAGGAAGATCAGATGTTTGAGTGCTTTGCAACTTGGAAGGCTAAGCAACATGCTTAAGTAGAGCTTAAGGGTTTGGGGTTCGAACAAATGAAGCCCTACTTTGACTTTTGCCTCAAGCTTGGATACCAGTAGGGATGCAACTCCTACTTCATCAGGAGGGTTGGGTTACTTTGACGAACATGAGTCAGGGGAGTGGACCAAGGAACCACAGAAGACATGGGATCAGAGCCTCCACTCATAATAGATCTTCATATTGATGATTTCATCCTCGATGAAAATAGGAATGTAATACGGGTAGGTGATTTTTTTATTAACCTAGACAAACATCCGAACACAAATCAGCCATAACTTTTTAGCCGTGAGGGCATCAATTGTCAGGTGGATGCCAATTTTACTAGAGATCCAATAAATGCAATCTAAATTCCAACAATAGAGCGAAAGGTTGATAATTTTAAATCAAATTGAGATCGATGTAAAATTTTCCCTTTGAGGCCGAAACCTAGGAGACTACTTTTGAAAGATAAAAGAACTTTCCAAAAAAAAATCATACCTCACCGAACCATGTCATCTCATAATTCAAAGAGAAGAAAATTTTGATGAAAAAAAAATCATCACTCATGTTAGATAATTGAATAGCACCTTAAAGCTTCCAAGCTTTACAAATGGCCGAGAGAACGGCCTCATAATAAAGCCTCCTCCAAATTGAATAACCAGATAGATTCCATTCCTCCCAAGCAACATCCATCTTAGCTTTAGAGAAAACAATGACATCCTCTTGAGCGTGGAGGAACAAAATAAGAAGACCCTCGGAGGCCAAGCTTAAGAGATTAATAATATTTTTTCAATCTAATAACAAGCTATGAAAGACTGTTGAGAATTTAGAAAGAGTGGGGAAATCATGAGACCAGTGAGGGGAGCCCATGGGCATATAAAGGAGAGTTCCCCTCCAACCCAGCCAGAGGAGACGAGCAAGGGAGAGTAAAACAAGGGGAGGGCGGCCAAGGCACACGAAACCCTAACAAACAAGAAGATCATAAATATTAAAACAAGAGGAGGGCGGCTAAGGCACACGAAACCTAACAAACAAGAAGATCATAAATATTCCGACTAAACCAAACTATTACACTGCCTTTTTTCTTTTTTTTACTCTTAAAAGCAGAATCTCCAATCCTCAGTTGACTATTATGAATAAATTCAAAAATTGGAGAACTTTCAATGCACTATCAAAAACTTGCATCCATACAAAATTAACATCAACGGCCCACACCAAAAGACCAGTATCCCCGAAAACACTAAGGCGGTCGCCTTAAACCCAAACACAAAAACATCCCGCTTCTCTCTTTTCTGCCAAATTCCCCATTCTCAAAGCCCCCGTGATTTCCTATTAATATACTCTACAAACTATTAATATGCCCACACAGATTCGTACGATGTGCTGCTCCCCACTTCCTTTCAATCTCATTAAAGAATAGATATCGCCCACCACAATCCCTCTCTTCGGCTACCACACTATCCCCCCTTCTGCCCATTCCTTTCTCCTTTCGCATGCATCATTACCTCATTTAATGCTCGCCGCTTCCATCTCCCCAATGACTCTCCAAAGAAAAAAACGTAATAGTAAAGCTGAACAAATTGCTCCACGGACAACACAACACATTTCTCTTAGATTTAAACGTCTAAGAAACCATTACAAGTACATAATTCATCAGGAAATAAGGAAAACATCGCAGTTTAGCAGAGCAACTATCATAATATTGTCCAACTTTCTCTCGGTCTATCCACCCGTTGAGAGATTGTAAAAGGCATAGATAGAAAGTGAGAGAGAAGGCACACTGCTGCTTTGATCTTCTTCACTAATCATGTCATCAAGAAAGTGAAAGTTGAGCGAGTTTCCCTACTAATTGTTCAGCAGAGTCACGAGAACCATCACGACTAGGCTGGAAGTAGACTGGAAGATACTCGGTTGACGAGCAGGTGAATAGAGATCGTCTGAAATGCTTAACAAGTTCTTCCAAGCCCTGTTCAATCCCAAGTCAACAATCTCGCTATAATTCTGCGTTGTAGGAACAGATTAGTATAATTATTGAAACTTGCCTGAATCTTCGCGTGGGTAATCTCGCAGATCTTGCGAGAGCCAAATGTATTCCATGGCATCATGTGCATGTCTTGATAGAGCCTCTTAGCAGCCACAGAACTTGTGAAGTTGACGAACGCATAACCAAGATTATTACCACTTCTGTTTTCACATAATAAATCAGATAGAGAGATAGATTCTGTAGTCTACTGTAAGATACATAAGATCTCCACTTACATGAAATCCATAGGGAGGTAAAGAAAGTCAAACTCAGAAGATGCAGTATCCGAGCCTACTTCCCTAATCTTCTGGTTCTGAACACGACAATGTTGATCAAGCAAGTCTAACAACTGCTTTCTACTGCTTAAGCAATAACAGCTCTATTAGATTACGTGACAGGGTTTAAAAGGTTAAAAAGCAAAGCGGAAGAAAAACCTGATCTTGTTAGGGATGTTCTTAATCATAACGGTGCTTTTCGCGCCTTCGCAGAATTGCGAGTCATCAGGCGGAGGAAAAGCGGCTTCTTGCGGCGAGTCAAAAGAAGAAGAGGATTTAGGAACCCATAGTTGAGAGTTCCGTTTGATCAGTTGACGGCATCCATATCGGCCTCTAAAACCTCTTATTGAAAAGCGAGAAGAAGACACAGTTCGCATGCTCGGTTCATCCATTGCCTTTGCTTCGATAGGAAACCTCCGTTCTTCTACTCCGCCGAGCTCGTCGACTAATCGAGGTAATGCGCCGCTCACCTCGGCCATTTCGGGTTCAATAATGGTGGTAATGGAGTACTTGGGCGGCGGAATATAGTATGAGAAATTTGGGAAGCAAGAGGGAGAAGGGTAATGGAAGTATATTAAGGAAGGGTGGAAAAAGATAGCGCCTTTGCTAATGCAACCATGGTCGTATCGTTGTGGGATAAAAGCAGGGAAAGTTTGGGGCGGAAGAGGACGACAAGGAGGATAGATAATAGAAAGCTCGTCGACGGCGGCGGTGGCGTTGGGGTAGAAGACTGGTGCGTGGGGGTTCAATACTGTTGCCATCTGGCCAAAATGGAGTGCAACAAGGTTAAGAGGGAACTGCCGGGAAGTAATCAGGCGGGGTACACTGGCTCGTGCATATAAGAGGAACTGATCAGCTCGTGCGTATGAGAATTACTCCAAGTGAGATGAGACAAAATGGACAAGATTGATAGAATGACAGGAGAGAGAACGTGGAGAGGGAGAGAGAGAGAGAGAGAGAGAGAGAGGGATAAGGAGAGGGAGAGGGGGAGGGGACGGAGGGGCAAGGTTGAAACTGTCTAGATAATCATTCATGTCATATGCATTTATTAAGCTTGGATAGTACGAATTATTTTTTTTAATATTTTAATAATAAATCATTTTAATTTTTTATTTTTAATTTTATATTTATATATATATATATATATATATATATATATATATATATATATATATGTATATATGTATATGTATATATGTATATGTATATTAATGATTTTGTAAATTAAAAAAAAACAATTTTTTTTTAGGAAGGAGCATACTACAAATTAAAATTACAAAAAAACATTATTAAAAAAATAAAATATGAACAAATTTGCTAAATTGATTGGCGTAATGTAGATTTGTGAAAAAACGCTAAAATATTTGACAATTTCCACACAAAATCAAACAATTTGCTAAACTTTTTTGAAGTATTCCCCTCATGCTAATGAGATAGAGAGGCAAGAGAGAGAGAGAGGTGGAAGAGAAACGAGGGAGAGAGAGAGACTAAAAGGATTGTGAACAGTCTGATAGAGGTGGTCAAGTCGTGCGTCAATGGAAGTAATCTGTCAGCATACTAATAGTGCCACATAAGCGGAGGCTTGTCATGGCTCTAATCTTTTTAAGATTGTTAGAGGGTTGTTCGATGATGTTAACATGTATAGAAGAGGTTGAGGGAGATCCACAAGCAATGTTTGACCTATTTGAGCTTGTTTGTCAAAGCGTTGCTCGATGATGTAAACCTGTGTGTAAGAAGTCGAATTGAATCCCCTTGGGATTGATTATACCTTGATTAAGAGGGGGTGAATGCCGCGTGTATCCTGAATCGAATGTGAAGAATAGTCTATCTTTAGATAATTACTGCCTTTTTAAGGTTGAGATTATGACCTTTCCTAAGGAGTAGAAGTTCAGCTCGGGGCTGTATGGAGTTTAAGATTCATTTGAAGCCTAAGAAGCTTTATGATAGATTGTTGCTAATAAGATTATTTTTTAACAAGTAAAATATTGGAATGGCCTACTTGATTATAACCATATTTAAAATTGCAGCCAAGGTTGCCCCCTAGTCCAAATCTGCTTCCCATAAAATTTATGCAGCGATGATTGATGGTTGAAATGTGATAGAACAATGTATGCTCACTTTGCGATGAAGTTACCCTTAACATTGAAGGACTTCCCTTGGGCCTAATAATAAGACATGGTAAAGGGACTATCTTGATTCAATCATGCCTAGGATGTTAACGTGAACGACCTTTCAAGATTAGAGCAAAAGTTGCCCCCCAATAAGGAATAATTTATCACAAATGACGCCAAACTGTTGTGGATTTAAAAATTCACGGTGGTAGAGAGATATGGAGTTTAGCGTCCTAGTTTTATACAAAAATCAGCACATAAATATATGAAAAAGAAGGGGTGCGAGAGTCATAATAGACACTAAGATTTTTACATGAAAAATCGTAAAAGGAGGGAAAACCATGGGGCTTGGCCTAGTTAAAATGATTTTACTAGTATTTGTAGTCGATTACAAATGGTGTCCTTCTGTGGGCGGAAGGCATTGACTCAGTTTATCATATATAGCACATTACATAGTTGGGTAGGAAGAATCTAATGATAAGAAAATTGACATGTTTATTTAGTCGTTATGGCTGTATTTGGATAATGGAGATCATAGGGACTGTAATTGTAGGCAACGAGGGTCAGAGGAACTGTAGTTGACATGCGAGGGTGGTCAAGGGGACCGTAGTCGACGGGTGAAGGTAGTCGAAGAGATCGTAGTCGGTGGGCAACAGAGGTCGGAAGAACCATAGTCAACAATCAACGGTGGTCTGAGGGACCGTATTCGACTAGCGATGGTGGTCAGAGGGACCGTACATGGCAGCCTAGCAGAGGACAAATAATGGTTGACTGCGGGAGGAGGTCTAACGGTGGCCAGGTGGTGGTCCGACGAAGGTCGAGTTGAAGTTTGGTGATGATCGGCGGCCGTGTGGAGATATGACGATGGTTGGGTTGAAGTCCGACGGTGGTCGGCGGCTGAGTGGAAGTTTGGCGGCGGTTGGTATATGGGTGGAAGTCTAGTGACGATCGAGCGGAAGTCGAGTAGGGATCAACGACTTCGTGGTAGTCAAGAAGTGGTCGGCAGCCAGGTAGTGGTTCGACGATGGTCGGACAGAAGTTTGACGGCGGTCGACAGATGGGCGATGGTCCAACGATGGTCGAGTGGAAGTCCAACGATTGTCTGCGACTGGGTGGAAGTCCAGTGGCGATCAGTGGCTCGACAACAGTCAACAGAGGTTTACTGGCAATAGGAGTAGGATCTCTTGAAACCTTAGAGCTCTCTTTAATCTATAGCCAAAAGTCTCCTTTCATGTAGAGAGTGGCGGTCTGTGTATAGATTTTTGAAAGTGGCATGCCCGTAAATGTGGAGAAAATCTAGGGGCATATTTGGTGTGCACCATCAGATGGCTCGTATTGATTCCCCCGATCATAAAGTATTTTTCATGTACTTAAATGCCTTAATGATGTCGGAATTCAACGATCTTAGGCTTGTTGGATTCGTCTCGTCGAGGCGCTCAATTCAACTATAAGCATGCCATATTCGGATATCATTTGGATATTCAATTTAGGCTTTGGACATTCTAAATAAGCTTGGGCGTCCGATTTGGACCCATTTGGGCTCGGATTGGACCGCTTTTGGTGTTGTTGAGTTCGTCTCTTCGATACATTTAGTTTGACTATAAGTTTATTGAATTTGGAGTTCACGTGATCCTGAATTTAATTTTGGAATTTTCCAATTTGAATACACCTCAAGATTGCTGCACGATCAAGATGAATTTTTTTGACGTATCAAGGTGTAGGGTGAAACTTGAGGTTTGTCTCTAATAGACACAATAATATCACTAATGTTTTGCAAGTTACTTTTCAATTGCACACCATGGAGTTTTTTCTCATCGCCTAACAATGAATATCATTATGAAATTCAAAATTGATAGATGCCATAAGGAGTATCGTTTAGCATCCAAGCACTACTAATAAATTCAGCTTTTGCAACACTTTTGTTTGATCTGCTGTAGCACCTAAAACACAAAGTTTCTTGTAGCGGTTTAGATAGTAGTGTTGCAGATAGCTTTCCTAACTCTCTTTAAATCGTTATGTTATATACAATTTTTGGTAGCGGTAGCTGCAGCAGCGATTTTTACCCCTGCTATACTATAGAATTGCAGTGGTTTGAACTGTAGCTAAAGGGTGTAACAGGTGAACTAAATATAATGCCGAAAAAATGAACTTTATAATCAAATAACAAAAATCAATAAAACACAATACAAATATAAATTGAGTAAATTTTAACGGTACATAAATCTAATGTTCAATGTATCAAAGAGATAACACAACATAGTTATTACTAATTTTTCCTTAGAGAAATTCTTCATACCCGAAACAAACAGTTCAAAATTTCTAATTTCACTCACATGCTACAATATAACACACCCCTAAAGCTTTTAGAATCAAATTGCATAGTTAAAAACAAAGGTCAGGGATAGTCACCTCATCATATTGATCAGTATAATATGCAAATTATGAAAAGAATTTCTCACAAGGAATAAAGGGAACAGCGACGTGAGGGGAGAAAAAGTTAATTTGAATGCTCTATAGAAACCTTCTCTGAACATGTAAGAAAATGAAGGACCAAAAATAAGTGAATCACCTTACCCCAACATAGAATTCAGAAACAAAAATTACATCTCAAAATTCATCTAGATTTCAGAAAGAAGCAAAGGCAAAAAACTCTCCCTATGGTTAAAATAACCATCCACCTGAAGGTTGCCAATGTAAAAAATAAAGAAATAAGTGCTTGTCCATAACAATGAGAAGGGGCCATCCAGCAAGGGTTGCCAAAACCTATTATCATGATAAGCGGCCATCCAACAAGGTTTGCCTAATCGACCAACAACAGGAAGATGAATGAGGATGTAAATAACTCATCATAGTCTTTCAGTTGCGACTCAAAATATCCATTAAAAACCCTCCAAAAATTAGTTCGATCAAATGAATCATGAGAAGCAACAATCAAAGACACATAATAGACAAGCATAAATAATAGCCCACAGCTGAAAGCATGCATGAGGGAAAAATCTATATCAATTAACTACAATGAATTATATTCCACCGAGAAGGAGCTCTTTAGAATATAGTGACAGGAGAATGTTAATGAATAATTACATACCCGAGGGAGAATTTTGATCAAAGTATCGGGTTGGGTTGACCTCAAACGACTTCCAAAAAAAAGTAGAGAGCACATGCAGTTAATCAGAGGCCAAATCTTGCAAAACTAACAAGCAACTCAAAAGCATGTATGTATATCTTAGAGTTAAGAAAGACAACTCAATCACAATAATCTAATCTATGATATTACATCAGTACGCCATGACCAATCTATGATTTCACTTCGCCTCCCTCAACGAAAGACAATAATGAAGAGAAATTTATTTAAAAGAGAAATCTCACCATAATTACCATGGTTTTGAAAAACGGACCTGACCGGCCAGTTCGACTGGTTCAACCATGAACCGGTCCTATAGCCGGTCATGAACCGGTCCTATAGCCGGTTCGGTCCTCCTGAAAAATTAATCTAATATCAAACCGGTTTGAACCGCCAGTTCAACTGACCCGTTCTTAAGAATCGGCCCATTCAATTAATTTTTAATAATATAATTCCAAAAAATTTATATATTAAATACTAGTTAATCATACCCACATGATTCCATCACCCCATATAGGCTCTTAACCCATGGATACAAGAAAATGTATATAAACAAAACAACATAAAGCTCCTAAATGATGTGAGACTAAACAACTAGTAGTTTCTAGTTTCAACAACGTGTGAATGATGATGCTTCCATGAGAATTTATTGAAAATATTTTGTATATAATATTCAAATAAAAAATAATTATAATAAATTTTAAAGTTCTTAAATATATATTTATTTGAATATTTATAATTATTCAAATAAAAAATAATTGTTTATAATTTTTCAATTTTTAAAACTTCTCTCTAAATGCGAAATTAAATGATATTAAGAAGAATAAAAAATCTAAAAAAAATAATATTGTATGAATTTATAAATATAGTTTTATAATATGAAATTTATATATAATTTATAGATGTAAAATTATACCAAAGTATGTAACATAAATTAGTAATTATTTATATTAAATATTTATATATTTATATATAAACTAAATTTTTATTAAATATAAATTAAAATTGAAGATTTGAGATATTTACATTTAAATTTAAAATTAGTAATTATTTATATTTAAATATATAATATAAATATAATAATCATTTATATTTAATTTCAAAATTATATAATATATTGTATATATATGAATTTTATTTATTTTTTAGCCTCAAAATTCTTAAAATTATGAAAATTTTAAGTTTAAATTTACATCATTATTATATTAATTTTATTAAATTTTTATAATATTATTATTTATTATATCATCCAATACGATCGATCAAATCTTAAATCTTTTATTCTTCCGGTTCATTATCTGATCCAATTTTCACAATCTTAATAATTACATATTTTTTTCAGGAGATGGGTCATCGTTTCTCTAACACAAATTGACCTTTGCATACAATATTCCTTCTCTATCAACTTTAAAAATACAAAATCAAATAATGTTTATTAATATATTTTATAAACTATTTCTGAGATTTAATTTAATCTAAAATATTACAGCAATATAATATTCCTTCTCTATCAACTCTAAAAATATTAACCAAGTTAATTATTTCCCTTCCCTCTAATGAATCCATAATAAGAAGGCGAGACCAAAACAACTCAAAGAAAATCCTTGCATTAAATGAGGAAAATCTAATGATAGCCAGCACAGTTTCTTCAGCCCATTCTATGCCATCTCTTCGCCTCTCTCTCTCCTCTCCAAGTTCTCTCTCCCTGTCAATCTGTCTGTCTTATCGATTATGTACCAACACCCTATATAATGCACAAGCAAGCAGCAGCTTCCATGCCTATAATTGATCCACTGCACTTGCCATCGCATTATTAAGAAAAATTATTATTATATATATTTATATTTTTATAATTGGCTATAAAAAGATTAAATATATTTAAAATACTTTTAAGTAATTTGAATAATAGCAAAATAAATTCATCTAATTATTATTTTTATTTGAATTAAAATAAATATAATATAAACTTCAAAAATAATAATAATTAGTTGTTGGTGACTAGACGTTGATGGCCTATCGTTACGACGGCCGGTGATTGCTAGGGTGTCGATCGTCAATAATTATAGCTGACGGTTGGGGTTCCAACGAGTTATAATGATAATGAATTTATAATGTATTTAAAAGTTCAAATATAAAATTTTTATTTTTAAACATTTCAAAATTGAACTAAATAGTAAATTATTTTACTTAAAATCAAATACTATTTTCTCAAAAATTCATATATATTTAAAATATTTCATATTCATTCTATTTCAAATCACATAACTCTTTAATTAAATAAATATAAAGTAAATATAATATTTCAAAAAATCATTGATGATTTTTTAGGCTTCATTATTATTTCTTAATACACATCAAATCCTCAACAGAACATTTCCTCTCCATATCCCATTCACTGTAGAAAGTATTGCTGGGACATAATTCTTTTCTTGGTTATCATATAAAATATTGTATTCTATTCTTTGTAATGAGAAGAAGAGAATAGGTGATAAACAAGACTATACTGTTGGAGATGAGAGAAGTAAAGGAACAATCAGAAAATAAAAACACCAAAAAAAAAATACAATATAAAAATGAGGAGAAATAATTATGAAGTCACATCACATAAAAAATTTCAATATTAAAATGAGAAGAAATAATTCCAAGTCTTCTTCTCTCTCTGTTCTCTCCTTAGCATCTCTCTAAATTGCTCTCACACAAAAAAACAAAAGAGAAAGGAATAACAACACATCAAGGGATGCCACCTTTAATAAAAATAAGAAAGAAAATTGTCCAATCAGACTCGAAGCAGTGCGGCGTCAGCTTGGAGATTTGCGACGCTCAAACCTCTGATCCCGATTTGTCTATCGATGCTGCGGCGCTCTACTCATAGGAGCAGCACTACATAGCTCGGCGGCATCAAATCTAGAGCATTGCACTGTACCACTCCTCTCTTTGCCACTTCTCCCAGCAAATTCGGTCGTGTTGGGGGCATTCAGATACACAAAATGCTAGACCGTTGTACAAAAAAAATTGAACCGAAGTTGGAGGAGGACATCACACCCCCCAACGAGCACGGCAAATTAAAATGATGTACGAAATAATAATACAATCCAATTGATCATCATAATTAGATTTCCCATAAAACTAACATATACTAATATCCTATATATATATATATATATCCCATCCTTGTTACTCTCAACTCAAATTTATCAAGCAAGATATATACTATTCTATCGATATCTTTATAACTTTATCACAGGAGAGAGAGAGAGAGGCATTTTCATGTAAGTTGACTGGCGATACTCATCTCTTCCTTCCATTTCCATGAAACAGGTCTTAATTAGTACAAAGAAATATATTCTGCAACTGGTTTATATATTATATTGACATATGTTTGGTTATATTTCTGTGAGGAGGCATTGGAAGATGAAAGCGGCGGGCATTAATGAGGAAATGATCGTGCATGAGAAAGCTGGAAGGAAAGAGAATTAGATTATAAAGGAAGAGTGTGGTAATTACGAAGAAAGGGCATTCATTGTGGCTGATTTGTTTACCTGAATGGGAATTCAGAAGCAGGAGAGGAACTGAGGAAGGGAGGATAGAATGGCCTGTTCGGTACAGGCGTGTGCTCTTTCCTATCCTGCGGCCATCGAAGCCATCGCCATCACTGCGAGAAGGCGACTCTGGCTTTGGCTTTGGATGCTTTCCAAAGACTACTTTTTTAAGATAAAAAACAAATTTGTTATTATTATTTTCTTCATTTGTTTAGCATTGGTTTATTTATATTAATGATTGATTAAGCTCAATATATTAAATAAATTCTTATTTTATGTATTAACTTTTGATCAAATGGGTAAAAAGATCTTTGAAAAGATTAAATTACTCTCTTCATCTGAAGGTGAAGCACGGGCAACGAAAAATGAATAAAGCAAAGACTGATTCTTAGTGAAAAATAGTAATGAGAAAAAACAAATCAGTTGCTTTAAAGATTTTTTTTTTGGGATCGGTTGGACTAATTTTGATCTCTTTAGAGGTCTTTTGATTTGCTGAAAGTGGAATAAGGTGCAAAGGAATATAATTATAATATTTTTGAATTATTTGGGTCAGTGTAACAAAAATATAAATAATTATTTTTTTATTTAATTTGAATACAAGGTATACAATCCAATATATTTATGGTTAATGACCACGAGCAATAGCCGCTGGCGAAGGCGATTGGTTGTGGTAACTTATGTGACAACGTTGATTGGTTGACGGCGGGGATGGGAGATGGCGGGGGCAATAGCTGGCAATAGACAAAGGGCAAGAGGTGGTGATGGACGGAGGAGCAATGGTAAAAATAAAAAAAAGTGTATTTTGAACTAGGCCAAATCTAATTATTTCTAAATACATCAAAATTAGCACATAAGTTATCACCGATTATGTAATATTACATCAAAATGAGCACACAAATTATATGATATTATAAAATATTTTAATCTTAGCATAAATTTAAATGCTCTTAAATTCATTTTGATACAAATTAGATCAGCAATTGTCTTCCCATTTTATTTTGGTTGCCAACAGTTGTGGTGCCTTTCTTCTTCTATCCTTTCCATTGTCTTTGGGCTTCCTGCGTTCATTCTTGTAGCGACGGCCCAAAACAAAGTTCTTCGCATTAAAAACACATAAACGGGCTTCATAAATGGGCTGTTAAGATCTGCTCAACCCACCTACTTCATTGTGAACAGAGAAATTGTTTTTTTAATCAAATCTTCCTAATTTCATACATTGTTATTTTAACTTCCCTTATATTTCACATGAGAGGAACCCAAGTAGGAAGATGATTAAGGACTTTGAGGAGCACACGAGACTTTATTGGGATAACGGAAAAGAATTTTGAGCAGTATGGAGTTTCAAAGGTAGATTTAGGTAAGATTATAGAATTTTTTTAGTATATAGGCTAATTAAAATTTATTTTAATTGCCTACCATGGTTGCATTTTAAGCCTTAAACCCCAAGAATATTGTTAATTAAGGTTCTCACTATGTGTTGGATTGATGATTGGATGTTTAATTTATAATTAGGAGTTTAGATGAGGGTTATGTTAAACCAAATTAAGATCACATGATTCTATCATTGCAAGCCAATTTGATGCATACAATTTATCAATAATAGATGACCAACTAGTCAAATTGTCCATAGAGTCTGATTAGCAAGCACAAGCTTACCTCCTATTAAATATTTTGATTATACTCGGGGTGGCAACATATATCCCTTCAAAGTGATGCCCTACTTTTTGTTCGGATTAAAAAAAGTAAAGGGGGCAAATATGACCGATGGTGACTCAAAAGTTCAAGGATATGACAATCAAAGATATATATAACACATTAGGCTCGACCTACCTGAGATATCTTAGGCATAATTAATGGCATTGCCAATTTGATTGTCCAAGATGAGATTAGACTCACTCAAGGTGTAGTTACCATGAGACATATTAGGAGAGGTTTTGGTAGTCACACTGTTTGTATGATAAGATTTAGTTGAGTTATGACATGATTATGTAACATGAAATATAATTATAAAAATATTAAATTTTATTATTCATTGGCATCCCTATAGTTATTGATTTAAGGACAAATATTATCACAACCGAACCCAATCATGACATGTTCTATCATGTTTAGCAATGACAGACAAATCTAAAGATCTAGTTTTGGAATGTTCACTACAGGAAAATCACTAATTACCAGCGAAATTTCCAGCGGATTTCCCGGCGTATTTTTGACAAAATATTAAAAAATATTTCAGACAAATTTTCAAGCAGATTTTCCGACGAATTCTAAAAATATCATTTATTCCTAATTTAGTCAAAAGAGGAAAGAGTTTTTGAATGCAAGGGACTCGCAATACATCCAGAGTTAACAAAGAAATTCACATGATGTTCAACTCAAACCCAACTCCAAGCACGTATGCGCATAGTAATTGGCAATATATAATGGCCTTATTTTTGTACTAGTACTTCACTATAATCCACTTTAATGTTGATGTTTTATTCAACAAACTATTTCAGAACTAGCTAATTAATTATATTTCTATTACTCGCTACTAATTTCTTACTAATTATTAAAATCCTAGTCAATTTCTATAATTTATTACTTTTTAATTATACTTAAATAAAATTTAATAAATCATATGTTCTATTAATTTTGATTATTACATATGATTGATCTACTACTTTTGAATTATATTTAAATATAAATTAATAAAGTCTAGTAGATACTAAATATTATTTAAAATATTATTGAATATTAAACATTATAAAGTATTAGATATTAATTTGAGTACATACATTATTAATTTAATTTCATATTATTAAATTCATATGATGTTAATTTAATATTTATTAAATTATATCAATTTTAAAATTTAAAAAAATATTATTCGAATATGTCAATTTTAATAATATTTAAAACTATATTATTTTAAATTTGCGATAATAACTTCTACAAAAACACTATAATTTATATACTAATATATAAATTTTCTTATAAAAGTTTATCAACTTCTTAATTATAAACTAAAAAACTCAAATATCATATATTTAAATAAAATTATATTCAATATTAAATATAATCAATCAATATAACTTATAATAAATCAAAAAAGAATATAAGAAAACACATTGATTCAATGTTTAAAGGGCTTATTTTGTGTTGAATTTTTTTTATTTTTATTTTGGCAAGTATTATATTTTCTGAATTTAGATTAACTTATTTTTTAATATTTGACTTTTTCAAAATAATTCTATCATTTATCTAATTTATTTTTTACTCATACATACATCATTTATCTAATACAATTCAAAATACTTCATTTTGTAAATCTTTAATTTTATATGATTTCATAATATATATAATTATAAAATTAACTTAAACTTATATAAAAAAATACTTAAAATAAATTTATTAATCACAATTATAAAATCTATATTTAATATACTTTAATTGATATATTTTATTAACTATATACTTGTAAATATTATTAAATTTGATATGATAATATAATATTTATTTTATTATTAAAATTGATATAATTTAATAATATTTAATTTAATAACATATTTGATATATTTAATAATATATAATATTAAATTTATTCAATAATATATCTAATATCAAATTTATTTAGTTAAATTTATTTAATATATAATAAATTTTATAATATTAGAAAAGCCAAAATGCAATAGCTGAAACAGTTTTTAACAGTAAAGTGCATTGGGTTATGAATATCTGCATTGATTGAATAAAAAAATTTTGTTTCATGAAGAAAACTTGAACCAAGTTCGTGTTTTATGAAGAAAACACAAAAGCATTTTGCATTTTTTTCTAAAACCCAACTCTACTTCACGTTTTCTTGAAAATGTTTTTATATAGCATTTTTGATCATTTTTAAATTTATTTAATAACACGTTCCTTCTCCTAAATACTTCGTCAAATATGATCCTTCTAAAAATTTGTTCGGGAGAAAACAATGATAATAAAATAACATAAAAGTTAACTTTTTTAAAGAAAAATAATTATTGTTAATTAAAATAATAATTAAAAAAAGAGATACTTAAGCCAACAAAAGAACCCAAAAAAAGGATTCAGAGAGGGCAAATTTAGTCATAATTATTTTCTTATTTAGATACATCATCTAAATTTCTAAGATGTGAATTTAGACTATTTTTGCATGTTTATTTTACAGAATTTTATCATATTTTATTTGACAGTAATGTTTATGTTACACAAATTTTTATAATTAGATCACCTGCAATGTGATAAATAAAAAAAAAATTAAGGGGGATTTGCATACATACATATCACTTTATTTTATACTATTTATATATCCAATACTCAAAATATTAATATTACATGCCTACTATCCATAACATAAATATGAGTGCATATAATAAAATATTGAAGTTTATAAGGTGGTACAAGTGGTAAGAATGAAATATAGGAGCGATATATTTGATATTATGGACGGTAGACATATAATATTAATATTTGAGTGTTATATATATATATATATATGTGTGTAAATAGCATAAAATAAAATGAAATGTATGTAAATCCCCAAAATTTAAATATAAATTTCTCTTATGGAAAGAAACATATGAAGGCTTTAATAATTTTCATAAATGAATAATCTAATGAACCTCCAAAAAAAAATCAGATTAAAAGTCAAATCAATCAATCATTCATAACTAGGAAAAAAATGGAAAATAAATGTCCTAAATAATAAATAATAAATAAATACGAGCAAGAAAGCCATGAATGCCGGAAGAATAAGTGATTATAAAAAATGGAAGGACTGACTCCTTCAGCTGCTTCTGCAACTTCTCGGGATTTGTAATCTAAACGAACAATTGCGCACTTGCCATGCATGACTGAATACAATTTTTCAGCTGTTTAAAATAATTAATATGCTCCAAACGATTCAAGGGGCAATTATATATGCATGGTGCAATTAACTAATAATAATTATCAACTGTAAATAAATACTGATACAGCGATTTTCAGCAGATAATATTGAATAGATAGCAACTGATTACTGATGATATTTGAAGCAGATCGCTATTGAAGATAATGTTCAGCCAAACAAACAAAAATACTATGTTCCTTTGATTCATCATATCCCTGCAATTTGCTCTCTTCCCTTTGCTGCAGTTGCTTTCTGAACTTTAAAAAAAATTACAGTTAGTAGAAGATGATAGAACACAAGAGAAGATATATAGAACGCAATGTTCTATCTAAAAAGGAAAACAAGAATACAACATATATAATTTATAATTTTAATTTTAATCCTTCATGCTAGGGCTTGATTTGGGACGGTTTTTTAGTGCTTTTAAAGCATCTTTTCAGTTAAAAAATTAAAATTTTTCACTAAAAAACTGCTCTAAAAAGGTAAGAAAACCGTCACAAACAAGAAAAATTATTAGGTGCGGACACCGGACGTAGCTCTACGTCCGGACTCCACTAGAACGGCGCCACGTATTTAGCACGTGTTATGACAACTTCCGCTTGGCCCGACGACCCGACCCGGATTGGACGCGAAAAATTAAAAAAACCTGCCCTTTTTTGACTAATTCCTAGGTAATACTGAGTATTTTTTCGATAATACCAAGTAATACTGAGTAATTTTTGGTAATACCGAGTAATTTTTGGTAATACTGAGTAATTCCTAGGTAATACCGAGTAATACCTAGGTAATACCGAGTAATACCTAGGTACTGAGTAATTCCTAGGTAATACTGAGTAATACCTAGGTAATACCGAGTAATACCTAGGTACTGAGTAATACCTAGGTAATACCGAGTAATACCTAGGTAATACCGAGTAATTCTTCGGTAATACCTAGTAATTCCTAGGTAATACCGAGTAATACCTAGGTAATTCATATGTAATACCGAGTAATTCTTTGGTAATACCGGAGTAATTCTTCAGTAATACCGCACGTGCATCATTTGAACTTCTCGGCGAAACGGGTCGCCGGGTCTTCGGGTCGCTACGTGGCGCTATTCTAGTGGAGTCCGGACCTAGAGCTACGTCCGGTGTCCGCACCTAATAATTTTTCCACAAACAAACCTATGTCACCCTCTTAAACTTAAATTGGTACACATACAATAGTTTATATATATATATATATATAGTCTTCTTTCTATTTTTTTAATGTTGTGTATAAATAAGCTTACAAACAATTTTAGTCTTAGTTATTCAATATTTTAAAAAAAATTCTCATCACTAAAAATATTTCTTAAAATTAAATTAAAAGTGTTTTCTCTTTACAATAGCAATGCATAATCTTTGAGGATGGTAACAGAAAATCTCACCTTAGCAATTTCAGACAGTACTAAAATATTATTAGTAAAGAAGAATTTCAAAGATATTTTTAGTGATTAAATCTTGTATTTATTTGTTACTGCTTTCAATTAAATAACAAAATCAAATGAGTTAGTTTTATACACATATTTTCTACAACCAAAGGGAATTTAAAGAAAGTTCTTATCTCAACTCATGATTATTGTCCAGCGATTAACTTAAAAATAAAAAAATTTCCCCCCACTAGCCGTAGAGCCAGCCTCCATGCATCTCTCTAGCTGCCAACTTCTCCTCTTGCACCCTCCCGGCTGCTGGTCCACTCTGCCGAACACTGCACCTCCTCCCTCTATCATACTGCTCCTTAATAGCCTCCACTCTCGATCCTCTCAGTGGACAGTAGAACAACATTAAAAGAACTCCATTGCTTAATTTCCTTTAAAGGTAAAACAGTTCTTACCGTTCCCGAGAACACAAGCACTAAGCTTATTGAACTACGAAGATTTTCTTTGGTTTGCAAGCTTATGCATGGTCATCCCAATCTTACTTCTGTCAGAAGTTAATAAGAATATAGCAATCTAAGTGAAAATTTGTTATTCTCATTACTTCACTCAAGCCGTGATCTCATCAAAGATTTCATTACTTGTTTCGCTTGCAGATCCATCCTCTGGTGGTTTAATTTCTTATTAGGATGTTAAGATGGTCACTGGAGTTTAACCTAACTAATGAATCTCATACTGAGCTAATCATGATGGCATTTATCCATTTCATACCGCATCTCTATGATAAAGCGATCTTATTTTCAGATCATTGCGTCTGGATGTTCCAACAGCATCCTTATATGTCTTTTTTTGGCACAGACATTGGTGGAAGTTGATGTTTCTATGGTCTTTACAGATAAATTCTAGATTGACATGGTGTAAATTGGCTATTCGCTGAACGAGGTGTCTGAGAAGGTGTCAGTCATTGCAATTATTGGCATATCCTAAGCCATAACATTACGTAGTGTAGAAAAGCTGCTTAGTTCTAGGTGTATTGGTATCTTTAGAATTTCTAGTAAATGTTGATCTTATAAGTCTTCATCAGGACAACCTTGCCGCTTGTCCTCTAAGTAATACTTCATTGTTGCATGTAGCTCTTAACATGGAGGCTCATCTGGATTCATCTCTTTTGGACTCTCTTCCTTCTTTTGCTGTTAATGTGGAGGCTTCCATGCAACTTGCATTGTTAGTATTTTCACCATTAGATGCTTACCCTAATGACAGACAACATTGGGAAGCAATCCTCTAGTCATACTTGTGAGTATGTGGTTTCGTTTGGGACGACTTTTTTATTGTTTGTTAAAGCAATTTTTTAGTAAAAAATTAAATTTTTTTACTAAACAAACACTTTAAAAAACAGTAATAAAGTAGTTCCAAACAAAACTTAAATGTAGACCAACTCTGAGAATATCAAATCAGATGGATGAACTCTTTTAGAATGAGAATTTCTTTTTACTTCTTCGCATAATTGGGATGAAAGAAGTAAGATCTTCTACTAAGAAATTATCAACTATGATCCATCCGAATGGAAGACAGATTAGATCCAAAGAACTTCTTTGTTGTTTCTTAGTACTTTCAATTAATCTTTTTAGCCAACTCTTATTTTCTTTGGCACTAACACAATGCCTTACCTTATAATTCCATTTTAAGTAATAATATTTCATTTTTGGTAATCATAAGTGATTACTCAATTTAAACTCAAATCCAAATTAATTACATTACTATCAATATAAAATCATATCCAATAAAAGACTAATTAAATTAAAAAAAAAATTGATCTTCCCTCACCTAAAAATCCCAAATCAGTGAGAGATTCCCCTGCAATGCTGACTAAATCGGATCCGCTCAGCTTTCAATTAAGGCTTCGGCTGTTGTTGAGGAAAGAACAGTGTTCCTGCCATGAAAGCCCCAACAGGATTCGGATATATTGATGAAGTATCAGTAACCAAATCGCCGGCAGCCGCCGTCGTATTCCCCATAATAACTCCAGTCCCAAACCCACCGGCGGCGCTTGACGAAGACTCGCCGGAGTGGAGCATTTGGCGCTCCGCTGAGGAAAACTGAGGGCCTTGATCATATAATAAACCCTTGAATACATGTCCTCTTATACTAACCGCCGTCTGATACGCAAGCTGCTCCTCCGCCTCATCCATTTGTTGTACCCTCACGCATCGAAATACTGCCGGTAAGCACACTTCCGCCGGAAAAATCACATCTTGATCTATCACCGCTCTTCTGGAGCTCTCTCCGGCAGCGAACCTCTGATTTCTGTCTCGGCGTTTGGCGGCTGGAACCCATGTGCTTTTGACGTGTGTTTGGCAATGAAAGCCGCGGTTTTTACAGCAAGTGCGGCATCGCATGTGAGAACAATCTTTTCTCGCTTGGTTTCCGCAGTCTTGGCAGCTTATTCCTTCTCTGTTATCGCTGGCGAGCCCATCACCGCCGCCGAAGGCGAGCAGAGAGCCCGTCGGTACTGAGAAAAGTTGCTCTTGCTGTTTCCATATGTTTTGGCCGCCACGGCTGGTTCTGTTGTAAAGGAAGTGGCTTTCTTCTTCGCCTCCTCGTTGGTTGCCGTGGCCGAAGCCGCCGTCGTCACCTTCGCCACCTAGAGAGAAGCCTGCCATTGTTCGTTTGTGTTTGCCTCCTCCTCCGATTCCATAGCCTCTGCTTTACTTGAAAGTGGATCGCATAAACCTCCGCTTGCTTCTTGGAGAAAGCATGGAGCAGAAGAAGAGAGAAAGTGAATGGAATACGTTAAAGGCTTTTCTCCCTTTTATTAAGCTTTTCGCTGTTTTGTTTTGTTGTTGGCAAAGGTGACATAAAAAAAATAAAAATTTGTGGAGAAGAAACGATTTTTTCTCCAGTTGTTAAGTAACATAGGTAAGTTGAGATTTTTCTTTTTTTTTTTATTTTTTAATATGTGACCTAACATGAAGGGGGGGTTTATATTTGAGGAAGAAAACTCTCGTCCCATGAATTTCTTTCACGTCATCACAAGGGAACAAGCAATTAAGCATATGGCACATTCAATAAAGAATATTTAAATCAACCACTTTTGCCAAAACTACTTTATTTATGAAAAGCGATTGAACAATTACTCAAACTATTTTACTAACAACAGCCTAATTATTACAGAAACTTTCTGATAACAACTATTTTTAACAAGCAATTGCTGTTAACCTGTAAAGTAGAGATCTAAGGTCTTAAAAAATAAAAACAGAAATTAAAAAAAAAACTTTTAATCTGTTTTATGAACAGCTCTTTATCATTGTGCTGCAACGGGATATGTTCTTCTTCTCTATTATCTATTTGGTCTGAGTAATAATCTTCCTTCCTTAGCCTCTTTAGTTTTTTTGATCTCTTCTGCGAGGAAGCAGCAACAAGGAAAGCAGGAGGAGAAGCTCTGTAGCTTTGTCTTTCAGACTTTTTTTTTTTCGGTTTTTCAGACTTTAGGGTTCGATCCTTTTGGCCTGTGACTTTGCAGCGGAGATTATTTAAGATACCGCAATGGAGTCTGAACCATCGCTGCTACAACATGAATTTTATTTAAATTTTTTTAGTATTTTATTCAAAGCATTTCAGCTCTCTATGATCATATTAATTAATAAAAAATATATTTTTATATGGAATTTTTAGTGAAGAAATCGTTTTCTGCTATTTTTTTTTTATAAATATTTTATTCTGCCAAATTTTAAGTAGAAAAATTTTAATATCAATTTTCTACGAAACTAATAAGTAAATGGATTTATTAATTAAATTCTAATAAAATATTAAAATTTTGGGAAAAACATTAATGCAAGTGGTCAACAATAATAATTTTGATATTTTATTTGAAGATAAAAAAAAAATTAATTACCAGCAAACATTTTCACAAAAGAAAAATAAGAATTTAAAATACTGTTATTTTTCTATTTTCAGAATTTTTTTGTTTTGATGGTTAAATTTTTACATGCTTCAATGTCTAATGGGAGAAAATGATTATATTTTTGCATTGCATAAAATTCTACACAGAGACAAATACTAATATAATCTAAGAGTAGCTTATAAGAGATTAAAAGTTTTTCACTAAAAATTTTAAGAATGGAAAAATCGCGGGGTTTAATTGTTATGTGTGGAATTTAATTGTGTTGATCAATCAGCTTGTTTTGTTGCATCGAATCACAAATTTTTCTTGCTCGCTGGGGGGTGCAGGGGGTTTATCACCTGCTTGAGTTCAAGTGCTTCGCACTCAAAATTTTTTTTCTTCTTCTGTACAACGACCCAGCGTTGTGTGCCCGATCGCCCCATTATTGAACGACAGAGAGCAGAGCATCGTAGCAGTCCAAATATCACGCCACAACGCTGCAAGACAGAGGCTTGAGTGCCGCAGTATCCCAACCAGCGCCACAACGCTGCGAGACGGATTGAATAGTTATTTTTCTCATTTTTCTCAAGGGTTGTATCCCTTTGTGGATACAACTCGCTTTCTTTTATATTTTTTATTAGGACAAAAGTGAGAACAGTATATGTGAGAAGAGAAGCAATGAGAGAGCGAGAGAAGAATTCTGCACTTATTTCTCTTAATTTTCATTGTGGATTTCTTAGTGTAATGTGGCTCCGTGATTTTTTTTTATATTTTGGATTTTTCCACGTTAAATCCTGATGTTATTTTTTTCTGTTGTTTTTACTTTCTTCCTTGTTTCTTCATTGTGGTGTTCACTCCTCCTCATCTCCCCAACATTAATTACCAAAAGCTTTGTTTGGGCCGACTTTTTTCCGTTTTCTAAAGCAGCTTCTTAATACAAAATTTTCTTGTTCAACCTAATACAAAAATTTCTTGTTCAAAAAATTTATGTACTAAAAAGCTGTTTTATCAAGCAATAAGAAAGCTATTTCAAACGAAGCCTAAGTTGAAATAATTATACTAATATGAATCGTAGGCTAGAAATAATGTATTTCCATATAATTGATGAAAATATATATTAATATAATATACTAAATATGATCTTTCAAAGGTAATTTGCATGATAGAAGTAGAAGAGCTTGAGGGGTTAGAACGTCATCAAGAGATCATCGATGATAATTCATTTGTTCTCCTAATAAAAAGGATGAGCATCAATCTTAATAGATATAATGAGCATCTTTCGAAGGCTAATCATAAAATTTTATGTATCATGATTTTTTATTTGTCAAAAAAAGTTAGTAAGAGATAATTTGATTATTGAAAAAATGAACAAATATCACATAGTATTTAGCTTTTCTCTTTACATTTTAGTTTATGGCTTAAGATATATAAAATTTACTATAATAACACAATGAACAAATCAAAGCTCTCCACTGAGCCACTGAGCCACAGTGCCACAGTGCCAACAATTTTATCATTTAAGTGGTGGAGAATTAAGAATAGAATGAATGGAGGAGCTGAAATGTTGGATGAATAATGTCTGAGATTCCATTTCAAGGAGTTCTTTGTCTTCGGCGTCTCGAGCCCTGTGCCCCTTCTTCTTGTTGACTCTCTCTCTCTCTCTCTCTATATTTTTTAAGGGAATATATATATATATATATATATATATATATTATTGTATTATATTAATCTTAAAGGCTGTATTGATTATATAAACAATATTATTTTTCTAAATTTTTATAACATTTTTAGGTGTTTTTATTATTTTCTGTTATTTTTCATTTTAATTATTGTATTTTGTTTAATAATAAATAATATCACTTATTCTTAATGTATTGGAGAATTAAGTTATGTAGAGCCATATAGGATTCAAGGCTGAGTAAAGTTTACATTATATATGTGAGTGCAACATCAAGCAAAATCTCAATGATTTCTCATTTTCTTGGAAGAAAATAATTACTCATTTGAATTTTTTATATATATTAAATTAATAATTTGACACTTAAATATATTTTATTATTATTTTATAAAAGCGAATTTACATACATACCACTTTATATCATGTTATTTATATATCTAACACCTAAAATTCTAATATTTCATGTCTACTACTCATAGACAATTTTAATATCAAATATGCTACTCCTATATTTTATTCCTACCACCCTATAAACTTTAATATTTCATTTCTTGCACTCATATTTGATCTATGGTTGATAGACCTGAAATTTTAAAATTTTGAGTATTAGATACGTAAATAACATGATATAAAGTGGTATGCCTGTAAATCTCCCTTGCAAAAAATATACTTCTGTGCAAAAGGGAAGGGAGAAGATGAACATGTGAAGGAGATTGAGACCCCATTTGTCTTGAAAGTTATCACATGCATGCCGACGATTGTTGCATCTCTTAGCTTTATTTTGTCCTATTTTATACGAGAAATTATTGGTTCTCGTTACTGTTCACTTTTATAGTAGCTTTCTCTCTCCATCGCTTAGTCTATCTGCTTTCTCTATCACTTATCTGACGTCTCTGTTGATGTTGCTTAGGCACTATGTTTGCTAAAGGAAACAAAAAGGGTGTGAATTCTATGTAGTTACTGTGCTAACTGCATAGTTATTATCATGGTCATTCTATGAGTAAGGTTTCGTTTGGGATGATTTTTTTATTGGTTTTTAAAATAGTTTTTGAGTATAAAATTTTTTTGAATCATAAATTTTTGTATTAAAAAGTTGATTTAGAAAGCAATAAGAAAGCTGTCCCAAACGAATTCTAAATTGAATTCAGTATTGTGGAAAATGAGAAATGTCTATGAAGTATTTAGTCCTTTATTCTTTCTTTCTTTCTTTTTTTTATCCTAGAGGATTTGGTAGGCTTTTGGATGAAGTCAGAATTTTTTCTAACGATGACATAAATTAATTTTTTAGACTTTCAGCTTTTTTTTATAGGAGCTTGAGATCAATAATGAAAGTTTTAAAAGATTTTTTGTTTTAATTTATTATTTTATAAGGATGAAATATAAAATGTTAAAAAACTTATAATTTATAAGGTCTAATTTTTATATTCTAAAAGAGTTGAATGATTACTTATTTATTAATACAATTAAATATTTTTATAAAATATCATTTATTCAATGATCTCCAGTTTTATTTTTAGTTAGATTTTTAATAATAATCATATCAATAGAAAAATTCTTTAAATTTATATTATATTTATCTTAAAATAAATATTAAATTTTTTAATATATCGAAATAAAATTTTGAGTATAATATTGGAACACAGTTTATTTTATTTTCATATAAAAGTTAAAGTTATAATGAGATGAATGAAAAAAATAAAAGTTATTAAGTACTAGGCTTCTATTTTAATAAATAATAAATAATAAAAATTTTAAAATGAAAAATAATTATTAAATTTGGGTCGCTCGATCTTCATTTCTGCTCATGTGGATGGAGAATGTGCACTATATTTCTGAGCCCATCCCCTCATTGTCTTTAGTGGCCTTTCGTTTTGAGAAAATTTCTCTCTTTTCTTCACGTGTTATAGCTTCTTGTAGTTTGTTGGCAGGGGTGGAACCGGGAACAGCACAGGGTATTCTGTGTGGTCATCCGACGGCGTCCAGAGATAAATAAGGAAACATCATATCATTTTTTTGCTGTGTATCAATGCTATGTACCGCTGTGTATCGGGTGACGTGACGCATCCTGATTCGCCTCTGGACCGTCTGATGACCGCATATAGAATAATTTCTCCATAGGGTGGGTAATTGCCCACTTTAAAATCTTTTTTTTTTCATAAAAGAATGAGCATTTTAACTATTTTACCCACCTTCAATAAATGCAATTGTCCGAATTCTAAGAAAAAAAATTCCTTTTATCTATTTCATACATAAAATTATGCACTTCACAATCCTGTTTTGTCTGCAACTATATAAAATTCTTGATATATTTGAAAGTTGATTTTGTGTTCTATTTTTTATTAAGGCTCTACATATATTGTACGCAAAACTATAGGATTTACATATTAATATATAAACTACGTATATACAGTATTTATATAATATAGCGGCCCGTTAACTTTTATTAATGGTCTTGCCTTGACGCCCAAGAGAAAATCGTAACAAGTTCTCCGTCGGTGTATCTCGATTTGGTTTTCCTAATTAAAATTTGTTGTTTAATTAATTAAAACGGGTGAGATTTGATTAACTAATGATAAACAAAAGTTGGTGCATGTGATTCTTCTCAAGATATATGTAGTTTGTAGGCTAAGGGTCATCTTAATTATTTAATTAAGGTATTAATTAAGCAACTTTTAAGAAAATTATGAAGTTTCAATTTACTAATAAACTAATTGTAGCACTATAACTCTATGAATGGAATCTTCTTAGTTACATTATTATATAAATCATTAATGTTACATTACTATTGAAAAAAAAAATTGCATTTTGATTATTGATGTTACTCTGATTAATTAATAAAGGTATTGCTTGAAACCATACAACATGTTCCTCACCAAAAATCTCCATTGTCGGAAGCTGGTCCTCACCAAGCCATCATAGTGTTAGAGGAAATTACTAACATTTATTACTTATTAGAATATTCATGATAATAGAAATAATATATATATATATATATATATATATATATATATATATATATATATATCTTTATTTTAAAAGAAGATTCAGTAGACACATAAATAAATTAGGAGAATGCAAAAAATATTAGGGTTTTGATATGAAAAATCCAAGAAAGAAAGGAAGCACAAAGTTAGGCCAAGTTGAAATGATTCCATTAGGTCATAAGCATTTGGTTTAAAAAAAAGTTCTTGTTTGCCAAATTGAAGGAGGGATAATAATTGTATGGGTTGTTGGGTTGGCTTCTTATGCCTTGAAAAATATTGCTGAGGCAGTAAGATTTGAGAGGCATTTGGATGATTGCTACTAGATGATAGTGGTCTGATGTTAGTCCAAGTACAGTGGTTAGGCAATAGTGATCTAATAATATTGACAGTCCGACAATAGTGTTTGAGTTGTGATGGCTTGTTGACAATGGTCTGCCAACGGTAGTGGTTAGATGATGAAAGTCAAGCGGTGGTGGTTTGATAACAGAGGTTTGATAATGGCAGTCAGGCGGCATTGGTTTTGATGGTAGTGGCTCGATGATGAAGGTACGACAATAGTGGTCCAACGACAAAGGTCTGGTACAGTGGTCCAATGGTGAAGTTATAACTGTAGTGGTCAGATAGTTATGGCCCCACGGTGGTGGTGTAGTGGCGATGGCCTTATAATAGAGGTCTAGCGATGAATGGTCCAACAATGGAGATCTGGTAGCGGCAAGCTAGTGATGGCAGTTGGGTGATAAGGGTCAAACAATTATGGTTTGACAATGTTGGTTCGGCTGAGATGGCTCAATGATGGTTTGATTGCAATACTCATATGGTGTTGACCCATTTGCATGAGTCAAGTGATGATGGACCAACAACAAAGGTTGAGCATCAGTTCGATATATATATATATATATATATATATATATATATATATATAATTGAAGTAGCATTCCTTGTAAATATAACAAAAATTTAAAACATTACATCTAATGGTCCTGAGAGATCCCCTTGACCATAAGGTATCTTATGAATATTTCAATATGTAGGCAATGTCGGAATTAAGTAATTTTGGCTTGTTATATTAATCTCGTAAAGACGTACATTTTGACTATAAGTATACAAGATTTGAATATCATTTAATCCTTCAATTAATATCATGAAATTTTTCATTGTACTTCAAGTGTTGATCTATGCTTATTTGGACTCGATCGAACCACATCTAGTGTCGTTGGATTCATCACATCAAGTTTTTCAATTCGGCTAGAAATTTACTGGCATTAAACTTCGGATGTAAGTTTCAAATTCTAATACGTATCCTCAAGTGAATTTTTTGATATATATCGACGCTCAATATTTTTCTCAGTATTTATTATAATACTAAAAAGATGATTCAATAAGTGTTAATACATCATTCTATTTTTATTCAGTCATACAATTACATATATTTGTGCTTACCATGCAAAGATTAATGAAAGGAAGAATGATATTTGGAGAGTTCTCTTATATTAAAATTGAGATGGTGTGCTATCTTTTAAATAATAATAACAATAATAGCATAATATTTTAAGGCAAGCTATTTATGAAAGGAAGAATTTCCATGAAATAATTATTCCTTATCAAATGTAATAATGTATAAAAAATTATTTGCATGTTCCCCATAAAAAAAAATTGTTGACCTTTGCCCCATAAAAAAAAAACTATCATGTCAATAATGTATGAGAACTTTTCCTTCTTAAATTTTGTAAGGCCAATTATTTGCATGTGCAGCTTTCCATGTTTTTTTTAATTGTTGCAACTTTTTGATTATTTAAAAATTTAGAATATTTAAGTGGATAATGAAAAGTTATATATCAAATTTCATAAAAAAAATGAGAATAGGTTTCAGGCCAGTTGATCGACGGAAAAAAATTCTTCCCGATCTCGTCTGCTCTTGAATCTTCTTATATAATGGCAGATCCCACTATACCCATCATAAAAAAAATTCAATGTAGAAGAGGGATAATTTTGAAATTTTGCCCCCTCCCCCTCTCAAAAATAAAATTTTACCCTAATATAACCCATTTCGCATTATTTGACCATCAATTTAGGCCGGTTGATAGAGATAAAACAGCAATTTTATGTAAATTCATTTTTATTTTTATATAATATAAATTATATAATGAATGCATATAATATAATTATATATATATATAATTTTTAGTATTTAAATTTTTATATAATAAATTTGCCCAAAATAAGGTTGAATCCGCCTCTGCTCCTAATATGTGAAAAAAAAATCATAAAAATAATAATATAAAGATATAAATAAAACTTTTAAATATTTTCATCAAAAGAATCTGATTAGAGAAATACTAATTTAATCAGGAAATTTCACCTTTATATTAATTGAATATAAGCAATACTAATTTATAATACAATTCAAATTAATTTTTTAATAAAATTACTCATTATTATACTACTAAGCAATTATTGATACTACTGCTATGAACAAATAATATGAATAAAAACATAAAATAAAATAAAGTATTCCAATAATATGAATGTCTTACAACAATAATTATTGTAGATTCCTATCATAAATATAAAATATGTATAGTTTACTAACATTTTACATCCCCTTTGCAATAACAACACATTCATTTAGGGGCTTTATTGCTAGCTACATCAATATAAATGATTGCATGTACTTGTTGAACGAAGCAGAAGTTGTCAAAGGAAACAAACACCAGAATTGCAGGAATGGCCTACAGAAAATGGGCAGAATGCTTCAGTTCATCCCTATAAATAAATTCAAGCTCTTCTTATTGTATTCTGCAACGTCTTAAGTTTGAAATTATGTTTGGACAGAAATGGATGATAGAGGCTGTTGAACACCATCTATTTCACAAGAAGAATTTGCGCTGGTTGCAGGTCTTTCATGGTGGAGATGCTCTAAAAATTCCATAACAACTGAATCTGTCCATGGAGCTCCAAAGGGTGCTTCTTCACCAGCAACCCATCCAAGATGTCCACCTTTTGGTGTAACTATTAGCAGGCAATTAGGGTTTTCCTACAGATGTTTTAACTCAGAATTCATTAACACAAAGCATTAAATTGATCGATGCAGATACAAAGCAAAGTAGATCGAAGTCTTGCAGCATATGCAGTGCTTCATGGTAGCTCAAATTTGTCATGATGGAATTTACAAGAGATTTTTTTTTTTCTGAAATAATGCTTAAAACGTTGCGATCAATATGATTTATTGAATCAATTTGTCATTAGCCAGTTAATAGTAGGGCATGCCATCCATGAAAATGCAGTTGGGTAATTTTACCATAATATTATTGGTGTAAAACCTGCACTTAACAGAACAACCTGGGAAACAAAAACAGGGAAGAGATCAAACACATAGCAATGCTAAGGAAAATGTATCATATTCTATATCTTCTTCTATGTTTTCTTCCCTCCATATATGAGCTGCTGCTATCTTATTTTTTGTATTTGCCTAATACATCCAAAAGTTCTATGTTACTATCTTAGCTGAAAAAGGACAAGTTGTTACTAAGTAGTAGTAGAAATAAAACAGAAAGCAACTAGTGACGGTAAGTTGTTCCATCTCTTTAAGATGCACCGCATCAGATTTCCCCATCTTCAAGGGAATTCACGCCCACAGTGATGTTAGCACCCGTGAGTTCACCTAGAGGCAAATATGCATAGACATCGGAAATATTGAAAGTGACGGATGTATGAATGTGAGGAGGTAGTTCAAGAATATAAGCGTTATTGCTAATGCATTTGAGAATGGGCATTGGACCCAAATTTCGTGGGCTTAATTTGCGGTAAATGCCGGATGAGAACCACTCTTTGTGAAGACGAACCATGACAAGGTCACCTGGTTCAAATACTTTCCTCCGTCTATGGATATTAGCAGCTTGTTTGTATTGTTCGTTGGATGCAAGTAACTTTGTTTTCACTTCTTTTAATATGGATTGGTCTTAATCAGGCACTTGATTAGCTACAACATTTTGACATTTAGGTAGGATAGCAATATGAAGAATGTGATTGGGCACTTTGGTGTAAACAATGCTGAAAGAGAAGCGGCCGGTGGAACGGTTGGTTATAGAATTGTATGCAAATTCAGCTTGACCAAGGACATTCTTTCATTGTTTTGGTCAGATTTGCAACAAATAACGAAGCATATAACCAAGTGTGCAATTGGCCAATTCAGTTTGGCCATCTGATTGTGGGTGATATGTCGAGCTAAATTTTATTTCAGTTTGTCCATAATTCTCGCCAAAAGTGGCAAATGAATTTCACATCTCGATCTGATCAATGTTGCATGGTAATCCATGTAAACGAACAACCACCTTGAAAAATAAATGAGCTATATTGATTGCATCAAAAGCCTTTTTACAAGCTATGAAGTGCGTCATTTTCGAAAAGTGATCTACAATCACCATAATTGTAATAACTCGTATTTTGACTAAGGTAAATATTTTTTTTCTGGAGTCAATATAACTCTAAATCGCAAACCGTCTTCGCCATAGTATTGATATTGTAGTATTTAACTTGCACGAAATCGACACCTGTTGATATAAGTGGGGATTTTGGGACCGTCAGGTGTCCGTTTTACAAACCGATTTCACCAATATTTCTTAAATAAAATGATTTATTTTATGGATATTTTTCTATAATTTTTAAAGCCCAAAATGATTTATATAAATTTTATATTGAAAAATTAATTAACTTAAATAATTATATTAAATAATTATATTAAATAATTATATTATATGAATAATTCTTCCAATTTAAATTCTGAGACATCACAATAATCGAGTTGGATCCATGTATTGTTCGTAGTAATCCAAGTACAAAATCTAAATTGATGTCTTCCCAAATTGAACAGGGACTGATAGTGGTGTGTATAAATCAGTACTTTGATTTGCACCTTTGAACTCTTGATAAATAACCGTTCAACGAACAATAGTACATCCCTCCTCCGTGGCCAAAATAATCTAGATTGCAATTATGTTAGGGTCTTGTCCTGCCCAAATGGGCGGCCATGCTCGCACATTGAGCATCCTTTATTAATTGTTGTCGTCAAGAAGTTTCTGGTATGAAAAGTAAATTTCATTAAAATAGAAAATCATGCCTAACAGAGTAATCGACAATCGGTTTTGCAATCATGCATTGGTTCTATATGTCTCCAAAGTCTTTGTTCGATTGGTATAATTCCTTCAAACACTCCAATCCTGTGAGCTCTGTCTGTAGTTGCATTAAAAAACAATTCTACTAGGGAGTCGGCAACCTAATTTTGAGCGCCTGCCTTGTGTCTTAAAACAAAAGTGAAGCGTTGTAGGAATAAGATCCAACGAGCATGCATGCGGTTAATTGTCTTCTGATTATTTATAAATAGCAAGTTATGGTCACTGCACAAGACAAAGTCTTGATGTAGCTAGTAAAGCTCCTAATGTTTGAGGGCTCGGACCATTGCATATAGTTCTTGTTCGCAAACTGTCCACTTTCGCCTTGTCAAACTGAGCTTCTCACTGAAATATTCAATGGGTCGATTTAGTTGTGTCAGTACAACACCAATGCGAATTGTTGAATCATTGGTATCTACTTGAAACAGCTTTCAAAGTCTGGTAAAGCGAGAACTAAAGTAGAGCTTAATAAAGTTTTAATAACCTCAAAACTTCTTTAATGTTCAGTGGTCCAATTGAACGTTTTATTCTTTAAACAATCTGTTATAGGTGCCATTAGAATACTGAATCCGCAAATGAAGCGTCGGTAGAAATTGGTGAGCCCGTAGAAGTTTTGAACATCAAACAAAGAACGAGGTGTAGGTCATTCTAAGATGGTAATAACCTTGCGAGGATCAACTTCGACACCTTCAGCATAAACGATAAAGCCCAGGAAGTATACTCGAGGTGTAGAAAATTCGCATTTTGCAATATTGATATATAACCTGTGAGTTCTCAGAACTTGTAAAATTTGTGTTAAATGTGATATATGATCATCCAACAATGTACTATAAACAAGAATGTCATCAAAATAGACTACATAATTTTTCAAGGAAAAGTTTCAATACCTCATTCATAAGTTGCAGGAATGTGGCGGGTGCATTGCATAAGCCGAAAGGCATAACTTTTCATTCATACAACCCTTGGCGCTTTTTAAAGACAGTCTTCCACTCTTCTATGGACTGAACATGTATTTGATGACAACCACTTTGGAGATCTAGCTTGTAGAAAATGTATGAACCTGTCAATTTGTCCAATAATTCTTCAATACGCGGGACATGAAAATGGTATTTCACCGTAATTTTATTAATTGTGCGGCTGTCAATATACATTCACAACTTGTTGTCTTTCTTTGAGACCAAGAGTGCTGGAACAGCACGCAAGCTCAAGCTCGGTAGAATGAAGTGCTTATCCATAAATTCATCAACAAGTTCTTGCAGGATGTTATGTTCCTTGGGGCTCATCTTGTAATGGGAAAGGTTGGGAAGAGCAACTATAGGGATTAGATCAATTTGATGTTGTATAGTGCATAGGGGTGGCAATTTAGATGGTAATTCAGCAGGTCCAACGTCTGGAAACTGCTCTAACAAGTCTTGGATAACTTTAGGTAGCTATTTTGCTCTCTGGCATGTGGCATTTCTGTAACTACTAGTGCGAATACAGCAACGGTTTCACGGCCTGGTAACAGTAACGTTGGTCCTGAGACTAAGCAAAAAGCTATCTTATTCTTTCTATTGTTACAGGGTGCTTCAGCAGAGTGAGGAATGAGCCGCAAGCATTTTCCCTTCCATTCAAAGGAGTAAGTATTATGTCGGCAATCATACATTGCTCCTTGATCATATTGCCAAGGTCAACCCAAAATGATGTCGCATACATCCATATTGATGACATCACACAATACTTCTCACATGTATTATTTACCTATAGATAATGTGAGGCGGCACATTTTAGAGACCTAAATTCCCATTCCTTTATTGGCCTAACTAATCTTGTATGGGTGTGGATTCTTAGTAGTCTTCAACTATAAGGCTTGCACAAGGGACCGAGACACTATATTTTCAATACACCCATTGTTAATAAGTATAAGTAGTTCACCTATCTTGCCATTAATAGTGCAACAGGTATGAAAAAATGGCATTGCGTTGGGAGTTAACGGGTTGGTGGGGTGCTAATATCAACTTTTCTAAGATGCATACAACCGGTTTTGCCCTATCAGCCTCCAGGTCTTCCATTTCAGTTTACTGGTCCTCGTCCAATGGTGCCAGTAACTGATTTGCTTCCCCTTCTGCGATCTGGAGTTGAGGCCTATTGGGACATTCATTTGACTTATGACCGGGGTGAAAACACCTGCAGCATATGAAATTGGTAGGATAGAATAAGGGTTGTCTTTGAGTGTTACTCGTGGCTGAACAAGAAGTTTGGATTCGCCTGTTAGGATATTACTTGGTCCAGGTTGTTGAGGTTGGTTGTTCTGTTTAGCAGCATATTGTGGTTTCTTTCGCAAACTGTTCAATGTGTTGACGGCACACTGAATGACTTCAGGATTCTCGAGCTAGCTGCATTTCAGCTTTGAGGGCAAAATTAACAGCTTGAGAAAGTGATCACATTGAATTGAGTTTCAATTTGTCTTGGATGTTACCTTTTAGTCCACCAACATAGCGCGCTACCAACTGACTGTTAGATTCATTAAGATTATTCTTAGCACTCAAGCGATAGAATTCTTCCGTGTACTCATTCACGTTGTGCTTTCCTTGCGTATAGTGTTGATACTTCATGTAAAGCATTTGTTTAAAGTCAGTTGGAAGAAAGTGGCCTCTACATAATTTCTTCATACGATACCAACTGCGGACATACCCTTTCCCTACCGGTCGTCGATTTTGCAACAGTCGTTGCCACCAAGCGCTAGCATTGCCTTTCAAGCAACAAGCGGCATACTTCACTTGTTTTTCAATGGGAATATCCTAAGTATTCAAAGAAGGTTTCAACTTATTGTTCCCAACTACGAACAAAATGCCAAATGACTACAGCGAATGTAAATTCCTACGAGCTGCTGAATAAGGCCCGTTATACATTCAACATGCTGTCTGCGGGGAAATGTGAAAGAAACTACAATAGATGCAAGTATATACAACCGACAACAAGAGGCTCGTTCACGCACGACATCCTACCTGTATAAAGCAGCAAATAATCTACAATGACGCCAAGCCATCGGATCCACAACACGACATCCTACCTGTATAAAGCAGCAAATAATCTACAATGACGCCAAGCCATCGGATCCACAACATCCCTACAAGCAGACGGAAGGCGTGTATAAGCTCTCAAGTGAAATGTTGCACACACTCAGGCAACAGTTTCCCCTACAACTGAAATGTTCCAAAAATGCCCCCACATATGTGCACTACAATTTGTATACACACAAACATGAAAGTGTACATGCTAGAATGTATACCCGCATGGGCCCCGATGAGCGTGTTACGGGTATACACGTGACGTCTAGGGATGCTGCGCGGGTCAATAAGTGAACCCAAGTTCGAACCCGATCCTTCTATGTGACGGGATAGAAGTCGACACGGCTCGTGTAAAACCCGAAAATTTCAATCGGACGCGTTGCACGCATTTCGATGCGCCGCAACGAAATTAGCCGAAATTTCAAAGTCGTCAGAATGCAACGAAATAAATTTTATTAAATTCTACGCGAAATTTCGATTGAAACGGTGCAAAGAACTTATAGGAAATTTTGCATGGTTTAGGAGTTAAAAATCATTTAAGTTTGTTTAAGTAAACTTTACCTATTATACCCATTTTACCCCTCATGAGCCTTAAGGAATTTATTAGAGGAAAGGATACATGCGTCATTTACCCAAAAACACTCCCTTATTTCCCCTCATCCGCCAAGGGACCGATTCATTCGGTCCCTTGTTCGTTTCTTTCGGCCGAGAGAAGGAGAAGACGAAAGGGAGAGGCGACGGAGCTTGGAGAGGCGGCGGCCGGCGGCGGCAACGATTTTTCGGCGGCCATTTTAGGAGAAAATCAAGGGGAAAGCTTAAGGAAGAGAAAGGGGTAAGAGTTGAACCTAGAAACTTTCTTTTTCTCCAAGATTTTCATGTTTAAAAATTTAGGGTTTTTAAAATTCATGAGTTTTGTTAAGAAAAGGTGTGTAGGAAGAAGTGGGGAGGTTTCTCTTGCAAAGAAATTTAAGTTTCCTCTAGTTTTCTTTAGGTTTCAAAATTAGGGTTTTGCTAAATTGATGGGGCTTTCATAGCAAAGTGAAAGGGAATGTATGTGAGCATGAGTCTAACCATTAAGCATGACTTTTTAGTAAGAAAAACTTAGGTTTCAAAATTAGGGTTTTTGTTTTAAAGAAGAATTGGTTTAAGAATGATGATAGGATGATTGTAGAAACAAAATTCCCTTGAAATTTAAAGTTTTTCTTAAGAACTTATGGAGTTGAAAATTAGGGCTTTTCCTAATTGTTCATTTCTAAGCTTGCATGTTCATTAAACTTGTTCTTAGGAGGCTTGGGAAGTCTCTAATGATGAGAAAATGAGAATGAGGAAAAGAAAATAATTTTTCTACTTTTTACATTATTTTAAATCCGAAAATATAAATACTAATTAAAAGAAAAAATGTTATATTTAGGTTTTGTTGTATTAAAGGAAAAATGTAAGATGCATTTATAAGTAAGAGAGAGATATTAGGGTAGGGAATTTGGAATTTGGCAAAAAGGGCTTATGTTGTAAATGTGTTTTTAGGATTTGAAAGGAGGGATTAAGAAAAAAAAGGTGGTGAAGATAAGACACTTTCAAAGGCACTAATTGAGGTAGGAATCTTTTTTCCTACAATTTCATATTTTTTTATGTTTCATGTTGGCAAATCTCTTACTCTCTCTCCTTATATGGAACATGTTGGCAAATCTGTTACTTCCTTATTATATGGAACATGTTGTTAAAGATTTTACTTTCTTCTTCATGTTGTTAAAGATTTTACTTTCTTCTTAGATCAAGGACATTTGATCAAATACATATGGGTTATTCTATGTTGGTTAAACATCGTAAGCCACTTTTCTAATATGATGAAAGGTTGGGGTTCCATATATACTTATATACTTGCTTATGTATGTTGAATACGGAGTATCAAATATGGTGCGAAAACACAAATGTATGAAAGATATGGAAGCAATATGGCTCCTTTTTGGGGCAAAAGAGAAAAAGAAATGAGTGGCCAAAAGATGTTGTGTACCTGATCAGTACACCCCTGGTACTCCGGTACGGTTGTATAATTATTTATAGCATTGATATATTTACATTCATTGAGACATTCACATTAAAACATTCATGTGGCATTGAGACATTGAGGCATTTAAACATGGAAATGACATTGTGGCATTGTAAACTTTGAAATGACATTGTGGCAAACAAAACTTATGACATGGAAATAATTAGATAACAATGAGCCTGAAACACCGATGTGACAAAGAGAAACATATGTGACATTGAAATCTTGATGTGGCATTGAGAAATGTATGTGGCATAGAAACACCGATGTGGCATTTAGACAAGTTTGTGGAAACTTATGTGGCAGTGAAAATTTTTATGTAATATGAAACAACTATATGACATTGAGACACTTATGGGTTGACATTGAGACACTTATGGGTTGAGGCATTTATGTAACAATGACAAATGAAAATTTTATGTGGCATTAGCATGATCTTTGAAGCAAAAAATTTATGGCTTTTCTCTTTTAGTTTTCAATGTAAAATTTTTTTTAGATATATGAAAATGTTAGGATTAGAGTTTTCCTATTGAGCTATAGCTCATTCCCTTGTGTTGGGAAATTTTAGGAGAACCTGCTGCAAGACATGGCTGACAACCCAAGGTTCACCTACAGTCGTCGTACGCCTGGTGACAGGTTTTTCTGTTGTTTTCTTCGTAGTAGTTTGTTTGTTTTGAGGTGGTTTAGCATGTGTTAGAGGGTAAAAGCCACCTTTGTATAAAACATTCTCTTTTGATGTTATGGCATGTGTTAAGATAATATGAAAGATGTTGTAACTGTTTTGAACATTTTAGAGGCGCTTTTGTGTATTATCATGTCTTTTAGATTATTAATTGCATGTTTTAAGACTATTCAAATGTTTTACATGTCCGATTCCGTTCCCGCCTCGTATACACGAGCTAACCGGGCCGGGTCTTGACAAGAGTGGTATCAGAGCAAGTTTAGGATATAAATCAGTATAAAGCGCCCTTAGGATGATAGATACATCATGTTAGGATTGGCTAATTATGCTATGTGTATTGAATGGGAAATTGTTTATTTGGTTTAGGGCTATGGATCAAGAACCCAATGCTACTGATGGCAATACAAATAGGGATGAGCCAGCTGGTAGAGAAGTTCCAGCAGTACCATCTGTGGTACAACCCCCAGTAGGTAGTAGTAGTGCTACCTTGGATGCTTTCACTCGGATGATGACGGCTGTGACACACTTGATCTAGCAGTCTCATGAGCAGCCATCCAGGGGAGGAGAGCCATTCAGAGGAGAGCCATTCAGGGGAGAGTCATCCAGGGGAGAGCCATCCAGGGGAGGAGAGCCATTCAGGGGAGAGCCATCCAGGGGAGAGCCATCCAGGGGAGAGTCATCTGTAGATAAATATTTGAAAAAATTTCAGGACATGCGACCACCTCTCTTTACGGGTGTAGGAGAGCCAGTTGATGCTGAAAACTGGCTGATGAGGGTTGAGAAAATTCTTGAAGGTATGCATTGTCCGGCTGATCGAAGAGTGGCTTTAGCTACTTTTGTTCTGGATGGGGAAGCTGAGAGATGGTGGAGAGGACAGATGATGGAAAGGTTTAGTGGCAGAGCTATATTCCAGATCTTATGGGATGAATTTGTTAAAGTTTTCAGGGATTGGTTCGTGCCTCTTTCTGCGAGGAGGCAGATGCAGGAACAGTTTATTCGGTTGGTACAAGGGGATAGGACAGTTGTACAGTATGAAGCTGAGTTCACCAAGCTTGCACGCTATGCAGCTCATATTGTTCCAACTGCTGAAGAAAAATGCCATCGATTCTTGTCAGGGCTTCGAGATGTGATTCGTCAGCGTTTGATCCCATTTGGCATTGAGAATTATTCTGTTTTGGTTGAAAGAGCAAAGTGGATAGAGATTGATTTTCAGACTACTCAGAAGAGGAGGGATTTTCTACAGAAAAGGAAGGGTTTTGAGAAGACCAGGAGCTTTCAGACTCATTCTGGAGGTCCTAGCATGAAGAAGAAGTTCAGAACTGATAGTGGTGGAAGTTCTTCTTCTTCTAGTGTCAGACCTTGTGACAAGTGCGGTAAGCTTCATAGAGGTGAATGTTTGTCTGGCTTAAATGTTTGTTTTTGGTGCCATCAGCCTGGGCACATGGCTAGAAACTGTCCGAGGGGTTCAAAGGAGGGGAGGTCTAGTGCTCCTCCACCTCAGCAGAGTACTGGGAGACGTCCTACAGTTGGTAGACCGAGAGCTCAAGAGTCTACTGCTTCAGCCTCCGTACCTAGTTATCCGGCTACGAGACCTGTTGTGCAACCAAGGGTTTATGCCATTACACAGCAAGAAGCCAAAGAATCTCCTGATATGATTACAGGTATTATTTATGTTCAGTGTCTACCTAGTAGAGTACTTTTTGATACTGGAGCATCGCATTCATTCATTAGTCAGGAGTTTGTTATGAAGCATGCATTGAATGTCCGCATTATGCCCACTACACTGTCAGTTTTACTACCTGATGGATCTATTATGATTGCCTCAAGTGTATGTTCAACCACACTTTCTTTCTGTGAGAGAAATTTTGAAGTGGAATTGATTTTGTTACCACTTAAGGAATTTGATGTGATTCTAGGAATGGATTGGATGTCTAACCAGTTCATCTCCATAGATTGTAATAAGAAAGTGGTGAAGATCAAGCTTCCTGACGGAGAGAAGCTTGTCTTCTAGGGAGATCGGGGTGTATCTTCTATGATCATCTAATCTATGAAGGCTTGTAGTTTAATGTTGAAGGGGTACCCAAGCTTTTTAGCTCATGTAAGGGACACTTCAAAGCAAGTGCCAGAATTGAAGGAGATTGCTGTGGTACGAGACTTTCCTGATGTGTTTCCTGAAGTCTTACCTGGTATGCCTCCTGTTAGAGAGATTGAGTTCTCTATTGATCTAGTACCTAGTGCTGAGCCTGTTTCAAAAGCACCTTATCGTATGGCAGTTAAAGAACTTCAGAAACTGAAGTCTCAATTGCAAGAACTATTGGAGAAGGGCTTTATTCGTCCTAGCACCTCACCTTGGGGAGCACCAGTTCTTTTTGTAAAGAAGAAGGATGGTAGCATACGGCTCTGCATTGATTACAGGGAGTTGAACAAGCTTACCATTAAGAATAAGTATCATTTGCCAAGGATAGATGATTTATTTGATCAACTAATGGGAGCCACAGTCTTTTCCAAGATTGATTTAAGGTCTGGCTATTATCAGTTGAGGATTAAGGAGGAAGATATTCCTAAAACAGCTTTTAGTTCAAGGTATGGACACTACGAGTTTACAGTGTTACCTTTCGGACTAACAAATGCTCCAGCTGCTTTTATGGATTTGATGAATCGGGTTTTCAAGCCAATGCTTGATAGTTTTGTCATAGTCTTTATAGATGACATTTTGGTATATTCCTGTGATGAAGAGCATCATGCTAATCATCTGCAGGCAGTGTTGCAAAGGTTAAGAGGCAATGAATTGTATGCCAAGTTCAGCAAGTGTGAATTTTGGTTGAAAAATGTGACTTTTCTTGGTCATGTTATTAGTGGAGATGGTATTTCTGTAGATCAGCATAAACTGCAGGCTATAGCTGATTGGCCCAGACCGACAACAGTGACTGAGGTACGGAGTTTTCTTGGGCTTGCTGGTTACTACAGAAGGTTTGTAGAGGGGTTTTCCAAGATTGCTGCACCCTTGAGTAGATTGACTCAGAAGGCAGTTAAGTTTGAGTGGGGCAGTCAATGTGAGGAAGCTTTTCAGGAGTTGAAGACTCGTTGGATGACTGCTCCTATTCTTACTCTTCCTTCAGGCACTGAAGGATTTCAGATTTACAGTGATGCATCACTGAAGGGTTTGGGTTGTGTCTTGATGCAACATGGGAGAGTAGTTGCCTATGCCTCTAGGCAATTGAAAAATCATGAAAAGAACTACCCAACCCACGATTTGGAGCTTGCTGCTGTAGTGTTTGCCTTGAAGATTTGGAGGCACTATCTTTATGGTGTGCATTGTGAAATCTTTACAGATCACCAAAATCTAAAGTACCTCTTTTCACAGAAGGAGCTAAATTTTAGGCAGAGGCGATGGATGGGGCTACTTTATGATTATGATCTGAATATTCAGTATCATCCTGGCAAGGCAAATGCAGTTGCTGATGCTTTGAGCAGAAAGATGCCTGTGAAGGTAAATTCTTTATTGACCCAACAAGAGAAGTTAATAGAGGAGATGGAACGTTTAGAGTTGTCTGTGATACTTCCTACATCAAAGAATGTATGGTTAAATCAGTTGACAGTGCACCTGATTTGAAGAGGAAAATAGCTGAAGCATTATTGAGAGATTCTGATTTTATGAAGATCATTGACTTAGTGAAGGCAGGACATGAAGAGGATTTTCTTTTTGATGAAGACAATCTCCTTTGGTATAAGGGCAAGGTTTGTGTGCCAAATGTTGATGAGTTGAGAAGAGATGTTCTTTATGAAGCTCATCATTCTGCTTATACCATTCATCCTGGTAGCAATAAGATGTATCAAGACCTTAAGGAATTGTTTTGGTGGCCTGGAATGAAGAGGAGTGTAGCTGATTTTGTTGCAAAGTGTCCTACTTGTCAGTTAGTTAAAGCTGAACATCAAAAGCCAAGTGGATTACTTCAACCCTTACCTATTCCAGAGTGGAAGTGGGATGACATTGCTATGGATTTTGTGTCAGGGTTACCCAGATCTCGACAGGGTCATGATGCTATTTGGGTTATTATTGATAGGCTTACAAAATCTGCTCACTTTTTGCCTATCCGACTGACTGACTCAGTGGAGAAATTAGCAATGTTGTATGTGGCTGAGATTGTTCGTTTGTATGGTGTCCCTAAGTCTATTGTATCTGATCGTGATGGTAGATTCACTTCTAGACTTTGGAGAAAAGTCCAAGAGGCTATGGGCACCAAATTGACTTTCAGTACAGCTTTCCATCCTCAGACCGATGGACAAACTGAAAGGACCATACAAACTCTTGAAGATTTGTTGAGGCTGTGTGTTCTTGACTTTGGGGGAAGTTGGGAATCTCATACTCCTTTGATAGAGTTTGCCTACAATAATAGTTACCAAGCCAGCATAGGAATGGCCCCTTATGAAGCTCTCTATGGAAGAAAGTGCAGAACACCTCTTTGTTGGGCAGAGGCAGGTGAGAGGAAAGTAATTGGATCAGATTTAGTTGATGATGCTACAAGCAAGATCAGAATGATCAGAGATAGGTTGCTAGCAGTACAAGATAGGCAGAAGAAATATTATGATGCTAAGCACCGTTCTGTGGAATTCAATGTAGGAGATTTTGTTTTCATAAAGATAAGGCCTATGAAAGATGTGCTTCGTTTTGGAAAGGTTGGCAAGCTCAGTCCTCGCTATATTGGTCCTTTTGAGATAATGGAAAGGATAGGGAAGGTGGCCTACAGATTGGCTTTACCAGCTTCTTATGTGGTCCACAATGTGTTTCATGTTTCTTCATTGAGAAGGTTTATATCTGATAATCCTGCTAAGATCATAACTGAAGATGTGGATGTACTGTGAGGCAGCTCAGAAGCAGGAGTATACCGTTTGTTAAGGTATTATGGAAGCATGGGTCAGAGAAGAATGCTACCTGGGAGAAAGAATCGGAAATGAGGAAATGTTATCCTCATCTCTTTGAGTAAGGTATGTTTGTCTTTCTTCTTAATTCAATTTCGTGGACGAAATTTTTATTAGGAGGGGAGAATTGTAAAACCCGAAAATTTCAATCGGACGCGTTGCACGCATTTCAATGCGCCGCAACGAAATTAGGCGAAATTTCAAAGTCGTCAGAATGCAACGAAATAAATTTTATTAAATTCTACGCGAAATTTCGATTGAAACGGTGTAAAGAACTTATAGGAAATTTTGCATGGTTTAGGAGTTAAAAATCATTTAAGTTTGTTTAAGTAAACTTTACCTATTATACCCATTTTACCCCTCATGAGCCTTAAGGAATTTATTAGAGGAAAGGATACATGCGTCATTTACCCAAAAACACTCCATTATTTCCCCTCATCCGCCAAGGGACCGATTCATTCGGTCCCTTGTTCGTTTCTTTCGGCCGAGAGAAGGAGAAGACGAAAGGGAGAGGCGACGGAGCTTGGAGAGGCGGCAGCCGGCGACGGCAACGATTTTCCGGCGGCCATTTTAGGAGAAAATCAAGGGGAAAGCTTAAGGAAGAGAAAGGGTTAAGAGTTGAACCTAGAAACTTTCTTTTTCTCCAAGATTTTCATGTTTAAAAATTTAGGGTTTTTGAAATTCATGAGTTTTGTTAAGAAAAGGTGTGTAGGAAGAAGTGGGGAGGTTTCTCTTGCAAAGAAATTTAAGTTTCCTCTAGTTTTCTTTAGGTTTCAAAATTAGGGTTTTGCTAAATTGATGGGGCTTTCATAGCAAAGTGAAAGGGAATGTATGTGAGCATGAGTCTAACCATTAAGCATGACTTTTTAGTAAGAAAAACTTAGGTTTCAAAATTAGGGTTTTTGTTTTAAAGAAGAATTGGTTTAAGAATGATGATAGGATGATTGTAGAAACAAAATTCCCTTGAAATTTAAAGTTTTTCTTAAGAACTTATGGAGTTGAAAATTAGGGCTTTTCCTAATTGTTCATTTCTAAGCTTGCATGTTCATTAAACTTGTTCTTAGGAGGCTTGGGAAGTCTCTAATGATGAGAAAATGAGAATGAGGAAAAGAAAATAATTTTTCTACTTTTTACATTATTTTAAATCCGAAAATTTAAATACTAATTAAAAGAAAAAATGTTATATTTAGGTTTTGTTGTATTAAAGGAAAAATGTAAGATGCATTTATAAGTAAGAGAGAGATATTAGGGTAGGGAATTTGGAATTTGGCAAAAAGGGCTTATGTTGTAAATGTGTTTTTAGGATTTGAAAGGAGGGATTAAGAAAAAAAAGGTGGTGAAGATAAGACACTTTCAAAGGCACTAATTGAGGTAGGAATCTTTTTTCCTACAATTTCATATTTTTTTATGTTTCATGTTGGCAAATCTCTTACTCTCTCTCCTTATATGGAACATGTTGGCAAATCTGTTACTTCCTTATTATATGGAACATGTTGTTAAAGATTTTACTTTCTTCTTCATGTTGTTAAAGATTTTACTTTCTTCTTAGATCAAGGACATTTGATCAAATACATATGGGTTATTCTATGTTGGTTAAACATCCTAAGCCACTTTTCTAATATGATGAAAGGTTGGGGTTCCATATATACTTATATACTTGCTTGTGTATGTTGAATACGGAGTACCAAATATGATGCGAAAGCACAAATGTATGAAAGATATGGAAGCAATATGGCTCCTTTTTGGGGCAAAAGAGAAAAAGAAATGAGTGGCCAAAAGATGTTGTGTACCTGATCAGTACACCCCTGGTACTCCGGTACGGTTGTATAATTATTTATAGCATTGATATATTTACATTCATTGAGACATTCACATTAAAACATTCATGTGGCATTGAGACATTGAGGCATTTAAACATGGAAATGACATTGTGGCATTGTAAACTTTGAAATGACATTGTGGCAAACAAAACTTATGACATGGAAATAATTAGATAACAATGAGCCTGAAACACCGATGTGACAAAGAGAAACATATGTGACACTGAAATCCTGATGTGGCATTGAGAAATGTATGTGGCATAGAAACACCGATGTGGCATTTAGACAAGTTTGTGGAAACTTATGTGGCAGTGAAAATTTTTATGTAATATGAAACAACTATATGACATTGAAACACTTATGGGTTGACATTGAGACACTTATGGGTTGAGGCATTTATGTAACAATGACAAATGAAAATTTTATGTGGCATTAGCATGATCTTTGAAGCAAAAGTATTTACGGCTTTTCTCTTTTAGTTTTCAATGTAAAATTTTTTTTAGATATATGAAAATGTTAGGATTAGAGTTTTCCTATTGAGCTATAGCTCATTCCTTTGTGTTGGAAAATTTTAGGAGAACCTGCTGCAAGACATGGCTGACAACCCAAGGTTCACCTACAGTCGTCGTACGCCTGGTGACAGGTTTTTCTGTTGTTTTCTTCGTAGTAGTTTGTTTGTTTTGAGGTGGTTTAGCATGTGTTAGAGGGTAAAAGCCACCTTTGTATAAAACATTCTCTTTTGATGTTATGGCATGTGTTAAGATAATATGAAAGATGTAACTGTTTTGAACATTTTAGAGGCGCTTTTGTGTATTATCATGTCTTTTAGATTATTAATTGCATGTTTTAAGACTATTCAAATGTTTTACATGTCCGATTCCGTTCCCGCCTCATATACACGAGCTAACCGGGCCGGGTCTTGACAGCTCGAACCGTTAAACAGATATACGGCCGTGATATCGACCGGGATATTTGTTTAATACATTTATACTAGGCCTTCAAGGCCTTTAATAAGAAAGATTCATTGATAAAAATATAAAGTCGACAATGGACCCAATCCTCTGTCGACCAGTAGATAGAGTCGACAAGGTCCAATCAATGAAATTGAAATATCCATAAGCTACCCCGATCCATAAGATACCCCGATGATGGCCGTGTTGAACGTTTATCTCAATAAGAGGGGATACCTTTCCAAATGCTCTTAAATTCTCACAAAATCTAAAATTCCAAAAATATAAAAATTCCATAAATCAAAAAATGTTTAAAATTGAAATTCAACCATTAAGCAATTTAAAGCGAAACACATCCACCCTCCGCAACACTTTGCTAAGGTGGACAAATTTGAAAATACACTTTAGCTCACAAAGAGCTAGTGTCTGGTCGATAATATTACTAGGATTCATTCTCAAACAGTCTCCTGTCAGTAAAGAATTGACACGTGTCCTCTAACCGATAGTTTTACCGCCAAATGATGCCACAGGTAATTGGTTATGATCGGGGCCCTCTGAACCGGGTGATTTGCTGCCAAATGGCACTACTACATTACGGTTATGGCCAGAGCCCGTATGCTCCCAAATGGCATCAAATCCTTGAGATATGAATCAATAGGATATAATCGATAAGGCACAAAGCCCTCTGTTAGCTAAGGTAGATTCAAATTTGTCCCATTAAGCAAATATCCACCCCAGGTCTACAAGGTACCTTTGGACGAAGCAACCCATGGCTGCCGACAAGGATCTTTCTGTCAGGTTGGATCAACTACCTCCTTTGACTAAGTAGACCAGGGACCACGATGGCCCAGGATGACGGAATCATGGGATCTTGATCGGGTCCATCATCCATTCACCCACCATCCACTTTAAAGTACAGATGGTAAAATTTCTATTTTAAATATCAAACCTCAAATTCTCAAACCCATGCTACTACTATATGACCGATATTACGTATCTACGGATACAACTTATTGATTGACGACTACCCTTAATCGAAAGTTCTCTCTCGTTACCAGGAGGGATAATTAATTATAGGGGCTTGCGCCTATAGGAAACTAGAATTCAAATCATAAAGTCCTCGCAAAATGAGGGCGAAATCTCTAGGTAGTATCTTATCTACAAACCCATCTGCCTTCCGAAAATTTACCCCAGAACTTAATCCGTTAAAACTCCTCTGAAAAACAACGGGGAGGCCAGGCCCAAATTTTCGGAGCCCACATCGGCTTAGCTTATTTATATCCCTAGTTAAATCTAACTTTCTGATGTATGAATCTGAATGGAATTTAAATTTTATTTGGGGTTATGTCTCGTCGATTTTTTTAAAGAATGCATTTGTTGGTTGATATTTCTACTTCTCAACTCACTGAGAATGAGTAGATGTTTCACTGCTAATTCAGAGCAAAAGTTGGGGAATAGCTTCAGAGCTCAAGGAATTGTTCTAAGGTATGAGGACTTTGGGCTCAGGTGAGTTCATAAACAACTTCAAGCACTTTGTACTATTAACTCGACTTTTGGCAACTTTGTTGCACCTCTAGGAAATTCAATATTGCTTGGTTGACTTGCTTAGCACATTGAACCAAATTAACTAGACTTTGGACATACATACAACAATAACAGCAATAACATCAAGCCTTTATCCCACTACGTGGGGTCGGCTAAATGAATCCTTTTTCTCCATTGCGTCATGTTAAGAGTCAAATTCTCATTTAAATCTAACAAAGAAAGATTATTTCTAATATTTTTTAACCAAGTCTTTTTAGGTATACCTCTACCTTTCTTAACATAAGCCAAATTTAGTACATCTACTCTCTTAACCAGGTCATTGGAAGGCCACCGTTTTATATGACCAACCATCTAAGGTGACTCTCTCTAATCTTATCTTCCACTGGGGCTACTCCAACCTTTTCACGTATATGCTCGTTTTGTATCCTGTCTCTAAGAGTAAAGTGACTCATCCACCTAGGCATCCTTATCTCTGCAACACTTATTTAATGGCCAACATTCTGCACTATAAAGCATTGCATGTCTCACCACCATCTTATAGAATTTTTTTATAAATTTGAGGGGGGCTTTTCTATCACTTGTGGTTTCTAATCATCCATTTGTAAGTTTGTACATATCCAAAAAAATAAGACAATAATCTAGAACGCACATGTGAAGCCTATACAATAGACCCCAAACAACATAAGTGATGCAGGACTACGATGTTTGCAAATGAATGCGTAGGAAATTGCACGAATTTTGATCAAGCAATTATGATTAGGCTATTAGCAATTTAAACGAAAAGAGAAAACGTAAGAGCGGTCACAATCGTTTAGGCTAAATTACACGTTAAGCACTTGGATTATCAAAACAGGTTAGAAGCTCAACAACATGCAAAGTAAATAGCTTTCAACAACATCCCTAATCTAACAATGAGATTAGTAACATAGAAAGCACACTCAAGCCTACGTTTACTAAGCTTAGGAACAAGGCGAAGCACGGCTCTTTGCGATTTGTCAGTACCTACAAGGTTAGGAGATTTAAGAAAGCAATTGAAAGGTAAAGAGACTCACCTTTGTCAAAATCTGAAAATAAGGGATCGAGATGTGGGAGAGGTTCGTCGTAGCTTCCCTTAATGAGTCAATTGAAGAGAAAGGCGTCTTTCCCAAGCATTGACATGTTGAAGTAATGTTCTGCTGCTGTCCTTGCCATCTTTCCTTGAGAGAAAAGAGTTCTCTCCAAAATCCAAGTGGGGAGAGGTAGGTGGAAGGGGCCGGCCAAAGGGAGGCACCTTGGAAAGTTTAGGTTTAGGGTTTGGAGGAGTTAGGGTTAGAGTTTGAGATGAAAAGGTTTAAAAATCTGAATTGAATTTCAGATTATGAATTGGAGGGAAAATAGGAATCAAAGTTTGAATTTTAATTTCAAAAGAGAGTAGGAGTTAATGTGGGGAGGGGGGATTGGAGAGAGAAAGAGGGTAGAGAGAGAGGGGAAGCCGGCGGCATAGAGAGGGGGTTTGGGAGATTGGGGAAGGGATTTGAAAGCTTGCCAAATTAAGGATCTCCAATTAAAGGAAAGAGAATAAATTAATTTCAGTTTAAATTTGATTTAGAATTGATTTAGGCACTTTCCTAAAATAGATTTTCTAATTTTAGGAAGTATTTCAAGTTTCAAATTGATTGGAATTTGAAAATCAAACTTTCCCAAATTGACCTTTTATAAAAGGCAAGTATTAAAGGAGATTGAAAGTGGAGGGAAAATCAAAGGAGGGGCTAGCGGCATGTAAGTTGGCCATGGATGGTGGTGGAGGGAAGGGTGGCCGAAGGGGTGATGATAAGGAGGTGGGTTGGTGTGGTGGGGTTGACCGGCGGCTAGGTGGGATTGTAGGAGGGCCGGCGGCTAAGGTGTAGAGGAGACCCTAGGCCGACGGGTAGGAGGAAGGGAAGGGGAAAGAGATAAGGGAAGAAGAAAGTAAGAACCACGAACCCGGACTCTTCCTAGGTTGGTGGGTGATTCGATTTCCTCTCCAAGGGTTCTCTTCCAACTCTCAAGCTCTCACTAGAACTCACAATGCATAAATTTTCTTTTCATTCATTCATTAGCTTGAAAAGAATATTACTAGGGCTATAAATAGCCTCATACAAAGACTCTCAAAATAAAAGGATACTAATGCCCCTAGGGCTTACATACGACCTCCCTTAAGTAAGGGGTAAAAGCGGAAAACAAAAGCAACATAACTAATAAATGACAAGTAAAATACTAAAAGACAAATACATGGAATGACTCAAAAATACAATGACTCGATCGTGGCCGTAGATCGACGGCCACGTCTCTGATAGGCTTTCCATGTGCTGATGTCCCCATCAATAAGCTTATCCATGATGCACAGCGATGGTAAGCTCCAGCATACTCTAAACAAAATCTTATGCTGCATAATATTCTCTTGCACCTTTATGTCACAGCTGGGCTTTTTCCAAAGCCAAATCTAGCTTGTTATAATGCATTCCCATCATTAACTAAGAATTTCAATAGCCATTTAAGATTGATGATACCAGTTAATGGACATCATGGTATAGCAAAAACAAAATTAAAAATCTGTAGATTAGCATGAATGCTGCCACAGGGAACTTGAAATTAACAAAATGGATTGTAAATTCACCTTGATTTCTTCACGAGGAATACCCCTGGAAGGAGCAATCGGATCATTAGCAGCCTGCAACTTAATAAATAGGGTTAGAAGCAAATATACATAAAGAGCGGCAATATTATGATGAAATATATTACTAAATGCTGATGCATGGGTTTCAGCAAAACATGTTTCAGAAAGAATCTTCAGTCAGAAATTATAGATGATTGCAATAAATATATAAAAAATTAGAAAACTACCTGTATACATAACAATGGCGTTTGAACATGCACAATGGAATTAGAACTGCTGGAGTTGAAATAATAATCATCCACCGACTTGAAGCCAAATGAAACTGCCAGGCAGTACAGTTTTAACTAAAAAAATACTAGAATGACAACCTCAAGTAAATGTAGCCCAAGATTAGATGTTGCTTACCTCGTGTCAACCCTTCATCAAATTCCCTAACGGTTCTGGCATTAGCTGCCATTGGAATATTATATTCATCATGGAGACCCACAAACAGAAGTTCATGCCTGATGAAACGATACCAGAAAAGGTGTTGTGGACATTTTTCAGAAAATAATCCAAGTTGCAGCCTAAAGAAGCAAATCAAACTTTACCTCTTGAAGATCTTTTTTAGAGATCTAGCAAGAGCATTATCGTAAATCTTGTTGAAGCCCTTGCGGAAGTCCTCATCTGCAATTGGCAAATTGAAAGGATTACACAAAGAAACAGCTCCAGCAAGTGGACAACCATATGATTCCTGCAACAGAAAAAATTTAGTTAAATGCAATAGACTATTAGCAGGAGCAGCTGCAACACGCATCAGCTTAAAAACATTGCTCTTATCTCAAAAGTGCAACGGCTCAAATTAGGTCTTTCAACTTTCAACTGGGGCAATGACACATGAATCTCACAACCTTTTCTTTTTTTATTCTTTCATAGTTGCGACTATTTGAAAGTGGAACAAACATTACTCCTTAAGTGCAGCGTCCTCTATACTGACTTTTAATTGAAAATAGCTTAAGTTAATGATATCCTAATTGTTTTCTGTTCTTTGCAAGTATCTTATGACAGTAGTCATGTCTACTTAAGGGTTTATGAGCATGGTTTGGGCTTATTATCTGCAAATTGGGTGTTTAAATCTTTTTAAAAAGTTGTCCTGATACAAAAACTTCATTAACACAATACATTAAATGGAATTGCTACCTGTAGACATCAATGCATCTTCATAGGTTATATGAATTCAGCTTACTTTACTAGAAACCTGCTAGTAAGAATTCATCATTACCAGGGCCGGATATATGTAGAATTAAGGGTAAGCAAGTGCCCCCTTAAAACCCCATGGATTCTTTTTATAGATGCTTTCAAAATTCAAATTAATTCTACGTTTCAGTAACAGCATCCCTAGTTTTCAATAATTAGCCTACAAATCTATCTCCCCGCTCTATCTCTCTGCCTAAAACCTATCCGCGGTTAACTTTGACCCCATCCCCACAGAGGCTAACATTATCGCCAACCACTATATTAGGCCTCCATCTGTGACATTCTTCGAGTTGGTTTCTGAAAGCATCAAAGAAGCTGGCAGAATTAGGTCATTCAATTTGGTTTTGAGTTTTATTTGCATAGAAAGTAAAGGTCAGAGTGTCCTAAACTATTTTGGCGTATGGTATAGATAATTAATGCTTTAGTAGATTGGTTCTATGCACATGCATGATGATTAATGCTTTCAGCCAAGGACATTTTATTTTTAAACTAGTTTAATTAGTTTTTATGAGATTAATTAAATTTAGAATCACATAGAATTTTATCCATTGGTTTTAATTTCTTTTTAATAGTGTTATCCCTTTAGTAAACTAAAGATTTTGTTAAAAATAGTTAGGAATATTATACATGTAAGGTTTCGTAGTTAACTACTGGTTAAAAGTATCTTGATATGTTTTTTGATTTAACATTATGATTTTAGAATCTCTTGTACAAGACTAATGTAAGGTTGCATGATTATATATGTAAATGACTTGCGGTTCTCACTATCGTGAATATTTAAACTTTTAGTTATAATATTTAATCATCTTTTTTATGATAAATTTTGGACAAATTTCAGTAAATCTAATTCATTCAGATGTGTAGAAAACAAAGAAGCCAGTACGCATTTGTTAATTTGACAAGCTCCAAAATATGAAAACTCATCAAGATTATTGTAATCTCTTTTCACGCGTCTTGAACATTTTGTTTGGCAAACATTCAGAATAGTGATATTAAAATAATATTCAAACTTTTATATATTCCTTTGATTGAAATGAATTTTGAATAATATAACTTCTATTTTGAAGATATAACAATAGACTATGCAGTCATTATTATTCTCAACTTGGAAGCAAGTTTAATGTTTGATGGTTCGGAGTTGAGGTGATTATTGCCTTGAAAACATGTTTAATGTTTGTTGGTTTAGCGTGAAGGATGCTAGTTACAACGATGTTTTGGTAGTAAGTGTTTCTTAGGCGGTCAAAGTGATAACTTATCTTGAGGTTTATCCTGTTCCAGTTTATTGACTTGGCAGTGGCCTTTGAAGCTCCATATATTAGGGTGGTCTCAGCCTGTAAAGGATGAGATTAGTGGACTAGATTGGTCCTATCTATTTTGGCAGTTTAGCTTTAGCTGCTGGAGATTCCTAGGTGAACCAGTCGCAGATTCCATATGGATGAGAATAGCTTAAGCATCGGCTTCAATGAGTTTTCCTTTCTCTTGAATCTAGATAAGAATGCCGGATTATTTCTTATTTTTCTATTATAAAGTCAGTGAGATTTTATGATTATAAATATAGAGCCCTCAGACAACTAAAAGAACATTCTACCAGATATTTACTTTGATTCAGAATAAATTTTTTATTAGGTGCAATTTCTTTGGCACTTCTCCTAGTGCAGATGGAGAATGAAAATTTGGAAGAAGTCATGTACTTGCATTGGTGTGACATATGGCTCCACTAATTGGTAATCTCTTACTTTTATTATTTTTGTATTCTATTTCTAATATTTGGTTTACATGTATGATTGAATTTTATCAAAATTTGGTACAATATAATCATCGATTGTGCATGATTTTTATCCTTCCAAATTATTGTGTGATATTTATAATAAAAATTTATTAAATATCATATAGATGATATTTTTCAAATTTTTAGTTTTAATTTAAGGAAATAAATAGCTATCAAAATTAAAAGTTTGTGAATCAGGAATTTGTGCATTTGATCATAAATCTGCATTAGAAAACCCTAAGACATACATCATATTTGATCTCAGAGCTCAAGGTTATGTCAACAGTTCAATTAGAAGTCTGAATATCAAGTTTATTTAACGTATCTTAAAAAAGGATGAGATTCTAGAGACTTGCAAAACCAATCAGTTGAATTACTAAATAAACAAATCAAATGATGTTGGATATAAATCAAGGAGATAAAAGAATAACTGAAAAAATATTTGTAATTATTATATCATGATTGGTTAACTTAATAAAATGATTGCATCAAAAAAGGTACAAAAATTTCATTGAATATATCAATAAATTTATCAACCACTACAACGTTCTTAAATAATTGAAGATCTTAAGACAACTAGGTTTAACCTAGAGTATAACTTCAACATTAAGAAAGAAATGAGAGCATATCACACATTCCCTCACATGAGCTTGCTTTCTAACTTCCATTAGATTTTGAAAAATTTTCTACTACCTATTTCATATACTGAAAATATAACTTTTTGTAAAAAGTCTTACTCAATTAATGCACCATTTCAGACAATATGCATAAGCTATCATTTTGATTCAAATGCAAACTTCAGTTTTAGCTGTATTGGAAACAAAATTTATCTTCATTGAATGTATAAGCTCACATGCAAAACTATGATGAAGTAGAATAAATTTCATATTTGTACCTGACCCAAGTACCGAACAAGAATGTTTGCTCCAAGAGACCAGCCAACAGCATATATCTTACACTTGGGATAACATTTTAATACATGTTTAACCACTTCACAAAGATCTTCCGTGAACGATGCTGAATAGAACTATATAACATATCAGAATTACACTGGGACTCATTAAAAAAAAGTCATCCATTAATTTAAATAAGGATGAAAATTTTGTAGGCTTTTCAGAAATATACAAAATAACACATGGTCAAAGTTTGAGCAACATAGTACTAAAACTGCACGTGCATCAGATGTAAGATTTAACAGGAATTGTTGCTAAGAGAAGACTCATATTAAAAAAACACAGAGCAGGCATCATAAGCTGATTTCAAAAGTTTTTAAAAACTTAGACAAAGAAGAATCAACTTTATGGAAAGCAAGAAGTCATTTTGCGCCAAATATAAACTAAATCAACATTAGTGTAATACTTGAAAAATTCCAAAAACTGCAATATTAAAATTTTTCATAAAATTATTCCTCATTTTTCGCATATCCTGTCATCAAAACTGTTTATATAAATATTTCATTTCGATCATTTTAATATATAGAAGTATATAAAAAATTATAAATATATTAGCAATTATCAATTAAATCCTTGCTCGAATCATTTTCCCAAGATTTTTTCATTAACTTTACTGGCATGAAGTAATGCACTGTAGCAATTATTGGAGGATGGCCGTGATTGCTTAGAATGAGTAATAATCTATTAAACCTATTACTTATATAAGTATAAACCAAAGCACTACACTCATTTCCATTCCCTCTTTTCTATTTTCTGTAAATCCCATGGTCATCCACTCCAGGCTTGGGAAAAAAAGTCAGGTAGGGCTTCAGGAAAAAACAAAGAAAAAAAAAAGAAGGGAAAAGGAGAAAAAAAAAAGAAAGAAGGAGAGGAGGAGAAAATGAGGAAGGAAGGAGAAAAAAGAAAGTTAAGATTTTAGTTAAGGAATCCGTGTTAGTCTGCAATCCAAATTGGTAGGCTTTAAAGCTTGAATAAGGAAAAACCTTTTTGAGGTAAAAATATTATTTTGAGAAAAAAAATCTTTTTGACGTAAAAATATTATTTTGAGAATATTTGTTATAGATTTATATTATTATTTAATAAATTATTGTAACTGTTAAATTTAGAGAATTAGAGAGAGAAAATGCTTAATTTTATTACACAAAACTATCCCTATTTATAGATCTATACAAGATATTTTAATAAAGAAATAAATAATTACAAAATCATATATAATTGCTCTAATGTAATCCTTCCTAAATCAGCCAATTAAATATAGAAGGAGATTGGCATGATCCAGGTGAGCCTCCCACGGATTCTCATCCTAGCAGTGGGATCAAAATACCAAGGGATGGCTGAGATTTAATAGGTGAGCCTCCCACGAATTCTTATCCTAGCTGTGGGATCAAAATGCCAAGGAACTGCTAGGATTTAACAATAACATTGAGGAATTTATTTTTTTTAGATTGTTTACAAAAGACCAAAGTTTAGTGATGTCAAGTACAGGGTGATTAGTCCTGAGGAGAACCCAATAATTTCAATAAGATATTCATAGGTCTAATGTTTACAAATTTTCATGAGTATATTGACTTGTTATGTGTGTTTGTAGATCATATTGAGCATGTAATGATAAATGTCGGGGATACTTTATAATTCTCCATTGTCTCACTTATGATCAATTATTCAATCTAAATTCATATTACATTCATTTAACAAGGCTTTTTGCTTCCCTAATAAATTATTGTGCATATTTAACTATTTAAATGTAAACTCTTATATGTTATGTTATATCTTGAGTGCAATATAATATTATCAGTTAATTTTAGCATGTGCACAAAAATGTTAAGTAATTATAAATATTTATGTAACGTGTTAAAAATAAAGAAAGCCTATGAAGGGTCATGTAATGGAGAATAGGTTGGTATACTATCATGACCTATGCAGGGAGAGACAAATGCTCTAACAAGATAAACCTCAATGGAGAATTATAAAGTATCTCCGACTCATTTCTAAAAATTAGAACGTGAATGGGCAACTTTGAAGCAAGTGACCATTGATAATTGTAACGTTGAGTCAACCAAACTTGATCAATGGTTATTATAGCTGGCAGACTGCATGATATCCATGTGATAGAAATGAATTAAAAGCCTATACAAGCATCACATGACATTTCTAATAAAAAAATAACAATAAATTGAGAAGAAACGGAAGTGTACCAAGTAATTTCTTATCAGCCAGTGACTAGTACAGTTCATTAAACAATTTGATACTTTACACATGTACATCATTATTTTATAAATATTCATATTCATTGCTCATGATCAAATCTTTTTCTTATCAAATTCTCAAAGCAAGTTTAGACTTAGGATCTATCTGAGATTGCTGCAAAATTTTATAAAATTAGTTTTAAAGTTACTATAGGGAAAGTAACTTAGCTACTCTTGTTATAAAAAATAGCTTTCCATCACATAATTTTATGAAAATCAAAGATAAAAGAAGTAAGAAAGCAATAGCCAAACAAAATTGTGGTTGTTCTCTAAAAAGTAAAGCAGCTAAAAAGTTGTCCCAAACAAATCCTTAAAAATTTTGCTCTAAGATAATTATTAAGAAGATACATGTTCATATTAGTTCGTATGATCATTATGGCAATTTAAACTTTGTTCTTGTTTGTTTGAAATTTAGATTAGAATTGTTTATCTCACTAAGTGTCTAACTCATCAGATGTTATAAATGTGGCTTTCAGGCAAGGGAGAAGAGTAGTTGGAGTCGTTGGTAGGTGTTAATTTTGCACTATAACATAACCTTTTTGGGTGTATAGTTTTGGGATGTATTATAGAAGAACCTGTGCATGATGGATTAAAGACTTGCAGCATGCATAAATGTGTATTTAAAATTATTTAGAAGCTCAATAATCAATTTGAAGATTTTATTTATGCATGCTTGCATATCAATATTTATGTTGGGTCTATTAGATGATTGTTAAGTGTAATATAGATTTTTATGATGATTGAGTTAGACTAATTTTCACTTATTTGATCCTCATTAACAAAATCAAGATGGGCTTTTGTGATAGATATGTTAGATTGTCCGCTTTATTATACCTCATGATTGATTTGTGGGAGTTTAAATGGGCGTGACAGAGAACTGGCTCAAAAAGAGTGACGTAAATGTGCTATTATAAAATATAAAAGTTTGATACCCTCTGTTGTACAGATAGAGTGCCAAAAGAAAAAAAAAATTCACCGGTGTGGTTAAATGACCATTAACTGTATCGTAAAAATATTGGACAAGTAGTAAAAACATATTGTTGACTCAAACTTTTTGAATGCTCCATGTTGTAGAAAACAGTTAACTTTTTATAACTCAAAAGAATGAAAGAAATGTTTCTGTTTTATAACATTTTGTGCGTGCTTATATTAACACAAATTTCCATCAACTTCCGCCATTGATCACCAAAGGTTAGCCATCTCTACCATGTCATTAGAACAAATATCGTAATACATTCAAAAATATTTCACCTTAAAAAAAACTTGAAAACTCAATAAATTAAGAGGAAACTGATGGACCGGTAGAGCCTGGGGGCTCCACTAGCAAGGATGGCAGGCAAGGAAAAAGGGGGATCCAAATGAAAATAAATCCACCTTTAAATACTTACCATAGGAAATCAAAATTGGGAGGGAATTAGAAAAGTTAATTTAGGGAAAGGGGGATGATTTGAATTCAAATTTGGGAGGAAATTAAGAAAATTTTATTTAAGGAAACGTGGCTGATTTGAAATGAGATTTGGGAGGGAATTAGGAAGATTTATTTTAAAAAAGAGGTTGTTTTGAATTGAGATTTGTTAGAGAATTAGGGAGGCTTATATAAAGCTAATTAGGTTGTTTAATTTTCATTATATGATTGTGTTTGCTATTTTTTTCTTTGGAGTTGTTCCTAGCGGCATCAAGGGTTTGTGGAGAGCCGATCTACCTCTCGAATAGTAGATCAACATGTATCTTGTTTTGTTGTGCCTTCATCAAAGAGAACAAGCCAATAATCTCTTCCTTTCTTGCTGATTTTTGCTGCGTTTTTCCTTCGGTATTATTTTTTTGCTGTGAGGAGATCGGATTCCTACAAAATTGGTCTAAGAGCACGGTTCGGGACCTATGGCCTCGAAAAAAGTGGATACTTTGGAAGAGAGACTAGAATGAGAAGTTGGCCAAGTCAAATGTGAACTTGAGGAATAGTTTTCATCTATGGAAGGAATGTTTTCTAACCATAGGACATGATGAAGAAAATATTGGAGCTTCTTACCCAACTGGCAATATCGGAGACAAGAGCACTAGCGGGTAGCCAAGGAAGTGGGGGAAACCCTAATATTGGCACAATGGGGGATGATCGAGAGGCAGAAATCTTAGGCAATAGAAAAAATATGCCACCTCTTGAATTGATAACCAGGAGGGAAATGGGTGAGCATTATAAACTGTATTATTACTCTTGCTACCATCAGGGTAAATCTGACCCCTTCCCCTGTTCCCACTACATATATGGGATAGTTTAAGAAGTGAACGTCTTTTTTCGTAGCAGGGTCGGGGGAAATAATAGGAAAGATGATTTCCCTATATTTCTGATAGAAACATGACTTATCACAAGAATATTTCATTTATTAGGATGATAACACTGAAAAGAAAGATTGCCCATCTTTTTTTTTCATTTCAAAAGGATATGGCATGAGGAGAAATTGGGAGAAAGAAATGAGGAGGGTTAATTTTGAGGAAGACGATATCTATGAAAGGAGGGGTGGGAGAGAACAATTAAAAGATCACAACAATCACCACATGGGAGGAGTCGGAGGTGGAAGAGGAAGTTGGGGCGGAGGGGATCCCAGAGCTGAAGATGCCTATTTTTTAGGAGAAAGATGATCATGGGTGGATCTATAGGATGGAGAGGTACTTTGCAATGGATGGGCTGATGGAGGAGGAGAGACTCACGACAGTAGCTTTATGCTTGGAAGGGAAGGCCTTGTATGATATCAATGGAGAGACATGAGAGATCCATCTAATTGTGGAGGGAGTTCAAATATAGTTTATTAGAACATTTTCGAACCAGTCGGGAAGAAGACTTATACGAGCAATTTTTTTGTTCTGGTTCAAGAAGGAATAGTGATGGACTATCGGGAGAGGTTTGAGTACCTTCTAGCCGATTGGGGAGGGTATCTGAGACAGTGTTGTAGGAAAATTTCGTGATGGGGCTCAAACCAGAGATCAGGGACGTTGTCTGATTATTGAGGCCACAAAGGTTGGGGGAGGCTATAGAGCTAGCCCTGATGGTGGAGGACAAAAACTCACTTGAGAGAAGCAACAATGGTAGTTCGGGAGCTTCATACTGGATGACGACTACTTTTTTGGCACCAAAGGTACAGCATGTGCCCATTCAGAGAGAAGTACCCAAGGATAGGGGATTGGGAGCATGACCGGGGAAAATTTCAAACGGTTGACTGAGGCAGAGATTCAGAAAAAGCAAGCTGATTGTGCTTCCGTTGTGATGAGAAGTTTGCACCGAGCCACCACTACAAAGATCATTCGCTGCAGGTACTTACAATCTATGATGAGGAGGAGACTCTAGAGGAGGAAGTGGTTGAGGAGGAGGAGGAGCATTTGCACCTAGATGTGGCGGAGATCTCCTTGACTCAGTGGTGGATGTTATCTCAAATCACAACATGAAGGTGAGGGGACAGATAGGAGAAGAATTAGTGATAGTTCTGGTGGACAGTGGGGCGACCCACAATTTCATCTTCAACTAAGTGGTGGACCAGTTGGGGCTGAAGTTGGTCGACACGAGTTATTTTGGGGTGATGATAGGAACGAGGAAGGTGGAGAAGAGTAGAGGCATCTGCTCAGGGCTGATGGTGACACTACAGGAGATCCAGGTGATTGAGGATTTCTTTCTATTGGAGTTAGGGAGCACATATGTAATTTTGGGCATGAAGTGATTACAGACTCTGGGGGAGACCAAGGTGAACTGGAAGGCATTGACTATGGAATTCATGGTGGGAGGGAGGAAGGTGAGGATCAAGGGGATCCTAGTTTGTCCAAACCCAAGGTTTCTCTTAAAACCTTAGTGAGGGCAATTCAAGGTGAAGGAGTGAAAAAGCTGAGTAAAGAGGATGTACAGAAGATGCCATGGGAGGTTCTAAAGTCCAAAATTGGAAATTGGATTCACTATATGAGAATTGTTGTGAAACTCCTGCTTACTGCAGAAAGAAAAATATGTTATCAAATTTTTAATGGCATCAATGTTCTTAAGGATCATTGCTTTGTTGAAGTAACAACAAATAATGTGTTGATGCTTTTTAGTTTTGGGGATGTTATAGCTAAAAGCAAGGGGTCACCAGAGAAGTTGTTTGTACTTCTAGACATGTATAAAATAATGTGTGAGCTTCATTTTGAGATTGAAACGATATTTAAAGGAAAACTTGTTCTAAGACGAGGGATGTTGCTCATAATCTTTCAAGGCGCTTAGCCCAGACTGCTCAAGAAACTTTTGGTCATTTTAGGAAGCAGTGGAAGAAGATGCAACAAAAATTGTATGATGGATGGAACTGTGCACTCTCTAACAAGCTATGTGATTAACTATGTGCAATTTTTATTTGACTAGCAAGAAACAGTTTTTTCAGGAGTTTGAGAAGGTGGGAGAAATTCAACTTCCTAACTGACAACTGTTACAATGCAAATTATGCAAGCTCTTCAATGTAACATGGACAGTAACTCTAAGCAATATAAGGATCTTACGTTGGCTTATCTATTCATTATGAATAAAATCCAATACATGGTTAGATCTGTTGGAAGATCAGAGGCAAAGGATTTATTGGGTGATGATTGGGTTCAGAGGCATAGAAGAATTGTGTAGCAAAATGTAAATAAATACAAACGAGTAACTTTGGCAAAGATTCTGTACTCTCTTTCTGTTCAAGGCCAAAGTTCTTCTAGCTGTGTTGTTCTTAGGGGAAGTGATGGGCGCAACAGTAGTGGAGTTTCAAGGGCAAGTATAAAGGAGAGGTTGAAGTCTTTCAACATGCAGTTCAAGATGGGTGACAGTGTATTTGACTATTTAACCCTACAGAAAAAAGACCTTAGCTCGAAGAAGAAATGAAAAGTTATTTCTACGATATTATGAGCCTTATGAGGTGGTGGAGAGGATTGGTGCCATGGAATCATTTGCAGCTACCCCCTACTTCCACCATACACATGATGTTCCATGTGTCACAGCTTAGGAAAGTTATTGGCGACCACAGTCCATCAGTGACGCTGTCGATGGCCTTGACAGAAGAAATGGAGGTAACCCTAGGAGTTCGTTCGACAGTAGGAGGAGCTAGAGAAGTGTTGATTGAGTGGAAGGATACGCCCGACTATAAAACAACATGGGAACCATACTGCATGATTTAACAGTTGTTTCTTTCGTATCACCTTGAGGACAAGATGTCTCTTTGGGAAGGGAGTATTGATAGACAGGCGGAGCCGGTGGACCCCACTAGCAGGGATGATGGGCAAAGAAAGAGGGGGATCCAAAGGGGAATAAATCCACCTTTAATTACTTACCATAGGAAACCAAAAAAAATTTTTGGGTGGGGGGATTAGAAAATTTTATTTAGGGAAAGGGGGGGTTGATTTGAATTCAGATTTGGGAGGGAACTAGGAAAGATTTATTTAAGGAAATGGGGTTAATTTGAATTGAGATTCGGGAGGGAATTAGGAAAACTTTATTTAAGGAAAGGGGGCAATTTTGAATTGAGATTTGGGAGGAAATTAAAGAGGCTTATATAGGGCTAATTAGGTTATTTAATTTTCATTATGTGATTGTGTTTGCTGTTTTTTCTTTGGAGTTGTTCCTAGCGGCGCATAGGGTTTATGGAGAGCCAATCTACCTCTCGAATAGTAGATCAACCTGTATCTTGATTTGTTGTGCCATTATCAAAGAGAATTAGCCCATAATCTCAGTATTGTTATTTTTAATGTGAGAAGATCAGATTCCAATAAGAAACTCACTTTTATTCTATTATCTTTTGTGCTTAGAAAATATCTGAATAACATGTAGAACAAATTTAAAACATTTGAAGAAATAATTGCTCAAATACCTGTGGAGTTGTGACTGGGCTATTTGCACAACCACGACTATTAAAGACAACAACACGCCACCCCTTCTTCCTAGCTCGAACAAGCATATGTCTCACATATGTGTCTTGACTACCTCCAGTAAGACCTGGCTACAAAACATAAAGGAGAACATTATATGTGCAATCCCAACCTTAAAAAATGTGAAAACCAAAGCTTCAAGAAAAAGGCTAAACTATGACCAGAGGAATAAATCATCCAAAAGTGAATTTAGAGGAAGGGGCTTTAAAATGTCTTTCTATATAATATTGTTTTATTCGAGTAAATATAATTTTCATAAAAATATTCAATTCGTGCCCCCTTCAAAATTTTAGAGTTATAAATCACTTAAAAATATTTATAGTATTTTTAAAATAATAAATTTGTGTTCTCACTAAAAAAAATTTTGACTCTGCCACTGATATCATCATAGGATATTTTTTAGTCCAAAATTTCTAATGCAGATATAAGATGAGATGCAAAAATCACTACTTTAATTTTAACAATTATTCATTAATTTTCACGAAAATGATAAATACAATAAGAATCAACGCAGATGATAACTTAGTTGTTCTCTGCTAAACCAATGCCTAGAATTTCATAACCACGAAAAACATGCAACAGGTTGAAAACCACACACATGTTGAAACCCAGATTCTATCAAACTCTCCAACAACAAGATTTAGAGCAAGGAAAAAAAATTCATCAAGATCAAAAGAATCAAACCACAAAATCATACAAAGAGATAAACTCTCTTGAAAACCTCTAAGTTTCACTGGATCAAGAATCTGTCCACCAAAAGTGGAAGGAATAACACATCATCCAGCTAGAATAATATACAATATATAATCGAACATATTTTGTATAAACCTAAGACACCTATTTATAATTACTAAAAAATTTTGGAATTCCTTATCACTTACTATAGTAAACAAAAAAATTGCAGAAGATTCAACTTTAAAGTCGCAAAAGTCAATAATAAAAACAGACCACTAAGCCCAAAAATGGCGAACGCACAGAGGCTAGAGAATAGTAATATCACATAAGATCATTGATCCTGCTCCCAAGTGCAAGATCCAATTACTAAAGGAGGAAGCCAATAATATAAAATCATTGAAGAAAGCAAAGAAGCTCATAAAACACCATCGAAGAGAAAAGTTGGCAAAAAAAGTCAAATTGAAAACATCGTAAATCACAAAGTGTCAGAGGAAGTCGCTGACTGAGGAGTCAAGGAAAACTGATAGCCACATAAAACAAAAGGGAGAAAACATTCCATAGCACTATAGCAGAGGAAGGCTTTGTGTTAATTTTACCTTGAAAAAAAATGAAGAGAAAGCCATTAAATGAGGAGTCTAGAAAAACAGAGAATCTCATAAATCACGGGGAGGAAGCATTGCAAAGTAGAGGAAGGCTTTGTGTCAATTATGCCAGACTTGAAAAATAAATTAGCTCCATCGAATTGCTTAGGCAATCTTCTTTCAAAAGATCTCCACATAGCTCTACAATTTCCTATCAAATTTTCAAGAATTATCACATGTAAGTTTGTCTCTCCAGTGCTTAAGACACTTTTGATATCAACCATAATTTTTGCACATGATTAAACTCCATTAATAGCTTCAAGAATATGCTCGATGTGACTGTTTGGGCTATATGAAATGACTTTTTGGATATGAATAACAGCGGAAAAAAGTGAAAAAAGAGAATAGTCCAAGTCATTGGTTAATGTCTTGGATGTAAAATCAAATTATAAACATGAAAAAAGGGCTAATGATAAGTTTTTTCGAATTTCTAATGTGTAAACATTCATCCCAATTTTTTGTATAACTTTACAAGGTCACATTTTTAACAGTTAATTTTTTTTAAGATTCATACTGGAAAAATTTTAATGTTTAGACAAACTATTATCTTGACATCATATTAGAATTCCATGCATCTTTAAACAATAAGCTCAATAGTGTCATAGTTAGCATTAAATATCATGTGAATATCCTCGTGCAAATGATGCATAATAGTAAAGGATGATGTGATATGATATAACACACGTAACAGTAATGCTACTATAGTTATATGGTTTATAATTAATACATTAGAAATATTTCTTAAAATTTAGATTTATTAAGCTCCAAAATGTTCCCTCAAACCACACAAATATTTTTAATTTTAATAAAATGTGATTGTTATAGAGACAATTAACTTTTTAAAGAAATTTAATTCAAGTGGTTTAAAAATTACTTTTTAAGAATTGTATATCCTTGAATTTAAATTGATAAATGAAATTTTAATTTTAATATTATGCTAAAGCTAACAATCATTACTAAAGCCTTTCACTTGCATATGATTAAAACAAAAACTAAAATGAAATCCTATAAATAATTTAAAATACCTTAATACTCTAAAACTAATTAGAATAACCTTGATGCATGCCTTGTATTGCATAATGTATACAATTTATGAGGCACAAAAAAACCACTCTTCCCTATACCTAAATACACACTCAATCTCACCACAACAAGAAACCCCATGTCTTTCAAACAAAAAAAAATTTCTTAACATCCGGTAGAAATACGAGGATTACATAAGAGAGATGAGAGATGATAATGACATAAGATTTATATCATAACAAAGAGTTTCACTTAATTGCTCCTCAAAAAAGATGCAATCACACTTGCTTATAGCACGTTGCTCTTACCTATATCTAGGGGTGTGCATTCGGTTGATTTAGATAGATTTGTTAAAAGATTTCTTGAACCAACTAGACCCAAACAAATTATAGGCGCAATTGAATCAACCAAACAATAGGTAGAACCAAATCAAATAGAACCGCAATATTGTACAATTTATTCGGTTCAATTTTAGTTCAATCAAATTTTAAAATCATAATAAAGAGGTGTGCAATTGGTTAGTTTGATGGATTGATTAATGACTTTGTTAAACCAATTTAACTGAAACAAATTATAGGTACAGTCAAACTTTAGAGTAATAATAATTTGTTTTCATTAAGTTATAGAACATTTTGATTTTTCGATCTAATATTAGAAATGGCCTTTCTTTATTAGATTTAAATGAGAATTTTGACCCTTAACAGGACACAATGAAGAAAAGGATTCATGTAGCCGACCCCACGTAGTGGGATAAAGGCTTGATGTTGTCGTTGTTGTTGTTGATTTAACAGAATATTTTTTTTAACCCGACCCAATAACTAAAATCCAAATAAGATTTATTTTGAAACCAAACCACCACTAAATAAATTGAACCAAACTAACCAAATATGCTTGATTATGTTCAATTTTTTTGTTCAAACCAACTAATGCACATGCTAACTATAGCACAATCATGCACAGCTTCAAGACAATTAAACATGAATACAAAAAACTAAATTGAGTAAGTAGTTCTTCTTTCTTCTAATCTTTTTCTCACATCCTCTCCCTCTTTCCATTATTTCTCATAGGAAGTGAAGAGAGGGATTCTTTTCTTTGTTCTCTTCTTCAATAATAACCCAATTTTCTTCCTTAGCTTGGATTTAGCTCAAAAACAAACACTGAGTTTAAGAAGGTGCAAATCCAAAATCTACTTCTAATTTTAAATTGGAGTTTATCCATGATAAATTTTTTTGAGCTTTTTCTTATCTAATAAGAACAAATGATGATTAATATTTATCCTAAAATCATCTATTTGTAATTATATGATATCCTAACAATAGCATTGAAGCAATATCCTAAAGTTTAGGTCGTTTTAACATGCATGCCAAATGGTCAAAATGCATTAATTATGGGCAATTAATGTCAAAGTGTTAGGAAAGAATATAAGTAGATTGAGAGCAACATGAATGGGAGTTATACAAAAAATTTGCAAAGAATAAGTTCAAACCACCTATTGCGTTCAGAAAAAAAAATGAATGGAGAATAGGATTCATAAAGCATACCTCAAATAGTTGGCATAATAATAATGATGATTAACGCCAAGCAAAGAGACATAGGTGCAAGTGACTATAACTTGCAAATAAAAAGCATGCAGCATGCTTCACCAATGACAAAGAAGTATCTCTTCCCGGGCTGGTGACCCTTTCAAAGAAATTTGCTTTAAACAAAAGCGAAGTACATCAACAGGAAAGAGGAAAGCTCACTTAAGATTTCAAAGCGGCTAGAGACAGAAAAAAAAATGAAAAAACTCAAATAGTGTTTAGCCACTTCAAATTATAACCAAATCTCAACAATCTTTAGCCAGTTACTAGAATACTTTTGCTTGAACAACTATCATCAGCCAATTTTCTTCACCTTAAGGCCGCTCCCCAAATAAGAATTCAGTGCTCCAAATCTTCACACTTTTTGCCTCGACTTATCGCCTCCTCCATAACAAAAGGCACCAAAACTCAGAATTTCTCAGCCTCCTCAAGTTTTTCTTAAGATTGAAAAAATAAATAAAGGAAAGGAAATGAAAACCCAGCAATTTGTTCGTTAATTATAAATATGCGGCTGATGATTTGAGTTCTTCTTTCTTTCTTCTTTTTTTTTTCCTACATTTCTTTTCTCTCAAATTACCAGCATCCAAACACTGCCTAAATCACTAAATCGGAGAGAAATAGCTCCAAGTAAGCCCCGTTCAAAAAAATCTAACTGGTTACATTTGCCATCCCAACAGACGAAAACTAATGTATAGGATACTAAGTTAAAACCGCACCAGAAGGACGAGCACCGGCGAATCAGGGGAGAGCAGGCGTTCATCTCCGGATACCCAATCAAGGGCGACGGCTCCGTCGTCCCTCGTCCGCAAGCACTCCCGGCGAAACTGAACACGGGGAAGAGACCGGAAGAAGGCGGCGAAGATAGTCTCCACATGGCGGTTCCATCCGATGACCGGGAATGGCCGGTAGGACATCTTCAAGCTGGCGAACTGAGATAGCAGCGCGCGCTTCGATCCGATGACCTCGAGCTGTGGGACGGGAGCTTCCTTAGGAACGCCTCGGCCACGGCTGATGTCCTGTTCAGCCTCGGCGGAGGCGGATGAGGAGGCAGCGCCGCCGCTGACTGCCATGAATGGTAAGTGAGAGCGTGAGGTCGAGGACAGAGGCGGGCGGAGGGGAGAGGAATGTGCGAGCGGCGACATCGGAGCTGGCATCATTGTTTGATTTTTAACTGTGCAGCAGAAAGGTTTCAAGCTTTAACTCCTCTATAGCTAAGTAGAATATTATATATATATATATTAAAAAATAAAAAAAATACCAATTCTAGCCTTAGAATATAATCTCTATACCATAGAGATATTTTCTAAAAACATATTGTAATCAAAAGTGAAATATAGATCTATGATTTATGAATCATCTATGTTATAAATCAAATGTAACATCAGGTGTATGGCGAGTTTGATTTTTTTGTTTAAAGAATGAATGCTTTTTTTTGTTTAATGAAAAATAAATTATCGAGAAGCTACTAACACAAATAATTCAATTCCATTAAAAAATCTAATCGGTTAATCTTTGTCACCTAGATAATAATCTATCATCGTTAACTTCTAATATGCATGTGATGTAATTATTTAAATGATGTGTTAATCCTTATATAGCATATAAATAATATCTTCCATAAAGCATATATCACCGATTAATTATTATATGTGCATTCATATGCATCATATGCTAATGACTAAAATAAATGCATCCATGACCATGCATGCATGCATACATATGTTTCAATCTACTCATACATATATACATTTAAAGGTGCACACACATACATACATATGTACATAAATTTTACAAATACACACATATATATAATATAGATGTATACATACATACATATATTTTACAAGCGCACACATAATTACATTAATCTTACGTGTAAAATATTTAATAATTTAGGCATTGATATATAAATTATTATACTTTAAAAATATTGGTATATGTTGATCTCATTTTTGTATGAGGTCATCAGGACCTATCCAGACTCCTAATTATTAATCCCATGATTAGCAATCAGCCAGCTGTCAGCCATCCAGCCAATAACCTATATTCAATTACACTCTAATCATCTCCAATTATCAATCAGCCTGCATACATTCAATCAATCAAACTTTTAATAAACCATTTTCACTTATCAATCATATAGCCCGCAACCAATCATCTATTCATATAACCTGCATATATCCAATCAAGTTTGAATCAGCAATCACCTAGACAGCTGCAGCCCTGCACTACCACCAGGTGGCTCAATGCACTATCTTGCACAGTGCACTGACCCTATATAAGCTCAGTCATGATCCAAATCATTTCACTAGGAGCTTTAGATGATAAATTATAAGTCAATAAACCCTTAAACCATCAATTAACTCATATGATCCAATTGAGCTAGTCCAAGCTAACACAATTGATCATATACATTATTTACATCCAATCAAAATCCAAATGATCCTTGAATTTCGTCAAACCGTCAATATCTCTCTATGGCATGGTCTAAATACTTTGCCATGAATCAAAGCATCAGTGGTCAAACTCATATATATTACCAAGCTTACAAGCAAACACTCATGACATTGTTCTAAACACTCTCATTCCACTTCAACCAGTAACTACACTCCTCACTTTCCACCTCATCAGTCAACTTGACTAGTTAACTAGTTGTTTGATTAAAAAATATAGTTTGAATAAGGTTTAATTTTCTTTGGGAAATATTTGATTTCTGAAATTTTAATATTTGAAATCGAACACTTAGTATGAATGATATATTACCTCGAAAAGTAATCATATCATTCCTTAATAGGTTCAGATTTCAAAACTTGATTTATCCTGATTATTATAATCAAACTCAAGGAGAAACAAGATATGATCCCGAAGGATCAAAATTATGTTTAATCCATTATTCAACTACAATAATTGAGATAAGAGATCATTAATTTCATAATTAAAGTTATGATTGTAATTGATATATCTATCCGGAGAAAGAAGATAGCAATCATTATCAATAGTTTAAATATGACGATAATGATCGTAAGGCTTAAATTTCCCAAAGATAATCAATTGAAGGTTTTAAAAAATTGATTTTGAAAATCTGGTCTGGGTTTCTAAATCTCCTATGAGCGCAAGCCCTCGTAGTTAATTACATCGTAGGAAACCAGAAATTTCCTATGAAAACTCTCGATTAAAATAGCGATACGAATTTTATTTAAGAATTCAAAGCTTGATATCAAAAGAGGTATGGACTGGAAATTCAACAGGGACTGGTTCAAGATTGAACAGTTCTTTCTGGAGTCAAAGGAAGAAGGATAGGAGGTGTTTTGAGATTCTAAATTGCTCCAGAAACACCTCAAACTATCCTAAGTGTTGGGCTTGAATTTGATTGAAAGAGATATTTAGTTTGAATGATCGATTTTATTAGAAAGTGGGAATTAGATTCCCGGAAGGTTGAGGTCTTAGGATTGAACATCTGCCTCAGAACCTAAGTCTAAAATTAGGTACTGAAAATCAGTGACCCAGAACCTAGCTAATGCAATGCAATCCTGGACTTACCCCGGCCTGGATTGGGGAGCCAGCTAAACCACCTAAACGCTTTAAAACCATGAGTCAAGTCTTTATGAAAGAGTGGTTGAGGATGTTATTTAAGATTGAGTTTGAGGAGTTGGGGTCGACATCTAGAGCAGATTCCTAATTGACCCCTTAACATATGTTGGGTTAAATGCTTAAACTAGAAATGCAATTAAGATTTAGACTCAATTTTTAATTTATATCTAATGCAATGCATGCTAGTTGACTCGATTAAATGCTTGAAATCAGAATGAAGCAGTTTAAAAATCAGGCTTAAAAATAGATTTTATCATAGAGATTGCACAACATCCCCTTGTACAGAACTGCACCCTAATAGGTCAGGTGGTCTGCCAGAACCCGCAGGCGGGGAGGTGCCTAACACGGATGAGAAAAGTCAATATGAATGCATGAAAAACCCCCGGCGAGTCCGAGCTTACTTCTTAAAAGCGTTAGAGTTACTATCTGAGCCTAAAGTTTTTAAATTTTGTTTAAGTAGAAATAGTTTATGACCGTACCCTCACGAGCCTCTGATCGGGTTCCAGGCTAAATCAAATATGACATGCAAGATCGCCAAATAAACTATTAAAAATATGCGGGTCCTTAATCGTAATCAACACATCAATCAAATCAATTATATAATTAAATCAATTAAATAAATATTCAAAATGAAAGTCCATAGGCAAGTGCCTTTTAATAATACAACCCAGGGTCTGCAGGAAAAGTAAAGTGGTCGGGTACCACTGACTACAACCCGGATTCTACTCCTAAGACTCAAGTGACTTTGAGAATGGGTCTTCTCGTTCTTCACTTCTTCGCCTTCTTGTAACTCCTTGGATCGTCGAGTCCGGATATTCAAATGAAAAGAAACTCTCCCTTGAAAGGGGGTTATCTTTTCTCTTTAGATATTTGAAATCATCCAAATTTGGATCTCCAAATGGAAAGAGACTCTCCCTTAAGGGATGTCCCTTCATCTTTGAATTCCAAATTGGATGTTTAAACATCTCAATCTCAAAGCACTTAATAATTTATAACTCAATTTAAATATCAAATTATATTGATTAAAATTAAAATCTAGACTCAACAACCTACAGGGTTATCCTAATAATCAACAGTTATGTTTGACATCTCAAGCAGTTATATAATTGAAATTTAAAAATACTCAATCACAGCCACACTTGGCCATGCTCTTTTTGATTTAAAGGGGCTTAGCATATTTTCTGGAGCACCTGTGCAATTTATTATTTATGAATTTGCCCCTTTATTTAATGCCCTCCATAAGCATGGCCACCTGCATAAGATTGAATTAGTATAAATCGTCCCTAGCCTAGGGGTAGATCTAACGTACAATCAAATCAATACAGAGTGTATTAAATAAATAAACAATCATATCAATATCAATTACTTAAATCTAGCAACCAGCATGCAATGAAAACCATGGAAAACCCAGCACACGCAAGTAGCAGAAAAGTAAACACCAGCCTAGCCTAAGACTAGAGTTGGTTGTCCTAGCAAATTATCTAAAGTGTGTGAGGTAGGCTGTGTGGCTTTGATATGTCCTAAATAGGCACTTGATTGAAGTTGTTTAAAGTTCTGGTTGGTTGAAAGGCTTGAGGGAGATTTTAATTGAAGTTTAAGTCTTAATGATTTAAAATTGATTTTGATTATTTATTGGATACCACCTTTGTTACACACCGAGGCCATGAAGTTTATTTCACCTTCCTTGGGGCTAACTTAATAGCCTCGTAGGCCTGGGTTACCCAATGGTACCCGATATAATTAAGTGATTTAAGTTTGATTAGTGTTTGAAGATTGATTAATTTTTAATTAAGATTGGTTGGTTGCTAGTTTTAAAGTTAAGTTGATATTTTCTGGAATTTTAGAAGATTTATTGAATTTTGGAATTTTTTGGATTATTTTAATGATTTAATTTGAGGGTCAAAATTTGACTTTTTGATTTAAAGGGTTTTCTAGAAATTTAATATTTTATTAAAATACTAGACCTTAATACGATCAGTTAGACAGTAAGTACGCTGGAATTGGATTTTTCTAGATTTTATTATGAAAGTTTGAAGTTTTGACTTGAATTTGAACTAGGTTTGACCAAAAGTTGACTTTTTCAAAATTGATTGATTTCTAAAAACTTAACATTTTTAATAAATATTAGACCTTAAGATGAGTTTGCCATTGAGTTTGCTCAATTTGGAGTTTATTTGAATTAGTTATGAATTTTCAAAGTTTTGAGTTTTTATTGAATTTTTAAAATTATTTAATTAAAACCCTTTTTTATGGTTTGAATCCAAATGACCTTCAAACTCCTTGAAATCAACTCCAAAGGTCAGGAATGACCCAAGGAGTGATCTCCAAGTGTTTGAGAAGTTTTTAGAATTTTTAATTATTTTTAATTAATTAATTATTGAATTTCAATTAAACTTAAATTAAACTTAATTTTGAAGTCCAGTTAAGGGACTTTTATTTTTTATTGATTAAGGGTTCAATTTTGGTGAGTTTAAGGTATTATTTGTAATTTTTAGGTTTAAATTTGATTTATTATAATTTCTGAAAGTTTAAATGGCTTAATTAAGGGTCAATTTTGATTGAGTTAATTGAGAGGTTTAATGTTTTAAAAATACAATGGGTATTTTTCTATGAGTTGAGGGTGTCACTAAGTTCAAGTATTCAAAGTTTCAAGTCAAAATGAGGTGTATCTTAATTATGGGAAATATTTTAAATTTTCTAAATCAAGTCCTTAATTATTGTCCTTAATGACACTAGGTTTGAGTAGGTTTAAATCAAGATTTTGCTAACCCTTAGACAAATATACTTAGACATACACACATTTATCACAATCATATCCTAGCACTAGGAGAGCCTTAAGTGGTGTGTGCACCCTAAATTTGTAAATGTTAAAATAAATTTGATTAATTGGAAGATTAATTATTGGATAATTAAAAAGTAATTCTCCATTAATTAATCAACACTCTCCATCAATTCTATTCAATAAAGCTTGATCTATGCTTAAAATTTCAAGAGATCTCTCAAACTTTAAAATTTAACATAAATATAATTTTAAAATATAATTTTAAAACTACAGATATATATATAAATATATATATATATATATATATATATGTATGCATAAATATAAGTAAAAAAAATACACTTAAAATTATGTCATATTGTTTTGAGAGATCAATTGTGCTCTGAGATGATTTTAAAATAAAATATTTAATTTTAAAATAATTGATGTGATATTTAATTCAATATTAAGTATTTAAATATTAGAACTATTTAAAATACTTAAAATAAATATATTTTGAATTTAATTTAATTTTTAAGGTTTAAATATTTGAAATATATTATTTGATTTAAAATAATTTTAAAATAAGTTTATTTTGAAATTATGAAATTAAGTTGATTTATTTTAATTAATTAACACTAAAAAAATCAAAATTTGATACTTTAAAATTATTTAAAAATAATAATAATAAATATTTTTAAATGATTTTAATTTTAAATTAAAGGGAATTAAAATCTGAACAATTTGATATATTGCATTAAATTTTTAGATTAATGCTTAATTTATTATAATTTTTTAAAGCTTTCTGATTTAAAAAAAGATTAAAAATTAATTAAGATTAATTAAATCTTAATCGGCGGCTGAAGAGGCCACGTGGCAGCTCGCTATTCGCGGGTGTAAACGCTCGGCGGCGGGCCAATGATTGGATGCCGCAATCATTAAAAATGATTAGGGAAAGCACGTGGGTCCCACGCGCTTTCACTAATCCGCATCAGCGGATACCGCCCACCGTTGGATCATCCGCGTTTTGAAACGAACGGCTCAGATCGAGCCGGATCTTACAAGGAACCGCGAGATTAAATCAGCGGTTATACAGAACCGCGGTCAAGCCAGATCTGGACCGTTGATTGTGAGATCAACGGTCCATAACACGCATAATGCACAATCAGCTAAACTGAAGCCCTAGAACCCTATTTTGAGCTCGTTCTCCCAATCGGATCCACCAAATAACTTGAAATTTTAAACCTAGATCACTGGATTGAACAGAAAGAATGTGGAATGTTTCTAAAAATTAAATAAGCACCTAATTAAATGCTAATTAAATCTAAGTGTTTGAACTAGGGTTGAGCTTTTTACCTAATCCACATGGTGGATTTAGAAGGTCTTTGGCTCTCTGAATTTGTTGACTGTCCACGCAACTTTTACCTCTCGAATCCACGGTCTGATAAGCCACGGATCGACGAGAAGTTGAGTTGGACGGATTCCACCCTTAGCTCGCCGGAGATCTCACCGTTGGTGGCTTTGACCGACTGTTTTGGGCTTGAGAAATCAAAAGGGATATCAGGGAAGCTCAGGTGAATTGAGCTCTGGGCTTGAGAGGGTTGGGGGTAGAGAGAGATTGTAGGTTGAATAATGACCTTAATCTCTTGAGTTTTTCCCTATTCAAGTTCCTCCAGCTTGAATGGGCGGCTGGGATTGAATGTGAGGCTTGCTGGGATGTTGCCAGGTGTCCCTAAACAGTTATAAAGTCAGGGAATAAAAGGACACAGGAAAGGACCTGATGTGGAGAGCCATCCTGTCCTTTAAGCACATGTGGCCATGTGCATTGGATTAAACTCTAATCCAAGGCTTAAGACCAGCTTAAGAACATTCCAGAATATGTTTAGAGCTGTCAAAGTCATTAGGATTAAGATAGAATAGATTTGAAATAGAGTTTTGACCACTTTGACCACTCTTTATCCATTTGGAGACTTGTTGACTAGGTTGAATGGTCAACCAATCCACATGGATGATGATGTGGCATCATGAAGTGGTCTTAAGCTGATTGAATTGATTTAAAAAGGATTTGAAGGAATTGAATGAGTGCATGTGCAAGTTAAGAGGTATTTGACCAAACTTAAAAATTAATTTTAGTCAAAATCTCTAAGACTTGGCTTGAATTGGATTTGGATATATTTAAACTCTAAGATAGAGTAAGATCAAGGGCTTGATAGAGTTAAAGTGAATTAATTCATTAAGAGTCATTATTTTGACTCAAATAGATCACATTGGGATGGACTTGGGTTCAATTGACCAAGTCAACTATTCATTGGGTCAAGGGGTCTAGTCAAATCCAAATCATTGGGGAATGTGTTCAAAGGAGATTTGATGAAATTTGAATGCATCTGGGATTTGATTTGAAGTAGGGAAGCTTAAGGGTTTGAAGTGGTCAACCTAAGTTGACTTGGTCAACCAGGTTGGCCCAGGGCAAATATTTGGGCTTGACAGGTTTGATTGGGTATCTAGAGTCTGGTAGAAGTGTTTTCAGGGGTCAAATAGGTCATTTGGGTCAAATGAGCCTATGGGGCCCTTAAAGGGCCATTTAGGTCAACCCTGGTTGACTAGGTCAACCAGGTTGACCCAGGACCAGGGTTTGAGCTGGAATAATTTGAAATGATGAATGGGGTCTGGTGGAGGTGGTTTCAGGATTTAAATGGGTCATTTGAGTCAAATGGGCCTATAGGGCTCTTAAAGGGCTGGTCAACCAAGTTGACCCAGGGCCAGGGACTGGGTCCAACCAGTTCAGAATGACATTCTGAGTCTATTGATGGTGGTCTCAAGGTCTGGGGAGGTCATTTGATCAAAATGACTTATTTGGGCCCTTAAGGGGCCTTTTAGGTCAACCATGGTTGACTTGGTCAACCAGGTGGGTCCAGGGTATGAGGGTGGGTTCAACAGATTTGAAATGACATTTGGAGACTAATGGAGGTGGTCTCAAGGTCTGAGGATGTCATTTGGTCAAAATGACCTATTTGGGCCCTAAAGGGGCCTCTTTGGTCAACCTGGTTGACTTGGTCAACTAGATTGACCCAGGGTCTGAATTTGGGTTCAACAGGTTTGGTTTGACATTTGAAAATTGTTGGAAGTGGTTCCAAGTAATTTGGAGGTTATTTGATTTGAAAAGTGCATTTGAACCCTTAAGGGATATTTTGGTCATTTTGACCCTTGGTCAACTGAGGGTCAAATTGAATCCAATAAAATGCAGTTTATTGCTCAATGAGTCATAATGAAGGGTCTGGAAGTGATTTGAAGCTTTGGAGAAAGCTCCAAGGTCAGGATCCACTGGGTGGCAGGTCCAGTAGCATAGACTGTAAATATTTGAAGGTTTTACATCTTTTGGATTTCAATTCAGTTTCTGGGGTTAGAGACCTCAGAATGAGCTTAAATTTGGAGGGTTGCCTCTAAAGACATGTTACATCAGTGTGGAACTGATAAACCTTGAATCAGAGGTCATTTGACTAGGTTTTGAAGTATTCAAAGATTCACTGGCAAAGGCTTTCAGGACTTAGACCTTTGGCCTTGAAATTTGATTTGGATTTCTGGTTTTGAGCTGAGTTTTGATTTTAAATGATGGGGTTTGAACTATAGAAATCATTTACAATCATTTGGGTGATTGTATATGATTAAATAGGATTAAATTCAGGTCAGAGGTTATGACAGCTGGATCTGAATAGTTTAAAGGTCAGGATTGGTCAGGGGTTTGAATTAAGTTAAACTCTGGATTGATTTGAGTCTTGAATAGATTGATTTAAAGTCTGTGTTGGTTTGGAGTTTGAATAGATTTGAGATCTGGATAGATCTAAGATCTTAAAAGAATCCTAAGACCTAGATTAATCTAGAATCTGGATAGATCTAGAATATGGGTAGATCCTAGGATTTAAAGTCTGGAAGAATCCCAAGATCTAGAATAGATCTTGGGGGGGGGTCTAGAATCTAGGAAACATCATAAAACTTGGAATCTGGGAAAATCCTAAGATCTAGAAGCATCCTAGGATCTAGGAATCCTAAGATTTGGGATCTAGAAGGTTCTTAGGATCTAGAATAGATCTTAAAGTCTGGATTCTAAAAAAATCATAGGGTTTGGGAATCCTAGGATCTAGAGTCTAGAATGATCTCAGGATCTAGATAGATCTAGGATATATAGTCTATGAAGAATCCTAGGGGCTAGAATAATCCTAAGATTTTAAATGGATCTAGAAGAATCCTAGGGTCTAGAATAAATCCTAGGGTCTAAGAAGATCATATGATCTAGAGTCTGGCAGAATCCTAGGATCTAGAATAGGTCCTAGGGTTCAGGGTCTAGAAGAGTTTTAGGATCTAGAAGAATCTTAGGATCTAGGTTCTAGGAAGATCCTAGGGTTTAGAATGATCCTAAGATCTATAATCTAAGAAAGATCCTAGGATCTAGAATAGTCTGAAAATTAGATTGATCTGAGATCAGGATTGATTTGAATCTGGATTGATTTGGGATTAGGATTGATTTGAATCTGGATTGATCCAGGATTAGATTGATCCTAGAGTCAGAATTGATCCTAAGGATTGGAAAAATCCTAAGGTCTGGATTGGTCCTATTGTCCTCATACAAAAATGAGGTCAACACTAGTCAAACAATCAACAAAAACTCACAAGAGCTTAAAATGATCAAGTTTTCTCATGCAAGCTTTTCCCTCCAAATCAAACCCTCATGGCAATACAATACTCTTCTAGAAACCTCTAAATCATTTCCTAAATCAGCTCTAATTACTGGATTAATCCTAAGCAAAACTAATTGTTCCCATGTGGCCATGTGAAGACAAAACAAACTCTACACCTAATAGTCCTTACATATGTTCTTTCCCTGCCTTCCTAATTGCCTAAGGACACTTGACAAGCATAAAAGATGGTTACATGAGGAATCGTAACCATTGAATTAATTTAGAGTTTTTGGAATAGGGTAAAACCATCATTTGGAACTTGATTCTAGCTCCAATCCATCTCTAGAGTGTCTTCCTTTTCATTTTTGCTCTCCAAGAACTCCTGCATACTCCCAAAAGCATTTCCTCACTCTTTGAAGCTTGCCGACGATAAGCTCGACACCCCACCCCATTCATCCAAGCATTTCAATATCAATCCCTCACTTCTCTGACTTCGACTTCTTCAAAGAAGTTGTTCTTGGTGATCTAAGAAACAAAATAAGCCCAAATACAAGTGAGGAGATTCATCATATTGAGGTAAAATCGAAAACCTAAGTCTAGATCTAGTTTTTTAAATGACTTATTAAACTTCTTACACCAATTGATTAAACTTCATATAATGGTTTGGTAAATATATAAAAGCTTAAATCTAAAATTTCATGGCATTTCATCCATTCAATATTGAGTTTAAACCTTTCTTCTTCTTGCTATTTTTGCTTGGCTGGAGGAAGAAAATGAAATCATAGCCATACAATTTATTTTATCTAAACCAACAGCTGTGATTTGGTTGCACCAAAATCATGTCCAACCCTCCCTTTGACGAATTTGGTGAGTTTTCTTTATTGGACGGTCTGATTGGTCTAAGCAAGATCAGACGGTCTAGAAGCGAGATGACTTATTTAAGTGAGTCTTAATAAGCTACCCCTGTCATTTGGGACCTCCATTCATAGCCTGCCATGTGTAAAAAGATAAAAATGCACAAAAAATGGAATATTAAATGAATATCATTCCAGAACTTAAAAAATTTGTAATAAATTCATTTCTTCGCCGTTTTTAACTTATAATACCTCGTTGGAACCAGAATGACGAGCTCTTTAAGTTACAATTAAATTCAGAGCTCAATAACCCATGGTTCCAGAGTAATTTTCATTTAAACATAAATCTTTTAATTAATACTCCTTAACCATGTGTCCGATCGAGCTCGAATTTAAATGGGTTGAATTAGAGAGCATTAGGAGAATCCAGTAATCTTTATATATTTATTTGAGCTATATTTTAGTAGTTATCAATTTATAGGATTAAAGGTTATTATTTAATTCATATATTTTCAAATTACATAATAAATAATCCATTAACACATTCCATGCATTTAAATACTCATTGAGATTATTAAACAAAGCTTTATAAAGAAAAAAAATGGATCTATAAGGATTTATTGAATATTTGGAGAGTAATTACAATGCTATTGAATTCTAATTTCATTTAATTATTCTTCAAATTCTCAATAAATTGGGTTCAATTTTTGGCTAGGTTGATATGTTATATCTCATAAATATAATTTAGTCTTATTGAACCCATTTGATATATCATTGCCCTTCAATTAAATTTTCAAATGTTTAAGTTATGATTTGACTTAAATATTTGGAAATTCATCTACTTCCATGATATATAGTTTTAGTGCACTATATTTGATGTGATGTGATGTGATTATTATTTATATTTATAAGGGTTAGCAAACTTGATTGTAAACTATACAACCTAATGACATTAAGGATAACAATTAGGAATGTGTTTTAGTGAAATTAGTGAAATATAGGTTTAACCACACATATATTTTGGATGAAACATAAACATAGAAAATATAGTGTCATGTACTCCATGATCTAATACATTTTGATTGGACATTAATTGACCTTCAAACAAATATTAAATTCAATTAACCCTTCCTTAAGGGTTTAATTCCAATAAATCTTAATTAATCAAATAAAATTCTTAAAAATTCAAAATTAACTCCAATCAATTCTAAATCAAACATACAACCATTGAAATTTAAAATTCAAATTTAAATCTCATTAAATTTTTATTAATACTTAATTACCCTTAATTAAATATTAATTAAATGAATTCATTAAAATCAAAGTAAAAATTCAAAAATATAAAACAAATTCAAATAAAGATAGAATAAAAATAAAAAAATAATAATTTCAATTTAAATAAATTTATATTAAGATTTAAAGTCATTAATTAATTAATTTCATTTATAATTAATTAAATATGATAAGTAAATTTAAAAATTCCTAAAAATTCAAATAAAATTTAAAAATTTATAATTCAAATTTAAATAAAATTTTAGATAATTTTTAATTTCAATTCATTAATAAATCATTAATAAATAATTAAAATCAATTAAAAATTCAATAATTAATTTAAAATTCTAAATATTACAATAAAATTCAAAAAAAAATTCTAATTCATTTAAAGTAAATTAATTTGATTGATTAAAATTTATCATTAATTTGAATTAAATAAATTCAAGCCTTCATGTCTGATGCTTGATTTTTTTGAAGGGCATTTTGACATTCATTTCAAGACCTTTTAATATACTTAAATAACAAAAAGATCTCTTATGTGTTGTGCACGACTCCTTTTAGAAAGGCACTAATATATTGAATTGGGGGATCTTCCAACAATTAATAATATGCAGATCTTATGTGACATACTCGACTCCTTTTGAAAAATATGCTGCATTGCATTACAAGGTCCCTTTCTCTATCTATAATAAATTTTTGGAGGCTCTCATATGACCACTTGTCCTGCATAGAGGATAGGTGTTCATTTTGGAAGCCTTAGGATTTATAAAATAATAACTCCTTGCACTTTAGGAGTTTTCAATCTATAAGTTCTTTAAAACTAAGCCAATAATTTTAACCTATAAAATTGGAATAATTTAAAAACCAAATATATATTACTTAAACTTTCAACCTTTAATGATAAACCTTAAAAATACATGCAATATAAACTATAAATTCCCATAAGACCTATCAAAGCCACACAACCTCTTTCACACATTTAGATAGTTTGATAGGACAACCAACTTTAGCCTATGCTAGGCCGGTGGATTATTTTGATTTGATTGCGAGTGTCTTTGCCTAGAGGGCACCTATGTGTGATTGCTTACTTTCTGTTAAATATACATGCCATATTTAATTTTTATGTCAATGCACAAGAGAACGGAGTGAATAAGTGAGGGTCGTGTACTTTACTTTCATTTACTTTCCTGTATATATAACTACACACAATGCACTCATAACTATATTTTATTTTCTGCTCTTTACATTCTGCAAAGTAGAATGTTTCTAGGAATTGATGTATATGTAAAGAGTCATGCAAATTTAAACTTCATATAATTCTATATATAGATCGAGTTGTACAGAGTCATGAGTTGTAAAAGAGTAAAAAATAATTACTTATAAATATACAGGTGGGGCTCCAAAAGTAATGTCCTCCTTTTCAAGAGGATATTCCTTTTTGAAATTTTACAGAAGACTTGGAGCTCGAAAACAATAAGCAGTTATATTTGATTCTAAATGTTCTGATAGAGTTAGAATCCAAGTTTGTTGTTGGTGGGGCCTGACCATCATTACTTTACTGTAGACCCCGGTTATACTTTGTAAATTTTATATTAATAAAATCAGCTCTTTTATATACATTGTTGTTCATGCATCATAAATATTATACATGTAGATTTTCATTTTTTTATAAGCATGTTGTATTGCATCTGATTTAAATTTTTTAGCAACTCCTTGATTCCTAGAATAAAGCTTTCTAAATCTAGCATTCATACGGCGATTATTATGATTAGGATTGTTAACTGACAGCTCACTCTAGGCAAGTGATAAGCCTAGATTGTATACACTCTTCTCTGCACCTTCTTTCTTCAATTCAAATAAAAAATCTTCAAATTCAATGTTAGAATTTATAATCTAAAGCTTGTGCATTAAAATTTAATTAGCTAAAATATTTCTTTAAATTTATATGTATTTTAAAACTATATAGTTTTCATTTTAATTAATAGTATTCTCTTAGGAGATGTAATTAACTATAGGAGCTTGCCCCTATAAGGAGTCTAGATCCCATAATAAAATAAATCCTATCTTAGATTCATTTTCCAAGGTAGGGAAAAAATCTGTAAATGTAGACTTTATTTTATCAATATTTTAAATTTAACTTCATAGTCAAAAGATAGAAGGATATTGAATTTTCTTTTACATCGGATTGAGTATCCCTTATATTTGATTATGGAGATAAATTTATAATTTATCTTTTTAATTGGAATGATAGGAGAATGTGTTTATCATCCTTTGGGATGATTTGTACATTCCATATGCTGCATCTGATTAAAAAAATAAATTATAGTTTTTTCTTTCAAATTAATAGAAGGATATTAGTCTACCCTTTGGGGCGGTATAATGTCTAACTATGCAGATTTAATCGAAAGAAAACCTCAAATAAAGCAAATCGTGTAGAGTAAAAAAAGTTTTTTTTTTTCAAAAATAAAAATTCTCATAGTATAATTAATATATTATAGAAATACACATAAAATAAACATAATCTGATGCCTAAATTGGAGAAATATGCCTACTATTTATTTTTTAGGGAAATATACCAAAATATTCATTTCAGACGCGTCGTCGGTCCTGTTGATGTCTTCCCCAATGAGATCCATTTACTACAAGAAAATTAGTTATTTTTTGTGGTGGATGATTATGAGATATACAACAATACACATGTGCTCGAACACACACGTGTGCACTTGTATATATACTTTTTGCAAACACACAAATACATATATATATATATATATATATGCATAAATGCTTGCATACATACATATTTACATATTACAAGTGTAACATCCCAAGGTCTAATTTTAAAAAAATTGTATATTTATCTATTAATTAACCAATTAGAGTTTTTATAAATTCATCAATATAAATCAATCCAACAGAAGTAACTAAAAAACATATACATCAAAATATAAAACTATATGTATCTCTTAAAATTAATGTGCAGAAGTCAAAAAGATCAATCATTACATTAATTTCAACTTTCTAAGCTACTAACTTCAAGTGAATAAAATCAGAGAAAATGCAAAAAAATAAAATAAAATATGAATCTCAGAACTGTTCTCACTCCACTGGATCCTAACTCATTCCTGAAAACATGTAAAAACATAGAGTAAGCTAATAGTTTAGTAGGTTATCAGAACATACAAATGAAATAAATGTAAGATAATATGAACAATATGCATGTAATCATTCAATCACTAATAGTATGAATATATATTTGTAAAAATATTAACAATTAATGAAAAATCAACATGTCATATGATCAATAAATATCAATACAATTGTATATCTTAATAGTTAAAACATAGTTGATTTTTCTTGTTAATGATTTATATTTCACGTTAAGTCATGGAGTGAGGGAAGAAAAATTAAAAATTATGGTGTTTTTGTCAGAGTAAATACTCATGAAGAAAAATTAAAAATTATGATGTTTGTGTTAGAAGAAATTATATAATATATTTTTCATATAAACATATAACAGAGATATTTAATCAACTTTATGCACTATCATTATATAAAATCAATTTTCTAATTATAAAATAAGAAAAGAGAAAAAAAAGAAAATAAAAATGAAATTACCAACATTCAGTATAAAAATGAGAAAGAGACACGTAAAACGCTCAACTAAACAAGTGATACAGTAGTCTCATGATAATGTAACAATTACTTATTCCATATTCTTTTTGCAGCTTAATTTTTTAAAATTTTAAGATCTCCATTAAAATTTCTATAAAAAAAAAAGAAAAAGCTTAATAAAATATTAAAATATGGGTAATAAAATAATAAAGAAAGAGTCCATAATCATTCCCACTCTTCCTACCTACGTTAGCACTTATCCTTCGAATCACTATCCACTATAAAACCCCTTTTTCCCTTCCCAAAACCATCAGGTTCTTCTCCTCTTCATCCCACCTATCATTCAAGAATTGTCATCACTGACGTTCATCAACAATGGCCGGGGAGAAGAAGGAAGTTAAGATCTTCGACAGCGACGAAGATCTAGTTGAGGGCATCGCCAAGCACACGGCGGAGCTCTCCCGTAAGTTCTCTCTTCAAAGGGGCGCCTTCACCGTCGTTCTCTCCGGTGGTTACCTCATCGAAAAGCTCAGGTTAGATTAAATCAGATAATCAGTTTTCCTCCTAAACCCCGGTCTTCTGATTTCATTTTCCCTTTTGTTGCTAACTGATCGCAGGAAATTAGTGGAGCCGCCGTATGTCGGTGAAGTCGATTGGGCTAAGTGGCATATCTTCTGGGTCGATGAGAGGGTGGTGAAGAAGGACGATCCCGAAAGCAACTATATGCTGGCCAAAAACGGTTTCCTTTCCAAGGTATGGAATAAACAGGAATGAACCGAAGAACCCACGTTGCCCTTCTTTTCATTCAGTTCTCTTGCAAGCTTGCTTTGAACAGGGCACAAATGTACGCCATGCTTTTATGCTTAAGTTTTTTTAATGGTCAACCGAGTGAGAACTGCCACTCGGAAAATTTCTTGGGCTTTGTTCGTTTTGAAGGATTTGAGAGAGAGGAAATGAACAAGAAATAGATATTAAATTGGTTAATGAAATTGAAATTAATACTCAGCCATTTGTTTGGTTGAAGAGAAATTGAGCGAAAATATTTTTCGTCAGCTTTTATTGGGTGAAATCAATTTCCTAAGAATCACCCAGCTCTCCTTGGATTGTTGGTTGGGGTCCTGGGTACGAGTCTCTGAATACGTGTTGTGTGATTGGACGCTGTCGCTAAATATTAGAAAAAAAAAATCCTGAGAATCACACCGAAATCAAGCCATGAAGACGTAATTATGACGTAAATAATAATTTCTTAACCCTAACACCACTAAACCAGCACGGCCTTAAGATTCACGTGTTGGTCAAAATTTCTTCTTTTTTCTTTTACTGTTTTGTTACTTGTATATCAATTGTCTGGAGCAGTTTGGCATGCAATATATGCGATTGGTGGTAAATTCTACTGAATGTATATTTAGGGGCTTGATTCAAGGGGCTGTTTGGTAGCAAGTAGGATTTCATAAATATTGTAAATATTGATTTAGTTAAAATTTTGGAATGTTTAATCCTGAAAACTCTATGGTTGTCAGATATCTTTAGTCCAAGTCAAATCCTAAAATATTTGTGGATATAAGTAAGAATATATGCTAAATCCTTAAATCTAAACCTTCAAATTCCTTAAATTCTGTTGTTGCCTGTATTAAGTCCAGGATTTTATCAATACCAGGCAAACTATGGATTTGTGAAATCCATTATGAAAGCCCTAAAAACTTTCTAGTTGAGTATAGATTAAATTTATTCTAATAAATCTACCGTAAATCCCACGGCCATACAACTGAAATCATTTGCTTTGCGTTCAAGCAGTTTTTCTGGATTTAATTCAGACTACAAGATATCTAGAATCAAGTAATTTTTAGGGGTCAAAATTATAAAGATTCACTAAATATAAATTTATAGAATTTATGAAATTCAGCTTTACTCAAATTATACTTTCTATCAAACAACCCCAAACAGTCGATTGTCTATCCTAAATACATTCTAAACTATGAAATATTTCAACAAAGCATAGAAAAAGAAAAAAAAAAAAAAACGGGCGGAAAGTATTGATTTTTTTCTGTTTTCTGAACCATATGCAGGTTCCTATTCCAGAAGACCAAATTTATGCTATTAATGATTCTCTAGACGCTGAACACGCAGCTGAAGACTATGAGACCAGGCTGAAGGAGTTAGTGGAGCGTGGGGTGGTGGAGATTTCACCTCAGACTAAATTTCCAAGGTTTGATCTTATGCTTCTGGGAATGGGGCATGATGGTCACCTTGCTTCTCTTTTTCCTCATCACCCGCTCCTCAGTGAGAAGAATAGATGGGTTACATTCATCAAGAATTCTCCAAAGCCTCCACCTGTTCGAATAACCTTCACTTTTCCTGTAATTGATGCATCGGCTTACATTTTCATGGTGGTTGCTGGATCTGCTGAAGTTGATGCTGTGAAGAAGGCTTTAGACGACAATTCATCAAATGATTTGCTGCCTGTGCAAATGGTTAAGCTTGAGAACGGGGAGTTCATTTGGTTTCTTGATAAATTGGCAGCTTTGAAGCTTTAATTAACGAGGAGATGCTTTTAATAATCAGGTAACAAGTTCCTGTAGTTGGAAAGTGTTATTCTAAATACTTTGATTGTATTTCTGCATGTTATGCATGCTAAATGGTGATTTTTTGTTAGTGTTAATAAATGTAATGAGTAGATTATGAATATATTAGTTGTTCTTTGCAGTCACTGTAGTTCATTTGTGAGTAATTGGCATTTGGGGTTAATGGTTAATGGGTAGTTGGAATTTTGTATTTTCTATAAATGGTCTTTATTGAAGCATGAATGAAGAAATGAGGTAAGCCTCCACTTCCGTGTTCGGTCTCTTTTATCCCCCCAACCCACTTTCTGGCATCCTCAAATCTCTTATTTATGGCAATATGAACAATAGCGTTGCAACATTTTTCGTGCATCAATTTTAGTTTTTCTATGCAAAAGCATGCAAATGTACTCATTTTAAAGTTGTGAAGCATGTTTGCCTAGAGAAATTGATGTAGTGGGATCGGTGGAAGAAATGATCTGCTAAAAGGAACACATAAAACTGGAGAACAAAAAAAGCTCAAGGCTTAAAAGGATATAATATTCTTCCCCTCTCTTACATTTAACTTTAGCTATTTATAAAGCAAATAAAACATTCTAGAAATTACGTATACTAGACCTAAGCTCCATTATAACTAAGATGTTCCACATCATACTCCACTTGCGTCAGAAGAGCTCGACTCTGTCGAAATGGTAGTATTTAGCGCTATCGGGAGTGAGGTAGGTGTAGAAATCATAAGCAATCCTCCAAGATCAAAGATTTGGCGTCTTCGATACATGTCCACAAGCTTATTTAGATGTGTGCAGGTTTCTGATGCCTCAACCAATGCAATTTCCAATGAATCAACTAAATCTCCCTCCCAAACGCCCAAACTATAGACCTTCTTGTAGGCATCATATCCTGCAGCCCCTCAATCCTTCCACAACCACGTCTCTTAAAACACCAAAAACAATGTCAACTAAACTCATGCCTTTTAAGTAATGTCTAAGCAAAACCTGACTTCTCAAAAACAACAGCGGCATAGGTCTTATCGACAAAGTGAACATCAAAATCTTCTGCAAAAATTGGATGAATTTGCAAGAGACAATGTTTTAGCTCCATAGCAGAAGTTGCACCACCAAAGCCCCATAGGCAGAGTATGTTATCTGTGCTTACTCTCCTTGTAGACCAGTCTCACCATCATCACCAGGTTCATGAAGTGTTAGGGATGCTGGATTGAAAATGTTTGCATAATCTTCAATTAATATGGTGCGCTCGAGTGCAGATCGGCTTGAAGGAGCGTTCTTTAACAACATATTCAGCTTAACAAATAAAATTGCTAACTTAAAGAATATTGTTTCCATGGCTCTTGTTCCCATCTTCAGCTTGCTTAGGAACTTCAATTTCTATTGGCACAAAATACTACATTTTTAAATAACTCAGGGCATTGGGGATTTTTTTTTCTTTCCTTAAAGGTCCAAACTCCTTCAACAAATGATTAAGATCAATTACATCGTAGAATAACAATTTCAACGAGCATAAGAATTTTTACACCGTTTCAGGTAACAGACCGAGAAACTTCTCATGAATGAAGGTAAAATCATGGAGGCAGTTGTGGGAAACAATTGTTTTGTGAGAACTTGAGATGAAATCAATGACTTGACGGAATCCCCAGAGTGAGATTCTATTCATCTTCAAGATTTTGATGTTCTGTCAAGAGAACCTTCTTATCCTCTTCTGAGCTTGTTAACACAATGCGCACTGCCTTGGTCTGCCCTCCATTATCAGGGATAAGTATAAGTACTAGGTCATCAGAGATCTGTTACACAATCTCAAAAACTAACTTAGCCTGCTTTTTATTTCAGGTGTCTAAACTCATGCCTGACCTTGAACCATAAGCTTCCCAACCTAATACGAGTTTCCTTAGAGATTGAATAAGAGGCCCATCTTTTGCTTGGCTAGTATCTTTACATGCTTTCCTCCAGTGGGTAACCCTTGACTTGATTCTTGTTATGTCCCGGAATCTAAAGTGAAAGTATTTTCTTTTATGCTTTTTCTTTTTGGTACTATTATCTTTTCAATCTCATTATATTCATTTATCAACCAAATTGATAAACATTCATAGTTGATTAGTTGCATTGAAGAAATATAAACAACAGAAAACATAATTCACATTTACTATCATCAATATTTACATACTATATCTAGACCCAAAATCATATGTATAAGAGCCTTCGTAGGCTACAAAAGAATATCCATAAACCAGAAAAATTGAAGGAAACTAAACTAGCAGTGCGAAAAAAATTATGCATGCTGTAGCCTCAAGCTGCATGCTCCTTATCTTTTCATGAAATCATGTAAAATCACGTAACGAGCATAAAAGCCCAGTAGTAACTAAAATCTTACAACTGAAATCAATGTAATAAAAATAAAAATAATATGCTATAAATCATATAAAAAAATCTATGCATCAATATTTATACTGATTATCAATACCAAGTGCTTAGTTGTAACACAGCACATCTCTGCCTATTACATTATCAGTCACAGATCAATAATAATAGCCACATTAATAACATAAATTAATAACATTAAGTGATGTCCGTATTCCATATGAGTATGCTTATCAGTATCAGTAATAATAGTCTGTAACAGTAGCTGTAATCAATAGTAGTGTAACAGCCCAAACTCTTAACTATCGAGATATTGTCCGCTTTGTCCTAAGGGCCTCACAGTTTTATCTTGTTGATGTAACTTTCCAATAGGTCACCAATCCTAGGATTTCTCCTGCATGACCACACTTAATTGCGGAGTTTTTTAAATGAAATTACAACCATTACACCAAAAGGCGTCTTGATGTTTAAGAGTTTAATTTTTTTACTTAAGGGATTTCACAAGCAGTGTTCTTATGGTGTGAGTACAATATCAATACAATGTCAGTATCAGTGTTAACATTAATCATATCAATAACTATCAATAATAGTGACCCGTGTCAATAATCCATATCAGTATCGATAATCAATATTCTATCGGATATTCAGTTGAGGGTATCTTATATCGTGCTCATACACTTATGATACCCAATCAGTCTCCCCTTATAACTCCCAATCAATGAACTCTTTATAACTCCCCTTAAATCATGTGACAATCGTCCTGACTCCTTATAACTCTCAATTAATCTCCAGCTCTTTATGACTCCCATCCACTGACTCACGTCAGTGGACCATATAGATCTTGAGGATATCATATGAAGTTATTATATCATACACCTGATATCAAGTAGTACATCCTTTCAGTCAGTTCAGTATTTCAATTCAATATATATCAGTCCTTTAAATCATTTTAGAATATATTACATTTCAGTATTATCATATCAAATTACAGTACATCACTTTCAACCCATTTTCAGTATATCTTTTTCTTACTCATTTCATCCAAAAATTTCTATACATATATTTAAATGGTGAAAATTCAATAAAATCATATCAAATTATTCAGAATGATCAAATCTATAACATATTAAAAGTTATGTAGTGAAAGCTTACAAAATTAGAAGATAATGCATTTTTAACAGATTTAGGAGAGACAAATCCGTAGAAATCAAAATCATCGAAAATAAAATTAAGAGTATAGTTACTTACAATGAATAGAATAATATATGTAAAAGAAACGACATATCAAAATACCCCGAAGAACTTTCTCTCTCCTTCTTCCCACTTTTTCTTCCTCTTCGATTTCTTTTAGGCCAAGCAGTGTGAGAGTGAGGGAGAGGTGATGGTGGCAGTGATATTTATATTAAAATATATTAAAAAATACTTTTAGTGGCCTAGTGCCGCAGTGCTCAGACTCAATGTTGTATGTCAATTTTAGAGTTACTGTAAAATAGAGAACAAGCTCCGCAACAATATTTTCTGGCATCGCTGTGCTCTCATACATAGCGCTCCACTTTATACAGAAATTTTAGATTTTCATATTTTTTTTCATTTTAAATACTTTTCATATCTTTGAGTTTCCTTGAAAATTGAATCGGTTATAGATGGATTTTGTGAAGTAATTGTATGCATCGATGATCCAGACTTGCTCTCTCTATCCTTTGCTTCTTCTGCTCTTTGAACTGCGAATTGAGGAGGGGCAGACGACTAACTGGAGGAGCTCAAAGGTTTCGGCGGTGAGCTTCAATTTGAGGTAGTGGTCTCGAAAGTGTCAATAGAGAAAACCCGACGCCATGGATGGCGGAGGGAAGAGGTGATGTGGGAGGCAGGCTGAGGACGGATCGCACGGACTATTGTTCTGGTGAATCCTCAAATGCTCATTTGTAATACATCACATCTCAGTCTATTACATTATAAGTCACAGATCAATAACAATAGCCACATCAATAAAAAAAATTCAGTAACATTAAGCGATGTCCGTATTCCATATTAACCGCATCAGTCTCAGTAATAGTAGTCTGTAATAGTAGCTGTAATCAGTTACAGTGTAGCATCTCAAACTCTTAACTATTGATATATTGTCCGCTTCAGACTAAGGGCCTCACGGTTTTGTTCTATTGGTATAACTTCTCAGGAGGTCACCCATCCCAAGATTTCTCCTAGATGAGCAAGCTTAACTGCGGAGTTTCTTAAATGAAATTCAACCATTACACCAAAATGCGCCTTGATGCTTAAGGGGTTTCACAAACAATGTTCTTATGGTGTTAATACAGTATCAATACAGTGTCAGTATTAGTGTTAACAATAATTATATATGTTAAATTCAGAGAATTGGAGAGGGAAAAGACTAATTTTATTGCACAAAATTATCTCTATTTATAGATCTATATAAGATATCTTAATAAAGAAACAAATAATTACAAAATCATACATAATTGCTCTAATATAATCCTTCCTAAATCAGCCAACTAAATATGGAAGGAGATTGGCGTGATCCAGGTGAGCCTCCCACGAATTCTCATCCTAACCGCGGGATCAAAATGCCAAGGGACAATTGGGATTTAACATGTGAGCCTCCCACGGATTCTCATCCTAGCCATGGGATCAAAATGCCAAGGGACGGCTAGGATTTAACATTCCCCCTCAAGCTGGAGAGTATAGATTTGTCATTCCCAGCTTGGTAATCAGTCCCAGAAAGAAAGAGTTATCGAGTCCCTTGGTAAGAATATCTGCAAGCTGATTTTTTGATGAGACATGATCGATACATATAAGACCACTGTTTAATTTTTCCTTTATGAAATGTCTGTCCATTTCTATGTGCTTGGTCCATGCTGATTATGAGCTATGTTGATTGTTAAGTTGTTATCACAGTGTAGCTTTATGGGTCCTTCTTACTTAATCCTTAGGTCTTCTAGAATCATCTTGATCCATAGTAGCTCAAATATTTCTAAGGCCATAGCTCTGTATTCTGCTTCTGCACTAGAACTTGCCACCACATTCTGTTTTTTGCTCCTCCATATAACAAGGTTTCCTTCAAGGAATGTGCAGTATCCTAAGGTAGATCGTTTATCTACTAGTGATCGTGTATAATCCGCATAAGTATGTGCTTCTGGGATTATTCCACAGTCTCTTCTGAAGAGAATCCCTTTTCTTAAGGTAGTGCAATATTCTGTCTATAGCTTGCATGCGAGTCTGCTTTGAATTTTGCATGAACTGACTAGCCATGCTTACAACAAATGCTATATCTAGTATGGTATGTGAAAGGTAGATTAATTTTCCCACAAGTCTCTGGTAAGACCCTTTATTTATATTTGGATCTTCTTTAGCTTCCCCCAATTTGAGATTTATTTCTACTGGTATTAGTGCCGGTTTACAAGCTAGTTTTCATATTTCTTTAAAAAGATTGTTAGTGTATTTTTATTGTGAAATGAAGGTTCCTTTGCTGGAGTGAGCCACTTCAATTCTAAGAAAATATTTTAATCTACCAAGATCTTTGATCTCAAATTCCTTGGCAAGACATTTCTTTAAAACCACTTTCTCCTTTTCATCATTCTGAGTTAAGATGATATCATCCATATAAATTAATAAAATTGTGACTTCCCCTAAGTCTGAGTGTTTGAAGAATAATGTATGGCCTTCTTGGCTCTGCCGATAGCCATTAAGTAGCATAACTTTTTGAATCTTTTAAACCAGGCTCTACATGACTGCTTTAGCTTATATAGAGTCTTTTATAACCTGCACATTTTGTTACCCTCAGATTTCTCCTTGAATCCTGGTGGAATTGCCATAAATATTTCTTCCTCCAAGTCCCTGTGTAGGAATGCATTTTTGATATCTAGTTGTTCCAGATGCCAGTTGTAATTAGCTGTTAGTGAGAGCAGGATCCTCACGGTGTTCATCTTGGCCACCGGTGCAAAAGTTTGCTTGTAGTTAATGTCGTACGTCTGAGTGTACCCTTACGTCACCAGTCTTGTCTTATTCCTTTCCAATTTTCCATATGCTCTGAAATACACATTTGCATCCTACTAGTTTTTTTCTTATTGGTAGATCGGCGATCTCTCATATATTGTTCTTCTCCAAGGCCTGCATTTCATATTTCATGACACTTTTTCAATTTTCATTAGACAAGGGCTCATAAATATCATTAGGAATATGAATATTAGTTAGTGTGACTAGAAAAATTTTTATGTGAAGGTGAGAAGTTATGGAAGGATATAAAGTTGGTTATAGGGTATAAGAGAGTTTTTTTTTTGTGAGTTTACCTCAATTTAAAGAAACAGTTTAGATTCTTGAATATGCTCTGGAGCATAATTTTGATTTGTACGCCTGGAATACACTTGCCCAAACCTCCTGTTATCCATAATAGCTTTGTCATCAGTTTCCCTGGCTTTGATTTTAGGTTTATGTGGATTGATTTGAGGTGGAGCTAGAAGGTCAAGAGGGGCAACCTCACTTTCCTCATCTTCCTAAATTTCAGTCTCCCCCTGAAGATGAGGTTTGATGATTAGGATTTTTTCCATCAAAGGTAACGTCAACAGATACAAGGGTTTTCTTGGTGGAGGGATGATAACACTTATATTCTTTTTGGGTAAATGAATATCCAACAAAGATATATTTGAGTGCTCTTGGATCTAATTTTTCTTTATTTTGGTTATGAATGTGAACATAGGTATTGTACCCAAAGATTTTGGGTGTAAGGTTATTATGGGTTCAGATTTCGGGGTAAAAAGAGGATAGAATATCCATTGGTATTTTTAGTCCCAAGGTTTTTGAAGGTAGTTGATTTATGAGATATGTGACAATTAGAAGGGCTTTCCCCCAGTAGGATTTGGGTGCATTATGGTGGAATAAAAGTGCACGGGTGGAGGCTAGAAGGTGATCATTTTTCCTTCTCTAACTCCGTTTTGTTGTGGGGTGTGAATGCAGGAAAATTCATGAATGATACATTCTTTTTGAAAGTAGGAGGATAGGGTTTGGTTAAAGTAATCTTTAGCATTGTTTGAACGAATTTTTTTTATTTTTACCCCAAATTAGTTCTAGATCATGGTATGAAAAATGGGAAGGATAGTGCTAATATCGGATTTATTTTTAAGGAGAAAGACCCAAAAGATTCAAGTGCAGTCATCAATGAAGCATACAAATCATTGGGCTCCTGAGATGTTAGGGATTTTTGAGGGCCCCCAAATATCACTATGAATAAGGTAAAGGGGAGAGTATTGCATCTCTCATGTTTGTTTGGAAAGAAAACTCGTTTATGCTTGGCTAACTCACATGTTTCACATTGAAAAGATTCATTTTCCAACTTATAAAAAAATTTTGGTTACATATTTCTTAAGGCATCAAAAAATGGATGTCCTAATCTAAAATAGTAAAGCCAAATAGTAGATTTTTTATCAAATAGAGATGATATAAAATAGCCATTATTGATAATATTAAATTTGTTCAGCTCTTCTAAGTAGTACAGTCCATCTCTCTCCTTTACAAGTTCAATCTTTTTCCCTGATTTCTGGTCCTGAAATAAGCAACAAGTAGGGTTAAATAAGATTTGACAATTATGATCACTGGTAAGTTTTTGTATGAAGATTAGGTTCGTGGATAATTAAGGTATTTGGAGCACATTTTTTAGAGTGAGGGAGGGAGATGAGGGTATGTCTCCTTGACCTGCTACTGTGGTAAGAGAACCACCAACAATGATGATTTTTGTTGTCACTTGAGCAAGGAGTATAGTTGATGAAGTGGGTAGTGGAGTGTATCATGTGATATATTATTTCTGAGCCAATGATCCATAATCTTTTCAAATGATTTCTAGAGACACTTAATCTAATAGATATAGAAAACTTATCTGAAAGTGCAAGAGAAGAAGATGCAGGTGATTTTTCAAGGGATACCAGAAGTTGTTTTAGCTTATCAATATCTTCTTTATTGAGATCTCTAAATCTGGACTGCATTTCTGGGTTAGGCTGATTTCTTGTAGTGTTGGCTTGTGGTGTGCCCTTTTGTCCACTTCTTTGATTCCACTCCTTGCGTGGGGGCTTTCCATGTATCTTCCAGCACATCTCATTTGTGTGTCTTGGTTTCTTGCAATAACTGCACCAAAGAGAGTTTTTGCATTTAGGTTTTGAGAAATCCTTTCCTTTTTCTTCTATGGCGCCTCTTTGGTTGACACCATTGCTGAACCTTCAACTATCTTTGGCTCTAGCATTATCCCTCGTTGGCTTTCCTCAGCACAAATAAGAGAAATAGTCTCGTTTAATGAAGGTGTCTCCTCTTTTCCAAGGATCTGAATTCTAACCTGATCAAACTCCACATTTAATCTTGCATGAAAGTCATACACGCTATCTTTCTCAATAAAATTTTTCTGTATAACAGCATCTTCTGAACACGGTCTCTATGCATATGTAGTGATCAAATTCTTGTCACAAGTTTTAAAGGAGAGTGGCATATTTCGTTATAGTTTTGCTTCCTTGTTTTGTGTTTCTCACATTGACCTTAATTTCAAAGATCTGGGCAGCATCCCGAGCCTTTGAGAAGGTTTGCCTAGCGGCATCCCATATGTCTTTTGCAGTAGATAGCAACATAAAAGTATCACTAATTTTTTATATCATATGAAGTTGTTATATCATATATTTGATATCAAGTAGTATATTCCTTCAGTCAGATCAGTATCACAGTTCAATACATATCAGTCCTTTCAATCATTTCAAAACATATTATATTTCAATATTATTATATCAAATCATAGTACATCACTTTCAACCCATTTTTAGTATATCTTTTTCTTACTCATTTCACACAGAAATTCTTATACACATATTTAACCGGTGAAAATGCAATAAAATCATTTAGAATGATCAAATCTATATCATATTAAAATTTACGCATTGAAAGTTTACGAAATTAAGAGATAATGCATTTTTAGCAGATTTAGGATAGATAAATCTATAGAAATCAAAATTATCGAAAAAGAATTAAAATGATAGTTGCATACAACGAATAGAACAATTTCTGTAAAGGAACGACAGATCAAAATGCCTCGATGAACTTTCTCTTTCCTCTTTTCTCTCCCCCTCTTCCCCCTTTCTCTTCCTCCTCTTCTATTTCTTCTCGGCCAAGCAGTGTGAGAGTGAGGGAGAGGTGAGGATGGTAGGAATATTTATATTAAAATATGTTAAAAAATTACTTTTAGTAGCTTAGCGCCCCAATGCTCAGACCCAATGCTGTATGTCAATTTCAGAGTTACTGTAGAACTAAGACACAAGTGCCTCTGTGCTCTCATGCATAGCGCCACAATGCTATCTAGTACAACACCGTTGTGCTCCACTTCATACATAAATTTTAGATTTTCATATATATTTTTTCATTTTAAAATATTTTCATATCTTTGAGTTTCCTTGAAAATTGAATGGCTACAAATGGATTTTGTGAAGTAACTGTATGCATCTATGATCCAGACTTTCTCTCTCTATCCTTGGCTTCTTCTACTCTTTGAACCGCAGATTGAGAAGGGGTAGATGACGAATTGGATTAGCTCGAAGGTTTCAGCGGTGAGCTTTGATTTGAGGCAGCTGTCTCGGAAGTGTCAATGGGGAGAACCCGACGCCATGGATGGAGGAGAGAAGAGGTGATGTGGGAGGCAGGCTGAGGACGGACCGTGCATACTGTTGATATGGTGAATCCTTCTTCTCTCCCTTAGCGTCTTCCTCAACAGTGGCGAAATGTGAGTGCAAGGTCGTGGGATCGCTGGAGCGGAGCGGGGGTAAGGGAGGAATTGTGCCGGAGCAGGGTTGGTATCTTGGGCATGGGATTGCGAGAGCGGAGTGGGGGTGGGGGCGGAATCACGCTGGAGCAGGGCTAGGCATGTTGGAGGATCAGAGGAGTGAAGGCGCTGATATGGTTGTCGACGTGCATATTCTCTCTACATAATGAATGAAATTAGAATTTAAATGATCTAATCGATCAAGTGTTGCATGTACTTGAGCTGCTCAAATGGCTTCGATCGTTGTAAACAGTCCATCTTCTTCGGCGTCGATCATCGTCGACAACTCATCTTCTTTGGCTTCGATTGTTATTGACATGCTATCTTCTTCTGCAGTCCGTACTCTTTGCGAGTTTCAGGCTCTGATACCAACTAATGTAGTGGATTGATAGAAGAAATGATCTGCCAGAAAGAATATACAAAATCGGGGAACAAACACAAGCTCAAGGCTAGGTATAAGGAGAGAAGGAAGAATATTATATCATTTTGAGCCTTGTGCTTGTGTTTGTTTCCCGCTTTTGTCTGTTCCTTCGAGCAAATCCTTTCTTCTATCGATCCACTACATCAGTTGGAATTAGAACCTGAAGCACGTGAAGAATGGCTGACTGCAGAAGAAGATGGGCTGTCGATGATGATCAAAGCCGAAGAAGATGGGTTGTCGTCGACAATTAACGTCGAAGAAGATGGGCTGCCGATGACGATCAAAGCCAAGAAGTTTTTTGGGCAGCTCAAGTAAATGCATCACTTGATCGATTAGATGATTTATGTTCTAATTTCATTCATTTCGTAGAGAGAACACGCACGTCGACAACCATGCCAGCGCCTTCGCCCCTCTAGCACGCTAGCACGTCTGGTCCTGCTCCAGTGTGATACCCCCCCCCCCCCGGCATTCCCACGCCCGACCTCGATCTAACATGCGATCTGCACCTACGTTCCGCCACTGTTGAGGAAGAAGCCAAGGGAGAGGAGAAAGATTCACCGGATCAACAATGCGTGCGGTCCATCCTCAGCCCGCTTCCCGCACGCACGAACCAAGCTCGCAGCCCCTCCAGCACGTCCAACCAATGCGGGCTCCAATACCCTCTAGTCACGTAGTCTTCGTCTCTCCCACAAGGTTCCCAGTTTCCCCCTTTCGCCAGCGTCTTCTCCCTGCAGCAATCCTGCGCGTCACCCAGCCTTGGCCCGGCACCCGTCTCTGACATGATCCCAGCGCCCTCGCGCAACCTGCCTCCCAGTCTAGTCCCACACCTGGCACATTCAGATAACAATCTCATTGGCGAAGTGCCCAGATCTTTGTTGAAGTGTAGGAGCCTTAGTAAGCTTGATCTAAGCAATAACAGATTCAATGGGAGCTTATCGGAGAATATTTGCGGCACGTAGAGGTTGCAGTTTCTTCTTCTAGTTAGAATTCTATTGGTGGGGAGACATCTCTGGTGATTGGAGACTGTGTGAGATTGCTCAAGTTGCAGTTGGGCGGTAATTATTTGATCGGTGGAATTCTGCTTGAGATCGAAAGGATCAAGAACTTGCAGATCACTCTAGGTGTTAGCTTCAATCACCTCCATGGCAATTTGCCGCATGAGCTGGGGAAGCTCGACAAGCTGGTTTCATTGGATGTATCTAACAATCAGCTATCTGGAATTATTCCTCCTGAATTCAAGGGTATGCTGAGTCTACTAGTTGTTAACTTCTCTAATAACCAGTTAACTGGTCCAGTGCCAATTTCCTCTCAATTTCAGAGGAGCCCTCCTTCAAGGCTTTTAGGAAACAAAGGTCTTTGTGGTGATCCTTTGAGTACTAATTGCACTTCCATTTCTGATACTGCGTATGAGAATAATCACCACAAATCTTCGTACAAAATGGTTCTTGCTGTAATTGGATCTGGACTAGCTGTTTTTTCAGTCTCAGTAGTTGTGATACTGTTCACAATTAGAGAAAGAAATGAAATGAAAGCAAATCAAGTGATATTGGTGCTGAAGAAATACATGTTGCTTCTCCACTAGTGATAACAGGAAATGTTTTTGTTGATAGCCTCAAACAAGCTGTGGATTTGAGGGTGTTGTAAAAGCAACTATGAAAGATACAAATAAGCTAAGCAATGGAACTTTCGCTACAGCTTATAAGGCAAACATGCCTTGAGGGCTTGTTCTTTCAGTAAAAAAACTCAAATTCGTGGATAGAACAGTTGTATATCACCAGAACATGATGATAAGGGAGTTGGAGAGATTTGTGAATCTCATTCATCCTAATCTAATGTGACCTATTGGTTATGTGATCTATGAGGATGTAGCTCTTCTCCTTCACCCTCGCATAGTTCATGGGACATTGGCATAGCTTCTTCATGAATATCCTAAAGATGAGTATGAGCCAGATTGGCCTCGAAGACTTTCAATTGCCATTAGTCTTGCAGAAGGTTTAGCTTTTCTCCATGATGTTCACTTGGATATCTCATCTTGCAAGATGTACTTTATAAGGCTTTGCTCGGGGAGATTGAGATTTCAAGGCTTCTGGACCCATTGGAAGGAACTGCAAGTATTAGTGCAGTGGCTGGCTCTTCTGGGTATATCCCTCCAGAATATGCTTATACAACGCAAGTTACAGCTCCAGGAAATGTCTACAGCTTTGGCGTCGTTCTTCTCCAAATCTTAACAATCCGGCTGCCGGTAGATGAGGTATTTGGGGAAGGTGTAAATCTTGTTAAATGTGGTCACACTTGGATACTACTGGCCATAATACTATTTCGTGGACTTTCCTTATTGGTGGATTTGCTCAATTTGGTATGGTTGAAGAAGCAATGAAGTTATTGAAGAAATCATTGAAGCACTACATTTGTATTGGTCGGGCAGGTCATCTTATTGATGTTGAATCCTTGATCAAATTCATGACTGTCGAAGCAGATGAAGATATATGAAAAAATCTTTTGTCTGCATTCAAAATCTTCGACTCAGGAGGACTGATTTTGATGTCTACATCTATCTCCCTCCCGATGATGCGTCTCGATGGATTAGAGGTCTTCTGGCGCAAGGGGAGTATACTGTGGAACATCTTAGTTATAGTAGAGTTTAGATTTAATATACCTTAAATTTTTAGAATATTCTATTTGCTTTATAAATAGTTAAGGTTAGCTGTAAGGAGAGAAGGAAAAATATTATATCCTTTTGAACCTTAAGCGTATATTTGTTTCCCGGTTTTGTATGTTCCTTCTAGCAAATACCTTTTTTTACATCGATCCACTTCATCAGAAAATAAAATGGTAAGCGACTACATGTTGTATGCTTGGGTGAATTTACGGTCCTATTTGTCAGTAATTAAATTATAAACAGTAACCATAATAGAATGTGGTCATCCATTGAATGAACGTATAGAACATTCTTAGATGTATTTTTAATATTCTTCTTCTTCTCTATTTTTTATTATTTTTTGCGCGAAGTATCTGAATAGGTATCCCATGTTGGTATTGGCGAATTATCGCTCTTCAATTTCGTTTTAGTTATTTAACTGATTTATTTTTTCTTTCTCAGGGATTCTGGCATTAACTGTCTAAGTGTTCTTGCTTTTGAATAAGGTCCTGCTGCCCCCAATGATGAATGTTGTTAAGTGGACACATGAGTGGCTTACGTGCCTTCTATACCCAACGTTAATGTACTGAATGACTGCTGGTATTAAATAAATTGTGGCACATTTGCTTTGTGAGAGGTGTGATTAAGGTTTTGTTTGGGATGGCTTTCTTACTATTTTTAAAAATAATTTTATAGTATAAAAAATTTATTTTTTATACTAAAAAGCTGCTTTAAGAAGCAGTAAAAAAGTAGTCCCAAACAAAACCTAAATTTATATTTGGAATAACTTTCTTACTATTTTTTAAAGTAATTTTTTAGTACAAAAATTTTTTGAACTAAATTTCTTTTATTAGAAAATAGTATTAGAAAGCAAAAAAAAATTGTTTCAAATGAAATCTAAGTTAAGATAAATCTTAACAGTGTCCCTAATGCACCAAAGTATGAGAATTTAATTAAGTTAAGATAAATATTAATATTTTTATTGGCATCACAAAATCACAAAAGTAGCTGAGGCTACAAATTTCGTGCTCCAACATTCTCTTGTGATAGTCATCGAACATATACCAAAGAGTGACATCTGCAAAACATTGACATTCAACACAAGCTTTTGTAGCTGTCCACCCTCCCATCCTATAAGGATAATGAATGAGCCAAGCCACACAGTTTTTATCTAACCTTAGATCGACATTTTTCATCAACTGTCGCTTGACACCAATTAACAATTTACATCCAATTTACATCAATCATTAATTGGCATCAGCTCCTTAATCTCGCCTCTACCATTGCTTCCCCTTGGGTCCTTCTTGGGGATTTTAATTGTTGCAGATTTTTGGAAGAAAAGTCGGGGGGTCGTCCTCTTCCTCACAGTCGTATGGAAGAATTGAATAGCTGGATTTTTAATGCCGGATTGCTTGACCTTCCCTCTGCTGGTTTGTTCTACACTTGGTTTAATCAACGGCCTGATGACCCCATTCACATCAAGTTGGATAGAATCCTTGTTAATTCTGCTTGGATGGAGATGTACTCTAGGTCTTTTTATAAAGTGGAACCCCCCTCTTGCTCGGATCATTCCCCTATGGTGCTTATGATGGGAAACACCTACAACGCTCATGGCAGATTTCAGTTTAAGAATTACTTGATCCACATGGAGGGTTTTTGGGATGGTCTAATTTCGGTTTTTGCCTCATAATATGGGTAGTCTTATTTTTGCGCTTTACTCTAAGCTCCACGAGCTGAAGGACTTTATTAAAGGAAGGAATTGGTCCAACTCTACCTTCATTTCCAACAAAATTAAAGCTCTTGAGGAGGCTCAAAATCTTTGTTGTTCTCAAATTCAAGAAAGGCCTTTAGATCTCAATTTGAATAATCATTTAAAATGTATTAATTCTTCTCTTGCCTACCTTAACAAAGCTTGGAGTCTTTGGATCATTCAGAGAGCTAAGGCTAATTGGCTATCTAGGGGAGAAGATGATTTGGGGTTCCTTTATGCCAGGATTAAAGTTAGGACTTCTTACAGCCGTATTAATGCTCTTACTACTGATGATGGCCCCCTCACATCCCATAAAGATATTTCTCAGGCAGCGGTTCTTTATTTCCAAAAGCTCTACAATACTCCTAAGCCTAATAATGCTGATAGGGATTCTATCCCTATTGGATCCACTATCCCTCCTCACCTTATCCCGCCTCTTACCTCCCCGGTGACTGATCAGGAAATCAGGAATGTAGTGTTTGCTGGCTCTTCTTCAAAAGCTCCTGGCCCGGATGGGTTTACTTTTGAGTTCTATAAAGCTTCTTGGGATATTATTGGTAATCATGTTTGCAAAGCTGTAAAACACTTCTTTCTGATTGGGGTCCTTCCTAAATGTGCTAAAGCAACTGCCATTGCTTTGATTCCTAAGGGCACTCACGCCTCTACTATCACAGATTATCGTCCCATATCCCTTTGTAATGTGTTTTACAAAATTATTGCTAAAATTATTGCCAATAGGATGAAGGATGTTATGCCTTTCATTATTCATAAGACTCAAGCTGGTTTTATTAAGCAAAGAATATCCACGGACAACATCGTGCTTGCTGCTGAAATTCTTAGGGATTTCACTTGTAAGAAGAGAGAAAAATACTTTTGTGCCAAATTAGATGTCCGTAAAGCTTTTGATACTGTCTCACGAGATTTCCTTCTTTCTAGGCTAATTGGAAAAGGTTTTCCTACTAAGTTTGTGGGATGGATAAAAGGGTGTATTGAAGAAGTTTACTTTTCTGTTTGTATTAATGGGAGCCTTGAGGGATTTTTCAATTCCTCTTCTGGGCTAAGGCAAGGATGCCCTTTGTCTCCGTTGCTTTTTGCTGTGGTCATGGATGCTTTTTCTTGTGTGATGGATAATAGTAATTTTTCTTGAATTACTTGTAATGGATCCACCGTGCATCACCTTCTATACGCTGATGATATTCTGGTTTTTGGAATGGCTTCTCTTCCAAATGCTGGTGTCTTGCTCAGTTCCCTTGACTCTTTTGCTACACATTCCGGGCTTCATCTCAATCCTGCTAAATGCTCCATCTTGTTCTCCCACAACACCCCTCTTGCTTGTGAAATTACCTCTTTTCTTGGTTTCTCCCATACCGAGAACACCCTTGTTTATCTGGGCCTCCCCATCTCGACAAAAAAGCTTAATGTTGCTCACTTCCAACCACTACTGAGTAGGTTATCTACTCTACTTGCTGGTTGGAAAATTAAATTCTTGTCTTTTGCAGGTAGAACTCAGTTCTTGAAGTTCACAATTGCCAACACTATTGCTTACTGGATCAGGGGGGCAATCATACCAAAAAATATTTGTAAGACTATTGACAAATTAAGTTCTAAGTTTCTTTTCTATGGGTCCTCCACGGGGAAGAAATTGCATTTGATTGCTTGGAGAAACACCTGCCTTCCTAAGTGCATGGGGGGCCTTGGTTTACCTTCTATAGATTCTCTCCAATTTGCTTTTGGTTGTTCTTTCATCTGGCGCTATTTTAGCTCTGACTCCTTGGTGGCTTGCTGGTTCAAAAAGAAATTTACATCTCCTTGGATGCCCCCCCATTTTAAGGTGTCCAAATTCTGGGATCTAATCACTGGCATTGCTCATAAGATAAAAAGGTTCCTTCGGTTTCATGCTGTGGATGAAAACTGTAATTTATCTTTCTATTGGGATCCTTGGTTAGAAGGTTCTGCTGTTTCTGAATTTTTGATTCCTTCTGGAGCCTCTGGGCTAACTGTTATGGAATGTATTTCTGGGGGTGCTTGGTTCATTCCTTGCCACCTTGACCATTCCATATCTAACCGTATTCTGGACATCCCGATTCTGTCTTATCCTCACCCCAACATTACTTGGACTGGTGCTCATAAACCTTGTTTTAACACCTTCCACAAACAGTTTTTCGCTGATTACGCCAAGGTTCAGTGGCATAAATTTGTTTGGCATCGAAGGTATGCTCTGAGGTACTCCTCTTATGTTTGGATGGCTCTCTTAGGGGGCCTTAAAACCGCTGATGTGCTGACTAAAAGAAACATTATTATTCCCTCTCTATGCCCCTTATGTAGAACCGAGAATGAAAGTATTGGGCACTGTTTTTTCCAATGTGACCACTCGTTTTTGGTCATTTCATCTCTTCTTCCCCCCCTCCAAAATTTCTTTCTGCGCCCGACACTGCTTCAAGCTTTTGAATTTTTTGAAGGGAATACGCAGTTCCACTCCTATGAGAAGGACTTTTGTTACTTTGTCATATGTTGCTCTGTTTATTTTCTTTGGCGTGACCGTAATGATAGGAGGTTTGCTGCCGCTGAAATTTCTGTTAATGCCTCAATTAGAAGAATTACTAATGCTGTTCATGCCAAAATCAGCAACTGGAAAACCTATGATTTGCTTCAGGAGTCATTCCCCTCCTGCTTCAGAAGATGATTTTTGGCGCGTTATGGTCATGGACTGCTTCCATTCGGTTTTTGTGGGGGAAGTTCTCTTCCCCCTCTGGACAATGATGTGTGGAACTAACAATCGGTTGCCTTTACGCCTCTCTTCCCTTGGACGGCCAGCTGGGATCAGACACTCTACGCCTGCCATGTTTTATGACCAGCCTAACTGGAGGTTCTCTTTTGGTCTCTGCCTGGAATTTTGGTTTTTGGTGGTTTTTCCTTTTTGGACGTCCTGCTTTCCTCAAATTGATTTACTGGGTTATTTTCCTCCTGCTGGCAACCAGGGAAGGGGGGCTTTCGATTGGAATGAACTTCAATGTGATTAATAAGCTTATTTACTTATTTTGTTAGTTCTTTTGTCCTGAGTCCGGGTAATTTTTGGCTTTCCTTTTTTGTAACTTGTTTTTCTTTCGCCCTGTGATTGGGTTATTGTTCTTTTTGTAACCTCTTTAGATCAATATACGGGCTAAGCCCTCAAAATTCCCCAAAAAAATCATCGATCATTAATGCCCTGTGCTCATCTTCAAAGTTGTCTTGTCTTTGACCAAGCCAAGTGTCATTCAAGTGATGAAAACTTCATATCTCAAAACTCCCACTAAATCATTTTAACTCAACTAGGCCCTGTACTTTTTTACCTTGATTAAATTTCTTTATCAGAAAAATATTATGTTTAAATATGATAAGCTTTTAATTTTTATGTGAATGATAATAAATTCTGTCTGGTATTATAAATATTCTAACACAATAATATTATAATGAGATTAGGTTGGACTGCGTTCTGCATCTCTAAATTTGACCTCATCTCTAATCAATTATTTCAACTTTAGACTTCTACTCTTTGGGGTTGTTTGGTTTGATGTATTTAGGGGTAGAGTAATACAAATGCAGGGGTTTTGATAATTTAGGTTTTGGTTGGATGAAAAATAAAGTTCAAAGTAAAGTAAAGCAAATCAAATGCATTGTATTCTATTTTAGTTCATTTTTGGTGTATTTGAAATTCTTCAGATTTGAGCAATTTCTAAAATACACTGTAAACTTAAGGCATTGCTGCCCCTTGCTGGCCACATCTGCCCGTCGGCTAGCCATTGTCAATCATCGACGGCCACTGCCTTTTACCACCATCGTCGGCTAGCCACAATCGACCACCGCATCCGGCACCACCACCGACCATCGTCGGACAACCTCCAGCCATCGTCGGCCAGCCATCGCCGCCATTGCCCCGCACCTCTGGCCACAGTTGCCCTAGGGGTGTCAAAATCTGACTCGACTCGAAACTTGACTAAAAAAATTCTAGGTCCAGGTTAATCCACTTTCCATATGGGTCGGATTCGAGTTTGAGATTTCGAGCCATTTTTAAAATTGGGTTGGGTTCGAGTTGACCCGACAACCCGAAATCAACCTGGGTTTGACCCGCATCACGTCAGCATAGTCGCGTAAGTTATCTGACTGTATGACGGTCCATGTTCAAAACTCGAGTGCTCACCTCGCATGCCTTTGCCAGTTGGCCTCGCAGTCGCATCAGCGATCACGTACGCTGGCGGCCAGCCTCACTTGCCCTCACACCCGTGATCAAGCTGGACCAGCCGGTCCAAACCCGAGTCACCCCACGCTGGCCTCACCCTTGCCTCGCATGCCTACAGCGCTAGCCGCAGTGCCACCCAGCCTTCATGTTCGCATTTTACAAATGGGTTATGGGTCGGGTCGTGTCGTGTCAACCTGTTAACCTACTCGAGTCGAGGTTCGGGTTGGAAATCGTGACCCGTTAGTAAATTTGGGATGGGTTTGGGCTGACCTATTAAGACTCGGGTCAACTCGGGTTCAACCCAAACCCAACCCTTCAATCCGTTTTGACACCCCTATTGCTGCCCATCGCCATCCAGCCACCTCCCCCCACCTCCTGCCACTGCCTCCAGTCACCGCATCCGGCTGCGCACTGGCCACTATTTTCGACCACCTTAGCCACCACTATTTACTTTACATTGCAATTATTGTACTTAAAAAAAATAATATTGCCCTAAACCTTTTACATTCACCAAAAAAAAAATCATTTTATATTGCATTTCTTTTTCACTGTATTTTTTTTTACAATACATTTCTTTTTCAAACAATCAAACAACCCATATGTAAGTTTGAGAACCACTTGCATACTTGTTCTATTATAATCATGCCGAGAGTAATCAAATATGTATAACAACATGAGAATATGCGATATGAAGGATAGACACTATAGCTCCCATCATAAAGATGAGAGCTCAAATGCACTTATCACTAACTTTTAATATTTATGATTAAATTTGCTCAAGTAATTATAAATATAATAATCTAAATATTAATTGTTATAAATCAAGCTATCATCCTATCTGTTGCGTCCTGAAATATTCGCGGCGGTAGAGAAATATAAAGTTTAACGTTCTAACTTTTAATATTTATGATTAAATTTGCTCAAGTAATTATAAATATAATAATCTAAATATTAATTGTTATAAATCAAGCTATCATCCTATCTGTTGCGTCCTGGAATATTTGCGGCGGAAAAGAAATATAAAGTTTAACGTCTTAGTTTTGTACGAAGATCCGGCACGCATACAGATAAAAAGTGAGGGTGTATTATTTATAAGAGACACCAATAGTTTTACGTGGAAAACCCTGAAAAGAGGAAAAACCACAGGGCTTAGCCCAGTTTGAATGAATCCACTAGTATTTGTAGTTGATTATAAATGAGGCCCTTCATTGGAGGGATGGCCTAGGCTTGATGTAACAATATACATCATATAAAGTGTGTTACATGATGGAAATAGGAAGAATCACTGTTGACGTGTTCGTTTGGTCGGAAAGATCATAGTCGGTGGGCGACGGAGGTCGGAAAGAACATGTATGGCGATGGAGGTAGGAAGAACCGTAGTCGGTGGGTGACAGAGGTCGGAAGGGCCGTAGTTGGGCAACGGAGCTCGGAAGGACCGTAGACGGCGGGCGATGGAGGTCGGAAGGATTATTGTGTTATAACTCAAAATTTTGAAAACTGCATTTTAACCTATAATAGTTAAGAATTTCCCTTCCCTATGCCTGAAAATAAAAGTAAAAGCATGAATGAGCTAACACGGCTCAGTAGACTATCGTAGCCTAAAATAAAAATCAATAACCAAAATCAAAAGAACTGAGAATATGTGTTAAATCATATATTAAAATTAAATATAATTAAATAAATACTGAAATGAACTGAATTATAAGCAAACACTATATAACAAAATTTCACCTCGGTAGCCCATTGGCGCCGACATAACAACACTTAGGTAATAGAATCCCACCTCGGTCGCCCACCGGCGCTAGCATAACAGAATCCCACCTCGGTCGCCCACTAGCGCTGGCGTAACAGAATCCCATCTCGGCTGTCCACTGGCGTCGGCATAGCAAAATCCCACCTCGGTCGCCCACAGGCGCCGACATCACATCACATCACTTCACAACATATGTATTTCATTAATTAAATCATAATAAGACTGAATTCAAAAATTGTTAAAATGTCCCAACGGTAGACAACATGAAAGCTATTGAGTAAAAATTCACAATTTTCAAATATAACCAAATTACCACAAATTATGTAAAACATCATTCTGAAGCCTTAATTAAACTGAAGCACTATTTTTAGATGTCAAAATAAATTTCTAAGTAGGCAAAAATCGTAATTTTTTCAAAATTACTCGGCAAAAAATTTCTAGAATATACTCAAAATGTTCATAATCACAGCATCTACAACATATAAAAAGTTATGCGGTGAAAGTTTTACCAAAACAAAGTTATCGACGTTTTTTTGTAACGGAAATATAAATTTGAGCGGAAAAATACCAAAAACACAAAATTATTAAAATATGAAATAGGCAAAACGTAACCTACCTCGAGACAAACAAATTTCTCAACTGGGCTGACGGATGAAAAACGCTCTACGGTCGCTAAAACTAAGCTGCTCTCTTTCTCTCTCCTCCCATTCTTCTTATTTCTCCCCCAAACCTTCTCTGTTACGCATGAAATGGAGAAAAATAATTTTAAATAACTTTTAAAGTGAAGTGACTTTAGATATGTATAAAATAATAATATTTTAATAAATTTTCAATATAAAATTCATAGAAATTCTTATTCGGCTTCAAAAATTATAGAAAAATATCCATAAATTAACTTATTTTATTTTGAAAAATCAGGTGAAAATGATTTACAAATGGACATCTGATGGTCCTAAAATCCCCACTTATACCATTAGGCGCCAAGTTCTTAAGGAATTTCATCAGTGTCCAAAAATTATGAAAAAAATAATAAATAAATAAAACACAACCATAGAAATGTTATGGAGAAGACGGTTTGTAATTTGAGCTTATAATGATTCATGAATAAATTCTTGACTGTTATAGGTCAAAATGTAGTTTTCAAAAATTTGAGTTATAACAATCCACCCACCTTAAAAAAATATCATTCTCGACATTCCCAAATCAAAATACGTCAGAATAAACCTGGGTAGAGCTGTCTTATCTCATATTCCTTCTCTCAAGTAGCCTCTCTGGCAGTCCTATGCTTCCACTGCACCTTGACCATCAGAATCTATTTGCTCCTTAATTTTTTAACATCATATGTTAAAATTCTATCTAGCTCTTCTCTGTAGTATAGACTTGGATGAATCTTCACATCATCAGCAGATAATTTCTTTCCAGAATTAGATACCCACTTTCTTAGAGATTATACATGAAAGACATTGTGTATGTCAGATATATGATCAGGTAACAATAACTTATAACAGAACTACCAATCTTCTCAACAATCTCAAAAGGTCTAATGTACCTTGGACTCAACTTATTGATTCTTTCAAATCTACTGATACCTTTCATCGGGCTAACCTTTACATAAACAAAATCACTAACTTGAAATTCCACTAGCCTGTGTTTTTTATCATAATACTTCTTCTGTATATCCTGTGTAGCTCTCAATCTTTCTCTGATTAGTTGAATTTCTGTTGTAGTGTCATCCATAAATGTTGATCCTATCACGTGTATATCACCGACCTCTGTCAAGATAAAGGTGTCATGCACTTCCTACTATACAAGGCTTCATAAAGGGCCATGCCAATGCTAGAATGATAACTGTTATTATATGCAAACTCTATCAGTGGGATATGATCCTCCCAACTGCCTCCAAAGTCTAAAACACAGAGTCTCAAAAGATCTTCCAGTACCTGAATAGTCCTTTCGGACTGTCCGTCTGTCTGCGAATGAAAAGCTGTACTAAAATGCAATTTCGTACCCAGACCTTACTGAATGCCTCTCCATAATCTGGAGGTAAACTGTCCATCATGATCAGATACAATCACCTTTGGCACACCATACAATCTGATAATGTCTCTGACATATATCTGTGATAATCTGTCCACCGGATCAGTTTGTCGGATAGGAATAAAATGCGCTGACTTGGTCAAACGATCAACAACAACCCAAATGGCATCATGTCCCTGCCTTGATATGGGAAAACTCATAGCAAAATCCATCGTCACCTCCTCCCATTTCCACTTAGGGATAGGTAATGACTGCAGGAGATCACCTGGTTGCTGATGCTCTGCCTTCACCAACTAACAGGCCTCACAATTTGAAACAAACTCAACTATATCTTTCTTCAATCCAAGCTACCAGAACATACCTTTTAAATCTCCATACATCTTCCTGCTTCATGGATGAATAGTGTAACCTGAGTAATGTGCCTCATGTAGGATCCAGCTCTCAAATCACCAACAGAAGGAACCCATAATCTATCCTTACAAAAAATGACTCCATAATCAGATAAAGAGAGTTCTGGTCTCTTACCAGCCTTAATATGATCACTCAACTTCAAATACTATGTATCTAATTTTTGAGCTTCTTGAATTCTTTCCTGTAGCGTAGGCTGAATAATCATCTAAGTTAATAATTTCAGATCTGTATCACTAGATACCACCTTTAATTCCAATTTCTCCAAATCTTGAATATGAAAGTCTACAGAATTAAGCAATAAAAGAGAAGTACCTGAAGGCTTCCTACTCAAAGCATCTGCTACGACATTCGCCTTACCAGGTTGAAATTGAATAGATAGATCATAATCATTGATCAGTTCTAACCATCTTCTTTGCCTCAAATTCAGATCCTTCTGAGTAAAAATATATTTCAAACTCTGATGGTCAGTAAAGATCTCGCATCTAAGTCTGTACAAGTAGTGCCTCCAAATCTTCAATGCAAATACAATAGCAGCTAACTCATGATCATGTGTCGGATAGTTCCTCTCATGTGGTTTCAACTACTGAGATGCATAAACAATCACTTTATCATGTTGCATTAGCACACATCCCAAGCCTCTCAATGATGCATCACTAAAAACTTGGAACCCTCAGTGCCGGAAGGAATAGTAAACATTGAAGCAGAAGTCAAATGATCCTTCAACAACTGAAAACTCTCCTCACACTCCGGAGTCCATATGAAAGCTACTGACTTCTGAGTCAATCTCGTCAAAGGTAAAGAAATACGAGAAAACCCCTAACAAACTTTTGATAATAGCCAGCCAAGCCTAAGAAACTACGAACCTTTGAAACTGCAGTAGGCCTTGGCCAATCAAAAACAGCCTGAATCTTCTGGGGATCTACTGAAATGCCTGTACTGCTCACTACATGCCCCATAAATGAAATGCTCCTCAGCCAAAATTCACACTTTGAGAACTTAACATATAATTGATGTTGCTTTAGAATCTCTAGAGCAGTTCTCAAGTGTGTTGCATGCTCCTCCTCAAATTTAGAATAAATCATAATATCATTTATAAAAACGATCACAAATTGGTCCAAATACTTCTTGAAAATTCTGTTCATCAAATCCATAAAAATTGCTGGGGCATTAGTCACTCTGAATAACATGACTAAAAACTCAGAATGTCCGTACCTTGTTCTAAATGTTGTCTTTGCCACATCATCTTCCCTTACTTTTAACTGGTGATAACCAGATCACAGATCGATCTTAGAAAATATTGAACATCCAGCCAGCTGATCAAACAAATCATCAATCCTAGCTAAACGATACTTATTTTTTATAGTGACTTTATTCAACTCTCTGTAATCAATACACATACTCATTGTACCATCCTTTTTCTTCACAAATAGAACAGGTGCTCCCCACAAAGACACACTAGGGCGGATGAATCCCCTGTCAACTAACTTCTGAAGCTGAACCTTCAACTCTTGAAACTCCTTAGGTGCCATTCTATATGGAGCTTTAGAGATCGAAGCAGTGCCAGTAAAGAGATCAATACAAAACTCTATCTCCCTGTCAGGCGGTAAAGTCACTAATTCCTATGGGAAGACATCTGGAAACTCCCGAACTACATGGACACTACTCACAAAATCAGAAGAGAGTCTCACATCTCTGACAGATGCTAAAAATACTATGCTACTTTTTCTCCAAAGTCTATCCACTTCTAGAGCAGAAATCAAACAAGAGAGAACACCTTTGATTCCTTGAAATATGAAGCTATCATCATTCTGATACAAGGTCACTTTCTTCTTTAAGCAATCAATCTGAGCCTCATATCTACTCATCCAGTTCATACCCAAAATGACATCAAATGCAACGATAGGTAGCAAAATTAAACCAGATCTCCAAACTTTATCAGAAAATTCCAAATCACAAAAATAAACCCTACTAGCTACCATTTCATCTCTCGTAGGAAAAACCACAAACAAAGAAATAGGTAATAATATGGAAGACAAACCGAGAGAATCAAAATACTGCTCAGGCATGAAAGAATGGCTAGCAGTAGAATCGAATAAAATAAGGCAAGGAGATGCATTAATATAAGTTGTACCTGTCATAACATTTGGGGACTCACTGGCCTCTTGCTACGTCAGACTGTAAAGTCATGGATGTATTGGGGTCAAAGCAACAGAACTACCTGCACCTCGTGAACCTCCAGAAGGCTGACCTCGTGATACCAGACCAACATCCCGGCTAGGTAGTACTGACCTCAGCCTACTATCAACTATGTAGAACCTCTAAAATTAGAACGTCTATTAAAACCACCTTGTAGACACTCAGCAATCTTATATCCAAATTGACCACAATGAAAACACCTGCCTGATGCTCTGTAACACTGACCATTGTGCTTTCTACCACACTGCTGATATGATGGGGCCTCACTCACTGAACCTCCAGAACTAACAACACTGCCTCTATCTGATCTAGAAGAAATTGCTACTAGCTGTCCCCTCCTTCTGAACTCAATAGGTCCAAACATACTCTTCTTTCCAGTATGGTTACTGCTAGCTATTTCACCACCAAATCTCTTCTTGCATGCAACCCATCATTGCTGCACTGTTATCAGATCAGTCTCTATTCTCTTAGCCCTCTCGACCAACTGAGCAAAGTATGTAATATCCTGTGCCAACAGTGTCTGTCTCAAAGCATCTCGGAGTCCCTCCAGAAATCGGTAACACTTCTCCTTAGAATTGCCAACTAACTGTAGAGCAAATCTGGAGAGAGCAATAAACTCTGCCTCGTACTGCATCACTGACATGCTTCCCTGAATTAACTTCAAAAAAGAGCTCTGTAACTGTCTCCTAGTAGATGGAGGTACAAACCATGTACTGAATATATCAACAAACTCATCCCAAGTAATTAGAGTATTTCTACGACCTTGAAACTTTTCTCTTTGTTGGCCCAACCACCAGCGCTCTACCTTGCCATCAAATAAAAATGCAGCTAATGCAACTCTCCTCTCAGAAGGACAATGCATCCCATCCAGAGTTTTCTCTATTCTCATTAGCCAATCCTCAACTGCACTAGGCTCAATAACACCTGAAAGTCTAGGAGGCTGTAATCTTATGAAATTCTGCAAATATCTATCTATGTCATCGGATCGGGTACCAACAACCCGTGTGTGAGCCTCACCAACTAGTTGTGCTATTATACCAACAACCTGAGAAATCGCTTCAGAACTGATCATAGGAGCTGTACCTTGAACCTGAGCTACCTGACTAGAATTCTGATCATTGGTCATATCTGGATCAGGCTGAGGTGGATCAGCCATCTCAAAACCCAACTGAATGTAACACATGCATATGAAAATAAATACAATAAGCACCCAAAATTACCCAGAATCATCTCACATGCTTCTACAGATTAAATCCTATGACTTTGTTATAATTCACTTCTCCAACCTTGCTCTGATACCAAAAATCTTGTCACAACCCGACCCGATATCACACAGGTCATACCATATCCGATTGTGGCAAGACTGACCCCAAGATCTAATTGGAGAAGTACTAAAACAAAACTTCCAATTTATATACTATACAGAGCCACTATTTAATGCAATATAAGGCAGATTACCTCTGAATCTCAACATGATTTTTTTCTATATATATCATCCAAAACACACACACACACACACACACATATATATATATATATATATATATATATATATATATATATATATATATATATATATATATATATATATATATATATATATATATATATATATATATATATATATATAATCTGAAATCTATCTACAATAGTACTTGACAACAAAGAATACAATAAAAATATAAAAGCCAAGCCTGTAAAAATCAAAACTAACAAAACATACATACAGCACAGATCAGAGCTTGCTATCCCAACTACTCACCTCGCTCATTATCCTTCCCTAGGCCTAAAAATAAAAGTAAAAGCAGGAATGAGCTAACACGGCTTTGCAGGCTATCGTAGCATAAAACAGAAATCAATAACCAAAATCAAAAGAATTGAGAACACTGTGCTGAATCATATACTGAAATTAAATACAATTAAATAAATACTAGAATGAACTGAATTATAAGCAAACACTTCATAGTAGAATCCCACCTCGGTAGCCCATCATAACAACACTTAGGTAATAGAATTCCACCTCGGTCGCCCACGGACACCGGCATAACAAAATCCCATCTCGGTCGCCCACTGGCACCGGCGTAACAGAATCCTACCTCGGTAGCCCACAGACGTCGGCATAACAAAATCCCACCTCGGTCGCCCATTGACACCTTTCATCGGGCTAACCTTGACATAAACAAAATCACCAACTTGAAATTCCACCAGCCTGTGTTTCTGATTATAATACTTCTTTTGCCTATCCTGTGCATCTCTCAATCTTTCTCTGATCAGTTGAATTTCTGGTGGTTGGGATGCTGTCTAGTGGTTGTTGAGGTGGAGTCTGGTGGCTGGAGAGCTCTCTTTCTTCTCTTCTTGCTTGGGTCCCTTCTTCATCCCCTCACTCATGAGAAATGAGGAGTCTATTTATAGTTTTCTGAGGGTGGCACGACCAGTAAATATGATGAAGATCAAGGGTAAATTGGGAGTGGTTTGAATGGACGGCCAATGTTGATTTCCTTGATCATGGACCATTTACTTGACATTTGAATGTCACAATGATATCAAAATTTGATGATCTTGGACTCGTTAGATTCGTCTCGTTGAGCCGCTCGATTCGACTATAAGCATGTCACGTTTGGAAACTGTTTGGTAATCCAAATTATGATTTGAACCTTCCAAATGTGCTTCGAGTCTTTGATTTGAACTCATTTGGGCTCGGATTGAGTTGAATTTTGTGTCGTTGGATTTGTATTTTCGAGATGTTTAGTTCGACTATAAATTTGCTGAAATCAGAATTCATACGATCTTCGATTTAATTTTTAAAATTTTCATCTCAAAATTCATACTCGATCAAAATAAATTTTTAATGATATATCACTTTCATTTTGATTCACGATATAAGTTAAAATTAAAATTTTTTTTTGAAAAATAAATGTAATCGGTACGTCATTAAAAATCACTTTAATCACGTACAAATCTCGAGATATGTTTTAGCACGTGCACAAATTTTGAGATATATTTTTTACGTAATAATGGTAATGACTTTATAGTAAATTTATGAGAAATTTTAAAATAAATATAATTATTTTATTTTTTTAAAATTATTTCACGAAGGGTTAAAGTTTCTCTTTTTTTATTTTTGGGAAAATTTCAAGTTTCTCTCACTCCGGCCTTTTTCTTGCGCCAGTCCACCACGAATCAAAACTTGGGATCCTCGGCGTCTCTCCATTTGGTGAGCGATATCTGCTACTTTTCCTCGCCTTTCGACAGAAAGAGACCCTAAACCCTTAGATCGATCCGGCCATGGAGGAGAAGGAATCAAAGAACGGCGAGGCGCCGGAGATTCCCGACGGGAAGCAGGTGGAGGAAGCCGATGTCGGGACGAAGGAGGAGAATTCGGTCCCGTCCGGTAAGGCCGAGCAGAATATTGACGGAGCGGGAAGCCGAACCTTTACAATGAGGGAGCTGTTGAACGAGTTGAAGAATGAGGAGGCAGGAGCTGGGAAAGAGGTGATTGCCGAAAGCGCCAGCGGCGGGGAAGAAGTTCGGAGGGTTAGCACCGCAGCCTCCGATGGGAGCCGTAGGGATGTTGGATCTTCTTTCAGGTTGGTCTTCTTTCTTCTTACTGGGTGGGATATCTTTCCCGTTTATATGTCCATTGGTCAGATCTTGCGGACTTGGGTACTAGTGCTTGGTTTTCGATCTATCAGCACGGTGGTTTTTAGGAGTATGTTACGTTCATAGAGTTGATTCAGATTTTCAATTGGCGAATTCACGTTACATATAATGTTGCATTGTTGATTTTGATTCGATATATTGAATATGCAACTTCTTTTGTCTCGTTAATAACATTGAGCCCACCGGCCTCATGTTTGATTGTTGTAAGTACGAGGCATGATGACAGAGCATCTTTTTTACAGTCGACCCTCTAATGGTTGATTTTCTGCTTTCTTCCTGTGAATTGATTGTTATATTAGTCAGCTTGCAATGTTTTTCATTAAGGCAGCACAAATTATTTTGTATTTATTTAGGAAGCTAATACATTTCTGGTCCTTAAATTTTCAATTTTTTTTGTTTTTTTCAGTCAGGAAAGCTTTCCACAGTACTCGGTTACCGAGAATGATGTTTCCATGGAGCTGATCCACAAGGTTTCTGGAACAGATGATGAAGGCCGATCTCGGCAGAAAATCCTGGTTTTCTCGGCTAAAAGGTTCTTTTCATTATTTTTAAACCATAAATTTTTTCTTGAGGTTGTTAGGATGTTAACTTAGGTCTTCGAATTGTTATGGCTGTTGTTTTTCATTAAAAAGGATATCGACTTACTATTATTATTATTATTATTATTATTATTTTGAGGAAGTTGACGGCAAGAAGGCTCAATCTATGTTTGAAAAAAAAACAAAAGAAATTACAAGTGTAACAAAAAAAAGAAAGAAAAAGCTATTGCCAAAAATTTGATTGCAATAGCAATCAAAAGACCCAAGTATACATGCAAGAAAGAAGGGGAGGAAAAACCGCCCTCAAAAGAAAAACCTCAAAAGAAAAAAAGGTTGGGCTTATTTTATGTTGGAAGACTGCATTAGCTCTGTCCAACGACCTCTTGAAGGCAAGGAGGATTGTGTCTAGCAAGAGGCGGGGTTGAGCTTAAAATGCCAAAAGCACATTGTTAACATCCTTGCACAAAACCTGTTATGACTGAATCTCAAAAATTGAGAGAGACTATTCCCAAGATTGTTAAAATGGCTGCATCCCAGCAAAATAATTCAGTATAAAATAGTTCAGGGAAACACAAAACAAATCAGAAAGAGAAGAAGAGTGTAAAGTGCTCAGATTGTAGCAATCCAAGGCTGTGCCTGAAGGAACAAAGATTGGCATAAAGAATATATAGCCATATTAAGAACCCATACAGCTTTTCTTCCTATTTTTTTTACCTTCTCCTGTTCTCCATTTGTAAATTTTTTGCTTCACTAACAAATTATATGAGGTTTTAGAGAACCCGGATAAAGAAATATAAAATTGTGATTCTATATGCAGGAGATAATCACCCCCATAGTTATCAAATAAAGTTTTTTTATCATACTTTTATTATTTCAAGAGTCACTATGTTGAAGAACTTGCATGAGAGTGGCATCCAAAAGAAAGAAGATGCCAAATTAGAGAGTATTTTTTGGTAAGCCATAAGGAAGATCTGTATCTGAAGAATAAATGTTCGTTACATTCCCCAAAAGAATGCAAGTAGTAGGAATGCGAGGCACCCTTACCTGAGATTGAATGCTGTTTTAAACACATTCAAGCAAGCTTTCCACATATGCACTGAATTGTGAATCGAGCTCTTTTTAAACCAAACATAGTTATGCCATTCAGCCTTAGGAAGATAAGAGAAAATAAATTTTTGCATCAGTCAAATTCATGTTCTCCTTATCTCTCCAAAAAAAATTTCATTCTCTATAGAGGTACTAATTTTAGAAGTGGCTGAAAAGCATTCTAGAGAGTTGGATAAGTCTTGTGGGAAGTTCCAAGTGCCATTAGAGATAATATAACATAAGGGGGCATGAGGGGAAGTTTAAACAAATAGAGAGATGAACATCCCATAAAGAAGATCCTTTGATCCAATGATCAAAATAAAGGGAGAATCCTTCCCTATTTCCAACTTTATAATGTAAAGAGCTCCTCAAAGCCTTACTAATAGTTTTGATAGCTCTCTAGAAGCAAGAGCATTGGGCAGTGGCGGAGCCATAAATTTCTTATATCGGGGGACCAATTTCTGATTACATAATTCAATTGAGGGATAATTTGAAAAGACAAATTCAAAAGGCGTACATTTGTGCTACCAATTAAAGCAAATTACTCTTAACATTCAAAATGATGATCTACCAATTGTATCGATTTTTTTGAATAGAGTTTCCAACTTCAACCAACTAATCCAAACATTAAAAAAAAATACATGATTTCAACTCTTCATCAACTCTAGGATGCTTAACCTCTTAAACAACAAAGCCTTCTTTGATTTATCATCATGATAGTCAAGTTGGTAGCACAATTAACCATAAAAAAATAATGATTTTATTGATCAAGAACTGATAGGTCATGAAGTTGAAATTGATTGGCATGAATTATCGTAATGAGTAAATATCTAGAATAGTTTCAGGTTGACATGTTATACCTATTGGATTTCTCTTCTAAGACAATTAAACTTTCAGGAACTTTTGAAGGAGGATGAGAACTCTCATCAAGTTTTTGATCCCAGTTGTTTTTTTACATGCATTAGAAGCTACATATTGTTGATATGATGCTTTATGGAATTCAACATGATTGTCAAGTATAGCACCATATGTTTTGTGGAATTTGACTTGTTTAAAATGCGCCACATACATTTGATAAAACATAATGCAATGAACTGTCAAGTACAAAAACTTGCAGTCACGGTCGTCAATATGTGTAATGCAACAAAAAGATTGATCAATATTAAGCACAATATAGATAATTTAACGCCTAATAAAAAGAAGTACATAAACTTGAATTTAAATAGACCAATCTATAAGATAGATTTATAACTTCTGTTGTTTGCCAGCGATGGCGATGTCGAGCTTCACTGCTCCAGGCTTCAACAGCATGTGCAAACCCAGTCTTCCTCATAGAAGAAGTTAGAGTGCTAGATCGGTCGAGCGGAGCAGGCGACCGAATCTTCCTCACATAAGTCAGAGTGCGGTCAAGCGGAGCAGGTGAACCGTGAATGAGTCTTCCTCACGGAAGAAGTTGGAGCGAGGTCAAGCGGAGCAGGCGAACCACAAACGATTAAGAGAAAAATAAATATTATGGCTTGCTGAAATATACTTGGCGGGAGACCAAGCGCCAGTTGCTTTTTCTAATTTTCGGAATTTAGAGGGGGGCAACATATTTTCACCAAGAGAATGATAGGCAAAAGAGAATCATCAGTAATAAACTTCTAAATGCATTTAATTTTGCAAACATAAGTTAAACCATGCATGATTAAGAAAATCGATGCCCCATTCACTAAAGGTTGTGCAATACTGTTCCAGGCTATAATTTGAGTTTTCTTTGCCCCTGTTGTGGAAGAGCAACATGAAAATGAAACTATGAATGTTCTTGATGACAAGTTTAGGTATAGAAGTAACTCTAAATCAATAGGAGAGATAGCTGTTTATAGAGAATTTGTTCATTTGTAAACGGCCATAGAAAGACAAGAATTTATGTTTCAAACATGCAATCTAGTAGTTAAATTTATCAAAAAGGCGTTGACATTCTGCAATTTTCAACTTATCATTTCACTTAGGCAAGCCAATGTTGGAGCAATGTATTTTAACAATTTTGAAGCTAGAGATTCAAAGGAGAAATTCAATTATTAATTGCCTTGGCAAAAACAATATTCGATTTATCTAGATTGACTTGTAATCTCATTCTCTCTTAATAAGTTTGAGGTGTTAAGCATAGCATTGATGGTAGACTCATTCACATTCGCCAAAGAAAAGTAGGTTGTTTGCAAAAATGTGATGGGAAATCAATGTACCAATTTAAGAGATATGAACATAGATGTTATTGTTGCATTTATCAGTCAAGATAGAGGAGATCTCCTCCATAGCAATAGAAAATAAGTATGAGGTATTGACGAAGGTTAGTGGTGGAGTCAAAATAGCCATGAAGTTTATCATTAATGATTACTAAAAAAGGCATAGGGTTGATTCATCCATCAATCCAATTGATAAAAAATTTGTGGACAAGTGCGAAAGATGTTTAAGAAGAGCACCTTGATTGGTGTTATTAAAGGCCTTTTTAAGTCAACTTTGATGCAAAAGGCACTAAGACTTCAATTATTCGTAAACTTGTTAAGGATAGTTGTTTACCCTCAACAAAAGCTGCTTTAGCAGGATTTATGATTTTTGGAAGATCTATACTAATTCTCTTTGCAAGAAGCTTAGCCGCAACTTTGTAGAAGACATTGCAAAGAGAGATAGACCAAAAATTAGATATGGTAGAAGCATGAAGTTTCTTGGGGATAAGGGTGATAGTAGTATGCTTGAAATAGTCTGGCATTTTTGCCATTCTAAGTAAAGTGCCACATTTGTAAAAGAAGGTTTGATCACATCCCAAGAAAACTTTGCATTAAACCATGCAGTGGTTTAGTTGTCATTCATTTCAAAAATCACATTTTTGATATCTTTATAGAGAAATGGAGCGTGAGCTTGAGTGTCTCATTAGTAATAAGAATTTTGTCATTTGGAATAGTACATAATTCCATCCTAGGAGGATTAGAGCTTTGATTGTCCAAATTAAATATGTAGTTAAGTAGTCAGTAACTTCTGATACAATGGAGGTTTCAATTGAGAAGGTTCCATTGCAAGGGACCAATTCCCCTATGTGGTTGTGATTTCTCCTGCATTTGATTTATTATAGAGAAAATTCAAGTCATCATCTACAAATTTTAGCTAGTTTGCCATAGCTCTTTGTCAAGTTGAGCTGTCTTATAGTCGAAGAAGCTTCTCTTGAAAGACTTTGGCTTCCATCAACAACTCCAAGTTAAGAGGGTCAGATTTCAAATTTTGGAATGTATGAGCTTCTTGTTATTTGAGCTTGTTGGAATGGGAGGAAATATCGCTATAATTGTACAAAGTTGCTTGCTCAAGTCTTGATTTGATAATCTTTAGTTTATTCAAAAGCACAAGAATTGGGTCCTCTCTTACAAAGTATTCCAATCATTCATAATGACATCATTGTAACCAATACAATGAGTTCTTAAAGAGAAATCTGCATTTGCATTTGGAAAAATTTCCATTTGAGATGATCATTAGAGTGGTTAGAGCAATCTAGGGGAGAGTCTTGTATGAAGGAAGATGGGATTGGTCTAACCATTCAATATTCTCCAGGGCTCTATCTAATGTAGATCGGATAGGGTTATTCTTTGATTATTGTATTGATAGAAAGAGAGGCCATTGCTAGGAAGATCAAGTAAGCCAGCTCAATAAATGCAGATTATAAAGTAAAAAAAACTTGGAAGGTATTTAAGTCTCTCCAATTTTCTTAATTCCTGTAAGACAGTTGAAATCACCTATAAGTATTTACGCAGAGTTGACAGCTGTTGACTTGCCATTCTCTTTTAGTACTTTTGGCAAGTAATTTTGTCATTTCCCATTGTGGTTATGTTAATTTCATTATACGTAACATCAGTGAGAAAAAAACAATGCTTTTTTGTGCCTTTAAATATTTGTTAGATAATTGTTCAATTAAATGCATATGAATGTGATGGATCGGCCCATCCTGGAGGGTGGAGGGAGGAGGGAAGAGGAAGGGTCTGTTTTGGGATTTTGACATGGGATTGTATGCTTTAGGTAGATTTTATCCTAAGGTTTAGTTTTTTTTTGTGCTGGTGTTTGTTGAAATTAGTTTTGCTTTGGTTGAGAGGGCCCTAGCCGACGACTAGGGATTTGGGAGAGCCGAATTTTTCTCTCTAATTGTAGATCTAACTATATCTTGTGTTTTTCTTCTTAGTTCTTTCAATAAAAATGTGTTATTGTGTGATCTTCTTCCTAAATTTTTTGTGTCGTTCTCTAGTTTTGCTGAAATTGCATCCACTTCCTATCAAATTGATATCAGAGCGGTTTCTTGGGCTAAAATAAAAGTATCCCTCGCTGATTTCTGTTACATTTTTCTCTCCGTTCGTGCTGATTTTGCTCTTTGGGAGGCTAGATTCTCATCATATTGCTGTTTTTTGCTATTTGGAGGCTAGATCTGGGTACCTATGGCAGGAAGAAACGTAGAAGTATTGGAAGGGGAGATCGGACAATTGAAATTTGATTTCGAAATAAAAAATTTAGATTTTCAAACTCAAATTTCAGCCGTCCATGAGAAGATCGATGAGAAGTTTGCCATCATGGAGGAGATGATGAAGAAGATGCTCAAGGTCTGAACCAAAACGGTGTCGTCGGAGGCGAGGAAAGCCGCCGACAGCTAAGGGAGTGGGGGAAACCCTAATCCGATAAGGAGAGGGGAAGAACATGAGGTGGAGATCTTGGAGGGAGGAGGGAGGAGGGAGGAGGGAGGAGGGAGGAGAGAGAAGGGAGAAGGCCTCCTCTAGAGCCTATTCATAGGGAGGAGATAGGTAGAGGGTATGGGGAAAGGCATGAGGGGGTTGGGTATGAGCGAAGGGTTCTGATTTTGAAAGGAGGAGGGATAATTTTGATGAAGGGTTTGGGTATGAGCATAGATGGGATGATCGAGACTCTTGGGAGGGATCACTCACCTGGGGAATGGGAGGTTACGGAGGAAATATGGGGAACGGAGGAGATCCGAGGGTGAGGAAGCTGAAGATGTCTGTTTTTGAAGGAGATGATGCACATGGGTGGATCTACAAGGTGGAAAGGTACTTTGCCGTCAATGGGTTGATGGAGGAGGAGAGATTGACGTCAGCTGGCTTGTGCTTAGAGGGGAAAGCATTGGCATGATACCAATGGAGGGATATGAGGTGGCCAATATGGAGTTGGAGGGAGTTTAAGAATTGCCTGTTGGAATGTTTTCAAACTAGTAGGGATTGAGGACTTCTATGAGCAGTTCTTCGCTCTGACACAGGAGGGAACAATGGCGGAGTACCATGAGAGATTTGCGTACCTTGCTAGTTGACTGCATTTTCTTTTAGAGATTGTACTAGAGGGGAACTTTATGAAAGGGTTCAAACCAGAGATTCGGGCAGTATTTAGGATGATGAGGCCTCGTGATTTGGGAGAGGCTATGGAGATAGCCCAATTAGTGGGGGATCAGAAGCACCTGGAGAGAAGGGCTAGAGGCAGCAGTTCATGAGGTTTGTACAGGATGACCACCACCTTTTTGGCACCCAAGAGGCCGACACCGGGTATTCTTCGGGAGATCCCAAAGGAGAAGATTGTATGAGAGAGAATTGGAGGAAACTTCAAGAAGCTAACTGAGACGGAGTTACTGGAGAAGAGGCGAAGGGGCTGTGTTTCAGATGTGATGAGAGGTATACACCGGGTCATAAGTGTAAGGATCGAACTCTTAAGGTTCTCACTGTCTGTGATGACGAGGAAGTTGAGGAGGGAGGTGGGAGTAAGACAATGGTGGAGGAAGAGCTTCATCTAGACTTGACAAAGGTCTTCTTGAACTCAGTGGTGAGATTCACTCCAAATCACATCATGAAAGTGAGAGTAGAGATAGAAGAATGGAGGTAGTGGTGCTAATAGACAATGGGGCCACCAACAATTTCATCTCCAACTAGGTCGTGAACTAATTGGGGGTGAAGTTGGTGGACACAGGGTGCTACATGGTGATGATGAGCACATGGAAAGTGGAGACAGGTAGAGGAGTGTGTAGGGGGGTGGTTCTGACCATACAGGGGGTCCAGGTGAGGGACGACTTCCTTCTGTTGGAGTTGGGGAGCACTGATGTCATCCTGGGGATGAAATGATTCTAGACGTTGAGAGACACCAAGGTCAATTGGGGAGCCCTGACGATGGAAATGGTGTAGGGAAAGAAGGTGGTTATCAGGGGAGATGCAGGGTTATCCATAGTCATGGTTTCTCAAAATCACGGTGAGGACCGTGCAGGAGGTGGGGGGAGGATTTTTGGTGGAGTTGCATAGCTTGGAGGGGATTAGATTGAAGAAGGGGGGAGACATCCCTCTTTCAGTCCAGCCACTTATATCGCGGTTCAGTGAGGTCTTTCAGCTACCTCATGGATTGCCACCACTGAGGAAGCAGGAGGATGCCATCACCTTGATGGAGGGGGTGTCATCGATTAGTGTCAGGCCTTACCAATACTCATTAGATCCAGAAGGATGAGATCGAGAAGCTGGTCCGGGAGATGTTGGAGATAGGAATCATCAGACTGAGCGTAAGCCCTTTTTTTAGCTCAGTCTTATTGGTGTAGAAGAAGGATGTGAGCTGAAGATTCTGTGTAGATTATTGGGCTTTGAATAAGGAGTTTGTGCTAGACAAGTTTTCTATTTTGGTGATAGACGAGTTGCTGGATGAGCTATGTGGAGCGGTGGTGTTCACAAAGATGCATGCCTCGAAGACTGCATTTAGGACATATGAGGGATACTATGAGTTCTTGGTGATGCCGTTTTGTCTCACCAACACACCTGCTACATTCCAGTCTCTCATGAACCGGGTGTTCAGACCGTACCTCAGGAGATTTATACTGGTTTTCTTTGATGATATCCTGGCGTACAATAGGTTGGATGGGGGGAGCATTTGGATCACTTGAAGGTGGTGTTGGAGAGTTTGTTAAGGAGATTGATAGTTTAGGATTTAAACTATGGTATTCTGGTAAGAGTTGTACTAGAAATGGTGTAGACGTGATTATAGATAAGAGTTTGAAGGATAATATTGTAAAAAATAATAGAATTAGAGATAGAATTATAGTCATAAAGATTTTTGTGCTATGATTATTAATATTATAAGTGCTTATGCTTCTCAAGTAGTTTGGATATGTGTTCAAAATTCATATTTTGAAATGACTTAGAAGAATTAATATAAAAGATATCTCTTGAAGAAGTTTTTATTGGAGGTGATTTAAATAGACATGTTGGTAGAGAGGTGATTTTAAAGGCATTCATGGTGACTATGAGTTTGGAGTGATTAATAAAGGTGGTAAGAACATATTGAATTTTTCTATAGCTTATGACTTTGCAATTACTATAACCTTATTTAAGAAAAGAGATGAATATCTACTCACTTATAAGAATGGATATAGTAAAATTCAGATTGATTACTACCACAAATATCCCAAACAAAACATAAACAAAACCCTAGTATTAGCCCTCATTAAACTCCCTAATTCCCCCCAAAAAATAGCCCCCTTCTTTAATTAATTTCCTTCTCTTTCTCTATTTTAAAATTAGAATTATTTTCTTTTCTTATTTCCCTCCTTATTTTCTCACATAGTATATTTAATCAAAGCTTTGTTGGGCACCATAAGGGGGTTTGAATCTACTGTCTGTTTCGCCCAGGCTCTGCCTGCCTGGTTTTGCTGAACTGGCCCCAATTGGGCTGGTTGCCTGTCTCCCCTGTAATATCGTGATGCTTTGAGGATGGATGTTGATGTGGAACTGTGACTAGAAGTGTTGGACTTGTTCGCAATATTTTGGATGGTCCAACACCAAGAATATCATCATCTGTCATCACATCGAAGTCGTCTCCTTCGTTAAGGATGACATTTGATGTATTATTAATCTGTTCTTTCAATTCTTTTTTTCTAAACATAGATGCCTTAATTTCAGACTTCAAATGCTCGGGGCAATTAGAGCAAGGTCTAATATTTCTAAAACCCCTAACGAGGTGTTGTTTGTAGCGTGTAATTTCTCTTTTTATTATTTTACCGCAAAAAATACATGTCACAGTATTATTATCGGATTCATTTGTTAGTATTGCATATTTTCATGCTGAATCTTTTTTTAAAAATTGAATTAAATATGACATTTTATGATCATCTATAGGCAAGCAAACTCAAATAAATAAATTTTGGTCTCCATAGCTTAGATGAATAAAATCAATGTAAAGTTCATCATACAAATCACAAATAAGTCTCACATGCTTGAAATCAATGTAAAGTTCAACAATCAAAATCATAAAACTTAACTAATGGAATCAAACATAGGGTATAATGTAAAGTATAAGGCTTACTATTTATTTATTTATCTTGATGAACAATCTTGACATACCTTCAAAAGAAAATTAATAAAACAGTTACAAAAGAAAGAAGAGAAACAACTCAAACAAGATCGAACAATAAAAGGCCTTGAGACTTTTATACATCAACTAAGCTACTAGATTCTTCGAGAAATGCACAAAAATGACTTATCTTCATCCTTATACGAAAACCTAACCTCTCTGATTGGACCACAGAGGTTCCTACAAGTTTCAACATAGGAATTCCTCCTTAGTTTGTCAATAGTTGTTACAGATTATTTAGATAACGTGTACTATATTGTTTTTCTATTATTTTTAGATTATTATAATATAAACTTCTTCATTCAAACTTCGAAAAAAAATGTTCTTCTCAATACTTTTTTATTCTTAAATTATTTCACCAATATGAAGAGTAAATTTCAGGTACAGAAGAAATGAAATGTAAAAAGAAAAAAGAGCAGTTGAAAGCAACAGCGGCAGAATCAGTTGGAGAGGAAGATTAAGCAATACTTATATAGCAACAGCAGCGGAATCAGTCGAAGTCAGTTGGATAATAGATCAACGCGGCAAAATCACGTGACAGAAGAAACATACGGACCAGAATCAGACGAAGGAGAGGGCAGCAGAATTAGACGAACAACTCGGGCAGACACTCGCACCCCGTCGCTTCTTCGTGTGCGTCGAACAGCTCTGGAGCAGGCTTGTTCGTTCATCACAAACGAATTGTGAGGGTTAGGGCATAACATTTATAAAACTTAATTAATGTTTTAATCATATGTTAAAATTAATATTATGCTATCTTATATATAAAAAATATAAATATTAAAAAATATTTATAATTATAATAAAAAAATTAAATAAAATTGCGCACATGACACAAATAGCGCGCGCCGCGCCGTGCGCCATGGCATGCGCTCAGTGGTGGAGCCAGAAACTTTTCATAGGGGTCCTTATTTATTTATTTTAAATTCCCCTGAACTTTTTTCATCTGGGCTTGGGACCGGTATTGACAGTTTTAAAATTCTTTTTAGAAAAAAAAACTACTATATATGAGATAAAAAAATACTTACAATTTGTAGCGTCTGCTCTTCATATTCTAGAAAAGTTGAATAATGACATCATTATCAATACAATCTAATATTTCTTTTTCAATATAAATGAGTAAAGTATCATTCATCCACTGATCTCCAATTCGATTTCACAGTTAATTTTTTATGATAGTCATTGCAGAAAATGCTCTTTCAATTCCTGTTGTTGTAACGGGTAATACTAATGCCAGCTTTAATAGCCTAAACAAGAGGATATAGAATTTCCTTCCTGCTCTGAATCATTTTTTCAACAAGATTTCTAATATCTTTTAACAATGAAAATTGTACGTCGGACCTCATATCCATAATATAAGTTTCTAACTGATTATTAAGAATCATCAAATCTGAAGGAGTGAAATCGTTTGGATGTAAGTTTGCCATTTTAATTAACTTGTCTTTATTGAATCCATTGAATGAATTAGATGGATTCAAGCAAGCAATACACAAAAGTAATTCAATATTTGTCTCTGTGAAACTATTATTCAACTCTTGAAGTTGCATATCAATAACTGTGTAGAATATCTCAACTCGAAAATGATGTAAATTTGTCATTTCTTCAAGTCTGCGTCGAGGGCGTCCATGAGCAACCCATTTATCATTCAGATTCAGAGTAAATATTTTGTGTTGGTCGCAGAATGTAGTCACTTTATTAATGAAGTCGTCTCACTTGTTATATCTCATATCTCATATGTTGTAATTTAATTTTTGATATTTGAACTAACGACATGGCATCCACAATGTCTTGCTCTTTTTTCTGTAAAGCTTGTGATAGTCAACAGTGATTCTAAGTATGTCTTTCATTAGATGCAGGCAAAAAGAGAATTCAAAAGATTGTAATGATTCTAATAATTCAAATGCCTCACCTCTCTATTCAAAGCTTATGCCATCCTCCAAAACAATTTCTAATACATCAATAACTGAGAAGAACATTATGATCAATCTAACCAGTCACTCGTAATGAGAATCCCATCTTGTTTCGCCAGCATGTCTCAAAGATATTTCTTGATTTCAACCTTGTCTAGTAAATACTTTACCATTCTGTAATGCACTTAAAATCTTTTCTTGCTATTTCTCTCTAAGCTAATCACGACGTTTACATGAAACACCAACAATATTTGTCACATTTGAAATTATGGTAAACAATAGGAAAATTTGTACATGATTTTTTGCAATTGCTACTAAGGTTAATTGAAGTTGGTGTAAGAAGCAGTGAATATAATATACTGATTTATTTTCATTCAAAAAAAAGTGCTTTAAGTCTATTAAATTCTCTTCTCATATTGCTTGCCCTATCATAACCTTGACCAAGAATTTGTGAAGTACACAAACTATGACTTGAGAGGACTTGCTCAACTGCTGTTTTGAGGTATCTAGCTGATGTTTCTGGAACATGTACGATGCCCAAGAAGCATTCAACAATTTGACCTTTCTCATTCACATATCATATCACAATAGCCATTTGTTCTTTTCCTGATATGTCACGAGATTCATCAACCAGAATAGAGAAGAAACTATCACTAACTTCCTTTTTTATGTAATCTGTTATTGCAATTGAGACATCTCTAGTAATATCTTTTTGAATATCAGGTGCAGTTAACTTCAAATTCTCGGGAGTATTGTTTAATACCACATTGTTTATATCTTCATTATGTTTTGCCAAAAATTGTAATAACTCAAGAAAATTTTCTTGATTTTTGGATTTGAAACTTTCATCATGCCCTCGAAAAGCTAGTCCTTGTCTAAGAAGGAATTTCATACAATCAATAGAAGTATTTAAACGAATACGATATGCATTTGTAGCTCGATCATATTGCATATGGAAGGCAAAGCTAATATGTTGACTCTGTTTCATTAAATCCTCACAATTTCGTCGTGCATTATTATGCACACTATTAGGGTCTCCAACATGAAGATCAAATCTATCAGGTTTTTTCCAATTTGAAAATCCATTTCTAGTCAATGCCTCATCATCTTCTTTTCCTCTTCCTTATATTCTAAAAAGGCAACAATACAAACAGTAAACTTTATTTTTATGTATACTGTACTCCAACCAACCGGAGTATCTATCAAATCAGCTCGGATTGAAACGTCTATCTCTGACCCCAAACTTACTTTTGCGGAAGTTATGATTGCGAGGCTGACATGACCCTTTCTGTAAATATGACCTTCAAACTTGATCTCGAATATTAGGGCTAAATTCAGAAATAGGTATTAAGTAATCCAGGATCTGAGTGAAGATTTTCAATATTTGTTTCCATGCTTTTTGATGATTCAATATGAGTTTGACTTCTTTTTGGATTTACCTCATCATTTATTTGGGACTCCGCTATAGGTGTTGTTAAGCAAGATTTTGACGACTTCTAAAAATATCTCTCCCTAATTTTGGGGCAAAATCAAAATACCTAAAACATATAGAATTCATAACTAAAGGTTTTAAATTTACAAGCTTTTGCCTTCTTCACTGTATTTTCACAAGACTTATGATTTTCTTACAAAAATGACAAGCTTCATATGCAAACTTGGCTAAATAGCTTTTTTTTTAAATTTTTTTTTGGGGGCGTGCCCCCCCCTCTCTATGCCGTTGCGTGCGCTATTTTGTGTCATTGACATCTATGGGTGTTGGCTGAATTGAAAAAGACATTTGTTGAGGGCTCAGCAAATCATGAAGAAGCAGGCGGATGGGCGCAGGAAAGACATCCAGTTTGACATAGGGGATAGGGTATGCTTGAAGCTTCATCCCTACAGACAAAGGATGGTACCTAACAGGAGGAACGAGAAACTGATCCTGAGGTACTTTGGCCCTTATAAGATATTGGAGAGGATTGGAATAGTGGCTTATTAGTTGAGTTTACCCCGATCGCTACTATACATCCGGTATTCTCCGTGTCACAGTTGAGGAGAGCTATTGAGGATCATGCATTTAGTACAGAGTTATCCGTGACACTGACAAAGGATTTGAAGGTGATGTTGGAACCACTGGAGCTGAAAGAGGTATGACAGGGAGAGAGGGATCAAGAAAGTGCTGATAAAATGGAAGAACCTACTTGACTATGACGCCACATGGGAGCCATACGGTGAAGTAGTAGTTTCCATCTTTTCACCTTGAGGACAAGGTGAATCTTGGAGAGGGGGTATTGATGGACCGGTCCATCCTGGACTGGTTAGGCCGGTCCCTCCTTGATCAGAGCTGGTTTACAACAGGCAGAAGTTTCGCCTGGATTGAGATCCCACCCCCTTTGGGGTGGGCAATAGGGAAGGGGGGCGGCTAGGAGGTAAAATGAAGGGGTTGTTTTGAGATTTTAATATGAGATTATATGCTTTTAGTAGATTTTACCCTAGGATTCAAAATTTTTTTTCTTATGCTGGTGTTTGCTGAAATTAGTTTTGCTTAGGTTGAGAGAGCCCTAGCCGAAGACTAGGGATGTGGGAGAGTCGGATCTTCCTCTTCAATTGAAGATTCAACTGTATCTTGTGTTTTTTTTCTTAGTTCTTTTAATAAAAAAGTGTTCTTGTGTGATCTTCTTTTTGAATTTCTTGTGCTGTTCTCTGGTTTTGCTGAAATTGCATCCACTTCCTATCATAATGCAAATTTAAGCCACATGAGATCCAACTAAATTAAAAAAGAACTTATTTTCTTGATATATATTTGTCACATTAATGCTAATATGGATGTATGATAATTTAGCTGAGTAGAGAATTCGATGATTTTATTCGATAGTTTGACGAGATTAGCTCCCGTCGAGAAAAAAGGGTGTTGTAAATAACCTTAGGCGTTTGAAAGCTACGATGGAGGTCAAAAGATTCACCAATAAGGTGGGTATAATGGAGAGGGGAAAGAAGAAAACTCTTTGTACAAAAGTTGCAGAGGTCATCTACACAATATTATATTTTCCTAATTCCTCTATCTTCTTTTAACCTGAGCTAGAGGTTTTCCTTTGGACGTGATGGTTCTTGCATGTGCTTGTTGACCCCAAAAAAAAAAAAACACTTGAGCTAAGCGGTGACAAAGGGCCTATTTTAGGAGCTGCAATGGCATATTATATATTGATGGTTAAGGCAGCTGCAATAATTATTGGTTTATTAGGGAAATCCTAATATTCTAGGAGTTGTTGCTCCTGCTTTCCCTCTCTCATCCTTCAACCCTTAAACTCACCAAACCAGGACCAGGATCTGACAGTAGTTCTTTTTGTCCTGCTTTTCAATGTCCTGAAATCCAAAGGTGTTCAACATAGACTTAAAAGTTAAAAGAACATGATTTGTTGATCAATTTATAGTTACACAAGATTATGCTTTATTAATGAACCTCTTACCCTCATGAAGCCAACTGCTCAGCATGGGTTACATCGAAGTCCCTTGCTTTGTGTTTGTATTTGTCAAAGGGATAAAGTCATTCTTAGATGCTAAGAGCTTGGGGTTTTTCACAGTGCATTGCAAATTATAATTTCTATATGGCATTCATTATGGAGAATGGCCACATAATTCTATTGTATGAGTAAATTAATAATAGTTGGATATTATTCTATTTTTGCACTTGATTATCCAAGTTTGAAAACTTCCATAGGTATGCATGCGTCATTTTGGTTACAACGTTCTGATTATATGATTTGTATTCTGGTTTCTCATATTTTCATCCTTTTTTGTACAACATATTTTAGGTATGCTGAAGCAATAGAAAAAAATCCTAATGATCATGATGCTTATTACAACTGGGCTCTTGTTCTTCAGGTTATTTCTACTTCACTAATACTTTTCAATAATGAATGATACTTTATGCAGTATTCATGCCAAACTTGTATATCATATTCCTTTTCAGCTTGTTCCAAATGTCATTTCATACTAACAGAGCGGGTATAAAGTGTGCATATCATAATTTATCTTTAGCACCTACCTATACTATTTTTAAAGTACTAGTCGTTTTCCCTCCAATTTTCGCTATGAGTAGCCATTACAAGGAGAAGCTTGATTGCTATGATTAGCTTTTTGTATTCAGATGACAGTTTTTTCTTACAATCATTCAATTATTCAGATATCTATTGTGCTAACAGATTTTATTCTCCTTAATGCATTGAATTGTTTGCAGGAGAGTGCAGACATTGTTGCTCCAGAATCGACAGATCCTTCAAAAGATTCATTACTTGAGGAAGCCTGTAAAAAATATGAACAGGCTACACAACTCTGTCCTACCCTTCATGATGTATGCGTCATTTCCTGTCTCCACTTGATCCCATGTCACTTGCTCCTCTAATCCATAGCTTGACTTCTTTTATAGGATATAAATAATTTTCTTGCTGATATGTCTGGAATATGTTTTTGCTTCAATTGCTAGCTATAGGCCTAACATTCTTCTAATAAAAAGAGATGTTAGTATTGTGTGATTCTTCATGTTGTTGTATCGTTTTAAGCTGTTTTTCATATTGCTTATGCGATGATTGACTTCTTACTTTCAAAAACTCTTGGCATGTTGAGAAAGTTTATGCACCTAACATAAATTTCTTTCAACGTTCTACATTAAAAGCTATTGATTATGTTCAAAAACTTAGACAATTTTTTGTTCCTGTTACGCGATCAAGAATGCGTAGTTAAAGTTTTGGTGCGTAAGCTTCCCTCTTATCAATATTCCTTTTTTGAAGGGGTTGAGGTCGGTGAACCCTGCATTTAAGGGTTTTTATGTGATGAAGAGGCATGAAGAAAGAAATATAAGTGATAATGCTGAATAATACCTAGATTTGCTAGTATATATGCTTTAACTGGGAAAAACTATTCTAAAGTCTGCTTAACCACTCCTTATACTGGTAACATAGGATATAAATATTCAGATAATAAAAAGAAGTATTCTAACATATCCTTAAATATGAGAGTGGTTCGAGTGAGGAGATCCAAAAGATATCCTACATTTAAATTACAAAATGCCCATTTTTTGCTTAAATAGTTTCTTAAGTTTGTTAAACCCTTCTAAGAATGTAAATTTTAAAACAACAATAGTAAATAGAGATATTTGTCGGCTTCCAAATAGCTTTTAAAGTAAATGGTGATAAGTGGTTCTTATTGAAGAATTATGACCATTTCCTGAAGCTGTGTCAAAACTTCCCTTGATAATGATCCAGAACAATATTGTGACACTAGAAAGAATTCTTATTTACCGTATGAATAAGTGAGTGGTAATTCCTTCTCATGGTGTAGTTTTTATCTTATATCTTATCATCCAGGAAAGCTTTCTTGGTGTCTTTATTTGACTCAAGCGTATTAATTTTTCTCTACACTTCTAACTAGCTGGTTTAAATCCAATGTCGTCAATAAATGCTTGGTCAACAAGTCTAGCTTTGTTTGTTCTTTTTCTTGAAGTTACCGTATTTTTTAATTAATTCTTTGCCATGGGTAGTTCCATAAAATTTCCATAAGGTTCTTTCTTTTCTATTAGGCATTTTACAATTGGGCTATTGCTATCTCTGACCGAGCGAAAATACGAGGTCGAACTTTAGAGGCTGAAGAGCTATGGAAACAGGTAAATGCTGTTTTATACTTTTATTAATTATGATCTGAAGAAATTAATGTATTTCGTTGCTCAATATTCTCTTCTCATGTTAAATCTACAAGAGTATTTTTAGCCATTGAAATACTTTCTGCAGTTTAGTCTAAATAATGTTGTACTTTCCATAGTACCTTGCCAATACTGATGCGCTTAATTTTTTTTTAAAAAACATGTGCATGCTCATCCACTATTTAATGATATTAATTGCTGTATGAATCAAAGTTTAATATTTTCACTATTGCTGTTGCTCTTTAAATGTCCATTTCCTTGGAAGTTATTACTTCTATCTTCAGTATGTGCAGATTTCCGTCATAATGCATTGCGAGAGCAATAGTGGTGTGATCAGACATTTCATATCGCGCTATAGATGTCATATCAAAGTATATATATGTAGATTATAAATCACAAACTTTGAGTATGGCATTTTATTTTAAAATCCATCTTGTCTAACATAGAAAGAATCATACATATAGTAGAGCAATTCCAATTGTCTATGTGGCATATAGGACTAGCTTAAGTCTCTTCTGAAAGCTATTCTTTAAGGCTTTATTCAATTTTTGTGAGTTCACAATCTAGAACATATAAAGTTGTAAGAATTGTGTCCAAGTATGTTATGAAATATGTGCTGATCAAAATAACCATAACCAATTAAGTCTAATTAGTTGCCCTTTATACATTATCGTGGTCATACAGCAAACTGTCTCTAGATTTTCATGAATGTTTTACCTTCTGCATTCTGCCTTAACAATTTTCTTTGCACTTATTATAGTTGACAGTTGGTATAGAAATGGTGCCATTTTGGTGTTCCATCTTGCATGCATTCCAATGATTTAATGACATTCGTTGTCAATGTCTCCACCGATGATGCCACATTTATTGCTGTATTCTTACTGGTCAAATAATGTCCTTTGATACCTTGCTGTTCAGATTCCAGGATATGGAGGTATACAAAAATACAAATTGTGAAAATGATAGGATACAAATGTGCTGGCATGTGATCATTTTTAACAAGAGATTATTGATCGCTGATGTGAAACTAGAAAACTCCATAGTGCCATCCCGCCAAATGAAGCTTTGGTGCTGCAAACACGTAATTAAGGACAGTGTAGAAAGCTGGTCTTGCTTGGATTGTGATGATTTAAATCTGGATCCTGCTAGAAAGCCAACTGCAGGAGGTCTTACAGGGCACTTAATGCTTAGTCTTGTTAGGGGAGAAACTGACAAGAAATTTTTTTCAGAGACCCTAAGAAACGCAGAGATTTGGATCTGATGTTTGAGAAAAAATGAGAAGGTGGGAGCCTAGTTCTCTAGATCTTAGGAGTTTATGTTTGGGCTTGCATCTTGAGCCAAGGTTTGGAATTAGGGTCATCGGACTTATTTCCCTTGTTTTGTGCATGTTGAAGCTTATTTGGAGGCTAAAGTGATTAGAGGCTATAACAAACTATATGAAGTTTGTTATGTTGGGAGACTTAATGGTTAAAGGGAACATCTCCCTTCAGTCCTTTGTTTGTGCTTTCTCATGTTGGTCTGCGTGAGGATGATGGTGCATAATGTCAAGCATAAATAACCAATTGGTTAATGACCAGTGGTTTTGCTTTATGTCAGTGTCATTGGTCTGTGGGCAGATTTTATTCATTGTCAAACTCAAACTCGTATTCTCCAGTCATGAAAATATCATTGACGTCAACATTAATGGCTATTTCATTATCCGTGTGTTTAAAGAGCAAGATGTAATCTGAATTTCTTGACAATACCCTTTTCTCTTTATTGACTTGTAAACTTTTCAAACAAAGCATAAGGAGATTATTTAATCCATACACGAATTTTTTTAGGCTATGGACCTTGCTATCAAAGGTTTTCCAAATCCTCGAGTAACATCCATAAACACACTTTCCTTTAAGTCATCCTAGAAAGCATTCTTCATGTATAGTTGATACAACGACCATTCATTATTTATAACAATTGATAGGAGAACCTGAAGATATTTAGCTTTTCAGAAAATCCAAATGTTTCTATAAACCAGTACCATAAGTTTGATTGAAGCCCTTTGCTAAAGACTTTGTAACAATCATGAGTTTCATCTGCCTTGAACTTATCGGTAAATACCATTTACAGCCCATAATTTTCTTTCCATCAGGTAAATAGACCATTTCTCTTGTGCCATTCTTTGCTAGAGCTTTCATTTCTTAAAAAAAGCCTCCTTCCATTCATGAGCATCTAGAGCTTTCTGTATATTCTTAGGGACATCCACCTTGACAGATGTGAGATAAAAGGAAAGAAAAGGAGTAGATAGATTATTGTAGGACACAGAGTTGGAAATCGGAAGTTTTGCACATGTTCTGAAAGCTTTTCTAATTGCTCTCAGACCTTTGCTTCGGGACTGTTACCGGAACTAGCAGAGTTTGTGTTTCCTGAATTTGCGGAGGTTGCTTCGGGACTGTTACCTGAACTATCAGCGTTTGTATTTCCTTAATTTGCAGATTTAGTCATTCGGAGTTGGTATCAGATTAGATTCTTGGCCTCGTTGGTACACCGTTTTGTCACTTGGTGAAAGATGTTTGCATTTTGAACTGGCTTGCTCTAGCTCAGAACCAGTTTTTCTAGGCTTTTAATCTGCAATTGTTCTACATTCAGTGTTATTATTGCTAAACATGTGATTAGGAAGTTCCATTTCCAGATTTAAGGTTGGCTGTTGTACCATGGTTTCAAATGTATCTAAATCAGTAAATTGTCAGTTCTGGAACCCGTACCTAATATCCTCCCTCTTCAGTACTCCTTGATTCCATTTCCATGCCATTTTCAGTTGTACAAACATCAAACAAATCAAATGGGTCTTCCAATTCCAAACACCCTCCCCGAATAGGTTCAAAAGGCTTCTGTGATTCAACAGAAAGCAGCATCCATTGTAACCACGAATTTTTTATCCATTGGATAACATGTAAAACAAATTTCATTGCCTTGGTAATTTTGATTGTGATTGAACATGTACATGCACTACACATTCAAGTGCAAGATTAATCACAAGTCTAGATGCGGGAAACTGTTCCTGAAACATGTTTAATGGAATTCTATATTTCAGAATCTTGAAAATCTTGAAAACTTTCTATTAATCAAGTAGGGGATAGTAAGAACAACCTCTCTGGCTCTCTCATAGGCATTTAGGAACTTTGGTTGTAAAACATGGTGAACTAATACTTCAAAAAAGACGTCTTATTTCCCTTAGATGCTATACAATTTTGTTGTGCTGTATGATTGTAAAAACTATGATGAACAATTTCTTTTTTCTTGGCAAAAATGTCTCAAATATTCTTTTATGGTACTCTCGTCCATTGTCACTCCTAATCACTTGAATTTTTCCTTAAAATTATGTTTCTAATCTTGCACAATAATTCTTTAAAATTTGCCGTAGCGTGATAGTTTTCCTTAAATAAATGAACCCAATATACTCTTATGTAATCATCAATTAGAGTTACAAACCATCTGTTTTTGGATGCTGTTGTTGTTTTTGAAGATTCCCAGATTTCACTATGAATAAGAGAAAATTGCTTAAAGGACTTATATGGTTAAGGATGAAAAGAGCTAAGTTGTTGCTTAGCTATTTGAGAAATATCATGGAAAAATAAAGATGGTTTTTTATTATAAGGCGCACCCTCTTTTGACACTACCCCCACCCATTAAAAAAAAAAAAAACTTAAGAGGTAACATAGGCTGATAGGCGGCAATTAAATCAAGTCAATCGCTGTTCCCACTAATACCAATCCTAGTTTTTACTAAACTGAATCAAATGGGTAGTAAATTAGTCTGTCGCAAGCATACAAAATTAAATTAATTAAAATAAACTACAAAGCTTTTAATGAACTTCATAGATAACTAATACATACTAAAATTTTTTAATTTGTATAATGCACATATTTCTTCTAATGTGCATCCAAAAATGTTCGCCAAAAATATTAAGCTAAAAGATAAATTATACTACCTTTCTATGGTCCAACTTGATCTCTACCCTTGCCTAAATTAACAATTATAGTACCATCTGATAAGTTTGAAGCTCAATGGGATCAAGAATTTTAATACATGATTCAAATTACTAGAAAAAGAACATAATATGTCATGTTGATCATTTGAACTAATATGTGTATTAATATTCATGGGCATATTTAACTCGGTGCAGCAAATTTTAATTATAGCGTGTTATGATAATATTCACAATAAGTAGAAGACTCAATCATAAGCCATATATTTTAATATTTACAAGAAAATAAAATACATCTATTAAGTGTCAAATCATTTAATCCATTAGGCGCTTTAGACGCTGCTATTAAATTATTTGCTTTGCTTTCATTTTCTATTATCATTCTTAGTGATCATAGTCTTAGAGAAATATCATATAGTGCATATATAGTCTTTGACTCATTTATATCATTTGGTTGTGAGCTATCCCTTTGGCTCATAATAACTATTGATAAGGCTTAGACTTAATCCAACATAGTAGTTATAAATGGACCCTCAATAAATATTGGACCATTCCAACTTTTCAATTATTGAGTGTTGGGAATCCCTTTTGGCTCTAATTGAAGCTCATCCGAACTTTTCTCCTTTCAGCATAGGTCATCATAATTTGCGAACTTCTTACCTATGACATAACCTTTAGTTGGCTTTTTATTTTTATTTTTAGCGTCATTTTCATGGGCATTTCAAATATTTTTAGCTTTTATGCGCATATTATCATTAACAGGTAATTGCGACATTAATATGTAACATTTAATATAACATATGAATATTTGAATATTCATGGTGTATCATAAGACTTGCACAATATGAATATGATATAAGATTATTTTTAGTAGGAGAACAAGTGCAATGCATTAGACTTTTCAATCATATTAAATATCATTAAAATGCTCAATACGAAGAAATTTCTATTCACATGCCCATGATAGTATAACATAATATTAGAAATTAGCAATCATTGTGCATATGAATAATTTGCTCTGTATATTTCAGATTGAGTTTCTCACTGCAAATACAGGATCCTTCTCAAAATGGATTCTCTTACTTTTATTGCCTTGATGTCTTGATCTTATGTAAAAAGCCTAATAAAACATCAAATTTTAAATTGAAATCAATTCCTAACTTAACAATGCAATTTGATATCAAGCAACTTCAAATTCATTTTTTTCATTAGAAAGATTTCTTCTCATTTTAGCCTTGAAAACATCGTACGGAAAACTGAACTTGATTATAGAAGGAAATTGAAAAACTGAATTTTCCTAACCAAACTTAAGCCTTCTTACCCTTGTTTCTCTTCTTCTTCTTCCCTTTTCTGCTTTGGCCTCTGCTGGAGCTCATGGGACAGGGAATGAAATGGTAAAACTGTAAAAGCAATGTAATGTTTTAGCACTTAGGTTTATATTAATATAAATAAATTATATGAATAACATTCTTCATAAAAATATCATAGCTGTACCTTACCCAATTAGCTATTGTATGTACGTCTTAGAGGTTGTTTGGTTGAAAGAAAAATAAATGCAAAGTAAAATAAATGCGTTACTTTTTCACTTTTTGGTGTTTGGTTTGATGAAAAGCAAATCCAAAGTAAAGTAAATGCAGTGTATTCTATTTTGGTTCATTTATGAGGTAAAGTGTTCTCGCCCAATTTGAGTAAAAATACTTTATACTGCTCGAGTGCTTCCTTGACCACCCATGATGGCCATTGTCTCCACCGCCCACCTGCCGCCTGCTGCCTGCTGCCACCGTCTTCAACGGCCGTCGGCCGCCCCGCTGCCGAAGCCAGTTGCCCGCCACCGTCGCCCGTCGCTCTGACGCCGGCCACCCCGATCACATCCTTCTTACAATTTATATAGCATTTACTTTACTTCAAACCAAAAAAAAAAAAGTAAAGTCCTTGCATTCCTTTTTCACTCATCCAAATAGCTCCAAAGTATTCTTTTTTACATTGCATTTCTTTTACACTGTATTCCTTTTTCAGGAAACCAAACAGCCCCTGAGTGGAATTAGGAATCTAGCTACGGGACAATAGTTCCTTTGAACAGTTGATTCATCAAATGAATAGTGAATTTAATTGAAACTTTTGGATATTTGAATTAATTAATAAATTAATTATAACCGTTAATATACATACCTAGTTATGTATGTGTGTATATATATATATACACAGACACAGACACACAAACTTCTATATATCAATGATCATTACAAAATCTATAATTTTATAAAAATACTTTTGATCATTTTTGAGATGTGCAAAAATTTGAGTAATAAATTTAAGAGAAATTTATATATTACTTTTTTTTTAATTTTTGGTTATTTCATTATGACATAAATTAAGAAACAAATATCTTAAGTACTAAAAATTTGTATGGCCTAACCTAAAATGTTATAACATAACTTCATTTTTATGAGAAACAGAAGGAGAATCAGGACTGGCAAATTTAATTTGCCCATTAACACTGCTTTCATCATCACCACCATACTGCTTAGCACCACAGCCAATCGTCCTTGTTTATTAACCACAGCTTCATTATTAACAAAAAGTGTTGGACTGAATTTCTAGATCTGAGTAGGCCTCTCGTACAACTTCTTAAAATTTTTATGCTGTAGGCAAAAAAAGATGCTTATCAATTGCAGGTTCCATCAAAACAACACGATCACCATGGAATTCTCAGCCGTCCTTATCTTTGGAGCGGTCATCATTGCTTGGTCTCATAGTGTCGCCAGTGAGATGACCGTGCTTTCCCTTTAGATATAACTGAGAAGATGAGCCAATTCTAAATATGCCAATTCTAAATAATTCTTATCATTCAATTTGTCAATGGTTAAAAAAACGGATGGATTGTTTCCTCCATTAGATATAACTGAGAAGATGAGCGCTCCCATTGATCTGCCCAAGGATGTTGAAGTAATAAAAGCCAAGCTCCGACACCTTGTGAGCACAGCGAATAAAAACAACGCTCTGCTTTTTTAATTCAGTAGTATGAAGATGCTGGCATATATGCTAAAAGCTAACAGATCAGTGCAGAATAAGTTTCTAACTCCTAGTGCGGAGAGAAGGAAAAGCTAACAAATCAGTGCTAAGAATAACAAAGATGCTAAAAGCTAAGAAATGACAAGTAATTGAATAAATAAGCAAATATTTCATATATATATATATATATGTATATATTATATTGAAAGAGATGCTCAAACATATCCATACACTGATAACCATATAATTAGATATACTTGTATGGTTAGGAATACAATCATCCACTTACGCAAAGGCAGTCTAAGCTTCAAATAAAACAATCATGATAAATTCCTACATAAGTACATATAATTCCTATATTTTCAGAGTTTTCTGAATGATATAAACAATGAATAAATTTTAGAAATATCAGGAGAATAACTAATATTTCATATGTTTGCTACTTATCAAAGAGCCTTCGCTAAAGTGATATACTCCCTAGTTTCTTGAGCATAGGTCTTGAGTCAAGATTGGACAGCTCGGGTATGAAGGATCTCTCATGTTCTGATGAGGACATCCGACCGTGGAGAGTATATCAGAGACGTGGCCGACGACGATCTACGACCACGATGGGACTTCTTTATTTTTGATTATTTGTGATGTATTTATTTATTTTCTGTATTTTCCATTTATGCCCTTACTTAAGGGATTAGTTATTTGTAAGCCCAAGGGGCATTGTTGTTTGTTTTTCCCTTCTTGTATTAGACTATTTAAGTCCCTCTTCCTTTTGAGAGGACTAATGAAGATTATTATGAAATAATTCGGATTTTGTTCCTCTTCTCCTATGTGTTGTGAGAGCGAGTTTTGGTGAGAATCCTAAGGAGGAAAATAGGATCACCCATCAGCCGCAGGAAGTGTCCGGGCTCGTGGTCATCTTCGTCATTCTTTCTTTTCCCCCCTCTTCTTTCTCTACCGCCGGTCACAAGCCCCCCAACCCCACCTCTCCATTAAGCCGCCGGCCCACCCCTTCACCACCACCCCCTCTTTCCCCTACCGAAATCCCCCCACCTCCTCTCCTAACCTAGCTGGCCACCCTCCTCCCCACCCCAAACCACCAAACCCACAAGCCCTAACCCTAATTCCTACATAGCCGTCAGTCACCCCCCTTTCCCCCCATTAACTCCACAAATTTTGCCATGCATATCAAAGCCTTTCCTATTCTAGCCTCTTGAATTAGCGTTGAATTCAAATTCAAAATTCAAATCAATTTGAATTTGAATTTGTTTCCTAATTAAGAATACCTATTTTAGGAAAGTTCTAAAATCAAATCCAAATCAAATTTGAATTGGATTGGATTCAAATCCTCCTCCTTAATTTAGGATCCCCAATTAGGCAAGCATCAAATCCCCTCATTAAACCCCATCCCCATCATTATGCCGCCGGCCCCCCTCCCCCCTCCCCTTCTCCCTCTCTCTCCACAATAATTCTCTCCTCCTCTATTCACCTCAATCAAACCCCCTCATTTAGGAATGCTTTTCCCTCCGCCCTCTATTTGAAATTCAAATTTTCAAAAGGCAAATTCTTCCCTTGCCCAAATCTGAAATTCTATTTCAGATTTTCTTTGGAGGGAGTTGTCTTCCTTAGCCTCAGCCGACCACTATCTCTTCCTCCCCTTTCCCCCTCCCAAAACCAGTCCTAAACCCCACTTCTAGGGTTGCTAAGTTGCTGTCCAGAATTTTTTGGAAAGTGTTTGGTGGCCGTCTTGCCTCCAGGGGATCTTCGTGTGCTGTTCAGAAGTCGCAATTTGCTGTCCAAATAATCCTTCCCAAGGGAGCTCGCTGTCCACCATCCAGAGATCCTCAAGATTGCTATCCTAAGGCTGATAAAAGTTGTGTGCTGCTGTCCATTCCTTCTCAAGGCCCTAAACTACCGCACCAGAGCTTTGCATCCCCTTTTCCTTTGGGTAAACTCGTCATCCGATTCTTTTACCTTCCTAGTCGCTTTTCATTTGTGGTTTATAATTAAGTCATAAAGACTTGTGCTAATCTTTCCGCAAAAGCTTAATAATTTAGAGAGTTGAGTGAGTGGATCCTTACATAGTGACTAGTCTTATTGTTAATATAGGGATCTCTTGTTGAAACCATTCATATATGCAACGCGAGAGTAATTGACTGTTTTACGATTTTAACTCCTACGCATGTGATTTAGCCTAAGCTTGTTTTACTGCTCATTGTGTTTTATTTCGCGTTCAAATTCATTGTAAGGATATAATTATTTTGTTCTTTAAATAAAGTGTGCAAATTCCTTAATCAATTTGTCTTTTCATTTATGTCATGCATCATGTTCCCTGCAAGGGTCTTAATAAAATTGTCTCGTTGTGCTAAATCAATCTTTTATTGGTATTATGTCCACTTTATTATTAATAAAATATCAAGAAGTTTTTATCACCTACATTTTAGACAATTTACTAGTTTTTTGTATTATATAGGATGTGGATGTAATATGGTGACCAGCTATTCTATTTGAAATTTAAAATCAAGTAGGTGAAATAGTCTATTGGACGCCGTATCATGCATTGTCTAAGAACTTCTTGTATAAGAAGTATTAGATATGTTCAACATACCTTTTTTACTGCCAAGAGATGGCATCACATATTTCCTTTCATATCATCACCCATTCTTACTTGCTATATGATTGTATTCTCTTGCCTTAGACTTGCCTTCTTTGAGAATGTGTTTAAGCACACTTGATCTCTGTTTCCATGTGCACTAGCCTGCATTTTCTGTGTAATTTTTAAATTTACTTAAATGACTTTTTGTTTCCCAGGCTACAAAAAATTATGAAAAGGCTGTTCAGCTTAACTGGAACAGTCCTCAGGTATGCTTCTTGTCAAGATATTTAATTTGTGTAATATTTGTAACTTACATTAGAATTTAATTTGTCTTATTTCACTTTGTAGGCCCTTAACAATTGGGGTCTTGCCCTACAGGTTGGTACTTTTGTTTCTTTAATTGCTTCCTGTTGCAGGTATTGCAACATTTAGTTATTAATCTTTAATTGCAGGAACTTAGTGCTATAGTTCCTATTCGGGAGAAGCAGAACATTGTGCGGATGGCTATAAGCAAGGTACAATTGTCAAATGGAGGCATGAGGTCACCTTCTTTTGTGCCATGATCACATGAATTTGCATGGAACATGTCCCATAAAGTTGTTATCCTATGTGTATGATACGGCTCTCTGTTGCAGTTTCGTGCCTCCATCCGTCTTCAGTTTGATTTTCATAGGGCAATCTATAATCTCGGGACGGTCCTGGTGACTATTCTAATATTTTTCCATATCAACATTTACCATTGATGCTATTATTCCGTAAGTGTGATAATCTGATTATATGTTTATTAAAACCTTGCAGTATGGCTTAGCTGAGGACACAGTAAGACCCGGAAGGCTAGTTAACCAAAAAGAAGTCTCTCCTAAGGAACTTTACAGTCAATCTGCTATTTATATTGCAGCTGCTTATGCTTTAAAGCCTAATTATTCGGTAAATTTGCATTCCTTTGTTACTCTTGTTGTTTATTAAGCAGGATGTTAATAAATGTGCTGTGGAATTCATCATCATGATGGTCTTCTATTTTGATGTGTTATTGTAAAGTATACACATGCTCCTGCATACAGATGATATCTTTTTTCTTCTTTCTTTGATATTGGTGCCTTTAGATACCTATGCCATTTTAAGGTTTGTCGTTTTTTGTATTAAAAATAATTAATAAACACTGGATTCTTTTATAATTTTTTGCTCAGGAAAAATGATAACCCCATCTTCGAGACTGTGTTCATTTTTCATGAGGTAAATTAGTTTCAATTTAATCAAATTTCTCTCGAAATTTGGACCAGGGTTTATTTAGATCTAGGATGTAAACTTTGTTATGGGCTATAGCCACTATTAATTTTCCTTCTCACTCTTGGAGAGTACTCTTGATTATGAATGGTTACGTGGGCTCAATTTTAGGCTTAGGCTCAACATTTGGATTTCAATTAGTGGGAGATAGAGGTACATCTGATTAAGATCCCATGATCCCGAGTACTAACGGTCTCAGTCTACCAACGTTAGTGTACTGTATACTGTAATGTATAGAGAATCTGATTATCAACTATGGGCTTCATCTTCTGAGATATCTTGAACATATTGGTGTGATGAAGGCAAGTTATAATTGATTTGATGGCTTGCTAGCATAGGAGTTGGCTCGAGTATAAGTTTGGTTTATATCCATTGGAGTGCTCAAATTTAATTGAGACATGGCTTATTGATCTATTTGTGAGTAACTTGAAAGATGGGCCTTATGACTTTGCCCTATAAGCAAGGCGACCCAAATGTTTTAATAGGTTTGATGGCTTTGTGTTGGCTCAAAGAATTGGATTAAAATGGGGCTTGGAATTTGATTAATAACTATGGGCTTCCTCCTTTCAGATATCTTTAGCAGATCGGTGTGATGAATGTAAGTTATCATTGATTTAATGGCTTTCTAGCATAGGAGCTGGCCCGAATATAAGTTGGTTTGGGACTTATATCCATTGGAGGGCTCAAATTTAATTGAGATATGGCTTATTGATCTATTTGTGAGTAACTTGAAAGATGGGCCTTATGACCTTGTGATATGGAACAATAGAAAAAAAAAAGGAATTTAATCCCTGAAATAAGAATTTTAGCGGTTTGATTAAGCAGAATTTAGGGCTTTTATGGATGAAAACACAATGAAAGCACTCTTGATTGCTAGAAAATGAAAGAAAACAACAAGATACAAACGATCCTCTATTCGAGAGGAGGATCAATCTCTCCAAAACTCTCTAGACGCTGCTAGAGCCTAAGAACACCAAAGCACTCAGAAACTTAGCCACCAAAAAGATGCCCTAATCCTAATACAAACTCCTAATTAAAACAAACATAAGAATAACCAAAAAGACTAAACAACCCCCCTCTCTCTTCCCTAAGCCGTGGACCCCACCCCTAAGGTGGCGGGAATTAAAGCCTGTGGGTAGGTGTTGAGCCGACCCAAGGGCTGGGCCGGCTGGACCGATCCCTCTTGGACCGGTCTAGGCATATCAATACCTCGCTCCCAAAGAACCACCTTGTCCTCAAGGCAGAAAGACGGGAATTGATGTTGCACCCTCTTGTAAGGCTCCCATGTTGCATCATAATCTGGAAGGTCCCTCCACTTGATCAATACCTCCTTTACCCCTCCTTCTCCCTGACGCACCCCTTGTAACTCAACGGGTTCCAATACCACTTCCAAATCTTAAGTCAATGTTGTTGGCAACTCTGAACTTGCTGTGTGATCTCCTACAACTCTCCTCAACTGTGATGCATAAAACACTGGATGTATGGTGGCGGTGGGGGGCAACCTCAAACGATATGCCACTATCCCAATTTTCTCTAATATTTCATAAGGGTCAAAATATCTTGGAGCTAGTTTATCGTTCCTCCTGTTAGTGATCGTCCCCTGTCTGTAAGGTCAAAGCTTCAACAACACCCTATCCCCTGCTTCAAATTGAATATCCTTCATGTGCCCATCCGCCTGTTTCTTCATAATCTGCTGTGCCCTCCATAGATGCCTCTTCAATTCTTCCAACACCCTGTCCCTCTGCTCTAAGTACTCTATTAAAGAAACTGAGGTGCTATTATGCCCAAAATGCATCATGTGAGGTGGATCCCTTCCGTACAACACTTTGAATGAAGTCATCTGAGAAGTAGAATGATATGAAGTGTTGTACCAGTACTCTTCCCATGCTAACCACTTGGCCCACAGCCGGGGGGTCTTCGACACAAAGTATTGTAAGTATGTCTCCAAGCTCCTATTAACGACCTCCATCTGCCCATTTGTCTGCTGGTGGTAGACGGTGCTCCTCTTCAGTACTGTTCCCTGTAGTCTAAATAGCTCCCTCCAAAAGTGACTAAGGAACACCTTATCCCTATCAGATACTATAGACTCCGGTATCCCATATAGTCTGACCACTTTCCTAATGAAAGCTAATGCCACTGTTATTGTCGTGCAGGGGCGTCTTAGGGGAATGAAATGAGCATACTTGCTCAGTTTGTCCACTACCACCAAAATTACTGTGAACCCTTCCGATTTGGATAATCCATCTATGAAATCTATGGATACCTCCTCCCACACTCGACCTGGTAGAGCTAAAGGCTGCAGTAATCCTCCTCGAGACATGGCCATGTACTTGTTCCTCTGACAGATCTCACATCTGACTACCAACTCCACATCCTTGTGCATCTCCTTCCAGTACAACTCTGAGGCTAGTCTCATACTCTCATGTATGTCTTCTGCACTCCTGAATGACCCACAATAATGCTCCCATGGAACTCCTGGTGCAGATGTGGAATATGAACTGATGTCCTAGGAATCACAAATCTTCCTTGGTACAGGAGCCTTTCACCTTCTAAAGAATACCCTGGGTGGCTACTCCCCTCCTTCAATAAATTATCTCTAAGCCTTCCCAACTCTTCATCCCGTGCACTCTCCTCCTTAATGGCCTCCTAATCCAGCATCAGTGGTATCGACACTGCTATTGCCTGTAACTCCCCCATACATCTGGACAAGGCATCTATGGCCTTGTTCTCCATCCCTGGCCTATACTGTATTTCAAAATCATATCCCAACAACTTTGACAGCCATCTCTGGTGCTCCTTTGTCACCATCCTCTACTTCAACAAGTACTTCAGGCTCCCCTGGTCCATCCTGACAATAAAATGTTGGCCTAGCAAGTAGGGTCGCCACTTCTGGATGGTAACACAATGGCCATCAATTCCCTCTCATAGACTGACTTTAGCCTTGCCCTAGCTGTCAACACCTGGCTGAAGTAGGCGATGGGTCAATGGTTCTGCATGAGTACTGCTCCCAATCTATACCCTGAGGCATCTGTCTCCACTATGAAGACCTGAGTGAAATTTGATAGGGCCAAGACTGGCACAATGGTCATGGCCTTCTTCAAGCTTTCAAAAACTGTTGTGGCTGCCTCCCCCTATAATAACCTATCCTTCTTTAACTATTCTGTCAGTGGCCATGTGATGGTGCTATGCTCCTTCACGAACCTCATTTAGTAGCCCGTCAGCCCTTGGAATCCTCTCAGCTCCCTGAGATTTTTTGGCAATGGTCATCTCAACATAGCTACAATTTTGGCCTGATCTGTCGCTACACCCTCCTTAGAGACTACATGCCCCAAGTACTCCACACTAGCCCGGGCAAAACAACATTTCTTCATATTGGCCCTCAGCTGGTGCTCCTGTAACACCTCTAAAACCTTCTTTAAGTGCTCCCAGTTCTCCTCCTCTCTTGTTGTAAACTAGGATATCATAAAAAAAACACCAACATAAATCGCCTAAGATAGGGTCGGAAGACCTTGTTCATGAGGGACTGGAAAGCAGTTGGGATATTAGTGAGGTCAAAAGCCATCACTAGGAATTGATAATGCCCTTCATGAGTTCTGAAAGCAATCTTTGGCACATCCTCCATTTTCATCATGATCTGATGGTACCCTGACTTCAGATCTATCTTGATGAAAATAACCGCCCCACTCAGCTCATCTAATAACTCATTTATCACTTGGATGAGAAAGTTGTCTGGCACAGTTTCCTTATTCACCGCCCTGTACTCCACGTAAAACCTCCAACTTCTATACTTTTTCTTAACCAGTAACACTGGGCTAGAAAAAGGGCTCACACTAGGCTTGATAATCCCTGCTTCCAGCATCTCTCTAATCAACTTTTCAATTTCATCCTTCTGAAATTGAGGATATCGGTAGGGCCTAAAACTAATGGGTGACACACTTTTCCTCAAGGTGATAGCATGCTCCTGCTCCCTTGGTGGTGGAAATCCTTGAGGCGGTTGAAAAACTTCACTGAATTGCTGAATCAATGGCTGCACTGAATGAGGAATGTCCCCACCCTCCTCCAATCTGATCCCCACCAAATAACCTTGCCCACCTCTTATATGCTCCCCACCATGGTTTTGAGTGATACCATGATTTTGGAGAGCCCTGCATCTCCCCTGATCACTATCCTTCTTCCTTCCACCATCAGCTTCATCGTCAATGCTTCCCAGTTGACCTTGGTGTCCCCAAGGTATGCAACCACTTCATCTCCAGGATGACATCAGTGCTCCCTAACTCCAATGGGAGAAAATCCTCCTTCACCTAGACCCCCTGTATGGTCAACAATACTCCTCTACATATCCGATGGCCAGTCTCCACCTTCCCGGTACCCATCATCACTCCATAACACATTGTATCCACTAATGTCACCCCCAATTGGTTCACGACTTGGTTGGAGATGAAATTGTGGGTAGCTCCACTGTCTATCAGCACCATCACCTCTCTGTCTGTTATTTCTCCCTTCACCTTCATGGTATGACTCGGAGTGAACCCTACCACTGATGCAACTTGTCCTCCTCCTTTCCCCCTATCTCCCTCTCACCTCCCTCCTCAGTTTCCTCATCATCACAGACGGTGTGAACCTGAAGAGTTCGGTCCCTGCACTTATGCCCTGGCATATACTTCTCATTACATCTAAAATATAGCCCCTTCACCCTCTTCTTCTGCATCTCCCTCTCCGTCAGTCTCTTGAAGTTCACCCTACTTCCTCTTCCTATTGGCTTCTCCTTTGGAGTCTCACGAATGTTGCCCGATGCAGGCCCCTTGGGTGCTAAGAGAGTGGTGGTCATCCGGTAAGAGCTTCCAGAACTGTTGCCTCTAGCTCCCCTTGTGGGCTTCGAAAATTCCATTGATGCATGCTCCCGGCCTCTCCGGGCCATCGGTCTATTTTTCTTATTTGATGGTGATGACGGCGAAGAGTTTTAACTAGTTTAGGTTCTGGGTGAATTTTCAGAAGGCAGATTGGCTTTTAGATAAGACACTACCCAGAGATTTCACCCTCATTTTGTGAGGACTTTTTGATCTGAGTTCTGGTTTCCTATAGGCGCAAGCCTCTATAGTTAATTACCCCTCCCGATAATAGGAGAGAACTTTCGATTAAGGCTAGTTATTGAAGAGGTTGTATAGGTTGTAAATACAACATATAATAGCAACAGTTTAGGGTTTGAATTTATCATCATAATTTAGAAATTATTACAATGAACTTAAAATTGGTGGTGGGGGGAATGAAGACGAGCCCGATCAAGATCCCATGGTTCCGTCGTCCCGGGCTATCATGATCCCTGGTCTACTTAGTCAGAGGAGGTAGTCGACCCAACCTGACAGAAGGTACTTTATCGGCAGCCATGGGTTGCTTCGTCCAAGAATACTTTGTAGACCTAGGTTGATATTTGTCTAAGGGGATATATCTGAATCCACCTTAGCTGACAAAGGGCTCTATGCCCATCGAATATACCCTATGATTCATCGCTCAAGGGTTTGACGCCTTTAGGGAACATACGGGCTTTGGTCGTGATCGTAATATAATGGTGCCATTTCGCGGCAAAACCACCCGATCAGAGGGCACGTGCCACGTCCCTGTTGGCAATAGACTATTTGAGGATGAACCTTAGCGATACACTAGACACACATTCACTCTTTGTGAGCGGAGGTTAATTTTAAATTTATCACCCCCGACAAATGGTTACGGGAGGTGGATTAGTTTTAGTTTTGAGTTCATAAGTGATATATTTAATTTCATGAATTCAGTCTTTTATTTGGTTTTGAGATTTAACCCCTCTGATTGAGATTTCCTGTTAACACGACCATCATCGGGGTGACGTTAAAGTCACTAGTGTTTTCGTAGGAATTTGGGAGGCATTTTGTAATTCAAGTTATATCAACTCCAGTCCTTTTGAGGAGGAGGATGAAACTTGAATTTAGACCCGCACAACATTCTCGTACCATTGGATTTTGGAGTCGTATGCGGCGGTCGGAGCACATGCGGGCGATATTTAATTTGAAAATAGAATGTTATATTAACGAGTATTTGACCCTGTGCAGCATTCTCGGACATTGGTGTTTATAACTTTAATAAGTTTGTCGGAGCACATGCAGGGGTTTTGTGTTTTAGTTTAAGGAATCATATTTAATACATAAAGGGCATTTTAAAAACATTTAAATATGATCCATTTACGCAAGTGATTTTGTTTAGAAAATGGCCGAGACTTCTTTTAAGGGCCTACGAACGCCTTCTGTCAGTTTGTACATATGTTGCGGATCCGGTGGCGTTTGTGCTACAAATTTTTATTGGATCCATTCGTGGGTTGTCCATGAGTATTCGAGAGTTATCAACTTAACTTGTAGATAGACTATCGTGTATATCATAAGCCTTTTAAATACAAGCGTTGGCATTCATCACAACTTGTTGCCTTGGATGTGTATATAATGCATCGCTCACATCATGTCTCTCTTACGAGACTCATAGAAGCACTCAATTGTATGGATATTAGAAGTCCTAATACAATCAACAATGAATAACCTACTTAAACTTGACTCCTCCTTCCAAGTCATATCTTGTTAATATTATTGCATTCATCATTCTTCCAAATCGTATTTAAACTCTCCCATGGCTAGACATACTATCCCTTTGCACACAAAATCCCTTTGAATGTTTAAGGTATATTGCAGTAGCTTTCTAAAGCACGTCGCGTCACACCACATGTGTATGAATGTATGATTTCAATTTGAATAAGAGATGCATCAATCCTATTTGCCTTTGGTAACTTAATCTTTTGACTCAGAAGAGGTTGTAATTCTCCAATCCTTGGATGATTAATCCTATACAAGAGAAGGATTATAACTTCGCCCCCAAAGAGATTAAATGCATGGAATTTCAAAGTGATTTGACATGTATATGTGCATTAGATTCGAGATTACACTTATTCTTTTAAGTGTGGTTCCCATCATTTCATCAATATTTTTATTTAATTAAGATTATACACAATTAATTAAAGTGACAAATTGATGGTGTGAGGATCCTCTTTTGTATCGATAGATGTTTATTTTAGAGTCATATTGAGTGCAAATTTGGTTCAAGTTCGAGTTTGAGTCCAAATTCAATATTATTTGATTGAATTTTGATTTAGAATCGATTTTATGTTTGAATTATGTTCAAATCAATTTCCAAATTTTCTGTACAAGTCCCCTGTTGTTCATTGAAATTTTCGGCAGCCTTCCGGCGTCCCCTCCCTGGCGTCGGGAGGTAAGGAGGGCATTTGCCCTTTCAAGTCCTCCCGGCCGGAAAGATAATCGACGACCGAGGGCTTCGGGACGTTGTCAGGTCCCAGAATTGGTCTTTGGAAGGTACTTGTGACGATTGTTGGTTGCCGGAGATTTGTTGCCGATTGCGATGTGCTGATTTGACGATTCCCTTTTCCTTTTGTCATTTAATTTATCAATTAATTAATAATATAATTACTTTTAAATTAAATATTCATTTAAGCAATTTTCAATTTTCTCAAAAATTTGGCTAAGTCCAGAATGTTCAAGTAAATTTCGGCAGCCTTCCGGCGTCCCCTCCCCGGCGTTGGGAGGCAAGGAGGGCATTTGCCCTTTCAAGTCCGCCCGGCCGGAAAGATAATCGACAGCCGAGGGCTTCGGGGAGTTGTCGGGCCTTGGAATTGGTCTTCGGAAGCTCTGATTGACGAAGATTGCCGATGATTGGATGCAGATCGAGTGGTTGCAGAAGATTAGACACAGATCGAGTGGTTGCAGAAGATTGGACGCAGATCGAGTGGTTGCGGACGATTGGATGTAGATTACCGATTGCCAAAATTTACCGATCCCTTTTTGAAAATCCTCTCATTTCTCTCCATCTCTCTCTTTTCTATTTTTTTATACATATAATATTATATTATTATTATATAATAATAATAAATTATTATTATCATTATATAATATTATATAACTTATATATAATATTATATATGTGTATATATATACAAATATAATATAATATATATAATTATATATATTATAATATATATAATATATTATAAGATATATTATATATATTAATATACATAGAGGGAAGAGGAAGAAGGATCGGGAGAAGCCCGATCGGGCTAGGGCCGAAGGCGGAGCAGGTCGCAGGAGGGAATCACGTACTGGCAGCGGCGGGCGTCGACGGTCGACAGCAGGCGGCGGTCGGGTTGATGTCGCGACCGGAGATAGAAGAGGTGGTCGGCTTCGGATGGGCTTTGGTTCCTTGCGGGCGTCTAAGGTCACGATCAAGAGAGTGTTTGGAGTCGGAGATGGAAAGGGCAAGCCGGCGTTTGGGTCGGCTTTGAGCTCGGAGAAGGAGGTCTGGCGTCCTTGGCGAGGGCAGCAGTCAGAAGCAGAAGTGGATGGAGTCGGGAGTTCGAACCAACGTCCGCGAGAGCAAGAGGTCAGTTTCCAAAATCCCTTGCAATTTCTTGTCATTCTGAGAGCGTCAATGTCCAAATGGGAGAGGGCTTCTGTTTTGTTTCGTAGAGTAGATCGTGGGGAGCGAAGGTTTGAACGATCGTGAGATCGTGGGGGCTTCGGTCGACTGGGTAGTTAGGGCCGACTGATAGTTATAGGTCAACACCTCGCTTCTAATACTTCTGATCCTTCTCCAGTTGTGCCAACTTCATAGCCTCTCCCAAGTCACGAGGCCTCATGACCCTCACTGCTGGCCGAATCTCTAATTTGAGTCATTTCATGAAATTCCCCTCCAGAACAGTCTTTGAGAGTCGATCCAATCGACTCGCCAGGTACTCAAACCTCTCACGATTATTTGCCACTGAACCTTCCTGCACAAGTGCAAAGAACTGCTCATAGAAATCCCCTCCCCTATCGGATCGGAAACATTCTAATAAGCATTCCTTGAACTCCCTCCAACTCCGTATGGGCCTCCTCATATCTCTCCTTTGATACCTAGCCAACGCCTTCCCTTCCAAACATAAGCCAACTGCCGTCAATTTCTCCTCCTCCGTCAACCCATTGACGGTGAAATACCGCTATACCTTGTAGATCCACTCATGTGCATCATTCCCTTAAAAAATTGGCATCTTCAACTTTCGAACCTTCGGATCTTCTACATTTCCCCTGATTCTTCCATAATTTCCCCTTCCCCAAGTGTTTGGTCCTCCCTAAGTGTCCCGATCCTCCCTTCCACACTCATACCCATACTCATCTTCATTTTCTCCCCTCCTTCCTTCAAAATCAGCACCCCTCCTACTGTAATCCCTCTATTTTATTTCCCAATCAGCACCCCGAGATTCATGCCCCCCATAACCACACCTCCCTCCATACCTTCCATCTCTCTATGATTTCCACATCGTTTTCTCTCCTACGAATTTCAGAATTTGTATTTCTCCCTACCAGACCTCTTGCCTTCAATGTTGTCGTTTGCTTTTGGTTTTACCATATCTTTTTCACCATCTCATGAAGATCGAAAACCTTGCCTTCCACGGACGATATTCGATCCTCCACCATTGCTTTCATTTGGCTCATCTCCCCCTCAAGGCGTTCTTCAAACGCATCTATTTTCTTGGCCGCCGTCAATAGCTGGATTTTTGTAGAACTCAAATATGAATCTTGACCCTAAAAATAGCAAAACAACACTTCTTCGGATAAAAATCAGCCGCTGGATCTTACAAAAACGGCCCAAAAACGGTCCCAAAAACTGCTATGATACCAATTTGATAGGGAACAATAGGAAGAACAGGAATTTAATCGTTGAAATCAGAATTTCAGCGGTTTGATCAAGCACAATTTAGGGTTTTTAGGGATGAAAACACAGTGAAAGCACTCTTGATTACTAGAAAATGAAAGAAAACAACAAGATACAAATGATCCTCTATTCGAGAGGAGGATCAATATCTCCAAAACTCTCTAGATGCCGCTAGAGCCCAAGAATATCAAAGTACTCAAAAACTTAGCCACCAAAAAGATGCCCTAACCCTAATACAAACTCCTAATTAAAGCAAACATAAAAATAACAAAAAAAAAACTAAACAACTCCCCTCTCTCTTCCCTAAGTCGTGGACTCCATCTCCAAGGGGGCGGGAAATAAAGCCTGCGGCCAGCAGGCTTTCGCATGCTGTAGGTGTTGAGCCGGCCCAAGGCTTGGGCTTGTTGGACCGGTCTAGGCGTATCACCTTGCCCTATAAACGAGGCGACGCAAGGTTTTAATAGGCTTGATGGCTTTGTGTCAAGCTGATAAATTGGATTAAATGGGGCTTGGACCCATTGGAAAGCTTGAATTTGATTTGCTTTGTATAGTTATTTTGAACCTTTATAGGATCATGAAATCAATTAAAACTCACATCCATTAACCTCAGTATGCTCGGGATACATGATGATAGGCAAATCATGATTGCTAATCAAATTTTCTAGATTTTACAATATACAATACTCTAAAGTTGGTAGACTGGGACTATTGGTATTATTGGGATGATGAATTATAAGATTTGGGTTGACAATTTACTTCAATCCCCTAACTGTCATCAATTAATTGAAATCCTAATCTTGAGTCTAAGCATAAAAACTTAAGCCTAAATAAATATGCTTAGTTGATAGTGCTCTCCATGAGCAGGAGGGATAATTAACTATATGTATTTGTGTCCATAGGAACTTTAGATCCTAGATTTAATTATACACTAGTCCAAATATCAAGCCCAATTTGATTAAACTGAATATAATCTACCTCATGAAAGAATAAACTGTTAATCTCACAGAGAGGGTTGATGATTTTCCTGAGCAAACAAATATTAAAAGTAAATAATGTTTTGGACTGAAGAGTCGTTAGATTATCTTAATTAAAATCGCATGTGCATTGGGTTGGCCTCATAATTTGTTCTCAAACTTGCAGGTCTATCGTAGTGCCTTGAAGTTAGTTCACCCAAAGGTGAGTGCTTTTTATTTCTTATAAAAGCAATAATAAAAGATATTGAATCTTTGTCATAGTTAATTTCTTGAACGATGAAACTGTGATGTTATGTCTTTTGATTAAAATAATCGTGCTTGTAGAGAACTTTCCACTTAGTCCCTTTGTGTTCAAGCATTTCAATAATGAGCCATCCACAGGCACACGATCCTATTTTCACTTGGCAAGTGTAGTGATATCATTTTTTGGTTAGATCCACAGAACCTTGGGGCTAAGGGAAATATCTTTGATCTAGTCTCTTTATTCATGTTTTTTTGGGCCTTGAAGCTTTAACTCTTCACATTTGACCTAAGTGACATATCATACTAACTTTATTTAGTTTACCTGCCAATTATTGGATGGCTATGATTTTATCTTACTCCACCTACAAAGAAAAACATCAAAATGAATAGATAGTTTTTGGACCTTCAGTAGTGGATTGTAATTACGATTCTGAATGTCTTGGAAATGATGACAATGCGAACTGATGAATCCGTAGGATGTGATGTATTCTTTAACTCATGTTTGTTGAGAGAAAACTAATGGCGAGAATGGCTTATCCTACTTAACTAATGTCCCCTATTTGGTAGAATGTTTGCGAAGGGCCTATAGCACTCTGAGCAAGTATTTGGCATACAAATTTTATAAATAAATGCTATCGCTGTGAAGTCAATTTGCTCAAAAGTATCTGCGCATCAATCTATCTATCAACACAACACAGCTGAAAGTTGAAAGTCTTAAGAGTAATGAAATCCCAAGAAAATAGTATATGTATTTTGATATTCAAATCCTTTGTCTTATTTGAATTATGAAGTTGTACATGCAAACAAAATTTCATTCTGTTTGAATGACAGCTTATAGAAAATAAGAATGCTGTGTCATTTAGTAACTAAACTTCGAGCACATCACTCGGCAATCAAGTGTGTGATTGTAGCATTCAAACTTTGAGCACATCCAGTTTGGTTTCAAAGTTGTAGCTAATGATTGCCCTTGATTTGTATTTTTTGAAACTTTACAATCAACATTTACTGGAAAAAAAACGAAAACATTATTTTTGAAGCGAGGACTTTCAATAAATGATATTTTCAAGCTTTGAACTTATGCCAGAACCTATAATGTAGAGTTCATTAATTAAGTGCTTGTTACAATTCTTTCTTATTTTCATGTATGACTGGAGAACTTTAGTCCAGCTCTATTCATTTTTATTTTCTATTGCAACTTTAATTTACTACATTAACCAATCCTTTATATTCTCATTAGTTACTTGTATTTTCCTACCATTCATTTTTCCATGAAAGGTAGCTTGTTCCTGATTAATCCATCAAACTAAATTCATGTAATATGGTCTAAAAATATTTAGACTTTTTGAAATGATAAGGATAGCTATTTCTTTGAACTCTGAAGTAATATATTTGCAGATACCGATACCCTTCCTTAAAGTGGGACATTTGACAGCACCACCTGCTAGAAATCCAATGGCACCACATGCAGATTGGGAAAGATCCCAGTTTGTTTTAAATCATGAGGGACTCCAACAGGTCAGGCTGCTAGCTTAAATCAGTGTAGAAAACTCTTCCTTGAAGCACATAGTATTTCTTTATTAAATTTAAATCATACTATACTATTTGTACACATACGCAAGGAGTTATAAACTTAAGTATCTACTTAACTTTTTCATGTCCTAGATATATGTTGAAAGTTTGTTTTTTGCCTTAATGTAAGTTAACTGTTTAAATCAATGGCTTGCATTTAGGAGGTGTTTGATTGGCAGAAAAGCTTTTCTGTGCATTTAAAAGACGAACATGATGAAATGATCAACATGATGAGCATGATGAAAGGGCTCTTTGGTCTACTTAGACTGATAGTTGTAGTTGGATGCTAGCCAACAATTTCATCGGTAAATTCTTTGGGATCCATTAATAGTGTAGTCAAAGCAAGTAGCTCTCAAACTACTAATTTGAGTATCCTTGACAACTCCAGGAAGTGGACCTATGTCCTCTCAAGGGGCAACAAAGATCCCCATCATAGAAGTAGGGGACTTCACTAAAACTCAAATTGAAGACTTGATGAGCTAAAAGATTAAAATAATCATTGCTTATGTAATTATCAAAGTTCTCGCAGGCAAAAGTCAACCATACCTGACTGAATTCAAAGCTACTTTTGGCAATATTGTAAGGGGGTATGTTGCACCAAAATTCAACTCCTTTTTGGGTACAAAATCCAAGTAGCATGTGGCCCAATCAAAGCTACTCGTGACACTACTGATAGAAATGTCTCTTTATTGCTATGACAGTTTGTCAACAACCTTACAAACTCTACTTTTGAGTTGTATGTTGAGTTACCTAATAAGTCCGTGAAAACCTTCCTGGATTTCGAGGTCATTTTCGTTAAAAGATTTACTAGTGCCTCCAATAAATTAGCTATTGCATATCTTAACCTTGAGAAGGAGGGAATGAGATCTTCATTAAATATATAGCATGGTGGATGAAGCTAAGCATGTGCTGCGATAAAACTCACTGGGAAATGTGTTGTCGAGCTCCTCATGGGGAACATTACCATCCAAATAGCTCCATAACTCTCTATGGCTTCAGATTTGAATAAATACTTTTGGAAGTTTTTGAAATGTTACTTACACCTCAGGTATTTAGCACCAAAAAACTTCTTTATAATAGGTAAGCATGTTAGAATTACAACCCAAGAAAAAAGTCTGAGAGCTCCTGCCCTTAAGGAGAAATTTAATAAGCAATATTCATTTAATAGAGAGTGCACTTCAAAGATTATTCGACATGCAATCAAGATGGATTTTCGATTGCCAGAATCTAGTTGCACTAATTTTCCATACTACTGGATCATCGATCATTCGATTAATTAGGTAGAGAACTGATACTAACATGGCATGTTTACTATTTCTAATAATATTTTGTTTCATTCAAAAAGGAAAAAAATACAACACCTTCTCAACTATCCCTGTCCAGAATACCAAAAATGAACATTGAAAAGCGCCATAGTAGGAGAAAGATGGATGTGAACCTTTCATCTTAAAGAAAGCCAGAAGAATGATTAAAATCTATTTGTCTATAGAGGGAGTTCAATGGAAATGTTCCATTGAACTAGAACTTGGCGTAAAGGTTTTCTCTCTAAGGAGGTTCCTTGTTAAAAATCTCCTTCTAATTAGGGGGAAATTTTATATAACTAAAAAATATATATTAAAAAATAGGTTTGGATGGGTCAAAGCCTTGAAGATCAAATAAGAGTAAGTCGAGGAAGCAGAATATTAAGATTCAAAAACTTGTAAACTCTATTGATGAATATAAGAAACTGCTTCAACAGCCAATCTTGCTATGGAGAAAATATCTAATCTCTAGCTTAATCTTGAATTAATTAAAGAAACATGTGGCATTCCCAAAATTACTTAAACGTAGGTCCTTAGTGTGGGCTGATCTCGTAAGAGTGCTTCAAAACCGTTGACTCTTTCCACCAACCCAAAATCAAGTAACCTCAAGCAGAGTGCTCTCAATCTCCAAAAGAATCATCTTACATGACATCAATCTTATTGACTTAGAGGACTGTTATAACCGGTTGGCTAGGCCGGTTCAACCGAATCGGCCAGCCTCCGAAATTAGGAGTCACAACCCCAACAGGGGGTTATTTCGCGAAACCGAACAGGAGGGCGGATGACCGAGGGTTCCATGCAAGAGCAAGGTGAGTTCCGTTTTCCAATTTTAGCAAATGATTTCATTGGAGGATAAGAATTAACTATTCCTTTTCATTTTTATCGTGAAAAGAGTGCTAATTTGAGAGAAAGTGCAACGAACGAGAGGAACGATCGAGAAGAAGAGGGAAGAAGGAAAAAGGAAGGATTGTAAGCGAGAAGGAAGAATTTTGGGGAAGAGAAGGATTAAGGGATTTTGAGAAAATCCCCATTTTCTCTTTGAAAGTTGTAGAAATTTGATTCAACAAGGAAATTTGAAGTTGAGGTTGCTCCAAGGATTGAGGATTTGAAAGGATTAAAGTGGGTAAATCAAATCATTGTGTATAGACATTTTTATTGAACTTTTATTGAATTTTTTTTTACTTCATTTACCTTTCATGTTAAATGTTAAAGTAAGAGATGACTTAGATGCAAGTATAATGATAAATGTTGGCATTAAAGAAATTCACATACCCAAAAAGGGAAAGGAATGATATGATCTATATTATAAGTAAAAGTATAAATGAGATTTATTCCATTAAATCCATATTTCCATAAATGAAATATACAAATGAGATTTATATATTAACTAAAAGTATAACTAATGAAAGATAAAAAGGGAAAATGATATGCATGCAAATTACAGGAGTTCACCCCTGTATGGTACTGGCTGGGGAAGCAACGTACCCGTGCACGATAAACAAAAAGGGAAAAGGTTATGGACTAAGGAAAAAGAAATGGAAATGGATGTACCTCTGGTACATTTTGACGGTGCTCCTGTATAAAAGAAATTGGAAAAGGAATACATATTAAAAGTAAATGCTATAAATGAATATGATATAGTACGTATAAAGGAATGAGAATGGAATTAAATGAATCAAAGGAAGAAAATGTATTTCAAATGTCAAAATAAATGAATATATATTAAAGTTAATATGTAATGTATTTTATGCATGATAATTGTTTAACAGTTACCCACTGAGTTTACTTAGTAAACTCAAACCATGAATTTAAATGTTTCAGGTAAGTCTTCAGAGATTTAGAAATGACAGAAAGAGAAGAGTTCGTCTATAGAAGACGACGTGCAACTGATAACAGGTAATTTATGAACTGAGATAAATGTTAAGTAATTTGAAGAATTTGTTAGTGGCTATTCTGAATGTTGTTATGTTTATGAACTGAAATGAGTAGATCATACCGTTCAATTTTTAGTTCCCGCCTCGTTAAATCGAGCATTCGGGCCGGGTCGTGACAAGGATGAACTTCATTCCCCTAAAGAGGAACGGAAAGATGAGCAAATGATGATATTTAGAATTAATTGTCTCCATCTTGAGTGGAAAATAGGTCCATGCTTCAATGCAAATCAAAGTTGAAAGATAAAATGAAAAAATATGCAGATAAATAGAGATGCTTTCCCTCAAGCTCTCAATGAGCTTCAAAAGGCTTTCTAGAAGCCATGGACTATTGTTTATTGCCCCAACTCAACAATTTAAAACAATTTTAAGCATATATGATGTTCTCATGATGCCTGAGGACAACCAAGATACACCCGTCAAATGAAGTAATAAGACCCACTTTCAGGCATTTTTTAAATGAAGTTGTAAAACCTTTTATTTGAGAGAAATTCCTCTCAAAGTAAATCTGAAACTTTGGGCAGTTTAACCTATAGGGTTAAATTGTAAAACCTACTAATGGGCTACTTCTATAGGGAAGCAGTAAGACCCATTCTGACCAAATAATTATGCGACTTCTAATAGGAGACGTGAGATCTATTATTTGGGAAATTAAAAAATATACGAGCATCTCTTATTGAAAAATCAAGGCAAAAGCCTCAATAGAGAATTTCATCTTTAAATAATGCTTTGAAATATAGTAATTATGATACTAATCCTATGTTGAAAGCATATGAAATTTCTATCATGGTTTCTCTGCAAAATACACTAAAGCACTGACAGTTATTCAGTGCAGTGGGCATCTTAGTCTAAAGGATTAAGTTGTAAGACTCGTTTTCAGGCAACTTCCTAAGGGAAGTCATAAGATCTACCCAAAATAATTAAATCCCCTGGGCAGTCTTGCTATAGAGCTAGGTTGTAAGACCCATCTTTGGGTAATTTATAAATAGAGTCATAAGCCCCACTCCAAATTAAACCTACGGGCTGCTTTCTATGAAAGCCGTAAGTCTCGACCCATATTCTCGGGCTACTTCCAAGAGAAGCCATAAGACCCGCTTAAATTCAAATTTCATAATAACTTCTAAACGGAGTTATAAATCCCAAATCAAATTAATTATTGGGTATTCTAATAGATGTAAACTCCAAAATCAAATAAAATTAAAATTCACATCTAACCACCTCAGCTTACTCGGGATCCCTGAGAGGAGGCAACTCATGACTGCTAATCAGATTCCATGGACACTATGATCAATGATTGTTATTGTTGGTTGACCGAAACCTACGGTATACCCGAGACGATGGAACCATGAGATCTTTATTGGGTTTACCTCCATTTTTCCCACAATTGACACTAAAATACCTAAAATTTATTCATCCTTAATCGAGAGTTCTCTCTTACATGTTAAGAGGGGTAATTAACTATGAGTGCTTGTGCTCATGAAAATTAAGAACCCCAGATCTAATTAAACCCTGACACCACCCTCAGGAGAAATCTGATTAATTATAATCTAACTTAAGAGAAATTGAATCCTACAGCTGCAAAGCGAGATTCATGCATTCGTGCCATTTTTCTTGAGCCAACAATGCACATGCAAGCATTCTATATAAATCATATCATTTATATTATCCGTATAATTTCATATTGATTTATATAATATACACCATGATATAGAATAGATGATATCTCTGTGATATAGAATTTAAGTCTTCCCAATTTAGCATGATCAATTGCTCTTTAGTAAAGAAAAATTATATAGCATTAATTCTTAGAATATTAATAATAAGCAAATAAATAATAACACTATTTGATGCATTATACGTGGGAGAAAACAAATATTATTACTGTAATTAAAAGATATGAGTACTCACCTTGAACTTAGGAAATACATTGCTTCACTTTTACTCTTTATTTCAATGACGGTAGATTTAAAACCTATAAAAGATCACTTCATTAAATTTAACTAATTATTTGCTCTAAATTTTCTCTAACTTAATATTTCAAAACTTCTTCTTTTTAAATGTATTTTAATTCTTAAAAAATAATCATAGCATATTTTACTAATTAAGATTTCTTTTATTATTAAATTTTAAAATACATGTTCGCTCTAACTTTCTCTTTCTCAAAGTAGCTAATTAAAGCCTCTAAATGCTCTCACATTTAATTGATTTCTAATTTTATTTAACAATTAAAATCTCATATATTAAAATTTACATAAATATTTTCTATTTCTTCTACTCTATTTTTATTTAATTAATATTTTCTATATTATTAATATGTCATTTATCACTAATCATTTAATTCCTTATTTGTATAATTAACTTCCTAATTAGCATTTTCAATTAAAATTCATATTTTCTTTAAATATCATAATCTCTCAAACTTACGCTCTCTCTAATTATTTGCTTTTAAAATCTTAAATTTAAATTTGATTATTATTATTTCTATATTTGATAAAATATATCATTTCCTATACAATTTATCTCACCAAAACTTCCCTTCCTTTCTTGAAATTATTCCTTCCTCCACCATCGAATCAAAGTTTATATCACTTGGATTTTTCCAACATAAAAATTAAAATATATTTTCTTATTAATTCTTCAACTAAAGAAATAAGAAATGAAAGTATATAACCTCAAATTACACCACTTATTTCTCCTTAAGGAGTTCCAAAAAACCCAAATTCTTCTTCTCTCTTTTCCAAATTTTCTTCCCTTACCTTTAACTGAACATTCATCCTTGCTTAGATTAGAATTCATATGATGATTTGCACAGAAATAAATAAAAAACATTCGACGAACATACCTTCCTCTTTCTTCCTCTTCCTCTCTATACTCCTCTTCTTTCGGTTTGCTTCTTTAGTGATATCAACGAAAAAGAATGAGTGAAACGAAGATATGACTCATGAAGAGTCGCTATTTTTCTCCCTTGTACGTGATCCTTTGCTCAAAGGCGCGAATCGACCTCGCCTGTAGCTTATGTGCTCGCGGTCTAGCCACTCGACCTGCCTGTTTTGTGCGCTGCTTCGCTACGGTTCCATTCGTTCGGCTGTTAGAGTATTAGGGCCGGTTCAATTGAACTGGCCAACCGGTTCTAACAAATTAGATTTAGCCAATGTTAAGAAATGTAGAGTTAGACCTAAAAAGAATTGGTTAGAAAATATTAGAAATGACATTTTTTTATTAGATTTAAATGAGAATTTGACTCATAATAAGACACAAGGGAGAAAAATGGCCAACCCCACGTAGTGGGATAAAAGCTTGATATTGTTATTGTTGTTGTTATAGGCAAGGCGTAAGCAGACATTATGAGGCGTAAGCTTACTAAAAAAAATAAACTATTAAATTAATAAAATATATAAAATAATAAGCAAAATAGTAACACCAAAATAAGATATCAAAGCAAGATTAGAATAGTAAGTTTCTCTTGCTTCCAATTCAACATGAATAAGTAATCTAAGTCACTAAGATTATAATTTATGAATTAAAAGATCTCCCACACTATCATCATTTAGTAGGTCTTTTAGTAGAACCATTATTGTAGTGAGTTGCTTTCACTCCTTCCTCATCCTTAGTTGTGGCATGCTTCAATCTCACTTAGGCATACATCTCATCAGACCAAGGTGAAGTATGCATCATAGTGTTTTTTTCCCTTCAAAATGGCACTAAGGTGGGCCTTAAGTTACTCTAATGATTGCGTAATTTTGAACAATATGTGGTCATGAAAACCCAATAGAAATGACACCAATAATTATCCATCTATTCTTTTACCTTCTTTAATTAGTCTTATTGAAAAGAGACTCTTGAGCAAATGGATGAACAAGCTCATTTCAAAAAGCTTTGGAAATGAGAGCACATCTCGGCGCACTTGTAGGGCATTGGAAATTCACTTCTTGAATCTTGAGTATGCTCAATCTTCTGGTCTGTTGGGAGGCACATGCCATGCCATAAAGCCTAGTTAGTTGGCACGCCTAAATGTAAGAATGAACATGAAGATTTGATCATTGATCTAAAAGAGGCTTTCAAAAAGCTTGAAGATCGCGAGTGAGGTTCTAGAAATCAATATAGGCATAGAAGACCTTTGCTCAACATTCATTAGTGCTATTCTTTCTCATAAGAATAGATAATAATTAGAAATATTACTCAGTTGTAAAGATTGCTTTGCTTGGAATTACATTGAAATGCATGTCATGTCTTTTGATGTAGTAGTTCACAAGTTTTCTATCAATCCCAAAGTACCACAAGTAGGCTACTTGGCGAATGAGTTGAGATTGATGGATAAGTGATCGCTAAGTGGTCTCATTTCGGAGGAAAAAGTTACTGATTGATTACAAATATTATCCCAAATAAGAAGAAGAATGGTTAGACCCATTTCATACTTGACAATACCTCAAACCATGATGTGTTTTCATTCATAGGCAAGTCGTCAGGCCATGACCAGATCAGGATTGTGCGAGATGCGAGAAATATACATCCTTTCATACTCGCAAATATGTTTACTACTATAAGATGCCTTTTGGCTTGAAAAATACTACAACCACCTATTTAAGGGCTATTATCGACATCTTTGACAACCTCATGCAAAAGTAGAGTGTTATGTTAATTTTTTGGTTGTAAAGTATAAATTACCACAAGTTTACAAATGATCTTAGGATTGCATTTGCAAGATTCGAAAAATTAATCTTAAAATGAAGCATTTGAAATATGCTTTTGGTGTTTTATCTGAAAAATTATCTTTATTGTATGACATAAATGCATCTAAATTGATCCTTTTAAAAGTAAAACAATTTTTTTTCTCTCCAAGGTAGGTTGACATGTACAAGAAGGCTCATTTTTAAGTTCTCAGATAGGTATCAACTCTCGGCTAGGTTGATGTTAAGGACACCATTTTTATAAAGGACAATGCTTGTTAAGAAGCCATTAACAACATAAATATTGACAATATTTATTATACCCCTTAACTTTATGGAACTAGTTTTTGGAAAGTTGCTAATCTTATATGCAATTTTCTTAGAGGAGCTTCTGGAGCTTAAAATAATAATGGACAAGAAAATGTCATTTACTATATCAATCAAGAATTAGTAGCAGGTGAGTTGAAAGGACAAATTTTATAACTAATGACATTTAAAAGTTTTATTGTTAATTTAAATATGAAAAAAATTTTAAAACACGCCAAGCTAGCGACTAGTTTTTGACTTGACATCCACCTGGCGAAGGAAAAAAGCAATCGCTGCCGACCTCAGTGACTCGCTTCTGCCAAAATCAATCGCTGTCGATTTCAGCGATATATATATAAAGTGTCAACATTTGACAACAACAACAACATCAAGCCTTTATCCCACTACGTGGGGTCGGCTACATGAATCCTTTTTCTCCATTGTGTCCTATTAAAAGTCAAATTCTCGTTTAAATCTAATAAAGAAAGATCATTTCTAATATTTTCTAACCAAGTCTTTTTAGGTCTACCTCTACCTTTCTTAACATAAGTCAAATCTAAGACCTCTACTTTCCTAACCGGGTCATCGGGAGGCCGCCGTTTTACGTGACCAAACCATCTAAGGCGACTCTCTCTAATCTTATCTTCCACTGGAGCTACTCCAACCTTTTCACGAATATGCTCATTTCGTATCCTATCTCTAAGGGTAAAGCCACTCATCCACCTGAGCATCCTCATCTCTGCAACACTTAACTTAGAATTATGCTTCTCTTTTAATGGCCAACATTCAGCACCATAAAGCATTGCAGGTCTCACCACCATCTTATAGAATTTTCCCTTAAGTTTGAGGGGTACTTTTCTATCACACAATAAGCCCGATGCATTCCTCCACTTCAACCATCCAACTTGGATTCTGCTGATAATATCCCCATCTATATCACCATCACTCTGAACAATAGATCCAAGATATCTAAAACGTGTACTCTTATTAATGACTTGATCGGCCAAAGTCACAATGCCCTCACTAGATCTATTATTACTAAAATTACACTCCATATATTCCGTTTTAGATCTACTCAAGCGAAAACCTTTAGACTCTAAGGTTGACCTCCACAATTCTAGTTTACCTTCAACTCCCTCTCTAGTCTTATCAACAAGAAGAATATCATCAGCAAAAAGCATACACCAAGGTACATCCTCTTGCAAATGTCTACTGAGAACATCGATGACTAAAGCAAAAAGATATGGGCTTAAGGCTGAACCTTGGTGTAATCCAACCGAAATAGGAAAATACTTGGTCAAACCACCTTGTGTTTGAACACAAGTAATAGCTCCTGCATACATATCTTTAATGATTTGAATATAAGCGTTATTAACTTCTTTCTTTTCAAGAACTCTCCATAGCACTTCTCTTGGAACTTTATCATATGCTTTTTCTAAATCAATAAATATCATATGTAAATCCTCCTTATTCTCTCTATATTTCTCCATCAAACCTCTTAATAAATGTATGGCTTCCATAGTAGACCTACCCGGCATAAATCTAAATTGATTTTGAGAAACATTAGTATCACGCCGCAACCTATGCTCCATAACTCGTTCCCATAGTTTTAAAGTATGACACATTAACTTAATTCCTCTATAATTCGCACAATCTTGTGCATCACCTTTATTCTTAAAAATAGGAATTAACACACTCATTCTCCACTCATCTGGCATCTTTTTAGTCTTCAAAACAGTATTAAAAAGTTTAGTAAGCCAAGAAATTCCTTCATCTCCTAAGCATTTCCACACCTCTATTGGAATATCATCAGGTCCAACAGCTTTTCCACCCTTCATTTTCTTTAAAGCCTCTCTAACTTCGGTTTTACTAATACGCCGATAAAAACAGAAATCTTTATTTTCATTTAAGGTGCTAAGGTCACTACAGTCAATTTTATTTTCACATTCTTCATTAAAAAGTTTAGCAAAATATCTCATCCACCTTTGTTGAATATCATCTTCTAAAAAAAGTACTTTTTGATCTTCATCCTTAATACACTTCACTTGAACTAAATCCTTACTACTCCTATCTCTTTGTTTGGCTAGCTTATACATATATCTTTCTCCCTCCTTAGTATCTAATCTATTATATAAATCACTAAAAGCTAAACTCTTTGCATCACATATTGCTTTCTTAGATTCCTTACGTGCCTCTTTATATAATTTCCAATTATCAGAATTTTTACAATTAAACAAATTTTTATAACAAATCTTCTTATTTTTAATCTTTTCTTGCACATTTGGATTCCACCACCAACTATTTTTACTATTAGGAGCTTTTCCCTTTGAAACTCCAAGCACATCTTTTGCAATATTCTTAATATTACTAGCCACTTTTTCCCACATAACATTAGCATCCTCATGCACAGATAAAATCTTAAGATCTAAAATCTTACTCTCAAAAATATTTTTGTTAATATTCTTTAAATGCCCCCATCTAATCCTAGGAAAACGTTTTACTTTATTTTTTAATTTCTTCCCCATTATCTTCAAGTCCAAAACTAATAAACGATATTGGGTACATAAGTTTTCACTCGGAATAACTTTACAATCTTTGCAATCTAAACGATCTAATTTCCTTATAAGAAAATAATCAATCTGAGTTGTACTATATCCATTTTTATAAGTAATGAGATGCTCATTCCTTTTCTTAAATAATGTATTAGCAATTAAAAAATCATAAGCTAAACAAAAATCTAATATGGACTTACCACCTTCATTTGTCGTTCCAAACCCATGGCCACCATGAATGTTTTTAAAATCATCTACCTCTCTACCAACATGTCCATTTAAATCTCCTCCAATAAAAACTCTTTCTTCAAGAGGTATCTTTTGTATTAATTCTTCTAAGTCATTCCAAAATTTTAATTTTGAATCCATATCCAAACCCGCTTGAGGAGCATAAGCACTTATAATGTTAACAATCTTAGCATCAACAACAATCTTTAAAGCTATAATTCTATCTCCAATTCTATTAATATTTATAACATTATCCTTCAAACTCTTATCTAAAATCACACCTACACTATTTCTAGTACGACTCCTACCCGAATACCAAAGTTTAAATCCTAAACTATCAATCTCCTTAGCCTTCTCTCCAATCCATTTAGTTTCCTGAATGCACAGAATATTTATCTTCCTATGAATCATAATATCTATTAATTCCATTAATTTTCCTGTAAGGGAACCTATATCATATTATTAGATTTAAACGAGAATTTGACTTTTAATAGGACACAATGGAGAAAAAGGATTCATGTAGCCGACCCCACGTAGTGGGATAAAGGCTTGATGTTGTTGTTGTTGTCAAATGTTGACACTTTATATATATATATATATATATAAAGTGTCAACATTTGACATGACCCGAAAACCTAATCCGAAAATTTCATGTTTGGGTCAACCCATTTGGAAAACGGGTCGGGTTTGGGTCAACCTGAAAACCCAAAATTAACACGGAATTGTCTCGGATCCGGATCGAAGAAGCTAGACTCGCGATCGCCCTTCGCCTGCTCCGTCATACTCGTGGCTCATTGCGCTCGCAGCTCATTGCACTCGTGCTCGCACTTGCTCGCACAAATGCACCAGCTCGCATTCTCACTGTCACACCCGCTCGCCTCGAGCAATCAGGTCAGCGTGTTTGGTCGGGTTGATCCAGGTTTATGGTAGGTCAGGTCCAGGTTTGGATTTTGAACCTATTTGTGTAATCGGATGAATTTCGAGTTGGACTCGAACCCGACTCAAAAACCCATTTTGCACCCCTAACTTTATATAGTTGTGAGATATCTAATCTAATATATATATATAAAGCTTATAAACTTATGAGTAATTAAATTTGTTAAAATAATATATAGATATTTATATTATTTAGAAATTAATTTATGGATAAAATATTTAAATTAAGTTAACCATAAATTTAGGCCTTGGAATAACTTAAGTAAAATATTATATTTAAAATAATTTATGAATAATTATGTTTGTTAGACTAATGTTGAGGTAATTAGATTAATTTGAAATTAATTTATGTATAAAGTTAATTTAAAATTACTAGATGAACTATATATGAATATTAATTATGCAATAATAAATGATATTTACTAACGCATGAAAAAAATATAAATATTATTATCTTTTAATTTATATATATATATATATATATATATATATATATATATATATATATATATATATATATATATATATAATTTTAATTCAGAGTTAGTAAAAATAAAATAAACATTATTAAGTTGTAAATTAGAGGTTTTATGTTTTCCATTGCATCAAAAACTGAATTACATAGAACTATGCATGGGAGAAATACAATTATAAAAAGTACAACCTAGCATTTGCATCATGGCCTGCGTGGTATGGCATTTGTGCCTGGTGTGTATTGGTGGGGAGGTTGAACAGGTCTATCTTGTAGTGCATGATGCTTTTCGGACTTGACTTGTGCATCTCCTAGTGACCTTGAGCTGTTAAATGTTAAGTGTTTAGTGGATGGAATAGAAGATGGAATCATCCATGCGGGCGGCGGGATATAGTAATTGGAAGCTGTACCAATATCACTCGAACCCCAATGTTACTCATACGTAGGCCATTGGTGGTATTGGCTCATGATACGTGGATGCTGCACAGGTTGACTTAAGAACTCCTGCGAAGGTCCCAGATCAGCATGAGATGATGGACTAGAACCCATATCTGACGGGACTGCATCAACAACTAGAGCGGTGAATGAAGTGCATCCTTCCTCTGAGTCATCATGATGATATTCCAAGCTGGCATTTCCCTCACCCATTCCTCATTCCATATGTGAGAAGATTTTGCACGACCCCATGCTCTATTGTATCATGGTCACCTAAATTGGATGCTGAGTCATCTATATTGTCATCAAATTGCTCACCAGAACCACTGTTCATTGTCTTATATCCTTCATCAAGTGTAGGCATGACACCCCCATAACTTTTCTGTATCATACATGTTATGACGAGATAATTGCATTGGCGGTGCTACCGTATTCTAATCAACTTGATTTGGATGAACCTATCGAGCAAACGATAATTCAGCAAAATAATTATGGCATACTACATAGCAATGGTAGGATGATTAGAATTTCAACATACAAAAGAAGAATTTCTCTCGAAGCATGATCTAACACGACTTCACATACCTTATTATCATCAACGTGAATTGCGACAAAATCATTCCCAACAGGCATATGACAAAACATGTTCACTTTACATCGTGACGTGTCATACTTAATAAACATAAAGCATGTTTAAGCTAATTTAATTAAGTACAATAACGGTTTTTAAAACTTGTCCCTTTTAATTGCGAGGTTTTGGCAAGTATTGTGGGATCAATATCTTTCTGTAGGATTTTTGTGCATGAGATTTGCTCCTTTTTTTAATTTTATAGATAGCCTATTTTTTGTTTTTAATGAGAAATTTTTAGGTGACAATTTATTATATGTATAAGGGTTTCTGGCTTTTGTCCAGACAATGCATTTTGTTCTGAATGAAATTATAGTCGGATGCTCCTTTCCTTCTACTTCAGGGAGCTAACTCTTTCATCACGTGGAATATTTTAATGTTTTTGGGAGACATTTCTTTTTCTTACTAGCATGAGGCTTGAGAATATTATTTTTTAGTGACTTACTGAGTTGTTTCCGTTTATTATTATTCATTTATCTAAGTTTTGTTAGATTTGTTTGCGTGATTAATTAATTTTGTATAAACTTGGTACAATCCTAAATTTTAATCAGTAAATTAATTTCAACTCACTGTATTGCTTTCGTTGTTCCAAATTTATATTTTGATAGGAAACTGCTGAATTATCATTTGCAATGATTTTCGTCATATTTTCCATTTCCTTGAAAGTAACAATTAGTTGTTAAATTAAGATTTCGTGACCCATATGATTTTGTCTATTTCATAATAGATCTTCGTTAGAAACCTGGACTCCAGGACTTTCTATATAAGGATAATGGGTAATTTCAACATGCCATACCAAGCTAATTGAAGAAGATTCTGGATATCCCTTGTTTGTGTCTCTCTTAGTTTCTTGGTTCTTAATAGTAATGTGTCATGAACCTGACTTGGGCAAATAAATACTTACTCATAAAGTTTGCAGGATAGTCATAAAGCACCTTAACGACCTTAGCATGGGCTAACATTACTTGCTGTCAATTCTTGTACCTTGAACAATGGCTTGAAATACCATAATGCTAATTATTTGCAGAGATTGTGTGATATTTCTCGTACCCATTGAGACCTTCCGTTTCATCCTTTGAAATGTGTGATCATGTTTTATTGTTTTGCCTGGTTCAGCGTTTATTATTGTTTATATATTACACGCTTTGATGTATCCTATGGTAAATGACTTGTCATATTTACCCGCACATCTTACCTGTCATTCATAAAACAATCATTGAACTAAAGATTTTTATTTTCCGCTAAGGATACACTGAGTGTTCCTGATCATATTAATGTTCCATGGATTCTCTAATTGCTCTTCTCGCGAACGTTTTGCTCTTAGCAATTTGTGTATTTTATTAAATTCTTATTGGATAACTACTTTTAAGTACTATTTCGTGTTATCCTTTTCACGAATATAACTTTTAGACAAATGCTTTTCAGGTCAGTAAATATGGCCAGGAATCAGCACAAAGTTCTTATGGCAGTTTACAAGGATCCGGGCATAGTGATAAATCCCTAATTAAAGTTGATATCCCAGACATTCTGTGTGTGTCAGCTTGCGCAGACCTGACGCTGCCCCCTGGCGCAGGACTTTGTATAGACACCGTTCAAGGGCCTGTTTACTTGGTAAGAACTCTTAAATGTGGAATGCTTTTATTCCAGTTTGCTGATATGAAGCATATATCCAACAAAAAGTTCAAATGGGCTTGTTATTTCCTTCCCAATTTAGGGTTTAGGGTTTGATTAATCACATTGAATAGTTAAAAAATATATTATTCTTGAAATACCAAGCAAGTAATCTTCACGTAAATGTTCAAATTTTTTGAGATAAAAATAAGTTTAAAACTTATGTATTAGTTCAAATTTTAATTCCCTAGAATTAAAATTTGAACTAATACATAAGTTTTAAACTTATTTTTATCTCAAAAAATTTGAACATTTACGTGAAGATTACTTGCTTGGTATTTCAAGAATAATATATTTTTTAACTATTCAATGTGATTAATCAATACTCATATGTGTCTTAAGAGTTAATAATCTTTCTCCCATATGGGAATTCTTCATATCAATCATCAATTCCTTTCACATAAAAATCTCTTAATTGAAAACTTTTCAACACCATCTATTGGTATGTATATATCAAATGCCCTCTCAACCATGTGATGCTGCCACGAGAATAACCTGCTTTTGAATTCTGTCTAAACATGATAAGAGATGTCAAGATCATGAAAGCCAAAAACTCATATGAAACACTACGTCCTTATCTAATCACAGGCTATGATATCTCTTATTAGAAAGTGTGGTGTCCAATTATTTACACAGTGGACCAAATATGACCTAAAATTGAGCTTGATGCATCAGTATTTAATTTATTTTCAACTAAAAAAATATTATTTTTGTTGCGGATTGGGACATTCGTGGCGATAGAGAAATATAAAGTTTAACGTCCCAATTTTGTATGAAGATCCAACATGCAATCAGATAAAAGAAGGGTGTAGCATTCATTAGAGACACTAGCGTTTTTATATGAAAATTCTTGAAAAAGGGGGAAGAATCACGGGGCATTGCCCAGTTTAAATAAATCCACTAGTATTTGCAGTTGATTACAAATGAGGCCCTTCTTTGGGGAGAAGGTATTGGTTTGATGTAGCAAATATACATCATATAGAGTGCATTACATGGTAGGAGTTGGAAGAATCAGTGTTGACATGTTTGTTTGGTTGGCAGGACTATAGTCAGGGTGCGATGTAGGTCGGAAGGACCGTAATTGGGTGATGGTGGTTGGAAGGACTGTAGTTGGGCGACGGAGGTTGAAAAGATCGTAATTGGCGGGCGACGGAGGTCAGAAAGTCTGTAGTTGTCTGACGGCAGTCGGGGAGACTGTAGTCTGGAGATGATAATTGAAGAGACTATAGTCGGCGGGTGATGGAGGTTTGAAAGCCCATAGTCGGCAGGCGATGGTGGTGAAAAAGATCATTGTTAGGTGATGGAGGTCGGAAGGACCCTAAGACTGTAGTCGGCGCGGAGGGCAAAAAGATCGTTGTCTAGCAATGGAGGTCGAAAGGACAATTGTCAGTGGGCGATGGAGGTCCAAAAGACTGTAGTCGGGTGTCGATTGGCAACGACTGGTGGTCGGGCAGAATTCCGGCGGCAGTCAATAGCAGGGCGTAAATCCGGCTTCGGTTGGTGAAAGTCCGGTGACAGCCGGTGGTGGGACGAAAGTCCTCTGACAGTTGGTGGTCGGGCCTAAATCTGGCATCAGTTGTCGGGTGGAAGTCCGGCGATAGCTGATGGTCGGGCGAAAGTCTGGAGACAGTTGATGGCCGGGTGGAAATTCGACAAAAGTACGATGATGGTTGTTGGCCAGACAGTTGTCGAGGAGTCTGGTGGCAAGAGAACTCTGATTTCTCTTCATTTCCTCTCTTTCTTCTCTTCTTTGTTTCCTCCCCCCGAGGTCTATTTATAATTTTTTGGGAATGACATCCCCAGTAAATAGGAAGAAGTCAAGGGCATGTTGGGAGTGTTTCGAATAGACGGCCGATATCGACTCCTTTGATCGTGGATCGTTTATCGAGTAGTGCCTTAATGATGTCAGAATTCGGTGATCTTGGGCTCGTTGGATTCGTCTCGTCTAGCCGCTCGATTCGAGACTATAAGCATGTCACTTTTAAAAATTATTTGATCGTCCAATTTATGGTTTGAACCTTTCAAATGCGCTTTGATTTGAACCCGTTTGGCCTCGGATTGTATCAAATTTGGTGTCATTGGGTTTGTCTTCTCGAGACGTTCAGTTTGACTATAAATTTGCTGAAATCGGAGTTCTTATGACCCCAAATTTAAATTTGGAAGTTTTTAATGTGAATTTATTTTGAGATTCGTGCTCGAACAAGATAATTTTTTTTTATGATATATCAATTTTTATGAATAAAAATCATTCATCTCATATTTCAATACTAACATATTTTTAAATTATTCTATATAAATAAACCGAATATTTTCAGGTTAATCAAGCAGAAACTGATATCTCCACATGTTTTTTTGGTTAGCAGTTCTAATGCTATTTTTCTTTGTTACAGTGATGGATGGTATTTGTCTTATTAATTATCATCGGTGCGGTGTACCCAGCTCACTTGTCTGCATTTGAACTGTGTCTCGAGAACGACGCTTCTGATTAGACAAATTAAAAAAAAAATAGGAATCTTATATCCTCTTGCCTTCTTATTCTCAAATCCATTAGCCGAAGTAGCACTTTTATGGCGTTATTTTGGGCCATCTTCGATATATTTTAAACTCGGATATTGTTTTCCATTTTTCCTCCGGTTCTTACTGTACGATAATTTTGTCTCTTTCTGGTATTAGGCGGCGGACACGTGGGACTCTCTCGACGGATGGCTAGATGCAATTCGCCTCGTCTACACCATATATGCAAGAGGAAGGAGCGATGTTCTTGCTGGCATAATTGCTGATTAATTCATTTTTGAGGTTCCCTTCTACACTACAGTACTGTTTTATTTATTTATATGTCCGTGATTTAATATTTTATTTTATTAAAATCAGCTTCTAACACTCCAAAACGGACTGTAAGTTAATAGAAAATGTATTGAAAATTATTTTATTTCGTGATTTTTTTGTTTGGTTGGATGTAATTAGAAGTATTGTGATTTTGAAACTTTACAAAAAACTTCAAAATTTTTTTATAAGTTATGATTTTTTTTTGCTTGGCATGTAATATGAGTGAATGTAAAATCATCATTTTCTTCAGATTTTTGTATTACTGTCATATTTATAAAAAGAAATTTTTTTTTAAAACTTTTTTTATCGTATACATGTAGCAAAGGGGTAATATGGTAGTTTTAGGCTTCGTTTGAGATGACTTTCTTAATGCTCTCTAAATCAACTTTCTAGTAAAAAAAATTCACTGCTAGAAAGCGGCTTTCTTAATATTTTTTACTTTTATGAAGCTTTTTAGTACAAAATTTCAAATTTAAAAAAATTTTCTGTTAAAAAATTGCTTCATTAAAGTTGTCTCAAATGAATTCTCACGCTTCGTTTGGGACGGCTTTATTACTGCTCCTTAAATCAACTCTTTAGTTTAAAAATTAATTTTTTTGTACTAAAAAGTTGATTTAAGAAATAGTAAGAGCTTCTCCTAGAAGCTAAATTTTATTAATTTATACATGAATGGAAAAAGGCTTGATGATGATGTTGTTGTTCAAATTTAAAGGGGGATGAGAGCAACCCTAATTTTTGTCTCTTATATTTCTAACTTTTTCCACAGTTTTCCATACAATTTTATTTGGTTTTAATTTATTAAAATTTTTTTTAAAAGTTTTATGATAAGAGAGACATTTACAGTAAAATAAGTATTAAATTAACCCTAAAAATAGTTATAATATCTATAACAACCTTTAAACTACACTTTATCATGATAGTTCTACAAACTACTCTTAAAACAACAGCAGCCGCCCTCTGCCCTCAAACGGATCCTAAAAGAAAAGTGGGAGATCATAATAACTCAAATAAATAATTTAATGATGATTTTAGAAAAGTTGTTGAACCTTCAAAGGAATGGTGTTAGCTCCTCCATCCACGTAAAGAGGACCTACAATGCAAGAATTCACTGCCTTCACCGTCCATTGTGCGCCCCTACATAGTTGAAAAGGACCACTGTATCTACCATCGACAAAGACAAAAATAAAACACCATTGTTCCTGCTTTTCTTCTGTTCCTTGCGATGCCTTTTCCCTTCCAGATTCTACCCATCTTAGTTTTTTAAAAGAGGGGAGATAAATTTTTTCAGGAGTTCCTCGTAAAATTTGAGAGCTTGGAAAAGGAGATTATGACACGTGCAATTACTTCCCAAGTTATTTTTTTTGCAATTTTCACAAAATATCTTGCTATTTTGAATAAACATCTCGCAATATTGGTATAATTATCTAAAGCTTTTCAATTCAATGATTTTCCTCTAACGAATATCTTGTATGATTTTTTTATATAATTATGCTATTTTAGATTAATTTGATATATGTAAAATTTATATTATATTTATCCCAAAATAAATTTAAAATTTTATGATTCTTCTATATTAAATTGTATTTTGGTATCTTGAATTTTTTTTTTTGAACTTGATAAAGAAATAAATGTCTATTTTAAATAGAGATCTGATTTTATAAGGGGTTGTTTGGTTGGTTGTAAAGTGAATATAGTGTAAAGTAAATGTAGTGTAAAGTAAATATTTTGAGGATGTTTGGTTGTTTGTAAAGTGAAAGCAAGATAATTATTTTTTCTGTTTGGTTGGCTGTATGTAGAGTAAAGTAAAATTAGATTTAGAAGATGCACCTTACAGCTCCAAGTTCCCGCACGAGGTGATCTGTTCATTTTATGGCTCCAGGTTCCCGCACGAACTGGCCAAATCAACTAGAAGTGGAAAGGCATATATCGTTGCAGGTTTTGGCCACGATCGGAAGATCAGAAGGCTAATGTGAGAGATTAGATGGAGGCCTGGGTCTGTGTGGCTTGACAGGTCTGATTGTGCGTGAGGGGTCGGGAGGAAGCTGCTCGCATGGGTTTGAGCCCGACAGTGCTGGCTTTGGAGTCAGAGCCGAATAGTACGGGATCAACTTCAAGTTTGGAAGTCTCATTTGCGCGTGGGAAACCGAACGGGAGATCAACGAGTGCAGGTTGTCGAGTGTCTGGTGTCACACGTGCTGGTGAGTAGGTCTCATGGAAGTCTCACAATAGCGTAGCTGGGTTGGTGATCGGGCCCGTATTCGCGCAGGCCGAGCGGGAGGTAGGGGATGTTCGAGGGAGGCGAACAGGAGTCCATTTTACACGGACGAAGGCCTCCGAAGGAGTGATGTCGAGTAAGAACAGAAGTGTCAAAGAAGCTACTACCGCATGAATCATTTTCTCACTCGATTCGAGCGGGTTTACTTTATGTGAAAAATGAAAAAGATGGGAGTTTTAAATGCACTGTGAATTTAGTTTACTTTACTTTGATGGCCAACCAAATACAAAAAAGTTAAAAAGTAAAACATTTGAAATGTATTGCATTTATTTTTCCTCCAACCAAACAACCCCTAAATAAATCTTGCTAGAACAAATTGAGTTTGTTGTATTAATTCTTTGAAAGAAAAAAATTAATTATTCAACCTTCAGAGTTATTTTTGTTGTTGTAATGCATGAAAGTCAACAAAATAAAGAAGATTAGTCAATTTTTTATGATGCTTTTTGAAGCCTCGCTCAAAAAGTTTCTATGGAGAATTATGATTTCTGCTTCGAAAAGGCCAAGTGGAAGAGAGACAAATCACATCAATTGGCTATCACCATAAATGGACCGTCGCGAAGCTCTCATTTTAGTCTTTTAGGAATAGAATTTATTAGCATTAAAAAGATAAAAGAAAAAGAATTACAAATCTGTTTAAACATAGTGTTAAGAAAATTTAATACATTTGAATTTTTTAATTGAGAGTTCTTTTGAATGTATAATATTTGAAATGTATAGATTTTAAATATTTAAGTGTATGGTTGATAGTAAAGTATATATAAAATAAAAATTTGAAGAATTTGGGACTTTCTAAGCATGTTTCGATTTTCGAATTAACCTAAATCGAGCGAGTTCATAATACAGCAAGGTAGGATGAACCTTCTTTCTTGTGAATTGCATTGTCGTGCCAATCTCGTGCTTGAACATGCTGGCACAATTGCGCCTCTTCGAAGCCTCAAACACTAGTGTCAACACCACTAACCCGAGTCTTTTTGCCTTATCTCATTCCCATGGCATCTCAAGTCTGTCATCATGGACGTTGATGCCACTCATTTTGCCAATGCTCCTTTGACCTTATCCCTAGATGTACCAATGTTGCTAACTCTATTTATGATTTTCGCTTAGCCCTCAACCCTCGTATTATAACCTAACAAAAAAATTAGCTAAAAAGGTGGATCTACTTTATAGCCATCCAAAAGCTAAAAGATAATCTTTTGAATTTATTTTATATTCAAACAATGAGTGTTAAAGTGTAGTAGCTTCAACTTTTTTAGATGCTTTGTTGAATGAAAAATAAATGCAAAGAGTTTTTTTTTTTTAAGATTTTACAATGCACCACTAGGCATTTTTTTTCGGGATTATTTGGTTACAAATATTAATAGTGCATATTAAATCGAATATTAAATTGGTAATTAAATATATGCGTTTTGAAATTTCAAGTATTTGATTGGAAGAAAAGTAAATGTAGAGTAAATTTTCCCGTCATTAAGAATTTCATGCTTAGTTCATTTTTCTTCTATTTAAAATTCACCTAACTTAAGCAAATATAAAATAAGCTCCATGCAAGAAGTTTAGCTTGTAGCCGCCGACCTTCAATGCTGCCCACCATTGGTAGTCGGGCTCAACCTTTGTTGTTGACTTGTTGCCAACCCACCCACCACCACTCTCCCAAAGTTGTTGCCCATTGTTATCCTATCCTTGCAACAAAATGCATTTATGCAAAAATACTGATTTTACTTTGCAAGAAACCAAATATTAAAAAAATAAACTCGTGGATTTCTTTTACAAACAATTAAACACTCACAAAGTATTTTAAATACATGATCGTATTTTACTTTGTACTTTGAATATAGCAAATTTTCAAATGCTTGCAACCAAACAATCTCTAAATGTCTTGTGAATTCGCTCAACTTTGGTGAATTCAAAGTGCATGACTTCACAAACACCACAAAATCCTACAGTCGTGGAACATTTGCTCGTGTTTTCCCTCATGGTACATGCTCGAAACATCCTTTGGTTGTAAAGCACTTGTAGAACCTTCTCTCTCCAATACTCTCTCTTGTTGAACCTCTCTTGTACTGTCTTTGAACCCAATCACACACTGACATCAAACTCGACCCCTTGGCAGCGGCCCTTATTAGAAGTCCATAGCCATTTTTGTTATACAACTTTACACTACTCTATTTACATCTCTAACACCTAAAACTTTAATATTGCACATATAACACTTTATATTCTTTTAATATCAAATATGACACTCATATTTCATTCCCACAACTCATATAATTACATTCATACCACCCATATTTGATATGAAAGTGAACTATGAGTGGTATGTATGTAATATTAAAATTCTACATGTTATATATGTGAATAGAGTAGTATATAGTGATATGTATGTAAATCCTTAATTTAGTATCATGAACTTGACTTACTACATAATCATTTTTTGTAAAGTGCTATAAATAAAATAATATGTGTGAAATTCAATCATAAACTCTCTTTTAATTATTTGAGGGCAAGCTAAGGTGCAATAGCTCGATCATTATTAGGAGAGCTTAAGCCGTACTCCAATCAATTAATAAAGGTATTATCCTAATTACATTACAATTAATTAATCTTAATTATGTAATTAAGATTAATACAATCGTCTTCGATGTACAAGTAAGCTATATTTTTAGCCACGTGGCAACAGTGAGAGCTCATCCAGGTCATTTTCCGTTGTCCACTTCCCAATCTTGTCGCCATAATAGGGCCTCTGCCTCGTCATCATCTCGAAATGGGTCCCACCATAAAGCTTACCACACGGCCCAATCGGATGACGACAAGTTTTACGCCGAAGTGCTTGTGGGGCCCACCACATTACTCCTACCTATTTTTAAACAAATAATTGGGCATGAATATTCCGATTCAATTCTAAAATTGGCTTAAATAATCAGCACGAGATATTAATTAGTCTTAATATTTTAATTATTTTATTATAAATTTGTAATAATTTTAAGGTGTTTAATTATCTATTTAATTATTATTTGTTATAAATAATATATTTTTCTATAATAATTCATATATGCTCAATACAATGCATTTATTATTTTTACATAATAATTGTTATTTAAACAAAATATAAAAAAATTTATATGTCAATTTTTGGAGTGCAAAATTAATTTAGAATATTCTTGACTATTTTTTAAATTATTTTATAAAATTTAAATACGTTTCTTAATTTATTATTTAAATATAAAATATATTAATATGATATAAATATGTTGACCTGAGTCGAGCTTCTACCTATTCAAACATAGCTCATTTAATTTTCACTGAGCTCAAACTCGTGCCTGACTTAATTGCTGACCTAAAATTTTAATTCTAAATTTTTAAAGAATTTTTTTAATATACAAATAAAATAATTAGAGTATATAACAATAATTTAAAAAGACCAAAATCTATTAAATAATACTAATTTAAACTAATTTTTAATTATATCTTAAGTTAATTGAGCCGCTCAACGAACTTACGAGGTGAGCCAGGCTGAGCTCAGCTCGAGCTCATATAATATATGAGCTCCAATACATGCTCGAAGATAGAGTTCGAGCCGACTCGATAAATTTGACTTATAAACTCATTTATAAATAGAATTCAAGCCGACTCAACTCACTTACCATTTTAGTATAAAACATCATTATGAGCAGGCAAAATGAGATGCAATTAATTTGGTTCCGCAATAGAAGGAAATGGTGGAATCCATAGGAAGCGGAAAAGGGCCAATAATTTCATTTCAGCGCTCGGAATAGCAAATAATTTCATTATTGTTAGAAAGAGAAGCTGAGTTGGCGGGCCCCACATCAAAATACTGGGCGGATATATGTTGAGGAGTATCTCTCAGTCACGTGACAGCTTGCTTACCATCCGCTTCGAGTTATTTCACTTTTATTGCATTTATTTGAAAATTATTGGATTTTTTTAAAAGTTATTACGAGAAAATTTTGAGTTATTGAAATTGGATGAGATTTAGGTTTTATTTGGGACGATTTTTTTATTTTATCTTAAAGTAATTTTTTAGTACAAGAATTAAAATTCTTGTACTAAAAAGTCGTTTTAAGAAGCAGAAAAAAAGTCGTCCCAAATAAAGTCTTAATTCTTATTGATATAATGTTGAAGACTCTATCCTAAAGTTTTAGTGGACATACCTATGTCAAAGCCAACACCGATGTCTGTTGTCTGACACAACTTCGGTGCATGTTATCGCCATCAAGATAGACTACTGCTAACACTAATGTTGACAGACCGTCGTCATTACAAATATTGATGTATGTCTTCATCCATAATGTCGGCTCTCCTCATCTTCAATAAGATTGATATCTGCTATAGACATCAGTATCAACGCACGAAGTTGCTAACAAGGTCCACACTCTCATTTGATACTAATGTTGATGGTTGCTATCTCCAACAAGGTTGATAGCCACTGTTGACACCAATCATAATTCTCTTCGTTGTCAGTAAGGCTGTCACCTATAGTCATAAAAACCCTGATGCCTGCCACATAGCCAACATCAACTTTTATAGCTCCATTACCTCCAAGATTGACGTCGATGTTATGGACAATCCCGACACTCGTCGTGGCAAATAAGATTAATGCCAACTCCCTTGATCGCCAAAAACTCCCCATCTATAAGGAGAACGGCCAAGCAAATCATCTATCACCTCCTAATGGCAATTACTTTGCCTCAAGTTTCTTTCTACTTCTACCAAAGAAGCATCTTTCATATTACTGTCAACTAAATGGTGGCAATCCTTTCTCCAATTGAAAATATTCACTATAAGAAAATAGTTCATAAACGATACGAATTTTTGACACAAAAATGATATTATTTTTGATGAAAAAGTTACCATCGATATTAATCATGGTGAGTTATTGATGATTCATCCAAACTACAAATATATATGTTTTAAATAATTTTATCCAATAATATATCTATAAAATTTTCGTCACCAAAATGTGATGACTTTAGGGTCAGAATTCCATTTATTGATATTTTCCAACAAAAAAATGTCTACAAAAAAGATAAGAATTTTATTTATTTAAAATTTCCTAAGTGAGAAAAGTATTCTTGTTACGTCCTGGAGTATTTTCGGCAGTAGAGAAATATAAAGCTTAGCATCTTAGCATTGTATGAAGATCCAGCACGCAGTCCGATAAGAGAGACGGTATTGCATTCATACGAGACACCAGAGTTTTTACGTGGAAACCCCTAAAAAGGGGAAAAACCATGGGGCTTGGCCCAGTTTAAATAAATCCACTAGTATTTACGGTCGATTACAAATGAGGCATTTTGTCGGGAGGACCATATAGAGCGCATTACATGGTGGGAATTACAAGAATCATCATATACATGTTTGTTGGGTCGGTAGGACCATAGTCGATATACGACAGAGCTCAAAAAGATCGTAGTTGACTGGCATTGGAGGTCGAAAGGACCGTAGTTTGATGACGGAGGTCGGGAGGACCTTAGTTGGTCAGGCGACGGAGGTCGGAAGGACCGTAGTATGACCAGGTATGAGTTCGGTAGAAGTCTGGGCATCAAGTGGTGGTCCGGTAGAAGTGCGGACCTCAGATGGTGGTCCGGCGGAAGTGCTGGCATCAGGTGATGGTCCGACGGAGCTGAGGAAGTCAGGTGGTGGTCCGGCGGAAGTTTGAGCCTCAAGAGGTGGTCCGACAGAGCTGAGGACGTTAGATGGTGGTCCGGCGGAGCTCAGGGCGTCAGGCAGGGGTTCGATGGAGCTGAGGATGCCAGGTGGTGGTCCGGCGGAGCTCAAGGTGCCAAACGGTAGTCCGGCGGTGGTCGAGGAGGAGTGAGGAGGCAAGAGCGATCTTCGATCTCTCTCTTTTCTTCTTAGGATTAGGGGCCCTTTTCAAGAGGAGAGAGGGCTCTATTTATAGATTTTTGGGAGTGGCATGACCCGTAAATAAGAGAAAGATCAAGGGTAATTAGGGAGTGGTTTGAATGGACGGCCGATGTTGAATCCCATGATCGTGAACTATTTGCTGATCATTTGAAGGTCTTAGGGATGTTAGAATTTTGTGATCTTAGGCTCGTTGGATTCGTCTAGTTGAGACACTCGATTCGATTATAAGCATGTCACATTTGGAGACTGTTTGGTAATCCAAATTATGGTTTAAACTTTCTACAATGCTTCAGACCCTTGATTTGGATCCATTTGGGCTTAGATTGGGTCGAATGTGGTGTCATTGGGTTCGTATTTTCGAGACGTTCAGTTCGACTATAAGTTTACTGAAATCAGAGTTCATATGGCTCTAATTTTAATTTTGGAAGTTTCCAACTTGATTTTGCCTCGAGATTCATGCCTGATCAAGATAATTTTTCGACGATGTATCAGTTGCCCCCCTATTTTTGGACGTCAAAGCTCCAAGAGTCCAAAAATATGTTTCACAATATTTAAAATTAGTCGAATCACAAAAATATCAAAAAATTATGTTCTAAAACATATAAATTTGCTCAAACTTGGTCATAGAGGCCCCATTAAGCACCGAAAGTGCTAAAATTGAGTCTGGAACGTTGAAAAATATGTCCGGGGACCCAAAAAACGTTCGATTTGATCCATCCTGACCAAAAATCAGGCCCAGACATGCGTAGGCGGCCGAACCTGCCAGCCCGGCCGGCCGGCCGTCGCTCGATGCCGGCGGTGGCATGCTGGCCGAGCGCGAAGCGTGCCCCTTCCGGGCATGCGATCTAGCATAGCATCCGGCTTAGCCGGCTGCAATTAATTTTTTTTTAATCGCCTCTTTAGGCGGTTTAACTAACCACCTCTTTAGACAGTTTGCCTAACAGCCCGTGGGCGGTTTATTTGACCGCCACACTTTTTTTTTTATTTGGAGAGCTTTTTTTTTCTTCTAGAGATCTTGTGGAGGTCCGATGTTAGTCGGTGGATAACTAGCAATGGATAGAAGTCCGACGTTGGGAAGAAGTTTAGTAACGGTAGAAGTCCGACGAAAGTCTAGCAGCCGGTAGTAGTCCGATGACGGGTAGAAATTCAACGTCAGGAGGAAGTTCAGCGTTAGATAGAATTCTGACAAAAGTCCCGTGATGAGCTTAAGTCCAACAACGGGAGGAAGTTCGACATCGGGTAGAAGTCAGACGAAAGTCCCGCGATGGGCAGAAGTCCAACGACGGGAGGAAGTTCAGTGTCTGGTAGAATTCCGATGAAAGTCCCGCGATGGGAATAAGTCCAGTAACGGGAGGAAGTTTGGCGTCAGGTTGAATTCTGACGAAAGTCACATGATGGGCAGAAGTCCAGCAACGACGGGAGGAAGTTCGGCAATGGGTTGAAGTTTGACGAAAGTCCTGCGATGGGCAGAAGTTCAGCAATGAGAGGAAGTTCAGCGTCAGGTAGAACTCTTACGAAGGTTTAGTGACGGGTAAAAGTTCAGCGTTAGGTAGAATTCTGACAAAAGTTCGACGATGGGAAAAAGTCTAACAACGGGAGGAAGTTCGAGGTCGGGCAGAAGTCGGATGAAAGTCCCACGACGGGTAGAAGTCCAAAGACGGGAGGAAGTTCAGTATCGGGTAGAATTTTGACGAAAGTTCCGCAATGGGCAGAAGTCCAATGACGGGTAGAATTCAAAGTCAGGTAGAACTCCGACTAAGGTCCGATGACGGGTAGAAGTTCATCATCGGGTAGAACTCTGGTGAAGGTCCGACGACGGGCAGAAGTTTAGCATTGGGTAGAACTCCGACGAAGGTCCGACGACAGGAAGTGGTCTGACGATGGGTAGAAACTCGGAGTCGGGTAGAAGTCCTACGAGTGTCCGACGATCGATAGTAGTCCGACGACGGGTAGGAACTCGGCGTCAGGTAGAAGACCGATGAAAGTCCCGCGACGGGCAGAAGTTCAGCAATGGGAGGAAGCTTGGCGTCAGGTAGAAGTCCGACAAAAGTCCCATGACGGGCAAAAGTCCAGCAACGTCAGAAAGTTCAATATTGAAGGCTTCTGGATGACGTTAGCCTGTATGAAAGAGATTAAGAGAATCCACCAAGGATGTATGACCTATCCGAGGTTGTATGTCAGAGTAGTTTGCTCGTTGATGTTAACCTGTGTGGAAGAGGCCGAGAGAATCCACCAAGGATGTATGACCTATCCGAGATTGTATGTCAGAGCACGGCTCGATGACGTTAACCTGTGTGGAAGAGGTCATGAGATTCCACCAAGGATGTATGACCTATCTAATTTTGTATATCAGAGGTTTTGCTCGATGACGTTAACTTGTGTGGAAGAGGTCGAGAGAATCCACCAAGGATGTACAACCTATCCGAGGTTGTATGTCAAAGCACTGCTCGATAAAGTTAACCTGTATGGAAGAGGTCGAATCAAATCCACCTGGGATTGATTTTTCCTTGATTGGGAGGGGGCGAACGCCGTGTGTATCCCAAATCAAGGGTGAAGAATGGCCTTGTGGACCTCATAAAGGACATCAAAGACCGCCTCCCCGCGGGGAGAGACGGTATGTGGCCAATGGGAGGGCAGATTCAATCACACATATGATTAACCATTGAATATAGTGGCTCTCACTAACACACCCTGATGGATAGCAATATGTACGATCTAATCACAACGGGTTTCTCCCACCCGATACATTAGCTCGAATGGGGTTTATTTGAGAGTGAGATTCAGTTTACCATGGGCGCAAGCCCCCGTGGTTAATTACATCTCAAACCGGGGCCTGAGAATACTCTCGATTAAGGATTCTACATTATTCTTCCCAAATTGGGATTGGCACATAGGGAGAAGACTAGAAAATCCTACTCAAAGGAAAAGAAAGGTTCAACTAGGCTTAGTCAACATGTACGGCTTAGATCAGCATCCAGAGGGACTAAGGTAGTGAGAAGAAACTGGATAAAATAAAGGTCATGCACTCAGAGCATACAGGAGAGAAAGATGGAGGTGGCGTCATCCATATGACGCGGATATGTAGGGCTTATGGTCTCTGGAATACAGAAGTCCTACCTACCAATGAGGCGTACTACGAAATAATAGTAGCCTTGAATCCTGAACCTAGTGGGTTTAGAGTTCTATGTAACACTAACACCCGTGTCCTAGCTAATGCAATGCAAAACCTGGACTTACCCTGGTCTGGAAGGGGGCGCCAGCTAACCACCTAGTCGCTTCAAAATCATGCTGTCCAGTCATTTATGAAAGATGGGTAGGTAGGTTATCGTTCTTGGAAGTAGGGCCGACGTCTAGAGGATTTCCTAATTAGCCTCGGACTAATGTTGGGTGAATGCTCCTAGAGGTAATGCAATTAAAATTTTGATTTAGTCAGTTTCTAATGCAATACATGATAATTGAAGCTTGCAAATCAGGTATGCATAAAACTTTTTTTAAAAAGGCTTATAAAATAATTTTTAGAATTAGATTGGGCTTCCCCAGGTCCGGCACCTCATCCTCATAGGTCAGATTATTCGGACTCTACCCGCAAGCGGGGAAGTGTCTTACAGAAGGAAAGAGAAATGCAATAATATGCATGCGACCTCGGACAATTCCGACAATTCCCTAGGTCGTTGAGTTTCCAAATTGTTTAAACCTTAAAATTTTGAATATTAGTTACGAGTAGAAAAAGTTTTAGTCCTTAGAGAGCTTAACGGAATTCAGGCTAAAATAAAAGCGGCATAAAAAACGTCAAGAAACTAAGAAAAGCAAGCAACCCTAGCGGCGCATGATCATAAACAAAACACATCAAAATTATCCAAACCAATTAATAAATATCCATATGCCAACTGCCCTTAATTACAACCCAGGGTCTGCAGAAAATAAAGTGGTCGGGCACCACTGCCAACAATCCGGATTTCTAATCCTAGGACAAACGTAAGTTATTTTGAGTGGGATACACTGGGTCTTCATCTTCTTGATCTTTTCTTACTTGGACTCCTCGGATCTCAGCTCCATTGGACTCCTTGGATCTCAGCTTCCTTGGATTCTTCAAGTAGTAGAACGATCCAAATTTGGATTTCCAAATAGAAAAGGACCATCCTCATATTGGGTGTCCTTTTCTCTTTGGAATCCAACCTTTGGATCCTAGTATCCCCACTCAAAATGAACTTTCATAACTCAATACCAATATTACAAATAATTACATTAATGAAAAGCAGTAAATTCTAGACTCTCCTATAAGGTTATCCTAAAAAATCATCCCAAGCAGTTTAATATATCACAAGTAATTATAGGGAAAATAAAGATACTTAATCACAGCCACACTTGGCCATGCTCTTAATCATTTTGAGGGCTAAGCAAGCTCTAGAGCACCTGTAGTAATTTATAATGATTTTTAATTAGCCCTCATTTATTTAGGGGGGCTGAGCAATCTCTAAAGCATCTACATGAAACATCATTAATATTTTTAAATCATGATTATTGCTCCCCTTTTTATTTAGCGCCGCATGAGCATGGCCACATACAGAAGACATCGTTAGTATCAACCTCGATCCTAACCTATGGGTAGTCTATCGTGCAATCACATCAAATCCCAGAGTGCAGTAAAAGTAAGCAAACACACCAAGAGTTCAATCACAACATGCAGTGAAAATCCGAAAAAGCTCGGCACACAGCAAGAAAAGTAAACATCAGCCTAGCCTAAGTCTAGAAGTGGTGCCCTAGCAAATAATTCTACAGTGTGTGTAGAAGCCTGTGTGGCTGAGGTAGATCTTAAGCTGGGTAGTGAGTTATAATTGCCTACTATCCAGATTTGTTGCAGGTCTGAAGAGGGAGTTTTAATTAAAGTCTAAATATTAGTGAATTAAGGTCCATTTTAATTAATTTGATGTGTATGTCAGTTTTAATATTTAGGGTAATGGTGTTTGAAGTTTAAATTATATTAGTGAATTTTAGGAGGTTCGGGGTCCACCTATACACTAAGCTAAGGAGGGTCCAAAATTGACTTTTTGATTAAAGGGGATTTGTGAATAGCTAATATTTTTATAAAAGACTAGACTTTAATCTGATCAGTTAGACAGTTAGCATGCCCAATTTGGATTCTTCTATCCAATGTTATGAATTTCTGAAGTTTTGGTCTTGTTTTAAACTAAGTTTAACCAAATTGTTGACTTTTTGATTTATGTTTATATCTAAAATCTTAATATTTTTAATAAATACTAGACCCTAATGTGAGTTGAATGCTTTTGAGTTTGCTGGATTTGGAGTTTCCTACGCAAAGTTATGAATTTTAGAAGTTTCGGGCCTTAGATTATAGCTACAATTGACCGAAAAGTTGACTTTTTGATGTAAGTTGGTTTCTGGACACCTAATATTTTTAATAAATATTAGACTTTAATTGGAGTTGAATGCCTTTTAGTTTGCCCTTTTTTGAGTTTTCTGTAATTAGTTATGATTTTTAGAAGTTGGGGCAATTAAATGAATTATCGAAATTGCCTAATTAGGGGTACTTTGTGGGTTTTGGCCCAAATCAGCTCCAAACTAATTGGAATCACCCCCAAAGGTCAGAAATGACCTAAGAAGGTGTTCCCAAGTGTTTGGTAAAATTTTGGGATTTTTAATAATTTTTAATGATTTAATTAAGGCAAGGAAGTGATTTTTTATTAAGGTTAAATTAAAGTCTAGATTAATGTCTAATTAAGGGGCCCTAATTATCTAAGGTTTGGGACTGAATTATGGAGAGTTTGAGGTATTATGGATATTTTTCTGATTTAAAATGGATTTATTATATTTTTCTGAAGTTTCTAAGGCTTAATTAGCTGGTAAATTAGGGTTTGCTAATTAAGTGTTTTAAAGGGTCCAAAAAATTCCTTAAAAATTCTAGTGGGTTTCAGATGTCACTAAATATTAGTGTTTAAAGTTTCACAGCAATCCGGGATCTATCCTAGATCCTAGAAATATTCTAAGTTAGCTAGATGGTCCTTAATTGTTGTCCTTAAGGTGTCATTACGTTATACAGGAATAAAATAAAGTAACTAACCCTTATGCATAATATAGAGGGTAAATGTAGCAAATATAAACACACCAAATCATATCCTTAGACCTAGGAGAGCCTAGGCTATGTGCTTATGCATCATACGTATATAGGGACTCGAAAATACTAAGTAAAGAAGCCCAATGAAGTGATTAGTGAATGATTGGGACACAATCATCCACTAATCCTTCTCCACATGAATGATGTTCATATACAAAGTCTATGTTTAAAATTTCAAAGAGGTAGACCTCCCAAAATTAGGGGATTTAAATAACACGTAATTTTAAAATCATTTTCAAATACATAAATATTATAAATATATAATAATATAAATGTGAAAATAAGATAATTGAAAATACTTCAGTTCATAAGCATAGGAGGTCTACCAGCCACCAAGAGGTTTTGAAATAATTTTTATTTTAAAATAATTTAATTCTATAAGATGGTGGTGAGACTTGCAATGCTTTATGGTGTTGAATGTTGGCCATTAAAAGAGAAGCATAATTCTAAGTTAAGTGTTGCAGAGATGAGGATGCTCAGGTGGATGAGTGGCTTTACCCTTAGAGATAGGATACGAAATGAGCATATTCGTGAAAAGGCTGGAGTAGCTCCAGTGGAAGATAAGATTAGAGAGAGTCGCCTTAAATGGTTTGGTCACGTAAAACGGCGGCCTCCCGATGACCCGGTTAGGAAAGTAGAGGTCTTAGATTTGACTTATGTTAAGAAAGGTAGAGGTAGACCTAAAAAGACTTGGTTAGAAAATATTAGAAATGATCTTTCTTTATTAGATTTAAACGAGAATTTGACTTTTAATAGGACACAATGGAGGAAAAGGATTCATGTAGCCGACCCCATGTAGTGGGATAAAGGCTTGATGTTGTTGTTGTTGTTAAAACAATTTATTATATTAATTAAATAATATTTAAATAATTAAATAACAAAGCAATGCAGAAACTATTCCGAAAAGATAGAATCAGACACAGAAAGTATTTTTAAATACAAATTCATATTTTTCTGAAAAATTAAAGGTATTGTGCGTCAAAATCCGATTTAAAACGGCAAAGTTATGAATTTTTAAAGTTAAATAGGTTTAAAAGTAATTTTTAAATATTTTAAAATAATTAATATTTAAAAATAATTAATAATTTTAAAATAAATCAGATATAATAATATCTGAATTTTAAAATAAATTTAAATAATAATAATCAAAATATTATAATAATATAAAATAATAAATATTAATATTATAATGACATTAATATTAACATAATAATACTATTATTAAAGATAATAATATTATTAATTAACAATATTAATATTATAATAATATTAATAATAATAAATATTAATATTATATTAATATAAATATTAATCATAATGATATTATTATTAAAATAATAATATTATTAATTATAATATTAATATTATAATAATACTAATAATAACAAACCTTAATATTATAATAATATAAATATTAATCATAATAATAATATTATTAAAATAATAATATTATTAATTATAATATTAATATTATAATAATACTAATAATAATAATAATTAATATTATAATAATAAAAATATTAGTCATAATAATAATATTATTAAAATAATAATATTATTAATTATAATATTAATATTATAATAAGACTAATAATGATAATAATTAATATAATAATAATAAAAATATTAGTCATAATAATAATATTATTAAAATAATAATATTATTAATTATAATATTAATATTATAATAATACTAATAATAATAATAATTAATATTATAATAATTAAAATATTAGTAATAATAATAATATTATTAAAATAATAATATTAATAATTATAATATTAATATTATAATAATACTAATAATAATAATAATTCATATTATAATAATAAAAATATTAGTCATAATAATAATATTATTAAAATGATAATATTATTAATTATAATATTAATATTATAATAATACTAATAAAAAAAACCTTAATATTATAATAATATAAATATTAATCATAATAATAATATTATTAAAATAATATTATTATTAATTATAATATTAATATAATAATAATAATAATAATAAAACCATTAGTCATAATAATAATATTATTAAAATAATAATATTATTAATTATAATATTAATATTATAATAAGACTAATAATGATAATAATTAATATTATAATAATAAAAATATTAGTCATAATAATATTATTATTAAAATAATAATAGTATTAATTATAATAATAATAATAATAATAATAATAATAATAATAAATATTATAATAATAAAAATATTAGTTATAATAATAATATTATTAAAAAAATAATATTATTAATTATAATATTAATATTATAATAATACTAATAATCACAAACCTTAATATTATAATAATATAAATATTAATCATAATAATAATATTATTAAATATAATATTAATATTATAATAATACTAATAATAATAATTAATATTATAATAATAAAAATATTAGTCATAATAATAATATTATAATACTAATAATAATAATAATTAATATTATAATAATAAAAATATTAGTCATAATAATAATATTGTTAAAATAATAATATTATTAATTATAATATTAATATTCTAATAATACTAATAATAATAAAAATTAATATAATAATAATAAAAATAGTAGTTATAATAATATTATTATTAAAATAATAATATTATTATTTATAATATTAATATTATAATAATACTAGTAATGATAATAATAATAATAATAATAATAATAATAATAATTATTATTATTATAATAATAAAATCATTTAACATTATAATAATAATAATAATTAAAACAAATTTAATTAAAAAAAAATGATTTGCCACGTGGTGGGCAACGATTGGCCGCGCTAGCCGCGGCCAATTATTAGCAATGATTGCGCCGCCGCGCAATCATTGCCAATGATTGGCGCGGCGCGGTCCGCACCACTTAAGTGAGTCAACGCTGCTACGGGACGTCAGATCCTCCGCTATTTCGAACGAACGACTGTGATCTAGCCGGACGCTCAACTCAGCGGGAGATCGAACCACAGGGCAGATCCAAGAGGAGATATGACTGGATCTGGACCGTTGATCGTGCGATCAACGGTCCAAAGCTCCTCCCATGCATGCAAACCTGGATTCGAAATCCTAGGGGGATAATCGTCCCATTCTCGCAAACGACTCGACGAAACAAGCTAAAATTTTAAACCTAGATAGATGTGATGAAGAGCATTCTTGTGGTATAGATTTTGCGGCTTAAAACGAGCTTTATGAAAAGCTATTTAATCCTAAGTGTGATAACCTAGGGTTTGAGTTTTCACCTTGGTTTATGGATGGATTTGGGTGTATAAGGGCTCTCTGAACTTGTTGACTGTCCACGCACAAAGTTGTAGAATACACCTTAGGCTCCCAACATTTGGATCAGCTGCACGAAGCATTGGAAGGATTCTAAGCCCGGTTCGCTGGAGTTCTCGCCATCGGCGAGGTCTGACCGTTCGGATTTGGCTTGGGGAAGGGAGAGGGAGTCCAAGGGAACTCTCCCACGAAATCTCAAAGGCTCTGGAGGTCTAGAGCGGAAGAAAGCAAAAAAAAGATCCTCAACATGCCTTAATTCTTCCTATTTAAAGTTCCTAACCCTATACTCGACGGCTAGGATTAGATCTAGAGCTTAATAGGAGGGAAATCAATATATTTGGCTTTGTTTTAAGTTAAGGGAGTATTAGGAAGGAATTAAATGCATTAAATGGGTTTTAATGAGTCAAATTGACCCATTAAGACTTGGGTTGACCAAGTCAAAGCTTGACTTGGTCAACTTGGGTCAATTGAGTCAATGGGGAGAGGGATTTAAGGAAATCGAGGTCAACAGGCCTATCTTTAGACCGTTACTGCCTTTTTGAGGTCGAGATTAAGACCTTGCCCAAGGAGTAGAAGTCCAGCAATGGACTGTATAATGCTTAAAATTCATTGGAAGCATCCTTGCATTCGCTGGAAGTTTCTTGAAATATCATCTTGATATTAAAAATATTGGAAGAATCTTCTTGGAGTCAAGTTTGCCCCCCCCCAGTCCACATCTGACTCCCATGAAATTGACGCATCGATAGCTGATGTCAGGAAGTTGGCATGAATGACCTTTTGAGGTTGGAGAAAAAATTGCCCCCAGTCGAAAACTACGTTCCCACAGACGGTGCCAAACTGTTGCGTCCTAGAGTATTCGCGGCGGTAGAGAAATATAAAGCTTAGCATCTTAGCATTGTACGAAGATTCAGCATGCAGTCAGATAAGAGAGAGGGTGTTGCATTCATACGAGACACCATAGTTTACGTGGAAACCCCCTGAAAAGGGGAAAAACTACGGGGCTTGGCCCAATTTAAATGAATCCACTAGTATTTGCGGTCGATTACAAATGAGGCCTTTGTCCGAACAAGCCCTTGGTTATATGTCACAAATATACATCATATAGAGCGCATTACATGGTGAGAATTATAAGAATCATCATATACATGTTTGTTGGGTCGGCAGGACCATAGTCGATAGACGATAGAGCTCGAAAAGATCTTGGAGGTCAGAAGGACCGTAGTCTAATGACGGAGGTTGGGAGGACCTTAGTTGATCGGGTGATGGAGATCGGAAGGACCGTAGTAGGCAACAGAGGTCAGAAGGACCGTAGTCGGCAGGGGTCAGAAAGACCGTTGCCTAGCGATGGAGGTCGAAAGGACCGTAGTATGACCGGGTATAAGTTCGGTAGAAGTCTGGGTGTTAAGTGGTGGTCCGGCAGAAGTGCGGGCCTTAGGTGGTGGTCCGGCAGAAGTACGGGCCTCAGGTGGTGGTCCGACAGAAGTGCGGGCCTCAGATGGTGGTCCGGCAGAAGTCCGGGCCTCAGGTGGTGGTCCGGTGGAAGTGAGGGCCTCAGGTGGTTGTTCAACGGAGCTGAGGACGTCAGGTGGTGGTCCAGTGGAAGTTCGGGACTTAGGTGGTGGTCTGGCAGAAGTCCGGGCCTCAGGGGGTGGTCCGGTGGAGCTGAGGACATCAGGTGGTGGTCCGACGGAGGTCAGGGCATCAAGAGGTGGTTCGGTGGAGCTGAGAATGTCAGGTGGTGGTCCGACGGAGCTCAGGGTGCCAAGCGGTGGTCCGGCGGAACTCCGACGTCAGGCGGTGGTGCTGCGGAACTCCGGCGGTGGTCGAGGAGGAGCGATGAGGCAAGAGCGATCTCCGATCTCTCTATTTTCTCCTTAGGATTAGGGGCCCCTTTTCAAGAGGAAAGGGGGATCTATTTATAGATTTTTGGGAGTGGCATGACTCTTAAATAAGAGGAAGATCAAGGGTAATTAGGGAGTGGTTTGAAAGGACGACCGATGTTGAATCCCTTGATCATGGACCATTTGCTGGTCATTTGAAGGTCTTAGTGATGTCAGAATTTTGTAATCTTAGGTTTGTTGGATTCGTCTCATCAAGACGCTCGATTCGACTATAAGCATGTCACATTTGGAGACCGTTTGGTAATCCAAATTATGGTTTAAACCTTCCAACAGCGCTTCAGACCCTTGATTTGGATCCATTTGGGCTTAGATTGGGTTGAATTTGGTGTCGTTGGGTTCGTATTTTCGAGACGTTCAGTTCGACTATAAGTTTTCTGAAATCGGAGTTCAGATGGCCCCAATTTTAATTTCAGAAATTTCCAACCTGATTTTGCCTCGAGATTCGTGCCCGATCAAAATAATTTTTCAATTCTTAAACCAAGTGATAAGTCATAAAGATTTAGGGGTAGGATCAAACCAATATAACATAAAGAGTTAAGTTTATATGTGATTGAAACGCTATAAACTATAATTGATTGTAATAACTAAAATATTTAAAGCATGGGCGTGTTATATTAGAAGTAGAAGTTTTAGTTCTATTGGCTGTGTGAATTTCTCTGATGTGATTACGACTCCCCATGCTCTTAATCTTGAAATATAAAAATTTCAAATCATCTTCCCCTTCGATAAGCCACTTAGGCTTCGTTTGGAATGACTTTTTTACTGCTTTTTAAAGCAGCTTCTTAGTACAAAAATTATAATTTTTATACTAAAAAACTGCTTTAAAAAACAGTGAAAAAGCTGTCCCAAATGAAGCCTTCGTTTTATCATATTGAAACACTTAAGTAGTTTCCAAATTGGTGCAATGAGCCAAAGTTCCAAATTTATTAACATCATTAGATTTGGCCGATTTTAAATTTTCTACATTGCCACCATAAATTTAAATTGTATTTAAAATATTTGACATTATTTCGGTGAGTATAAAATAAATACAAATATTTTTTTGTTTTGAAATAAAATGAATATGATGTAAAGCTCAATGATGATGTTAACCGGTAGCAACAATTACAGTATGTGGCGATAGACAAAGACTTTTGGTGGCAATTTAAAAAATTTTAAGGTGTTAAAAAATCGGCCAAATGAAAAATTATCTATATATTTGTTACTCAATGTTCTATTTTATTTGAATTTCTTTTTTCATATAGCTAAATGACCCATATATATATATATATATATATATATATATATAGGCATATAGCTATTTTTTCTAGGGTTATTTTTTATAAGGAGCAGCTGACATATCACATATAAGTTGAGGAGCACAAACCATAGAAATTTTGAGAATGAGCAGATTCGTCGATTCATGTAGCGCATTCTTGAATGCACCGAACCCGTTGGTGCATTCAAAGAATACGCCGCACCCATGGGCGCATTCTTTGAATGCGCCGGATACATCGGCGCATTCTAGAATGCGCCAGATCCATCGGCGCATTCTATACAATGCGCCAAAATACAGAGCGCATTCGTGCAACCAGATCCGAATTTCCGGACATTTTTCACGATCCTCGTTTCACGCACGAAATTCATGCGGATGTCCCCTCACAGCACGGAATTTCTGGACTCGTTGTCGTTTTTTTGAGTTATAAATTTTTGTATATTTTTTGGATTATTTTGCTGAGTTAGTTAGCTTGAATAAATATTATTTTTGTTAAATTTATTTTATTTGTTATATTGGAAATGTTAATTTAGATTTTACTCATATAAGAGTGAAAAAACGTTGAATCAGTTGGCCTTTGTTTGTACATGTACTATTGATGCTACATCTAATCTATAGGTTTTAGATCAAATAGAATTAAATATTGATGAATTATTTAGCTTCTTATTCAATATTTAAGTCTATCATAAGATCAAATAGGTTTTTAATTATAATTATTAATAATGAAATAAAGTAAGGATTAATCTCATAGCCTATGATTATAATCTGCATAAATAAGTAATAAATTAATTATTAAAGTGATTTAAAATAAAAGCTTAAATGTGGGCATAAAATCAGAGGCGAAGCAAATATTTTTTTATTAATTATTATTAATTAATAAAGCTAATTTAAATGTTAATTAACATTTTTTGTAAGATTATTGGTAATATGAATAATTTAATTTTGGAAAATTTTTTTATAAATTGTAAATGTATTCTTAATTTTTAAAATTCATTTCTAACATTTACAATTAATTGTAAATTTGAAAATTTTAATTTATTTTTGAAATTGATTTTAAAATTTAAAATTAAAATTTACAATATTATTTAAATTATATAAATGAAGATTAAAACCCTATTATTTAATTTTGAAATTTAAAATATACATTCAATTGTCTTTATAATTAAGTAATATGATACTTTATATTATTAATAACATTGTCCAATTTTTTAATATTAATATAGACAATTTTTAAACTTTCATACTACAATAACACCTTATTTATTTAAAAGTATTTGAGATTGTGTGCAATCCCATAAAGTTTATATGATAATGCCAAAGAGAGTAAGAGGGAAGTTTCTTCGTAAACATGAGGTCCATTTGAAATTTAAGGATTCAACGATTTTGAGCAAGCAAAGGGATAAATCAAAATATTTCATGTTGTATATTGTCGGCGAGCGTTGGCGGTATATTGATTGTTTATTATGAAGAATAAATGTTCAAATTTATACTTGCAAATACGAGAGAGCAGTAAGTTTTCAAGCTAACGAGGGAAAAAGAAAATCAAGCATCCCATATCCTCATAAGTGGGGAGAAATTATTACGTCCGGCATCCGGACCGTCCGGATTTAGATGTACACACTGTGTATATATAAATTCAGACGTCTGGACGTCAGACGGAATACTCTCTGCATAGATGGGGGGCCAAAAAAGTTGAATTGAGCTCGAACAATAAGAAATTCGAGCTCGGCTCGAATTCAAGCTGAACTCGAACTCATAGCTTAAGCTGAAACTCGACTCACATAATTTACAATCGCGTTGAGCTGAGCTCTTGAATTTAAGCTCATTTAAAAGCTGGATATAAGTACGAATAAGAATTGAAGACATAATTGAAGTTCTTTACTGAACATTCAATAAAGTAATTGACCACAAAAGAAGAAATCATTATTGAGACATTTAGATTAGTTTGCCACAACTCCTCATGTAGATATCCAAATTAATGAATAGCTAACACATCAAATCATCATTGAAACAGTCAAATAATTTGACAGAACTCCACAAGTAAACATCCAAATATCCATTACTCAAAGCACAAGAAACCACAAAAAAACGTGTCCTTAAATTGTCATAGTATATATAATAATCCCCTAAATGTGGCAGCACTACACTTTATCCCTAAGAATAGTGTGCTGAATCTATATATCAATTTGTTACTAGTGTCCGAATATAGTTGGTAAATGCCATGCATACATGAAGGAATAACTAAAAAAATTAAAACAATGGCATTTTTTTTAACTTAAATCTTATCTTGAAAATATTGAATAAATTATTAACTTATGTAATATGCATACATGAAGGAATAACTTAGTCCAATATTTGAATAAATAATTAGCGAGTGATTATGACGAATTTGTACCATTCATGGATGGCAGTGAAGGTTTTACGTAAGTTGTCATTTCTTCGTAGTATGTCACGATTGATGCTATATTTCGGGGGAGAGTTGCGTATTTAGGACAAAGTTCACACCAATATATTTTGGTGGAAAAAATCGGCCACTCATAGTAGATGATAACATTTCGCTTGCAATGCTGAAACTGTGAATTATGCGTGCACTCAAGATAAATTCAACCTCAAATATTGTTAATCTCATATGTCGTTTCTATGAAAATGGTGGGTTCTGTACGACACGTGTCGTCGATGATGAGGTATGTAAGTTCATGTTGATGGAGGCTAAAAAACATATTGTCATCGTATACGTGGAGGTTGATGAAATATCACGAACTGATGTTGCGGGCCCATCTACTGAAGTTTATAAGTTACTACTCTCACTTTTGATGGTTCTTTATGTGAAACCCCACAATTTTCTTAAAAGAATTTTTTTATCTAGAACAGTCAATATTTATTTCTGGAGTCATTATAAGTCCAAATCATAAATCATCTTCGCTAGAATATTTATAATATTGTCTTTTAGCTTCCCTAAAATTTTCATAATTTTTGGGCACTGTCAAAATTTCTTAAGAAATCGGCACCTGTCGGTACAAATAGGGTTTTAGAGGACCGTTCGGTGTCTATTTTCCAAACCGATTTCACCATAGTTTTCTAAATAAAATGAGTTAATTTATGAATATTTTTCTATAATTTTCAAAGTCCTTACAAGAATTTTTATGAATTTTGTACTTAAAATTAATTATAATAATATTATTATATATTATTTAATAATAAAAGATAAATATCTAAAAGCATAATCATTTTTATAAAAGCCATTATCTTTTCCTTAAGCAGCTTCGGCTAACAGAGAGGGAAAAAAGGAAAACTTAAGAGAAAGAGAAGGAGAGAGAAAGAGAAATTTAAATTTTGGGAGACTTCGAGCCGTTTTCGTCCATCGGCCCAGTTGGGAAACTTGTTCGTCTCAAGGTGAGTCATATTATCCATATCTCAATTTTCAAAAATGTGTAAGTTTTAGTAAATATTTTGATTAAAATTTTATATATGTTAGCAAAAAACGGGGATAACTTTGCACAAATAAAATTTTCACCGCGTAAATGTTTGTATGTTATAGAGATTACGATTATGTACATTTTGAATATTTCCTGAAAATTTTTCACCAGAGGTTTTGAAAATTATTTGGATATTGAAAAATAGTGCTGTAGTACAATAAAAGTCTTAAAATATTATTTTACACAATCCATGGTAATTTGATAATTTTCTGAAAATGTGCATTTTTGTATAGTTGGATTTTCTGTTGTCTACCATTATACAATATTGAAATTTTGATACATGCTCAATTACTCTTTAATTGTTATAATATGATTATATATGCACTTACCTGGATCAGTTTGTGATTGTTTTCATAAATGACATTTTGGTGTATTCTGCTTCTGAGAAAGATTATGCTAGATATCTAAGGAGTGTCCTAGAGACTTTGAGGCAGCATCTGTTATATGCAAAATTCTCTAAATGTGAGTTCTGGCTGAGAAGTATTTCTTTTCTGGGACACATGGTGAGTGGTGATGTTATCTTTGTTGATCCCCAGAAAGTTCAAGCAGTCACTACTTGGTCGATGCCTACTACCGTGTTCGAGATACATAATTTCTTGGGTATGTTTGGATATTATAGGAAGTTTGTGAAGCGGTTTTCTCAGATTTTTGCACCTCTGACGAGACTGACTCAGAACTCAATAGCTTTTGTCTGGACACCAGAGTGTGAGGCAATTTTTCAGAGATTGAAGGATTATTTGACTTCTGCTCAAGTTTTGGCTCTTCCCTCTGGTACTGAAGGATTTCAGGTATTCAGTGATGCTTCACTAAGAGGTTTGGGGTGTGTTTTGATACAGCATGGTCGGGTGATAACTTATGCTTCAAGACAGTTGAAGCCATATGAAATTAACTATCCGACGCATAATCTAGAGTTGGTTGTTGTTGTATTTGCTTTGAAGATTTGGCGTCATTATTTGTATGATGTTAGGTGTGAGATTTTTAAGGATCATCAAAGTCTGAATTACATATTCACTCAAAAGGATCTGAATTTGAGATAAAGGAGGTGGCTTGAGTTAATCAAGGACTATGATCTGACTATTTAATATCAGCTTGATAAGGCAAATATGGTGGCAGATGCTCTGAGCAAGAAGTCTTCTAGATTATCATGTTTGCAACTCACTTCTGATGAGTATTAGATATAAGATATGGAGAGATTACAGTTGGAGGTGATTTCCTCTACTGATTGGGATTCTGGTATAGTGACTCAGATGATTATTTAGCCTTCTTTAGAAGAAAAGATTCATGAAGCTCAAAAAATAGATGCAGAATATCTGAAATTGATTGATCAGATCAGATCTAGTAAGAAATGTAAACTATGAGTTTCTGATTCTAGTGTTATTTTCTGTAAGGATAAACTTTGGGTTCCTATTTTTAGAAATCCGAGGCATGAGATTCTACATGAGGCTCATTATTCAGGCTATATTATTCATCCAGAAAGTTGCAAGATGTATGGAGATCGAAAGGGTATATTTTGGTGGCATGGATTGAAGAAGGACATAGCAGAGTTTGTGTCGAAGTGTGAGGCCTGTCAGCTAGTGAAGGTAGAGCATTAGCGACCGAGAGATCTTCTGCAGTCATTACCTATTCCAGAGTGGAAATAGGAAGAGGTAACAATGGATTTTGCTATGGGTTTTCCCAGATCGAGGCAGGGGTATGATGTTATTTGGGTTATTTTCGATCGACTGACAAAATCTTCCCATTTTATTCTGATTGGACGGATAGATCTGGTATACAAGTTAGCACATATCTATGTTAAAAATATTATCAGGTTGCATGATGTGTCGAAGTTGATTGTATCTGATCGGGATGTCAAATTTACCTCTAGATTATGGAGAGGTATTCAATAGGGACTATGTACAAAATTACACTTCAGTACGGCTTTTTATCTACAAACAGACGGACAGTCTGAAAGGACTATTTAGGTACTGGAGGATCTTCTGAAACTATATATTTTGGATTTTGGGGGCAGTTGGGAGGATCATATCCCATTAATGGAGTTTACATATAATAATAGTTATCATTCCAATATAGGTATGGCTCCTTACGAAGCTCTGTATTACAGGAAATGTAGGACTCCCTTGGCTTTGATAGAGGTTAGAGATAGACAGGTGATATGTTCAGCCTTTGTGGATGATACTACAACAAAGATCATTTTGATTATAGAAAGGTTGAAATCTGCACAGGATAGACAGAAGAAGTATTATAATCAAAAGCACAGGTAGGTTGAGTTTCAGATTAGTGACCTGATTTATGTTAAAGTCAGCCCTATGAAATGTGTCAGTAGATTTGGGAGAATTAGCAAGCTTAGTCCAAGGTACATTAGACCTTTTGAGATCATTGAGAGGATTGGTAGTTCTGCTTATAGGTTATTGTTACCTGATCATATGTCCAATATACACAGTATGTTTCATGTATCAGCTTTGAAAAAGTGAGTGTCTGATTCTGGAAAGAGATTATCTACTAATGATGTTGAGGTTCATCCAAATCTGCAGTACAAAGAAGTACCCGAAAGGATTTTGGCATATAATGTGAGAAAATTGATAAGCAAACAGATTCCTATGATTAAGGTGCAGTGGAAGCGTAGGACCGCCAGAGAGCTAGTTGGGAGAAGGAATTTGATATGAGGCAGCTGTATTCATGTTTATTCTGACTCATTCTGCTTTGGGAATGTTGAGGATGATATTTTTTAAGGTGGGTAGATTGTGAAACCCCAAAATTTTCTTATAAGAATTTTTGATCTAGAACAATCAATATTTATTTCTGGAATCATTATAAGTCCAAATCATAAATTGTCTTTTCCAGAATATTTATAATGTTGTGTTTTAGCTTCCCTAAAATTTTCATAATTTTTGGGCAATACCAAAATTTCTTAAAAAATCGGCACATGTCGGTACAAGTGGGGTTTTGGGGACCGTCCGGTGTCCGTTTTGCAAATCGATTTCACCATAAAATGAGTTAATTTATGTAAATATTTTTTTGTAATTTTTAAAGTCCTTTCCAGTTTAGTGCTTCTCAGTTTAGTAATTTATTTAAATTGCATTTAACTGTTTTTAAATATTCAACAAAATATTTGATAAAAGAATATTTGAGAATTTAGATTAGTTTGTGTGGCTTGCTGAGCTGTTGTAGCTCACTGTGATTTTACTTCTAGTTTTTAGGATCTAGGAAGGGAAAAGAGATTGTGGATTAGCAGTTCAGGATCAGATCTGAGGTCATAGGTATTTTGCTATTTTGATTTTTATACAGTCATGACTAGCTAAATTTTTAGTTCTATAGCTCATGCCTATAGCCATATATTATAGTGTAGATATTTATTTTGATGAAATTAAAGAAACTTGGTGGATGAGTTTATTTTTAATATTTGAATATTTTAGTAGCTCTGCAGTCTGTAGTTTATTTTAATGAATATTAACAGAAAATTTGAAATAATTTTAAAACTAGATCTTGGGATTTGCCTGTCACAACTCAATGCGATAGGGCCTGTCCTGTTCGGGTTGGGTTGTGACACTTTATGTGCCACTTCTCGCATCCTTGCGAACATATCCATAACTAAATAAAAATATGTTATCGTAGACTACTGCTAAGACCACTAATGTTGACAGACTGTCGTCACTACAAATGTTGATGTATGTCTTTATCCATAATGTTAGCTCTCCTCGTCTTCAATAAGATTGATATCTACTATTGACACTAGGATCAACGCACGAAGTTGCTAACAAGGTCCACACTCTCATTTGATACTAATGTTAATGCTTGCTATCTCCAACAAGGTTGATAGCGACTGTTGGCACCAATCATAATTCTCTTTGTTGTCGGTAAGGCTGTCACATGTAGTCATAAAAATCCTGATGCCTGCCACATAGCCAACATCAATGTTTATAGCTCCATTACCTCCAAGATTGGCATCGATGTTATGGACAATCCCGACACTTGTCGTGGCAAATAAGATTAATGCCAACTCCCTTGATTGCCAAAAACTCCCCATCTATAACGAGAACGGCCAAGTAAACCATCTATCGCCTCCACCTGGTGGAAATTACTTTGCCTCAAGTTTCTTTCTACTTTTACCAAAGAAGCATCTTTCATATTATTGTCAATTAAATGGTGGCGATGCTTTCTCCAATTGAAAATTTTCACTATAAGAAAATAGTTCATAAACGATACGAATTTTTGACAGAAAAATGATATTATTTTCAATGAAAAAGTTACCATCAATAAATCATGGTGAGTTGTTGATGATTCATCCAAACTACAAATATATATGTTTTAAATAATTTTTTCCCAATGATATATCTATAAAATTTTCGTTAGCAAATTGCGATGACTTTAGGGTTGGAATTTCATTTATTGATATTTTCTGACAAAAAAATGTCTGCAAAAAAGATTAGAATTTTAGTGATAAGTCATAAAGATTTAGGGGTAGGATCAGACCAATATAACATAAAGAGTTAAGTTTGTAAGTGATTGAAATGCTATAAACTATATAAATAATTGATTGTAATAACTAATCTTCCAAATTGGTGTAATGAGCCAAAGTTTCATTAAAGTGGAGACTTTTTGAATTCAAGGTATGACTAGTTGGGTTGTTGCCCAACCATTTATAGATCCAACCTTTTTATTCTAGAGATTATGCTTCGTTTGAGATAGCTTTCTACAACAGTTTTCTAGCACAAAAAATTCTTAAAAGCTGTGAAAAGTAGTCGCCAAAAGCTGTCCCAAACGAAGCCTTAGAGTGCAATGTTAGCAAAATATTATTTATTTATTTATTTTGAGAGTAATCCAAAAATAATAATGGGGCAATAACATTCTTATTTAGTATAAAAAAATTAAATGTAATACATAATTATCTGAGGGCAATAAATTTTTATTTTATTTCACATATTTTTTTTAATAAAAGAATGTTCATATTTTATGAAAAATTACATAGATAACATTAGAAATTATCTATTTGTAAAACTAACTCTTATATTATTTTGTGGGATTTATAAATCTTTATATATCCATTTAGTGACTAAGGTGTTATTTGGTTTGAAGTAAAAGAGGAGTAAAATACTTCAAATGCAAGTATTTTGATAACATTGGTGGTTAGTTCGCATTTGGAGTATTTGAAAATCATTAAATTTGATCGATTTTTTAACACCTTGTAAATTTTCGACATTGCCATCACAAATATTTTGAAATATTTGATATTATTTTGATAAGCATGAAATAAATACAGTCACTTTATGTTTTGAAATAAAATAAATATGGTGTAAAGCTCAATGATGATGTTAGACGGTAGCAACGGTGACAGTGGCCAATAGTGACGGTTGTAATGACTGCTGTCGATGGCGGCATACAAAGACTTTTGGTGGTAATGTAGAAAATTTATAAGGTGTTAAAAAATCGGCCAAATGAAAAATTATCTATATATTTGTTACTCTATGTTCTATTTTATTTGAATTTCTTTTTTCAAATAGCTAAATGACCCCTAATTGTAAAAATTATATATATAAATATAGCTATTTTTTTGTGGGAAGCTTATGATTTCTCTTCTTTTAACCGCACGCTGTTTGGAGTTACATCGTGGATACCAACGGCTCTGACCGTCCGAGGAATCCTTGGCCGCCCGACGAGATCGGCTCAGATGCCGTAGATTCTTAAGGCGTTATGCTGAGCCCAAGGAAAGCCGCAAGCTAAACTACACCGTCAACTGGTTATATTATGAAGCCGCGGGCAGAAAATGGGGAGAAAGAAGGCAAGAAGCGAGTGGCCATGGCGGAGGACGGTACCACAACGATAAGATCACCTTCCTCCTCCATCCACAAAAACACCTCTCCCTTCTCCTCTTCGTTCCGCTTTCTCCGCTTCGCGGACCACTCAAATTCTGCTCCGACTCCTGGCAACCACTTCGAGCTCGATGAATGCGATGTCGTTTGGCCACCGGACGTTAAATCTGATCCTTCATCCGGCGGTGGAAACTCGCCAATCTCCAACAGGCCAGCTTCCGGCGACAGTGACTCCAGCATCCGGCACCGCCCTTTCCGGCCGGGGAGATTTGGGCTCTCGGCAGCCCTAGCGGAGGACGGTGAGCAACCGGTGCACAAACGGCGACCGGCAATCAAAGTGCCAGCGGGGAGACCGGAGGCGGCGGAGACAAGTACGATATTCCATCAGTCGGCGCCGGTGAATGTGCCGACGTGGCCGAGGGGGATGAGGAAACCTGTTGGGGCGTTGATTGAGGTGGATGACGGTTACGAGGACGGCGAGGCGGAGGATGAGATGCTACCGCCGCACTTGATTGTGAAGAGATCGCACGTGTCGTCGTTCTCTGTGTTCGAGGGAGTGGGGAGAACCCTGAAGGGAAGGGATCTCCGACGGGTGCGGAACGCCGTATTTCAGAAGACGGGCTTTCTCGATTAATCTGAATCCCTCAAGCTGTCTCTTGATGGATTGCTGTTATTTTCGTGAATATGGATATTTTTTTTAGTCGTGGGGGAGGAAATAAGGAAGCCGCGGCTCTGGTATGTAGGATTTTCCCCCACGATCCATTTATTTCTCCTTTTTATTTCTTTGGATGTTCTTAGAAGTTTGAATATTTGGTGGATGGATGTGTCAATCCTGGAAGTTCGAAGGAAGCAATTTTGCAATATATTTATGTATATGTTGTTTTGGAGGGATTGATGGTTTGGGAGCAATGATGCTGGAATTGGATTGCTGTCTATAAAGTTTTAAAGATCATCTTATTATTTAAGATGTGTTGCTGGAGCTTTGTTTATTTGTTATCCTGTGCAGCATGGTGATTTGAGTCCAATTATGTGTGGTTAAAGAAGAGTAATTGTGCTGAAATCTTTCTTTGCTCCTATAAAATTCTGCAACTGATAAAATGAGCTGAGTAGCATGATATATACTTATGCATAGTTTGAACTTTTAAGTGGTAAATTGTTGTCATGATCATTGTTATTAATCTTAAGCCAACTATTTAGGATCTACTTATGAATCCTCCTCTAATTATTCATGCTGAGCTTTACACAATTGTTTAGATTTAATCAGCACATAAGTTTTTTTTTTTTTGTACAAATTTTAATCATATTACCTTTGCATTGTCATTTCTCTTCTTAATTTTAAGCTAAGGATGTGATTTTGGTGATTGCTGCTGTCTATAATGTCAGCTGTGAGGAAAGCTGAGCTTGGAAGCAGCTGCTAGTGAAATTGTTCCTGATGTTTATGAAATCTAGTTGTTTCGGTGTTGTTTATAAAGAAAAAAAAAAATATTGTTGCTTGAATCACTCCTGTGTTATTGTGTTTGTTAGCTAAATGATTGAAACGCCGCTATTTTCTATTTAAATGCCTTAAAATTTTATAAAAGCGACACAACATCAAATACTTGATTATTAGATCCAAGTCTACTACAGTATTTTAATAATTTTAAACTTATAATGTGGTAAATTACAAAAAAATATTTTGTACATGATAAGTAGATTTAAAAGAAACAAAATAGTGAATTATGGAAACTAAACAATAGTGCATTCAAAAAGATTTCATGAAAAAAATAATGGCTGTTGAGATAAATCCGTCTATATTAGAATTGTGAGAGGGAGGAGCTCGTTGGAGTTTTGATTTGAGAAAAGTAGTCCACCCTTGGAGCTTTGATTTGCGAGGTGCAGGGGATCACCTGAGCTTCTCTGTTGGAGCTTCAGTTAGTTAGGAGGATTACTGGTGTTTTGTTGATTTGTTTGCCTAGAGTGAGAGAAGGCGCAGGAAATAAGAGCATCTATTTTTGAAAAATGGTTGCAAAGTTTTACAACTCAGTAATTTAGGCATATATGTTAACACATGTCAAGCGGAAAGCAGTTTACCAGCACCTCTACACCACAGAATTTCTAGAAAGCAGGATGAAAGCCGAGAGCCAAACATAGAAAAATGGAGATACCACTTTCTTGTTGCAAATCACCCTAACTCACATTTATTTTTTGGTGTGTACTTGCCTGAGATTGGCCTAATTTCGAAAAAAACATAGGAAAGGTTTGAATAATCTGAAGCAGTCCCTTGTCATGTTTGCGAACTGTGGTCATCCTACAAAGGAGATAAAACTAAGGATTCTAACTTGATTTGAGATATTACAAACTTAAATTATTCATTGAAAAGTTATTATAGAGGGTAACAAACTTTGCAAAACAAATAATAATACTTGTTTGTTATTTAGTTTGAGCTGATCTGGGACTGACTTCTGATGCAGAACTTCAAAACTGTTGCAGGGTTGTTTATAGTTTGAAGCAGGTATCACTGAGATTGTGTATTTTATTGTCATAGTCTTCTTTAGGATTCGCTTTTTGCTTTTTAGTGTGATTTTTCTTTTTCTTTAGCAAAGTGTAGTTCATGTTTCTTTAGCTTGGGACATGTTTTTATGGTGGTGGGACTCTTGGAAATGCTTTATTGAAAATTGAAATGCATCTTTGAATGAGATGTATGTGATCACAACTGGGATATTGGGATAATAATGAAATGAGTGCACTATGGCCCACAAAGATGTCTTTAAGCCGTAAATTCTTGTGTGGGTCGAATTTTCAATCAACTAATAGTTTTGAATTAAGAGTGAAGGCTGATCAATTATATCAGCCATACAGTGATCAATAATTTTTTCTAACTGTATACTTGAATATTTAGGATTTATTTGGGATAGCTTTTGGCCACTATTTTTTTATTACTTTCATGATATTTTTTATTAAAAAACTATTGTAGAAAGCAGTAAGAAAGCTGTCCCAAACAAAGCCTTAATCAGCATGTCTGATCACATACTGAATTGAATTTCATTTCAAACAACCAATCTTGAAATACTTTTCTGGTTCATGTTGAGAGTGATTTTTCAGAAGTTGGTTTTCCTGATTCTATTGTGAGAAATTCAATTAGAGCACATAATATTGAAGATTCAAAACAATGTAAAGGAAATTTCTTAAAGAGCTTATATTTTATGGCACCAATCTTGATTTCAAGAAGGATCAATGATAAAGCCTAGAAGTTGTAAAACTCTTAAAAGCACATTCTCCTTCCCCATTCTTGAAAACCCTGAATTTGAAATGCAGGATTCCGTTAGGGAATTGAACTTTTTTACTTATTTACGGCTCCGGTGAAAACGCAACAACTCAGGAAAATAGAACTTGGTTCCAGAAGAGAATTAAAGCTTGTTTGGCGATAAAACAAGCTAATAAAGTTTCTCATAGAAGCTATTTTTGCCTTTCTGTATGAAAAACATATATTTTTTATGGTGGAATTGTGATTAGGATCTTGTTCAGACATTTGATCAGGATTTCATTGAAGTTAGCACTGACAGTTATATATTATCATGAATCTGATGTACAATCACATGCGAAGCGGTGGACATTGCCAGCTGTGGTCTACCTACACATCTTTGTTCATATTAGATAACAGGGCAACTAGCTGGTGGCCAAAAAAATATAATTTAGTTTTTAGTCATTAACATGAGAGAGATTGACAAATGAACGAGAGAGAAAGTTGTGGAGAGAGAATGAGTGGAAGTTTCCATTCTCTCTTTTCCAATCCTATCGTTTTTCATTACACAAAAAGATATGATGTGTAACACAATATTTACTGTCCAGTTAACTGAGAGGTCAGGAACTTGTTTCCAGAGTTTTAGATGACTATGCCTCCCAGTTCTAACACTTTTTTTTTTCTTATTAGGCACCACCAGGGTTTATACTGGCTCACAAAGGGAAGGATTGTTTGATAGAAATTATGATGCTTATTTAGTGGTGGAAAACTTGAGAAATTTCCTTAGAAAACCCTTAGTAAGTTGAGATCCCCTTATAATTTTCTGAGTCATATGCCATTTATAACTTCTACTGCCAGTAAGTCTCATCGCATCTTTAGAGTCGGCCAAAGTGTTGCTTGCAATAATTTTTTACCAAGAAAAACATACGACCGGGGTTCAGAAATCCATCCTGTTTTTTTAAGAAACTTAATTAGCCATACAAATTTCTGAGAGGAAAGTTTAACCATGTTGTTTAGGGTGTCTTTTACCTTTTGGTGGTAGCTTCAATATTACACTCGCTAAAATTGTTTTAGTAGCCTGCATTTGCGCAAGTAAAACTTGTAGCAGGGTTTTATCCCTTTCAATTAACCATCATTAAGAGTTATCTTCTCTAAATTTCTACATCAAAGTGATGTTTTTATTTTAAATGCTCAAGAACAGGTGTCACATAAAAAATTGGCAAACATTAATAGAGATTTTCCATGATTAAGCCCTCCATTGATGCAACATAATATAATGACAAAGTACTAGTTAAGGGATATGAGGGGAGAAGAAAGAGTGTGGCGTCCACATGTTCAAGGTGAGCTATGTGGTTCTGTCTCTCTCTCTCTTTCTCATGTTGTGCTTATGAAAGCTACTAAACCAGATCAAATTCTTCAAATTTTCATCTAGTGGATCTGTGGATGGTCCTTAATGCTATCATTACAATCAATTCCAGCTCAGATAACTCAATTATTATGGGAAGACCAAACCTGAGAATCCTTTCAACTCAATTAGATCATTGCAGTCCAACCCAGGAAAATGACAAATTGAGGTATATATTCTTCCCCTTTAGCTCTTAGTGTCAGAGTTTCAAATATAATGATTCTGTATTAGATTAAAGTGAGCTTTCAGAAAAGCTTTTTTATAACAATTAATGGACAGAGTTTTGACTGTATGGAAAATTCCTAATGGGTGAAGTTGAATTTAACAAATTTTGCATTCTTCCTTTACGACATTTATTTTTTGAGAACCAAAACCATCAGCCAAAACTATGGCCTTGTCTTCTATATTAGGAATAAATATAGTATTGCTTTTTTACATTGAGTGCAAGTGATGAGCATTCATGACCATCAGGAATCAAATTGCTATCAAACTTTTGAATGGTATTTATTGCAGACATCATGTTGTGAGGTTCAAGACAAAAGACCTGTTTCTTTTCTGTCACTTTCTACTTTTGTGAAGCATTATGGCCATTTTGGACAAACAGAACAACCTTACTACTGCAGGTCCCATGTGGATCAAGAGAACAACAGGATCTAAGTTCTATTAGTTCCTCAAAATTTTCTTCTTTCTTCAGGCTTTTTTTAGTGTATAGGAACTAATGGATGCTGGATTTCAGAATGAGCTGCACAAATTTTTAATGTTTGTAAAAGATAATGAAAGCCCATGCCATCTATTCCCATTCAATTATATTCTTAGTTCATATTTTCTCAATTTTAGCTCCCCAGCATGGAAGATTTTATCTACAAACTAATTGTTATACTCTGTCTTTGGATCTGTAACGCAATCCAGTAACATTTTGGTTAAGTTTGTGGGGTTTTTAGCGTATAAACAATCCAGAGCTGCTGAACAGAAATTATAGTGCAAAGAAAAAGTGTGATGCTTGTTTTGTATTTCATGCGTATGAGTTTCATGAAACTGCATCATTTCCATTTCTTATGTTGCTTTGAACTTAAACTATCATTCAGATAATTAATTGCAAAGTAATTTACATTAAGCTTCCTCTTCCTGACTTGCAGAACTGGATATGTATTTGCATTTTGAACTACCATACACTGTGCATAAAATATCTTAATGACTTTTGTTTGATTAAAGCATTTGGGATCATCTTTGTGTTTTTCTTTTTTATTTTGTAGTAATAAAGTTTCAAGAAAAGAATTAAATAAAATGAGAAGAAACACACGAGAGATCAGAAGCAGAAGGCACACATGCTTCATTTGATGAGATCTACTTAAGATCATGATAGTAAAAATTAAATATTTCATTGAGCTTTGTTGACCCGCATGCTAAAAACACGCGAAAGAAGGCAAGATCGGCGAATTAAGTGATGCATGTGTCGGCGCGGCGCATCACTTGAAGGGTCAAACGATCTCCGTTTGCCAAACGGACTGCGTCGTTGCAATTAGGACGTTTAAGAGGAACCCCTCGCAGTTAAATCAGATGAGATCGGTCAAAATGGAATATCTACACCCGAAATTGATGCGCGACGTTGCCCAAACAACGTTGCTCAAACGACGTCCGATCCAAAGACCCCTCACCCATCTTCTGCCTCTTCCTCCTCTTCAGGCCGCTCCAACAGCCAAAGGCCCGAATCTGACTTTCCAAAAGCTCACATTGTTGCCCAACCGAGCCCACCTCCAGCAACTTCAGCTCTCACAACTTGCCAACACCTCCACAGCCACTATTACTTTTAAGGCATTGAACTACCTAGCAGCCTTCTCCACTCAAAGCCCACTTCTAAGTGACCAAAAAAACTAGCCCACACCTCCAAAAATCAACCCATACACAACCCAAACAACCCACACTCCAAACAGCAAGGTAGATCTTTGTTTTTTTAAAGTTTCTTTTTTATTTTATTTTTATTATTATCCTATTATTAATATTAGTAGCTTACCAATATTAATATTATTACTAATATTATTATTATTAATATTAATATTGGTATTAATAATAATAATAATAATAATATTGATATTATTATTGATGTTATTATCATTATTGTACTAATAATATTTTTATTAATATTATTATTATTACTAAAAGGAGAGAAGATAAAAAAAGGGAGAAAGATATTTTGGCGAATTGCCTCGATCTTCGTGATCACACCCTCGTCGCTCAGGTATAATGACTCCTCGAACTCAAAATCCTCAAATCCCGCTTTTGGCGCTTGTGGCGCGCCGGGGGACCACTCTACACTCTCTTGTAGCGTGGTGGGAGGGAACCCAGTGCGACGCTTGCGGCGAGACGGGTAGGCCTCTAAGCGCTCTTATAGCATGATGAGGACAAAATTAAGTACTCGTGCATGAGCTACAGTGCATGCGGGGAAAAACTGTGCCTTCTTTCAAACAGGTTCCTCGAAGACTCCTACCCGCTCTCGTAGCGTGGTAGGGTTGAAGACCACAACTGCGGTGTCACCCGACACCTACCATACGCTCTCTCATAGCTTGGTAGGAAAAACGCAGCTCCCGGAATTCCCCCTAAACTAGGGAGGCGGCGGGAGACTGCCGAATTTGTTAGTGACAAGGGACTTGAACTTAAACGATTGACAGGGAACTTGAATGGAACATAGGGAATCGAACTTTAATTTAACAAATGCACAATCAAAATCTAAATACTAAATAACGAACCGAGCTATTCAACTGAATATTAATGAACAAGCATAAGACGAGTGACTAATGGACATGTTAAATCTGCTCGCAAGCAACAATGAGTAACATACGTCGAGTGTAGTAGTCTCCCTACGCCTAATAATCAACTAGCTTGCAAATGAGCACGCTAATCCACTTACAAGCAATGATAGTGATGAGTTGTAAATGTGATGGGTTCCCTGCAAACATACACAAGTAGCATGAAACAAACACTATAATGTACCTTCAATCAACAACAACTAGCTTGCAGATAAATGCAATAGTATCCTATAAACCCTGAAAATCAATGTACAATGAGCATAGTAAGTTTCCAATGAACGCATGCGAAGGAAATCAACAATGAATGCAACAACACTTCCTACAAGCGTACACAAAGGATCACAAGAAATGTGATGATATTTTCAATGTAATAGCACGCTCATGAGTAAAACAAAAATGAATATAACAATCTCCTTATAACTGATATTAACCAATTTGCATTTATATGCTGCGATCCTTATAAACGTTGAAGGTTAATACACGGTGAATAGTAGCTTTCCAGCCAACGTGTACGAGAAATCAGCAGTGTAACAGCATTCCTACAACAAACACTAAAATACATGCAAGCAAATATAGTAGTTCGTCAATCAACGTGTATAAGGACATTGATGACAAATGCAGTAACTCATCAACCAACAGGCAGGGGGGAATTGGCGATGAATGCAACTCACTCGATGATCAACGTCAATTTACAAATGAACACACGTCTGCTTAGAAGCAATAACACTGACAACTACCCTACGAATGCATTTAAAGAGATTGTGAAGAATACAATGACATGTTCACAAGCGAACCATGAGAGTTACACAACGGATGGTGCAATCTCCCTATATCCAACATCAACCTACATATAAACACGTCAACTCATCTGTAAATGCACACAAAGCAACGTGTAATGAATGCCGCTCACCCTTACAGTCAACAACAAATAACTATCTAGCAAATACGCTACTCCCCAGCAAGCAAAGCTAGTTAATACACAACAAATGCAAATATTTATGAGCAGCACTATAAAATTATGTCGTGTGTGCAGCAGTCCACATATAATGGCTAGCAACCTCTGGATACCCACTAACGACCTGCAAGCATATTTAATAAAACTTGCAGTGCATGACAGCTTGCATGTAGCAAGCCACGGGTGACCTATAACACAGCGCTACGACCTGCCTATGAGCAAGATACACATCGATGCTGCCAACTTGCATGCAACAGTGGACTACATTTGAACGCTCACTGACGGCACATAACCCATAGGCAAATTCAACAAAACTCTTCAACACTACGATTCACTTGTAAGTAAAAGCAGATAATCAGTAGTAAAAACTACAGGCCACCGATAAATTGAGGCAGTAGATAGGGCTGCAAGCGAACCAAGCGGACGAGCTACTCGTTGCTCGATTCAATTAAAGCTTGTTCGTAATCATTTAATTAACTGACAAACAAACTTGAATATTTTTTTCAAATACTCGATCATTAAATAAACAGGCTTGAATAATAATGTGTTCGACTCATTTATGTTCATGAACAACAACATTTAAAGCTCGTGAACAAGCTCGATTCGTGTTTAATTCAGAACTCATGAATAAGCTCGTTAAAAATTGATTAATATTTGATTATAAAATTGATAAACATATACAATATAAATATTTATATTTATTATAACATATTGATATAATAATTGTTAATTAATAAATTTTATAAATTTTATGAATAAGAGATATTTGTTCATATTTGCTAGATTATTTGTTTAAAATATTTATTAAAAATATAAGATGAATCATAGATTATTTGTTCGTGAACGGGCTCATTTGATAACTCGAAAACACTAATTAGATATGTTCATTAATTTGCACTTTTGATAGCTCAAGAATACTCATTAGATATATTTGTGAACGAGCTTGTTTGATAGTTTAAAAAATTTTGCTAGATATGTTCACGAATATGCTTGATGTAATTATTTGTTAAAAGGCTCGATAAGTCTCGTTTGTTAAGTTAATGAATATCTAGAAGTAGAGCTCGTTTATAGCTTGATAATGCATGTTTGTTTAAAGCTCGATAAGCATGAAACTAACCGAACATGAACCAAACATGAGCACCCATTAATTTAAACAAATCAAGTTGAACACAAACAAAAAAGCTCGAATCAAACTCGAACTGAACTTGAACAAGCTGATATTAAACGAACTCAAACATTAACATGCACATACTCGGCTCAGCTCGGTTTGTTTATAGCCCTAGCAGCAGATTTTTGATGCCAGGCTATCACACCGGATAAATAAACTCGCTTACAAGCGACAGGTGGAAGGCCCCTGATACGCCGTACAGCGTATTTGCAGGCTGAAGTACACTCCCACAGGTTGAATACTGAAGAAAAAGGTAACATGGACACTACTAAAGCACGACAAATGAAACTCAGCGCAGCGCTATGCCACCAGATCCGCAACACTCGTGTAAGCGGACAAAATGCGTCTATAGGCTTCCAAATGAAACTCAGCTTGTCTCTCAATGACAGTCATTTGTATAAGCTGATTATTACAAAAAATACCCTCCTCATGCATTAAAATCTGAACACCTGCATGGGCCTCAACGAGCGTATTGTATGCACACATGTGATGTCTGATGATATTGTGCGGGCCAAGAAATGAACCTAAGTTTAAACCCGATTCTCCTACATGAATGGATGGGAGTCGACACGGTTCAAACCATCAGACAAATATACAGTTGTGGCGCCAACCAGAATATTTATTTTATACGTTTATATTAGATATTCAAGGTCTATAACAAGAAAAATTCATTAATAAAGGCATAAAGCCGACAAAGACCCAATCCTCTGTTGGCAAGGTGATAGAGTCGACAAGGTTCAATCGATAAAATAAAAATTCCCATAAAATTTTAAAATTCCAAAATTACTAAAGCTTGAAATATTTAAATTAAAAGAAACCATCAAACACTTAAAGCAAAATTCATACACCCTCCGCAATAATTTGCTGAGATGGACAAATCTGAAAATCATTTTAGCTCACAAAGAGCAAATGTCTAGTCGAGAATATTACTAGGATTCATTCTCAAACTATCTCCTACCAGTAAAGATATAGATGTGTCCTCTAGTCGATTGTTTCACTGTCAAGTAGTACCACATATAAACGATTATGACCGGGACCCTCTTACTAAGTGGTTTTGCTGAAAAATGGCATCATTAAATTGCAATCATGGTCAGAGCCAATATGCTCCCCAATAGCATCAAATCCTTGAGTAATGAATCAATAGTAAATGACTGATATGGCACAAAGCCCCCTGTTAGCTAAGGTGGATTCAAATTTATCCCCTTAGACAAATATTTATCCCTGGTCTATAAGGTACCTTTGGACGAAGCAACTCATGGCTGCCGACAAGGATCCTTCTGTCAGGTTGGGTCGACTACCTCCTCTAACTAAGTAGAGCAAGAACCATGATGGCTCGAGAAAATAGAACCATGGGATCTTGATCAGGCTCATCATCATTCCCCCCACCAGTCACTTTAAGTGCAATGTGGTGAAATTTCTAATTTTAAATATTAAATTTTCAAACACTAAATCCATACTGCTACTATACACCAAATACCATATATCTGTGGATACTATGTATCTATTCAACGACTATCCTTAATCGAAAGTTCTCTCTCGCTATCAGGAGGGGTAATTAACTATATGAGCTTGTGCCTATAGGAAACCTGAACTCAGATCATAAAGTCCTCGTAAAATGAGGGCGAAATCTTTGGGTGATGTCTTATTCACAATCCAATCTACCTTCTAAAAATTTGTCTCGTAACATAAACTCTCATCGACAACCCGAAAAGAAAGAAAGGGGATGCGGAGAGGTCGGGGCAATTTTCGGAGACCACAAGCTTTTAGAGGGTACATCAACGATTTCTCACCATATGAAGTTGAGTATAAGGATGGAGGCATTACTTTCTTAATGTCAATTATTAGAGAGAACAAAATCACTTGCAATGAACATCAAGGCTCGCTATTGAGAAGAAGGCGCACTTTTCTCTTCTTGTTGCAAGGACCAACAACAACAACATATCTTTATCCCACTACGTGAGGTCAACTACATGAATACTTTTTATTTTCTTGTTGCAAGGGCCAAATGAGATATTTCCCTTGTTTCGATTGAAAATTTCTCATTTAGATGGAATCAAAACTAGTATGCCTCATTCTTATTGAAGAAACAAAACAACGGTCTTGCAAGCACCAAAAAAAATCCCTTTCTTCTCTTAGTTGGCAAAAGATCCCAAAAGATATTATAACAAAAATATATAGAATAAACAAACTTTGAAAATTTATTTAGTGTTTCAAGTAAGCTAGCTACAACTAGCTCCTCTTGTACGTTAATGAAACTTCAATACACATTAGTGTTTCTTTTGAGACATAGCCCTATCCAAACTCACGCAATAAAAGAGAAAGAGATGATAAAAAAATATTACCCTTAAAAGTATTTTGTTACCCGCTCATAGCTCCAAAGAAGTATTGATGATTTGCCACTAAGAGAGATAAAGAAAGAGGGAGGGAGAGAATTGAAGCTTAATAATCTCATGTGAATGTATATTGCAAATACTTTCAAGGCTATGAGTGGAGTTAAGCATGCAAACAAGTCAAGTCGAGCTCGAGTTATAGCTAATATGCGCTTGGTTCATCGATGCGTACTCAAGCTCTTTTTGAAGTTAAGCTGATATTTTGAGCTTGAACTCGGGTCATTATTCTAACACTAGGCTGAAAATGTACACTTGAGCTCAAAGGAGCATCACGAAGTCACCATGGGAGTTTGATGAAAAATTAATGATGATGTGTAAGTCATGAAGGGAGCTTGCTAGAGAAGGTGGTGATAATGACAAAGCCGTGATGGGAACTTGTTCATGGAAGTAGGCAACCAGCGTTGTTCAAAGACCAAGAAAGAGACGACATGAATCATGATGTGATCTACAACTATAACATTTGAAGAAGATGATGATGAAGTTGTGAGACTTCTGGGCAAGAGATGAGATGAGTAACATTGAATTGAGCGGTCATATCTGTTGACCCTGATTTCCCCTAGATCAAGGTCAAGAAGTTGACCTGGTCAAGTTTGACCAGACTAGACCCCAAAGCCCATCCCAATGGGTTCAGGGAGTCAAGCCAAGTCTGCTGAGCCCAGACCCAGGCCCTGGGTCAACCTGGTTGACCAGGTCAATCCAGGTTGACCCATTAGGCCCATATGGGTCTAAATCAAGCCCAAGCCCAGTTCAAACCCTCTCTTGGGCTCAAACCCTCATCCCCTAGGCTTAGTTGACTGGTTTGACCAAGTCAAGTGTTGACTTGGTCAACCCTAGCCTTTAATGGGTCTAAATGACCTATTTAGGTCTATTTAAGACCTATTAAGGCCTAAAAAAAACCTTCCCTAATGCTCTAAGGCTCAAACCACAGCCCACAAACCCTAATTCCCCTCCTATTAAGCTCTAGATCTAATCCTAGCCATTGATCCTAAGTCTAGGGTTATAAATAGACATTTTAGGGTTGTGTAAAAGGACTTTTGGCAAGCTCTCCCTCTAGAGACTCGTCCAAGCAGTAGCCTCGTGTGTGAGAGCCTTCCCGACCTTCCCCCACTGTCCTCTACTCAAACCCACCGCCAAACCCTCGTCGGCGACGTCCCTCCGACGAACCTAGAGCCAAAACCTTCGAAGGCTCGATCCCTTCGATCTGAAGCTGATCTGATCACGACTTCAACTAGGAATTTGTACGAGGACAGTCAACAAGCTCAGAGATCTCAATCCTTTCACAATCCCACGGTATAATTTCGTTAAAACCTTTAACCTAGGTCAATACACTTAGGGTTAATTAGGTTTTCATCTATTGCATATTAAGCCGAACCAACACGTCCACACGATTGCTCTTCACTCCTAGTACCTAGGTTTAAAATTTCGCGAGAATCCATCCTACCGTTTGCGAGAACGAGACGAAAAATGCTAGGGATCCTCGGTTTCGCCCTAGCTGCTGGTGTACGGGATCTCCGCCGTTGATCATATGATTAACGGTGGAGATTCTGCCGTTCCGCAGTCTCGTTCGAACCGCGGAATTGATCTCGCGGCTGATCACTCCATCCGGCTCCATCAGAGCCGTTGAGCCCAAACCGCGAGTGATCCGACGGTCGTCGCGCTTCGCTGACGCGGATAAGTGGCCCGCCGTCGTTCTCAGCGCCGCGGCAATCATTGCCAATGATTGCGCGGCGGCACAATCATTGGCAATGATTGCCTGTAACCACGGAACCAACCCGGGAGCGCCACGTGGCCCGCTCCGCCGCCGCCGCGGTCTCTCCCCCCAATCATTGCCGAAACGCGGGAGCCAATCCCGGGTCGCCATGTGGCCCGCCGTCGCGCCGCCGCCGCCGCCGGGATTATTTAATTAATATTTATTTAAAAATATATTTTATATATGATTTTAAATAAATAAAAAATATATAAAATTTTTTTTAAATAATTATTTCTGTTATTATTATTTATATCTATATTATTTATAATATTAATGTTAATAATAATAATAATAATATTATTATTATTATTATTATTATTATTATTATTATTGTTATTTTGAATTTGACATTATTTTTATATTAATAATATTATTATAATATTATTATTTTAATATTTTTTTTAATTGATAATAATATTAATTACTTTAATAATATTATTACATTAATAATAATATCCATTACAATATTATTATTTTAATATTATTGATTAATAATAATATTAATTAATTTAATATCATTATTATATCAATAATATTATTATAATATTATTATTTTAATATTTTTTTTAATTGATAATAATATTAATTACTTTAATATTATTATATTAACAATATCATTATTACTTTAATGATTATAATTGTATTGATAATAATAGCATTATGTTGATATTATTCCTATACTAATGATAATGTTAATTATCTTAATATTATCATTATGCTAATATTATTATGTTAATGCTATTATTATACTATTAGTAATATTTTAAAGTTATTTTAATTACTATTATTTATATTTATTTTAAAATCCAGACATTAGTATATCTGATTTATTTTAAAATATTTAATTATTTTTAAATAGTAATTATTTTAAATTATTTAAAATTTCTTTTTAAACCTATTTAACTTCAAAAATTCATAACTTGCTCATTTTAAATCGAATTTTGACGCACAATACCTCGTTCTTTTCAGAAAAATATGAATTTTAATTTAAAATTATTTTCTGTATTTGATTCTGTCTTTTCTGGACATGTTCTGTATTACTGTGTTATTTACCTATTTAAATATTATTTAGTCAATATAAATAATTATTTTAAAAATAAAAATTATTTTAAAACCCCTTGGTGGCTGATGGACCTCCCATGCTTATGAACTGAATTACTTTCAAATTATCTTACTTCCAAACTTGTATTTTTACATATTTATAATCTTTATGTATTTTAAAATTACTTTAAAACTAAGTAGTATTTAAATCCTCCAATTTTGAGAGGTCCACCTTTTGTGAAATTTTAAACCTAGGCCATGTATATGAAGAGCAAGTCATGTGGGAGAAGGATTAGTGAATGATTGTGTCCCAATCATTCACTAATCACTTCATTAGGTTTTCTTTACTTAGTATTTTCGTAGTCCTTGCATGTGTAGGTTGCACAAGCACTTAGCCTAGGCTCTCCTAGATCTAAGGACATGATTTGGTGTGTTTATATTTGCTGCATGTACCCTCTATGTTGTGCCTAAGGGTTAGTTACTTCATTTCATTCCTATATAACGTAGTGACACCTTAAGGACAACAATTAAGGATCGTCTAGCGAACTTAGAATATTTCTAGGAACTAGGATAGATCCTGGATTATTGTGAAACTTTAAACACTAATATTTAGTGATATCTAGAACCCCCTAGAATTTTCTAGGAATTTTCTGGAGTCTTTAAAACACTTAATTAACAAACCCTAATTTACCCGTTAATTAAGCCTCAGAAACTTCCAAAAAATCTAATAAATCCATTTTAAATCCTAAAAATACCCATAATACCTCAAACTCTCTATAATTTAGTCCCCAACCTTAGATAATTAGAGCCCCTTAATTGGACATTAATCGGGACTTTAATTCAACCTTAATCAAAAATCACCTTTTTGCCTTAATTAAATCATTAAAAATTATTAAAAATCCTAAATTTTCTCCAAACACTTTGGCACACCTTCTTAGGTCATTTCTGACCTTTGGGAATGATTCCAATCAGTTTGGAGCTGATTTCGGCCAAAACCCCCAAAGTGCCCCTAATTAGGCAATTCCGATAATTTATTTAATTGCCCCTACTTCTAAAAATCATAACTAATTACAGAAAACTCCAAAATGGGCAAACTAAAAGGCACCTAACTCTAATTAAGGTCTAGTATTTGTTAAAAATATTAGGTGTCCAGAAATCAACTTAAACTGAAAAGTCAACTCTTCGGTCAACCGTAGCCTATAGTCTAGGGCCCGAAACTTCTAAAATTCATAACTTTGCGTAGGAAACTCCAAATCCAGCAAACTCAAAGGCATTCAACTCACATTAGGGTCTAGTATTTATTAAAAATATTAAGATTTCATAAATCAACTAAAATCAAAAAGTCAGCAATCCGGTCAAACTTAGTTCAAAACAAGACCAAAACTTCAGAAATTCATAACTTTGGATAGAAGAATCCAAACTGGGCATGCTAACTGTCTAACTGATCAGGTTAAAGCCTAGTATTTTATTAAAATGTTAGTTGTTCACAAATCCTCTTTAATCAAAAAGTTAATTTTGGACCCTCCTTAGCTTAGTGCATAAGTGGACCCCGAATCTCCTAAAATTCACTAATGCAATTTAAACTTTAAACATCATTACCTTAAATAATAAAACTGATCCATATATTAAATTAATTAAAAATAGACTTTAATTCATTAATATTTAGACTTTAAGTAAAACTCCCTTTTCAGACCTACAACAAACCTGGACAATAGGCAATTGTAACTAACTACCCAGCTTAGGATCTACCTCAGCCACACAGGCTTCTACACACACTGTAGAATTATTTGCTAGGGCACCACTTCTAGACTTAGGTTAGGCCGGTGTTTACATTTCCTGCTGTGTGCCGAGCTTTTCTAGATTTCATTGCATATTGTGATTGAACTATTGATGTGTTTGCTTACTTTTACTGCACTCTGGGATTGATGTGATTGCACGATAGACTACCCATAGGTTAGGATCGATCTTGATACTAATGATATTTTCTGCAGGTGGCCATGCTCATGCAGTGCTAATAAAAGGGGGGGCAATAATCATGATTTAAAAAATACTAATAATGTTTTGTGCAGGTGCTTCAGAAATTGCTCAGCCCCCCTAAATAAATGAGGGCTAATTTAAAAAAAATCATTATAAATTGCTACAGGTGCTCCAGAGCTTGCTTAGCCCTTAAAAATAATTAAGAGCATGGCCAAGTTTGGCTGGCATGAATGTTTTCTTTGCATATGTCAATAACTGTTTTGGATGAAATATTAAACTGCTTGGAATGACTTTTATTAGGATAACCTTACAGGGAAGTCTAGATTTACTGCTTTTCATTAATGTAAATCATTTATAATCTGATATAGAGTTGTGAAAGTATATTTTGAGTGGGGATACTGAGATCCAAAGGTTGAATGCCCAAAGAGAAAAGGACACCCAATATGAGGATAGTCCTTTTCTATTTGGGAATCCAAATTTGGATCATGCTACTACCCGAGGAGTCCAAGGAAGCTGAGATCCAAGGAGTCCAACGAAGCTGAGATCCGAGAAGTCCAAGGAGAAGAAGATCAAGGAGATGAAGAGCAAGAGTATCCCACTCAAAATAACTTGCGTCAGTCTTAGGATTAGAAATCCAGGTTGTTGGCAGTGGTGCCCGGCCACTTTAATTTTCTGCAGACCCTGGGTTGTAATTAAGGGCAGTTGGCCTATGGACATTTAATTGATTTGTTTAATTATATATTATGTTTGGTTTGATGATGATTGCGTATAGGTTGTATGCTTTTCATAGTTTATTGGCGATCTGCATGCCGCTTTTGTTTTAGCCTGGATTTCGTTAGGCTCTCTAAGGACTAAAACTTTTTCTACTCGCAACTAATATTTAAAATTTTAAGGTTTAAGCAATTTAGAAACTTAACGACCTAGGGAATTACCGGAATCGTCCGGGGTCGCATGCATATTATTGCATTTCTCTCTTTCCTTCGATAAGACACTTCCCCGCCTGCGGGTAGAGTCCGGATAATCTGACCTATGAGGATGAGGTGCCAGACCTGGGGAAGCCCAGTCTAATTCTAAAAATTATTTTTATAAGCCTTTTTAAAGTTCTATGCATACCTAATTTGGAAGATTTAACCAGCATGCATTGCATTAGAAATCAATTAAATCAAAATTTTAATTGCATTAGCTCTAGGAGCATCCACCCAACATCAGTCCGGGGCCAATTAGGAAATCCTATAGATGTCGGCCCCGCTTCTAATAAACTTAAACCTACCCGCCCATCTTTCATAAATGACTGGACAGCATGGTTTTAAAGCGATTAGGTGGTTAGCTGGCTCCCCAATCCAGGCCGGGGTAAGTCCAGATTTTGCATTGCATTAGTTAGGACACGGGTATTAGTGTTGCGTAGAACACTAAACCCATTAGGTTTAGGATTCAAGGATACTATTATTTCGTAGTATGCCTCATCGGTAGGTAGGTCTTCTGTCTTCCAGAGACCATAAATCCTATATATCCGCGTCACACGGATGACGCCACCTCCATCCTTCTCTCCTGCATGCTTCGAGTGTATGATTTACTTATTTTCTCCAGTTTCTTCTCACTATCTTAGTCCCTCCAGATGCTGATGTGAGCCGTGCATGTTGACTAAGCCTAGTTGAACCTCTCTTTCCCTTCGAGTAGGACTTCCTAGTCTTCCCCCTATGTGCCAATCCCAATTCAGAAAGTATAATATAGAATCCTTAATCGAGAGTATTCTCAGGCTCCGGCTTGAGATGTAATTAACCACGGGGGCTTGCGCCCGTGGGAAACTGAATCCCACTCTCAAATAAACCCCATTCGAGCTAATATATCGGGTGGGGGAAACCCGTTGTGATTAGATCATACATATTGTTATCCATCGGGGTGTGCTGGTGAGAGCCACTATCCTCAATGGTTAATCGTATGCATGATCGAATCTGCCCTTCCATTGGCCAGATATTGTCTCCCCCCGCGGGGTGATGGTGTTTGTGTCCTTTCGGAGGTCCACAATATCCTACAAGATTTAAAATAATGAGTTTAAAATTGGCCCATTCGTGAGTAGTCGTGATCTAAGGAAACAAATTGAGAAAAGTTTGATATTTAGATTATTTAACAAAAAAGATTGCGAGGTGACAAGCTTACCCTCATTAAGTTCAAATTTGAACTCGTATAATATACTAGCTGTAATATAACCTTGAGCTCGTGACTTGATAAGCTGGACACGTGAACTTATTTATAAGTCAAGGTTATGCCATTTTGTGAGTTGACTTAGCTCACTTGCACCCGAAGTGATTTTGTTTATTATCAGTTTTAAAACAAATATATTGATAATAATAGAGGTTGTATATAAGCAAATCAACTTATTTGTGCTAAGAATGAGTAAAAAACATAATTAGGAACCAAATTGAATAACAACATAAATAATATATTTTAAACAAAACCTATAGCTATTCTAAGAGCATAATAGTCCTTCATGGTTTTTTTTAATAAATTATTTTATTTTATTTTTCACTCCATAATTATCAATAAATCTAAAAAAATCAACTTTTTAAAGCCCACTATATGGGAAGCTATAATAACATAAATAGTAATGCTACATTTCATTGTATGACTATTTTAATTATTTTATCCCCATATTTTTTGGCTAAGAGAAATTGGCCTTCAATAATTAACAAGTAAAAAGGAAAGATTATTTTAACATAATCATGAAAGATTGCATAAGATTTTAATTAAAAATTTATGTGTGATTATATTGACTTATTTGATCATTAATAAAATTTTTTTTCAATCTTTTTTCATTTATAAGAGTTTTCCTTTCAAAATCACCAATCACATACGATCATTTCATTAACTAACATTTTCTACCTTAAATATTTAACATAATATAAAAGCAAGAAAATAATGCAATAATTAATGTAACTTGTGCATGCCATTTTTTAAAGGCATATGTTGGCGTCTTTTCAGTATACTTGTGTGTTCCGTATATTGTGTGGTCTTGTGATTGATTGTGATCGGCCTCGAGAGTCATTGGTTGACTTCAAATTGATTGTGTTTTATTTAGATTTCGTTTGTGACAATTTTTTTATTGATTTCTAAAGCAGCTTTTTAATACAATAAATTTTAGTTCAAAAAAATTTCTATACTAAAAAAATTTGCTTTAGAACTGGGTCCCAAAGAAACCTTAGTTTCAAGTAGCCATATGATGCATTAGTTGGAGTAACACATCGTCCTCATATTCATAATAATATTCGATCAAAATATTACCAAAATAGCATTAGACCTTTCCATTGTAAATGAACCAAAATATGTGTGAGGACAGATTATTACATGCAGAGTCCGAGCGGAGAATCGTCCGGATTTTATGAGTGTGGCAGTAAAAATATAATTACTATGCACACTGCGCTTTTTCTATGCACACTCATAAAATCTAGATACAGTTTCGATTCAGACTCTGCACGTAATAACCTCTCCAGTGTGAGACCCACTCTTCCCTGTTGAGTTTTAAAATACTTTTTATATAAACCTTTGATAATTTCTTACTATTTATCCGGAAAGCTTCTAAAAAAACGCCAACGTCACAGAGAGAGAGATTAATTATTTAATTCGCTTGCCCTGTTATTTCTTTCTGCCATCTCTCTCTCTCTCTCTCTCTCACCCTTAGCTGCCACCCATAAATTTTTTGAAGGAGAAGGCTACCCTAAACTCCACTAAGATAATTTCTAAGAAGCCCTTAGCTGCCATCCATTTTGTAACCACCGCACACTGTCAAAAATTGCTAAGCAGCTCATCTTGATCTGTTGTTGGAGAGCTTAAGCTATCTATCAAGGTATTTTGAGTTTGAATCTTACATATGTGATGTGTGTACGAATTTGTATTTAATTCGACCCAATAAAAATGTCCAGAATTGCTCCATAAACTGCTCAAGCCAAAATTTTTAAAGTTTTCTTACTGCTTTTTAAAACAGTTGTAACAGCTTTTTTATTGTTTTTTAAAATAATTTCTTATAAAAAAATTTGAACTAAAAATTTTTTACTAAGGCTTCGTTTGGGACGGCTTTCTTACTGCTTCATAACGCAGCTTTTTAATACAAAAATTAAAATTTTTATACTAGAAAAAGGCTTTAAGAAGCATTAAAAAAGCCTTCCCAAACAAAGCTTAAAAGTTACTTTAAAAAACAGTAAGAAAGTGGTCCCAAACAAAATCTGTAACCAAAATTTTGAATGAAATATTATTGAATTAAATAGGATGGCATATGAAAAGTAAATGTTGTGACATTAAAATAATAACTGGAAAAAAAATTAATGATAAAAATTATTAGTTTTTAGAATCATTTACATAAATATTTATACATATAAGACGATAATCTTTCTCCAAATTAAAAAATAAAAAAAAGAATCAACATAATAAAAAAAAATAAAAAATATTTCTCAAAATAAATTTAATTCTACTTATCACTTCAAAGAAGCCAAAAGAATACAAACAACAGAACTCCTAAGAAAGTTATCCAAATATCTCCCCTTCTCCTTCTCTTTCTCCAAAAGTTTCGGTGGGTTGATCCTTTCTTCTTCTGATTCTTATCATCCTCCGCCTCATCTCCCTCTAGTATTGACAACTTGGGATAAAACTATTTTCTCTTTAGCTTCACCCTCTCCATCATCAAAAATTCTTGATCTGTCACTACACTTATCTTCACCCCCATCATGTGGCCAAGCACTCCAATCCCCTCATCGGGAAATCCTTTTAGGGTTTTCTCTCCATCGAAGTAGGCCTCAAAGTGGAGGCCATCACCGGCGAAAACTTGATATGTGCTTGCGAACATGACTTTCGATTCACCTGCGACTTCTATTGATCGGACATGGTACAGAACCACGAGGGCTAGCTTTTTCGGAGAGATTTTGGCACCGTTTGTAAGGAGAAGGTATGATCACATTTCTTTGAGACTCCAATCTTTCAAACTCCACCTCCACCATCCCCTCGAATCTGATGCGCTCATCTCCAAAAATATGTGACATTGATCTACCTCCCAAGAATCAATGCAACTCCTCTACAAATCAATGCTGCCAAAATCCCTCCAAATAAGCCAACCCCTTTGTTCTGTGTTCCAAACCCTAAATCGGCAGAAGCCACATGTGAATTGGAGCTCCTGTAATTCGCAAACATGAATAGAGTTTTAATTACCAGCGATTGCCTGACCTTTAAGGCCTGGTTTGGCGGAGAGAAAACCCTTAAATAGATTTAACAGCCAGTGGATCGGAGTGCAAGGTAATTGACCTAGTGATGTGGGTGGAGGTGGGTGTAGCGATAAATCAAGTTTTACTGATGAAGAAGATAATGAAGCTAACATGAATGCAGTTTCAACCCATGTTATCTGTAATTATAGAGAAAAATTAGGAGGAAGACGAGAACAAGGAGAAGGGATAATGAAGAAGTCAGATGCGTTGGCCGCCTGAGTAGATTATGGTGCAGCCCTGGACTGTAAGAGATAGAGAAAAAGTCGAGCACGATTCATCCTCGATCTTGATCATCCTTCTCATGATGATCATTATTGGTTGAGGTTTTATTTGGCCAGCTTTAGATCATTATTTTTTCTCTGTTTTTAATAAATTTTTATACTAAAAAATAGCTTAACAAAGTAGTAAAAAAAGGGTCCCAAATGAGAGCTGAGTCAAAATCATTCATATCTCGTGTGGTTTTATTTAACAATCATCGTCACCCAACCTTATCACTGATCTTGAAATTTGATTGAGATAGCATCGTATTTGAGGTACATTATGAGATCAACGATAATTTATCAAAAAATTTATTTGAATTCGTTCATTTAAAATTTCTGTATGTGAAGTTTCCTTCACATAAAAATTGTTTGATCAAAGTTTTGTTGGTCGAAATAAAATTAAGGCTTCGTTTGGGATGGCGTTCTTATTGTTTCTTAAAATAATTTTTTAGTACAAAAATTTTAATTTTATACTAAAAAATTGCTTTAAGAATTAGTAAGAAAATCGTCTCAAATGAAGCCTAAGACTTCATTTAGTTAGCTTTCTTTATATTCTTTGTATAATTTTTTTAATAATAATGAAAAGTAGTGTTCCAAAGTTATCCTAAATAAAATCTAAGATTTATTTAAGACAGCTTTTTTATTGATTTTAAAATTATTTTTTAGTGAAATTTTTTTAATTTAAAAATTTTTTATAAAAAAATAATTTTAAAAATCAGTAAGAAAGCTCCTCTTAAAGAAGCCAAATATACATGTAATTATGTATCTGTCAAATATTGTTCCTGGTTCGGCTCAGTCGCCAGAGTGGAGGAGCAAATCTCCCGGTCGCCTTCCCTACTCACGCTCTGGCCTGCAAGAATCCTTCCAAATATGATCATATCCTCCGCGGCCGCCATCGCCACCGCAGCTCCACCGCCTTCGCACCCACCCAGTTGCGCTATCTCCCTCAAACCTTGCAGCAGCGCCCCACAACCCGCCGCTCTTAGATTCTTAAACCGGAGGAAGTTGAAGCGAATCGGAAATCAAGTAAATCTTCTACTCGATACTTTTTTTAATTTCTGAATGTAAGAAAAAGGAAAAGAAACCCTAGAATTTTCTCCCAGGGCGGCAGGAGAGGGAAAAACTTGTGCAGGGCGGAGCTCGTACACGACGCTCCTTTTGCCGCCGCGATCGTATCGTGCGTCCTCACTTCGCTTGTAGCTCCGATACATTCCACTGACTCTGAAGATGAAGATGAGGGCGGTGCTATTGATTCTACTGATGCGAGATTCGCCGTCATGGGGATCATCGGTTTCATTCCATACTTCAATTGGTTGGTGAGTTGATGCTATGTTCTCTTTCGATGCTCTCTTCAACCCAATCTCAAGCTTTCGAATGAATGATTATGCTTTTTTGTGTTACTCATGGAACAGAGCTGGGTGTTTGCGTGGCTTGATACTAGCAGACCGCGCTATCTTGTTTACTCCATTGTTTATTTGGCTCCGTACTTGAGGTTTGATTGCTTCTGTATCTTTGAAATTGATTTTCTTTGAAGTGTTTGTTTTTTTCTTCTTATGATTTGAGCCTATTTACTGCGCGTTAGGCTTTTGGTTGTCGAATTTCTGCTGCCAATATTTTTGTAAGAAGGCCTGTTGGTGTGCTGCAGCTAATGTGAACAACAAACTCGGAAAACCTAAGCGCTCAAGCCATCCCCATTTTCTTTATCTGAAAATCAATGAAGTTTGTAAACTTAATGTTTAATCTCATCAAAGATTAGGTGAAAATTCTGTGCTCGGTCAAGTGTTTTTAAGATCAGATAAGTTAAGGTAATCAGCTAGGAAATGCTGAATTATACTAGAAACAAAAGAAGAGATCCACTATGATATAGGAATGGATTATTCCAGTTTCATGCTAGTATTAAAAAGTTCAATATTCATAGTGTTGGCGGGGGCTATTCCAGAAGTGTTCAATGTCATCCAGTTGTAAGCACTTGCAATGAAATGCTGGAATTGAACTCCTCCTTTGGTAAAGATTTACATTATAAGAAGGCAAGCCTAGCATTAATTTTTCCTTCTGTGTCCACTTTATCATCATCATCATTGATGGACTGTCACTTGTCAATACAATCATATTTATGAATATCCAATATTTCCATATGAAGGAATTTAAAACTGGCATGATAGTTAGAAGGCATTCTCTTATAGGATTCTTGAGCTTGGACATCATTTGTGTCACCTTTCTAGATTAAAGAGAACGGTTTACATTAGAATTTCATAAGAAAAAAAAGAGTATTAGGATATCCTGATTAAAATTTTGATCATAATGAGCATGAAAGCTTTTGGATTTGATTTGAGATGAGTATAATATATAAATAATCAGTATTACACTAAATAGATATAAAGTTTTTGAGACTCATCGTGATCTTTTTTTTGTCAAAATATCCTACTGCAAATTTTTTTTTTTTCAATATCATATTAGTGCTATTTGTTGCATAGAATATAAGGCATTATGACTTCTTTACACAATATTTTTTGGTGTTGGTCGCTTAATAATATTACTTCCACTAGGCATTATATTTACGTTCATAACCTTTGTTATTTCTAGCATATAGATTTGGTGTTTAAATTAAATTCATTCAACATAATTGATCATAGATTTGAAGAAATGTTTGGTCTCATCTCCTAGACAGTGAACTTTTAAATTGTTTGAATATCAAATTTGCATATATTTAATCTTTTGTCTGATTTGAGAACACCGCCAGATGGGTTTCTATTCAAATTGTGATTGCTTATATTCCCTTGAGAGAAACTCCCTTCTGAAGAATTTTTGATAAATCAGAATATCTTTGTCATTTATGCTAATGGGCTTGCTAGAAGCTTAAGTTAACAATAGTGTTTGCAGACCTTTGTTTGAGTTTGTTATTATGATCCATTTTGAGAAGTATTATAAGTCTGGATATTATATAGTTTACGAACTTAATTTCGTACTCTTTTGATAGTTCTCATTTCTACCTGCCTTGATTAATTTGAATGCAATCTAGGATTCCATAAAAAAGCTTAATCTATGATTGTGTTAATTACAACTATAGCAACATAATATTGGTTGAACTACTTTTGATGACCGATAGGACATGCTTCGATTGTTTTTTTTTTTTTTTTTGAAACCTTATACACATATCCTGACAATTGTGTGGCTTGAAAAGCTCTTTTAGCAATCAAATCGGCATTACCAGAGATACTGCCGTCCTGGGGTTGTATGAACTATGAAACAAACACAAGACATCACTGCAAAAACTTTACCTGGTAGGATGAAACAAACGCAAGACATCACTGCAAAAACTTTGGCCATATATCATTTTCTTTATGCATAAAATATCTTGTCCTTCCATCTAGTGTTATTGAAATGGCATATCAGATTTTCTGATTTTGTTTAGGGGGATTTACATGCTACCACAAAATTCTTATGTACTTACATCTCTAACACACAAATATTTATATTTATTTATATATTATTTTATTATTTAAATCACCTCAAAACAAATGCATTAAAAAGTGTATTTTATTTCAAATAAGTTCATATTTATGATATTTTTTATGTGATTTTGAGCTTTTAATGCTATAAAAATAAATATAAATTTTTAGGTATTAAACATATAAATACATAAAAATTTTGTGATATGTATGTTAATCTAGTATGATAAAAAGAAATCTTGCAATCTTTGAGAAAATAGCATGTTCAATTTTGTCTGCCAAGAAAAATTATAGGATATTCAAATTATTGTACTTCCTTATTTTTCATATAATATGGAAGCGGTGATGACTGAGGCTTTATTTGGGACAGCTTTTTGATTATTTTCTAAAGCAACTTTCTAGTACAAAAATTTTAGTTAAAAAATTTTTTATACTAAAAAGCTACTTCAAAAAATAATTAGTAAGTTGTCTTAAACAAAGCCCAAGTGATGCTAAGTATAAATGGTAAGTTGAGAAATCTGATAATTTCTACAGTTGCTTCAAGACATAGCTAGTCAAACGCATGCTTGCTGTTCTTCTCATTAAATTCTTCTTCAGAAGTATGTCTTAAACTAAATACTGGCAATGAAGATCATCATATCTCTTAATTATTCAGGACAAATCTATCACTATCTCTGGATGAAAGCTGGCTGCCTATTACTAGTATCCTTGTCTGCATTATTCACATTCAGGTAATCTATACTTTATTTTTTGCCTACACCTGATTACTGTTTCATATGATTCTAACCTTCTATCTCTTGTAGCTGGAAGCAAGCATCAGAAATGGAGATCTTGAGGGTTTTGCTTTCTTTAACAAGGCGTCGAAGTCAATATCCCCCTTCATTGAGAAGGATGATTCTGTTAACAGTCATGACAAATCATCTGAGGTAATCTGTTCTATGACTAGAACTATTTCTCAAGTAGTCGTGGAGTCAAAAGTGACAGAGGGCTCACAGTTTAGATTTAGAAGAAATTCTCATACAGTATAAAAGCTTTGATACCACCGCTAATTTCAAGTTCACAAATGTGGGATTTTCATCATTCTTGTTAACTTTCTTATTGCCAGGGAAGAAGTAAGAAGCATGCTGGTCTGCCACCATCTGCTGAAGAACCAAGAAACAGGTTTCCCACAAAACAAATTGATGGATTGCAGCAGAATGAAGGCATTGAGGAAACAAGGGAGAAGAAATCAGAATAATCAACGAAATGTGAGAATTTTACAAATTAAGGACCAATGCATCGTTGAGCATTTGAGCTTCTTAGAATAGAGGTTTACTTAACATACATAGGCAATAATCTACAGTGAAATGTTAGACGGGTGAGTTAGATTTGTATGTACTTTTGATGAGGACATCGGCAGGAGATTCTGGAATGTCTATCACTGCAGGCATCGTAGATCGACGGCTACGATTAGGAGTCTTTATTTTTGACATATTTCATATAGTTGTTTATTTTATTTCAGTTTGACGATTGTACCCTTGCTTGTTTATTGTTTTGAGTTGTAGCTCTGAGGGCATTTCAGTCTTTTCTTTTCTTTTCTCTTCTCTTTGAGGCCTATATGTGAGGTCCTTAGTCTTGTATTAGAGTCAATGACTGATTAATGAGAAACAATTCTGGTTGTCTACTTTCGAGCTTGTCAGTTCTTGAGTGGTGAAGTTCCAAGGTGAGGGCAAAAGCAACACCCACCAGCCGCAGGAAGTGTCCGGGCTCGTGGCTCGTCTCCTTCCCCTTTCTTCAAGCTGTCGGCGACCCCTTCCCTTCCTAGCCGCTGGTCCCAAGCCCCACCGCCTCCACCTGACCACCGGCCCAAGCCCCAGCCTTCCATCCTCCTACCTGCTGGCCCCCATGGCCCCTCTCCCTTCCATAACCGCTGACCAAGCCCCCACAATCACCGGCCTCTCTTCCCTACCGCCCCTCCTAGTCGTTGGCCACACCCTCATTTCCCTCTTGATGATGATTTCAATCATCATTACTACCTACCTAAATTAGCCTAAATAATTTGGGAAAGATTTAATTCAATTTGAAATTCAAATTTGAATTTCAGATACTTTCCTAAATTAACAAAAGCTAAATTAGGAAATTTTCTAAATCTAAGTCTAATTTAATTTTAAATTTGATTTGATATCTTTATCTTATTCCTAAATTAAAATAATGATTTAGGAAGCTTTTACTTCCCTCCCAATCCCCTCTCTTCCTCATGCATGCCGCCAGCACCCCTAACCCTCTCTCTCTCTCTCTCTCTCTCTCTCTCTCTCTCTCTCTCTCTCTCTCTCTACTTCAACTACCCCATAATTTGAATTTGAAATTCAAATTTCAAATTTCAATCCCCTTTCCTAACTAAACTAAATTTTAGTTGCCTCTCCATACTTCAAACCCTAACTCTAACTTGATAAAACAAGCCCTTCCCTCCCTTGGCCAACCCTCTCTCCCTCTTTCTCTCTTTTGGATTTCCTTCTCTCATGAGTTATATTCCAAGAGAAGAAGAAAACAATCATCCCTTCCCCACCTTCTTACTAGTGCAGGGCCGATCCCGAGCTTGACCACGGATTCATCTACGACCACCAAGGCTTAGTGGATATTCTACAATCCCCTTTCTTCGACCTCAATTTGGAAGTTGACGACACCGTCGACGAATACGTCGATCGCATCCACTTCACCCTGACATCTTCAATCGAGGAACATCTACCCTTCGGACATTGGCGAATCATCGGGCATCCACCTGCGTTTTCCCCTCCGGCTAACTTTTTGTGGATCAAGGCCCTAAGCATCCTATCACTTTTGGTGGCATCATTAGAATTGTTGAGATTCTTCTTCAGCTAACGTCTTTCAAAAAGCGTGAGTGAGGGAAACTCAATGTGACTTTTTCTAATTGTTAAGTGATGGATTTAAAGTTTACAACATTTAAGTTTATGTTTTATGATTGAAGTTATTTTAAGTTTTTACTAATCTACTGTGTAACTGATTTTCATAACAATATTGACATTCTTAAATTACTAAAATCCAATCTGGCGAAACATTAGTTTATTTTACTGCGCTTAAATCAAGTTTTTTTATAAATTTCTAAGATAATTCCTACTTTGTTTCACATCATCTTGGTATCAGAGCATGGTTTACTTAGTTGCATGTGTTAGAATTTAACTTAGAGTTCTCCCTAACAACCTATAAGCTTAATTACCTGCATAGCATGTCATTTATAAATTTTATCTCCCTTTTTTTTTTTTTGTCCTCTACATTTCAGTATCATTTAGTAAGCATTAGGTCTGTTGGCATATAGGTTTAGGTGTTGCCCTTTAATCCTTAGCATCCCTAAGTGTCACCTAGCGTATCCCAATAGACCCAAAACAACTTCAACGCACCTTAGACTTCATCATAGGTCAGTTAGGAATCGTAACCCAGCAGATTAGGGATACCCAAGGAGACCTAGCTGAACTTCGCAGCCAAGCTGGAGAGCGCCTAGATAACATTGAGAGATTAGGAAACCCCATAATGTACACTCCTTCTAGACCCCCATTCCCTTACATTGATGAAACTAGAGCTAATGATGGACCACCTCGAGATGCCTACCGTCATAACTTCCCTAGACCCCATCAAGAACTAGTAGGACATGATCCCAATTGGAGAGATAACGATGCATAACTACTTAAGAACATTCGGATTGATGCTCCTTCCTATGACGGCACTCTCGACCGCAATTTTTTCTAGACTGGCTTAAAGAGAAGGATAGTTATTTCAAATGGTACAACATTTCGGAAGTAAGAAAGGTTAGGTTCGCCGAAATGAAACTTATTGGACGAGCTAGTCAATACTGGACTAACTTGGAAAACATGCGCAAGTCTCGAGGAGAATTTCCCATCACTGATTGGAGAGCTATGAAGCAAGAGCTTAAGCAAAAGTACCTCCCTCTTTCCTACTACCCCAGACTCTTAGATAGGTGGAATAGGTTAACTCAGAGTAGTAAACCCGTAAAAGATTACATCTTTGCCTTTGATGATTACATGATTCATTGTAGTGGCGAAGAGACCACCACACCCGCCCAAATCCTATCCATGTTTAGAGTTGGTCTTAGGGAAGATCTTAGGAACAAACTTTTTGCTATAAGAGTCACTACCCTAGAAGTTGCATGCAGTCTTGTGCTTGATCTTGAGGAATCTAAGACTCATTCCCATACTAGAAACTTAGACTCCCGACTTGTCCCTTTCAAATCTTCCTCCAGTCAACCTCAAAACAAGCCTTCGGGACCCTCGACTGGTCGACCAATTGCTGGTCAATTCCAATCTCGACATGATTACAAGGGTACATCTCCTGAACGTGAAACACCCAAGACAAATTCTGGAACCAAGTGTTTTATGTGCCATGGTTATGGACACATTGCCTCGCAATGTTTTAGTCCATACAAGGTTACCATAATCGAAGAGGTAGTAGATGAAGAGGAAGAGCCTGACACTAATTTAGTTCATCACGTTGATGACGAAGAGGACTTTCTCTGCGAAGAAGACACCGCCGTGGTTCACTGCTTACAGATGTTACACCCCGCTGAACTCCACGTTGTTAGGTGTGCTTTATCCCAACCCAAGCAGAGTGATTACTGGCGTAGGAATTCCATCTTTCACACTTTCACCAAAATCGGTGACAAAAATTGCAAAGTGATCATTGATAGTGGAAGTTGTATCAACGTTGTCTCTTCCACCATGATTTCTAAACTTAACTTTAAAATAACTCCCCATTCTAACCCTTATAAGGTTGCTTGGATAAATTCAACTACTTTAGAAGTGAAAGATAGAAGCTTGATCCCCATTGAGTTTGTAGGATACAAAGAGAAGATCTAGTGTGATGTTCTGACCATGGACGTTGGTCAAATTATCCTACGTTGCCCTTGATTATTTGATCACGATATCCATATTTATGGGAGATCCAACACTTGTATGTTTGAGCACGACAGGAAGAAGATTAAGCTGCTACCCTCCCAACCCAAGCTTATGAAGGAAGAACTTAAACCCACTCCTATCAAACCCAGTAAAGGCTTAAACCTTTTAACTGCGAAAGACGTAGATGTTGAAATGAATTGAGGATCACCTATGTCCGCCTTGGTAGCACGAGAAGTTATTGATGATATTGAAGAGTCTATCCCAGAAGAAGTCAAACCACTCCTTGACAATGTTTCTGACGTCTTCCCTGAGGATCTTCCAAACCAAATTCCCCCTTTGCAGGATATTTAACATGCCATTGACTTAGTCCCCGAAGCCTCCTTAACTAATCTTCCCCACTACCGTATGAATCCTGGAGAACATGTCAAACTAAAAGAACAAGTCGATGATTTACTCCAATGAGGATTCATTAAGGAAAGTTTGAGCCCTTGTGTTGTTCCTGCCCTTCTGACCCCCAAGAAAGATGGCTCTTGGAGAATGTGCGTAGATAGCCGCGCAATTAATAAAATCACGGTAAAGTATCATTTCCCTATTCCCTGTTTGGACTATATGCTCGATATGATGACGAGAGTGATTCTATTTTCTAAGATCGACCTCAAGAGTGGTTATCATCATATTAGAATTCATCCATGGGATGAATGGAAGACGACCTTTAAAACTAAAGATGGTCTCTATGAATAGATGGTCATGTTGTTCGGTCTTAGTAATGCCCCAAGCACTTTCATGAGAGTTATGATTCAAGTCCTCCATCCTTTCTTAGAAAAATTTGTGGTTGTTTACTTTGACGATATATTGATTTATAGTAAATCGATGGAAGAACACTTAAATCATTTAAGACAAGTATGTGAGGTTTTGAGGAAAGAATAATTGTATGCTAATCATAAGAAGTGTATGTTTCTCACTAATAATGTGACTTTTCTCGGATTTATCATATCCTCCCAAGGCATATCAGCTGACCTTGAGAAAGTACGAGCAATTAATGAATGGCATGAACCAAAGAATATCAGATACGTTCAAAGTTTTCATGGATTGGTCACATTCTATCGGAGGTTTCTTAGAAATTTTAGCACTATCGTGGCCCCTATAACGGATTGCCTAAAAAGGGGAGATTTTCAATGGACCATTTCTGCCACAAAAGCATTCGAAGAAATCAAGAGAAGGATGGTAGAAGCCCCGGTTATACGATTACTCGGCTTTTCTAAAGTCTTTGAAGTAACCTGCGACGCTTCAGGCATTGGTATTGGTGGAGTCCTTTCTCAAGAAGGACACCCTGTCGCTTACTTTAGCAAAAAATTGAATGACATTAGACAACGATATTCCACCTATGACAAGGAATTCTATGCCATCGTTCAATCCCTTAAGTATTGGAGACACTATCTGCTCTCGCAAGAGTTTGTTATATTCTCTAATCACGAGGCATTGTGTTACATTAACTCTCAAAAGAAACTCAATGTCTGACATGGCCGTTGGGTTGAATTCGTACAAGAGTACACTTATACGATTAGACACAAAGCAGGTTCTGAGAATAAAGCAGCTGACACATTAAGTCGTCGGATGATGGTTACTCGTAAACTAAGGGCTGAAGTAATTGGATTTGAACGCATTAAAGAAGATTATAAAGATTGCCCCAACTTTAAGGACAATTATTTACTGCTAACTACTGAAAGTGAACGTATAATCCATGATTTCTTTTTGGATGATAGTTATTTATTCAAGTCTCAAAAGCTATGCATTCCTGACACTTTGCTACGAGAATTCCTTGTATGGGAATTACACGCTGGAGGTTTAGCTGGACACTTCGGCCAAACTAAAACTATTGCTGCTGTTAAAATCAATTTTATTGGCCTAGCCTTAAACATAACGTTAGTAAATTAGTGAAAAGGTGTCACACTTGTCAATCAGCTAAACAACGCAAGCAGAACACTGGTCTCTACACCCCTCTCCTCGTACCTAATTGACCCTGGCAGGATGTAAGTTTAGATTTTGTCCTAGGACTACCAAAGACTTTTAGGAAACATGATTCCATTTGCGTGGTAGTTGATAGATTTTCTAAGATGGCCCATTTCCTTTCTTGTTCTAAGACTTTTGATGTTTCTCGAGTTGCAAAGATTTGTTTTGAGGAAGTTGTCAGATTACATAGTTTACCCAAAATCATAGTATCTGATCGGAATGTTAAGTTTACTAGCTATTTTTGGAAGACTTTATGGCATAAGATGGGCACCAAACTTCAATTCTCAATAGCTTTCCATCCTCAGACGGACGGACAAACCAAAGTCATCAATAGGAGTTTAGGTAACCTTTTAAGAACTTTAGTAGGAGAAAATATTCGAGATTGGGATTCCAAACTGCCTATAGCTGAATTTGCCTATAATAACTCTGTTAATCGAACCACAAGTCTAAGCCCCGTTGAAATTGTGTACGAGTACCAACCTAGACAGTCTATAAATTTGATCCCTATGTGTCCTCAGTCTAAAGCATCTGAGTCTCCATCTGCATTTGCATCACATCTCCAGGAATTGCATAAAGAAATTCATAAAAAATTTGAACAAAGCAATGCTAATTATAAATTTAATGCGGATCTCAAGAGAAGATTCAAAGAATTTAAGGTTGGAGACTTTGTAATGGTTCATATTCGTCCAAAACGATTCCCACAATGGATCGTTAAAAAGTTACATGCAAGAAGCGCATGACCTTTCAAAATAATTTCAAAAATAAATGATAATACTTTTGTGCTAGGCTTACCTGAAGGTCTTAACATAAATCCTACATTTAACATTGAAGATCTTGTAGCCTTTAATGGATCAAAGTTTAACCCCACAAATCCACTAAATAATGAGCTTTGTGAGACCATATCTGGTGAGAACCCTAGCTTACCTCCACTCCCAAATATCCCTACTTTACCCAGGGCGGAAAAGATCGAAGCAATACTTAATGATGAAACACCAAAGGAGGGGGCGCCAAAGGTATTTAGTTCAATGGAAAGAGAAATCGGATACAGAGAATACAAGGATTGATCGTGTTGAGCTTCGAAGATTGAATCCTGACCTTCTAGAGCTGTATGAAGGCACTTTCGACGCCTACTGGACATGGTCGAGTATTCTCTCACTCGGGGAGAATGATGAGGACATCAGTAGGAGATTCCAGAACGTTTATCACCGAAGGCATCGTAGATCGACGGCTACGATTAGGAGTCTTTATTTTTGATATATTTCATGTAGTAGTTTATTTTATTTTAGTTTGATGATTGTACACTTGCTTGTTTATTGTTTTGAGTTGAAGCCCTGAGGGCATTTCAGTCTTTTCTTTTCTTTTCTCTTTGGGGCCTATATATGAGGTCCTTAGTCTTGTATTAGGGTCAATGACTAATTAATGAGAAAAAATTCTGGTTTTCTACTTTCGAGCTTGTGAGTTCTTGAGTGGTGAAGTCTCAAGGTGACGGCAAAAGCAACACCCACCAGCCGTAGGAAGTGTCTGGGCTCGTGGCTCGTCTCCTTCCCCTTTCTTCAAGCCGTCAGCCACCCCTTCCCTTCCTAGCCACCGATCCCAAGCCCTACCTCCTCCACCTAACCGTCGGCCCAAGCCTCGGCCTTCCCTCCTCCTACCCGTCGGCCCCCATAGCCCCTCTCCCTTCCATAACCGCCGACCAAGGTCCCACAACCACCGGCCTCTCTTCCCTACCGCCCCTCCTAGCCGCCGGCCACACCCTCCTTTCCCTCTCGATGATGATTTCAATCATCATTACTACCTACCTAAATTAGCATAAATAATTTGGGAAATATTTAATTCAAATTGGAATTTCAGATACTTTCCTAAATTAACGAAAGCTAAATTAGGAAAGTTCCTAGATCTAAGCCTAAATTAATCTCAGATTTTAGTTGCCTCTCCATACTCCAAACCCTAACCCTAACTTGATAAAACAAGCCCTTCCCTCCCTTGGCCGACCCTCTCTCCCTCTTTGTCTCTTTTGGATTTCCTTCTCTCATGAGTTATATTCCAAGAGAAGAAGAAAACAATCATCCCTTCCCCACCTTCTTACTAGTGCATGGTTGATCCCGAGCGTGACCACGGATTCATCTACGACCACTAAGGCTTAGTGGATATTCTATAATCCCCTTTCTTCAACCTCAATTTAGAAGCTGACGACACCGTCGACGAATACGTCGACCGTATCCACTTCACCCTGACATCTTCGATCGAGGAACATCTATCCTCCGAACATTGGCGAATCATCGGACATCCACCCGCGTCTTCCCCTTCGGCTAACTTTTCATGGATCAAGGCCCTAAGCGTCCTATCACTTTTGGTGGCATCATTAGGATTGTTGATATTCTTCTTCAGCTAAAGCCTTTCAAAGAGCGTGAGTGAGGAAAATTCAAGGTGACTTTTTCAAACTGTTAAGTGATGGATTTAAAGTGTATCGCATTTAAGTTTATGTTTTATGATTGAAGCTATTTTAAGTTCTTGCTAATCTACTGTGTAACTGATTGCCATAACAATATTGACATTCTTAAATTCCTAAAATTCAATCTGGTGAAACATTAGTTTATTTTACTGCGCTTAAATCAATTTTTTTTATAAATTTCTAAGGCAATTCCTACTTTGTTTCACAACAACTTTGCTTTGTTATTTACTTTGGTAATGCATTCAGTTCAGTTTTTTTTTTTTTTTGCATTTGTGGATTTGAACTAAAAAATTGACACTGAAGTACTGCTATAAGACCTGTAGATTATTGTTGCAAATAATTATATTACTATTAATTGCATTAAACTCTTCAATTATTTTAATAACTTCATTTTTTTACAAATTTCTTGTGTTTATTTAAAATATCAATAAAAAATGCATATTTAAAAAATACAATGTTTGATCAATCGATCTGAACCTTCCATCCGTTTGAAGTTTGGATGAGAGGTAGTTCAACTTTTGAACCGGATTAAGACTTAGTTCGGGATGACTTTTTTACTATTTTTTGTTCTTAAAAAACTGCTTTAAGAACAAGAAAGCCTAAGGCTTTGTTTGGTACAGCTATTTTACTGCTTCTTAAAACAGCTTTTTATTATAAAAATTTTAATTTTTATACTAAAAAATAATTTTAAGTGATAAGAAAGCCATCCCAAACATAGCCTAAAACACGAGAAGTTGAGCCAACTAAATCCATTCTACTGGCCTTCACCAACCGTGATCAAGGATTTATTATTTTTAACATATACTAAAATTTTGGTAGATTAACACCTTACTAAAAAAATAATTAAATTATTTACATAAACTTGTTTGATTAAAACTATGAAGGGCTTTAAAAACTTATAAGAAAATCACTGATATTCCTTCCTGAAACTTGTGGATTAAAAAGTAATTATAAATTACAATTACAATGTTAATACATGAAAAACAATTTCCCTACAAAATTCAAATACGATTAAAACAAGGCCGCAAACATCAAGCCTTTATCCCATTATGTGAGATTAACTACATGAATTATTTTGACCTATTAAGAAAAACATTCTCATTTAAATCTAATAAGAAAACATCATTTATAATACTTTCTAACCGAATATTTTTAGGCCATAAGCATTAAACAAGGGAGAAAATAAGGTCAGCTTATACCAATCTAAATTTAAGACAAATGGAATGTATAGCTAAGCAATAAACATTGTGATCACATTTAACTTGAATTAGCTCTTCTTCTAACTACTAATGATTCATTAGAGAACAAAAAGAAGTACCAACCTGCCCAGATCTTGGAATTCCCAAGGCACCAGCAAGCAACAAAGGTCATTGAAGAATTCTCCACTGAAGCAATCAGCAATCAGCCTATCATCTCTTCAATATCAGTTTTTAGTCTCAGATATTCAGTAAGCTATCCTCAATTTGCTGCATCTGTTGAAGATTTGCTGCTATCACCACCATTACCCATTTTCTTTTCAACTGGGTTTCCTTTCCTATCACGCTTCCCAGCTCTCTCTGCATATTTAGCAAAAGCAGCATCTAAAGCTGAACGAACATTGATGCTACTCTCTTTTTCAGCTTTAGAAGCCTCAGACTTCCCTTCATCGATTTCTGGCTTTTCCCCGTCATCCTTCAGAGGCTCCTTCGCTTCACTTTTACCTTTGCTAAAAGCTTCAGCTATCGCAACAGTGGGCGGTCGACTAGAAACCCTTCGGAATGGTTCATGAAATGTATCATAAAGGCGCTTCACCTGCAATATAAAAAAAAAATCTATTATCATAAAATTATTTTTTTAGCTAGCTGAAGGGGTTTGAGCAATTGGGTGACCTAATTTAGGCCATAGAACATTTGCATATCAAATGCATAACAAGATTTACATCAGATGTAAAAAAACAAAGTATCGGGTACTGAAGCCATCACTACCAAAAAAATCTTATTTCTTCACCTGGGCAAACCTGAAGCTTTCTAACAGGTAAAACATTCCAGGTAGCTTCAATGAACCTTATATGACACTGCTGTTAAACGAGAACAAATTGCACTTTTGGGGACAAAATAAATGCATCACCAGCTAACTAGATCCAAAATGAGCTTTACAACCCAATATGTGTTGCAGGTATCAAATTTTACCAGATAAAAATGTAGCAAGTTTAGCTCAGTAAGTAATAATTAATTCTATTAAGACTAATTTTTATATGCTTGTATATTTAACAAGCCGGACATGAACGAGGGCTTTGTTAGAGACAATTTTTTTGTTGCTTTCTAAAATAGTTTTTTAGTACCAAAAATTCTTGAATTAAAAATTTTTATACTAAAAAATTATTTTAGAAAGCAGTAAAAAAACTGTTCCAAATGAAGCTGAGATCTTATTTAAATTGTGTTGAAGCTCACACAAGCTCCGCTCATTTACGCCCTCAAAATGTAAAAGCACTCTTGTAGCATTATGTTAATCGGTTTTGGATCATTCAAAAAGTACATTTTGAAATGTAAAAGCGTGAGTATTTTACAATTAACACGAACTTTTTTAGTGTTGACATAGTTTAAACATGAGAAAATACCTTGCGCTCACCGATACCGGGGCAGCGAGCTAAATCTTCCATGGAAGCGTCCATTATACCTGCAAGTGACTGCATTTCACAAATCAAAGTTGGGAAGGGTATTATGTCCACATTTTATGAGTTGATAACGTAAAAGAGATATAATGATAGATATATGTTAAGATTATATTTCTAACTAATGTTCAGGAATTTTCATCTATAAATAAATAAGCCTCAGATTTATAGAACTATTTGGTGATTGCCTTCAGGGACAAAGATAGATGGAAAAAATGGTTAAAAAAAACATGAAAATATTGATAGCAGAAGGGTCGGCATGAATGTTGAGGTAAAGGATCATTTATATCTATAAATAAATTGTTTTAGTCTTCCATTTGTATATTTATTATTATTATTTACTTGGGTGTTTATCAGCACCATAAATCTATCATCTAGTCAGGCCATTATATTGTCATAGAAAGCTAAAAATGAAAAGACAGAAGTTTATACAAGTAATACCGTAAAAGTGGAGCCAAGAGTAACTACGTCTGTCTTGTTAACATGTCGAACTGCTGTAAGTGCACGAGTCAGCTGCAAAATGACAAATCTTCAATCAACAAAAGATGTGTTGGAAACTAATCAAAAATCAAGAATTCTGTCGGTATTAGCAAGAAAAATTAAACCTAAAACAACATTAACGTGTAGTGTCAATTGGTTAGAAAAATAAAATGGGCACAAATGGAAGTTTCAGGGAAAAAGCCATTCGAATTCTGGAATTGAACGAAGGGGCTGATGGATGTTAAAATTTGTGATTATTATAATCATTTTAAGTGTAATAGGAGTCAATCGATTGCACAAAGTAACGCCATAAAACATGTTGGTAATTCTATAAAAGGTTGACCATTGGAAGGCACATCATCATTAGAATTATCCCAACTATTCAAGGTTGGAAGCACGGCGGAGGCACGTGCCCCCATTGGCTGGCACCAAAAAAAAAATTTGTTTTTTAATTTCTCAGCATTTTTGGCAAGTTTTTTATATAAATATGTAAAAACAAAAACCCTAAAGTGAGATAGAAACCTGTTAGCTGTTCTCTCTCATCAACGGCACATGCTTTCGCTCTCCTGCAAGTCCTCTTTCTCTCTCCTACTCTTGCTGTTCTCCCGCAAGGCCGCAATCCTCTCTCTCTCTCTCTCTCTCTCTCTCTCTCTCTCTCTCTCTCTTCATTAGTCTCTACCTCTATCTGTGAATTTTTTTTTTTAATTGTGCAGTGTTTTTCTTATGTTCTGGATTAGATATTAATAGGAATTAGGGGTTTGAACACTCCAATCTCAAACTGATGCAAACTCGACAAGATGTAGAGCAAAGGAAATAAGTATATGATTCTAGTTAAGCATCCAGAAAGGTTGGCTCAATCTAATTAAAATTCAATGCCTAGCCTAGGTAGTTTGTGTGGATCTGATCTAGACCAAGCCAAAAAATTAAATTTAAAGAAAAAAAAATTTAAACATATATTTATAGGCATAAAAATATACATCTTATCTAAGAATTATAATATGGCAAAATATTTGTAAGAAGAATTAATTTACACAACTTTTATTTTTTAATGCACACTGAAGGGATTGTTTTTATTTATTTTATAGTCATTAAGAGATACTTCAAAAGAAAGACAGAAGTGATTGAGCATGACACAAGTATATGAACAGCACGTACTTTTGATTATAATTTTATTTATTATATAATTTATCTTTTTTTTTATAACAAGACTAATACAAAAGTTTTTAAAACCACGCATCGATATCGATCTTAAGCCTGGATGAAAAAGGTTGAATGTGTTTTTAGTATTTATAATTTGTGCCCCGACAAGAAAAAAATCCTGGCTCTGCCCCTGGTTGGAAGATACATACCCGTGATAAATAGTCTGTATCGGTTTGTTCACGAATACTATCTGCAGGTTTGTTTTCATATACTTTTATAGTCTCCAAGTATCGACCACATTCTTCCAAGCTGCAGGAGAAAGAAAGAGCTATCAAGAGAGAGAATCATGAAGATATTAAAAAAAATGAGGAATTCACACACTAAATAATTAATAAATGCAAATTTTTTGAAAGACAGAACCAATGAAGCACAGAAACTTCCAAGAGTTGTGTAATCTAGTATAAAATAGTGAGGCACAGTGTTTATATATAATATATTCTCCCATTTCCAGAAATATTATTATTGCGGGCTAAAAAATTCATGGAGGTACAATGAGAGAATTGTGTCCTAACTTTACACTAGGATCCAACATAAAAATATAAATGAAAAGACCACTAGTGGCATAAGAGTTTTTATGTGAAAAATCTAAAAAAAAAAGGGGAAAATCATAGGGCCCTGCCCAACTGAAATGATTCCACCATCTAAACATTGAGTACAAAGGTTTGTCAATCCCTTAGTTTGGAGACGGCAATATTACAAGAGTATGGGGAGGTCGTAGAAAATATCGTTGAACTGGTATAGAGTGAAAGGTATTTGAATAGAAGTAGTCGAGTGCAACAAACTGACAATGTTGGTCGAACAGCAACAACCCAATAACGATGATTGGATGGCGGCGGTCAAATGGTGGTTCGATGATTGCGATGGTCAGACAACTATGGTTGGGTGACGGTGATATGACATTGGTGATCCGATGATGGCAGTGATCTGATGACTGTTGTCAGGCAAAGGCAATCCGATGATGACGATCTAGCAGTGAAGGTCCGATGGTAACAATTGGCCAACCAAGGTCCCACAACGACAGTAAGGAGGCAAAGGTCCGATGGAGACGGCCTGACAATGATGATCTAACAGGGTCAAATGGTGGCGTTTGGGCGATGGACGATGGCGGCGTTCAGGCAATGGTCTAACAACAACGATCAGGCGATGGTCAGACGACAGTGGTGCTAGAGTACAGTTATAGAATTCTTCAAACTTTTAAGCTCTCTTGAGCCTCTATTCAACATCTTCATATAAATAATAGGGGTCTATTTATCTAAGCCTGAAACCTCTTAGGAAATACACGTGCATAATAGAAAAATTCATCCTTTAAGTACAAAAAGGATCTTAGGAAATAGAAAGGACTAGGGCTGTCAAAATCGGGTCATGGGTCGGGTTCGGGTCCAATCCGGAACTGACCCAACAATGTTTGACCAGACCCGAACCCGAACCCTTTTTTACAAATGGGTCAGTTTCTCAGACCCGAACCCGACCCGCATATTTTGTGCAGATTGCACGAGTCGCTTCTTCGGCTCCTTCGTTGCAGTTCGACTTCGCTCCTTCGACGACGGGAGCTCGCTCGCTGTGAAGGTAACTTTCTCTGTTTCGTCGTTGTTGTTCGGCTTCGTTCCGACTTTCGCACTCTATAGGAGGTGTGGAGATTGCACGAGTCGCTTCTTCGGCTCCATCGTTGTAGTTCGACTTCGCTCCTTCGAGGCTTCGACAACGGGAGCTCGCTCGCTATGAAGGTAACTTTCTCTGTTTCATCGTGTTGCTGTTCGGCTTCATTCCGACTTTCGCACTCCGCAGGAGGTGTGGAGATTGCACGAGTCGCTTCTTCGGCTCCTTCGTTGCAGTTCGACTTCGCTCCTTCGAGGCTTCGACGACGGGATCTCGCTCGCTGTGAAGGTAACTTTCTCGTAGCCGTTCGGCTTCGTTCCGACTTCCGCAGGAGGTGTGGAGATTGCACGAGTCGCTTCTTCGGCTCCTTCATTGCAGTTCGACTTCGCTCCTTCGACGACGGGAGCTCGCTTGCTGTGCAGGTAACTTTCTCCGGGTCATTTCGGGTCAATCCCGGGTTTCCGGGTCAACCCGAACCCAACCCAATTTTGCAAATGGGTCGGTTTTCCGGACATGAACCTGAACCCAACCCGACTTTGCAAACGGGTTGGTTTTCCGAACCTGAACCGACCCGCTTCGGGTTCGGGTCAACCCAAATCCGAAATTTTTGGGTCGGGTTCGGGTCGGGTCCAATATTGACACCCTTAGAAAAGACAACAATTCTAGTAAAATTGAATCACGTTGCCGAGCCTTGCTGTTCTGACAGAACATGTTACAAGCTGTGGTATGTGGCATTTTTAAATTGAACCAAACACCACAAGCACCAGATGAACGTCTAATACACTTTGGAAACAATTGGGAAGCTAATTTAGAAACCAATTGCTGACGGGCTTGTCTAGGATTAAACTTGTCAAGTATAAAAATAAAAATAAAAACTGCATATGAAGTCCTAGATACAGGAAGAGTGCATTATCTTAGTATATACCTCAACAATTCATGCACAAGTAAACATCACTTCTAACTAGAATCAACGTTTATTAATAATACTGCTCATGCATTAGGTTCGCAAGAGGGAATGATATAATTCAGAAGAATGATAGTCGTTCTACCTCCAACCACATAAAAGGGTGCAATCATGAAACATTGCTGTCCTCGTGACTTCCAACAATGGCTTAGTTACATCTTCCTGAAACAAGGGTAAACAAAGTGATCCCAATCCCTAAAGAAAAAGTAAAATAACAGAAAATTTGCAATTATAAGTTCTAAGACTTTGTCCAAATTCACCCAACAAAATAAATTTCATAGCATTTTACTAACAAGCGCCCTAAGAGCATTTTGAAAGAAGTATTATGTATGAGCAGAGTTTTCATACACTCCAAAAAATAATTTCAAGCGAAGTCTTAATCACAAGATAGACTTCCTTTTCAACGTTCATTAGATGCTTGAAAATTCCCATGCATCTCAATGCTTAATAACCAATGCCTTCCAAAAAATCATAATGAACTTGAGCAAAAACAAATGGTAAACTTAAAAGTATGTAAAGTTAGAATCATGAAACAATCTTAAGGGCTTACCACATCAATATGACACAAAATGACACGAAGCTTGAAGACCTTTTGCAACTCCCTTATTCGATAATACAAGTAGTCAGGATGTAGTAGATGATAACGTAAACTGCACATTGGCAAACTTAAATCAAGGAAGATGATATATTATACCATCACTGTTATAATAAAAACAAATACAATGATAAGAAGAATAACGACCATAAAATTATTTTCCCTTTACCCTTGCATAAGACATCAATGAATTATGAGCATATTCCTCTGAATGAATTAAGTTTTTAATTGCAACTAAAAATCATGTCTGTGTAAGAAAGAACATGAACTCAAACATCTAAAAGTCCGTTTGCGGCAGCATTTTCACTATATTGCTTTTCAAATCACTACTACATGCTATTTAGCTAATATTTTCTTCATGTTTTCAAAACTTTTTATGATGAAAAGCAGTTTTTTACAACATAATCTACTATATTGTGGCAGTTATAAGAAAGCTGCTATTGGATTTTTTCACAAGGAAAAAAAAAATTCATACTAATAACAGCTTTTAAAAAAAATGCTCTCAAAACAATTCTAAAGCTATGTTTTTACAAACAGCTATAGCTGCCCCAAATGGAGCTTCAGTAGCAAGCTAAAAATGAAGCACAAGTCATTCTTAAATGATCCATAGACCAGACTTTTAAATCTAGTCTTTATATTCGAAGATAAGTTTCCCGCTCATGTTTTGATTCCCAAGTTACTGTGGAAAGCACTGCTCCATTATTTTACCTATGTAACACTTCAATTCTTCTGCATACGTACTCTGGATTATTTCTGGAAGCAACAACACAGCGCTGCAGCAAAACAACAGCAGCAGTTGTAGTGCTATTGAGGTAGCAAGGCAACCAGGGCAAACAAGGGAGTGGCAGAGCAGCAGCAGCAATGCAGCGGCAGGGATAGGTGAGAGCAGCAACAAAGCAATTCAAGATAGCAGAAGAACTTCAATGCAAATAAGAGGCAGCAGCAGCAATGTAATGCAATTCCAAAGAAGCAACAGCAGCAATTCAATGCAATTCCAAGAAAGCAGCTGCAATTCAACGCAATTCAAAAGCAGCAGTAGCTTTGCAATGGAAGCAGGGAATAGATGATATCGTTTCCTACAACAGAAACCAGAAACTAGCCTTGCAGGCTGCCAATCCGGGTGACAGGAGGAGAAAATAGAATAGGAAAAAGGGATTTTTTTTAATCATTTTTCCTATTGAAATCTATATTTCAAATAGACAATTACAACAAAAACTGATCAAATCCACTTCCTAAACAAACTTCACAAAGAAAGGAAAACCCTCTCTACAAATAAGCAACTAGAGAAGTTCAACTAATTTAAAAAACAAAAAACACTAATTTAAAGTCAAATAAAAATTGAACCAAACAAGTTTTAAAATATATATACATATATAAATAATTTATTATTATCCTGTTATAATCTGAAATTCAGTCAAATAGTCTATCCTTCGAAGCTTTTATTCCCCTCATGATATTTGATTGACGAGCTAATCACGCCTATAGGGTCCTAGAGATATCCTCTCTAATTTACCAATGAGATTTAGTCACCAAAATGATAGGAAATACTTGAGTTCGCAAGTATTCCTATTGGAAATACTTGAGTTCGCAAGCAACCCTAACAATAAATTGGTAAAAACAGCGAGAAAGAACACAATACGTAGTGAAAAACAACTCAAACAGCAGATTTTATTATATGAAATAAAACAAAGCAAACGGAAAGCAAAGATACAATTGATCCTCTATTCGAGAGGAGAATCGTCTCTCCCAAATCTCTAGACGATAGTCTAGAACCCAAACCCAAAGAGACTACAAGAGAATAATAATCCAAATCATGCCTAGCTCTATCCCCCTCATCCCCTTTAAATAGTCATTTTCCACCTCCTTACTAACCTCCTTATAACTTTCCTAATATAAAATATTATTTAATTAATACAAAAGATATCAAATCCATTTAATTAATCAAATCTACTTTCCTAATATAAGATATTATTTGATTAATACAAAAGATATCAAATCTTTTTAATTAATCAAATCCTCTTTCCTTATTGGTTCCCCCCCCCCCTCTCTTTCCTCCTTTTGCCACCACAGTGGGCCTCATTCCTAAGTGGGCGGTGCTGACCCCATGGAACCGACCTAACAATACCGCCCTCCCAAAGAATCACCTTGTCCTCAAGGTGGAAATATGCTCATGTTCCCGTGGAGGTTTCCATCCTTGAGGTGGTTGAAAAACCTTATCGGATTGCTGAATCAAGAGCAGCACTGAAAGAGAAACATTCCTTCCCTCCTCCAATTTGATCGCCCCTAACCTGTGTAGCCCCAACAGATAACCTTCACCCACCTCCTTGATAGTCCTTACCATAGTTTTGAGAGACACCATGTATTTGGATAACCTTGGATCCCCCCTAATCATCACCTTTCTTCCATCTATCATCATCTCCATCATGAGGGTGCCCCAATTAATCTTGGTGTCCCTTAGGGTTTGTAGCCACTTCATCCCCAGGATGACATCAGCACTCCCTAGCTCCAGTGGAAGAAAGTCCTCCCTTACTTGCATGTCGTGGATGGTTAACACCACTTCTCTACAGATCCCCTGGCCTTTCTCCATCTTCCCAGTGCCCATCATAACCTCATAAAAACCGGTATTTACTAATTTCAATCCCAGTTGGTCGACAACCTGAGTGGAAATGAAATTATGGGTAGCCCCACTATCAATCAGAACCACTACCTCTTTGCCCTCTATCTCCCCCTTCACCTTCATGGTATGATTTGTAGTGAGTCCTACCACCGAGTTCAGGAAAACTTCTGCCATATCTAGATGCAGCTTATCCTCCATCTTTCTCTCACCTACCTCAGTTTCCTCGTCATCACAGACGATGAGAACCTGAGGAGTTTGATCCCTACACCGGTGCCCTGGAGTATACTTCTCATCACACAGGAAATATAACCTCTTTGCCTTCTTCTCCTGTATCTCCTTCTCGATTAGCCTCTTGAAATTTTCCCCACTTCCTCCTCCTACTAGCTTCTCCCTGGTGGTCTCATGAACACCCCCTCCCACTGGCCCTTTTGGAGCTAGATGAGTAGTGGTCATCCGGTATGAGTTACCTGAGTTGTTTCTCCTGAATCCTCTTTCTAGATGTCTCTGGTCTTCCACTAGTTGTGCTAATTCCATGGCCTCTCCCAAGTCACGAGGTCTCATAACCCATATTGCTGCTCGAATCTCGGATTTGAGTCCCTTCATAAAGTTGCCTTCTAGTATTGTCTCTGATAGTCATTCCACCCGGCTGGCCAGGTGTTCAAATCTCTCCCGGTAGTCTGCTACTGTGCCCTCTTGTACTAGTGCGAAGAATTGCTCATCGAAGTCCCCTTCCCTGCCAGTTCGGAAACGTTCCAGTAAGCATTCCTTGACTTCTCTTCAATCCCATAGGAGTCTTCTTAGGTTTCTCCACTGATACCACGACAGCGCCTTCCCTTCCAAACATAGCCCGGCTGCCGTTAACTTCTCTTCCTCTGTTAGCTCGTTGACCGCCAAATACCTTTCTACTTTGTAGATCCATCCATATGCGTCCTCGCCTTCGAAGATAGGCATCTTCAGCTTCCTTACCTGCCGGTCACCTCCATCTCCCCTATGTCCTCCATAGATTCCCCTTTCCCAAGTGTTGGGCCCTCCCCAAGTCACCATATCCTCCCTCCTACATTCGTATAGAAACCCTTCTTCCTTTTCCCCTCTTTTTATCAAACTCCATCCCCTTTTGCCCATATTCCCTTTCTTTTCTTCCCCAATCAGCCCCCCTTGTTTCTAAAGCCGCCGTCGGGAGTTGATTCGCCACTAACTTCCTCACCATCGCATGCAGATTGGACACTTTGTCTTCTACAGATATGATTCGTTCTTCCACCGTGGCTTTGATTTGGCTCATTTCTCCTTCAAAACGCTCCTCCAAAGCGTCCACCTTCTTGGCCGCCATCTCTATCCGGGATTTGTAGATGCACCAAAACTGAATTTTGGTCTCCAAAAACAGCAACTTTCCTTGTTTCCGGACCAAAAACTGCTGCTGGAATTCGCCAAAAATAGCCCTCCACCGGTCCCTGGACTTTCTCTGATACCAATTTGATAGGAAATACTTAAGTTCGCAAGTATTCCTATCGGAAATACTTAAGTTCGCAAGCAACTCTAACAATAAATTGATAAAAACAGCGAGAAAGAACACAATACGATAGTGAAAAATAACTCAAACAGTAGATTTTATTATATGAAATAAAACAAAGCAAACGGAAAGCAAAGATACAATTGATCCTCTATTCGAGAAGAGGATCGTCTCTCCCAAATCTCTAGACGATAGTCTAGAGCCCAACCCCAAAGAGACTACAAGAGAACAATAATCCAAAGCATGCCTAGCTCTAGCCCCCTCATCCCCTTTAAATAGCCCTTTTCCACCTCCTTACTAACCTCCTTATAACTTTCCTAATATAAGATATTATTTGATTAATACAAAAGATATCAAATCTATTTAATTAATCAAATCTACTTTCCTAATATAATATATTATTTGATTAATACAAAAATATCAAATCTATTTAATTAATCAAATCTACTTTCCTAATATAAGATATTATTTGATTAATACAAAAGATATCAAATCTATTTAATTAATCAAATCTACTTTCCTAATATAATATATTATTTGATTAATACAAAAATATCAAATCTATTTAATTAATCAAATCTACTTTCCTAATATAAGATATTATTTGATTAATACAAAAGATATCAAATCTTTTTAATTAATCAAATCCTCTTTCCTTATTGGTCCCCCCCCCCTCTCTCTTTCCTCCTTTTGCCGCCATAGTGGGCCCCATTCCTAAGTGGGCGGTGCTAGCCCCATAGAACCGACCTAACACAAAATCAACAATTTTCTAAGAAAACCCTGCTTGATATAGCTTCAATGAACATGATCTCCTTAATCTTTCAATGATCTAATGCCCAAATAGTGATTATAAGCTATCCAATTGACCAAATATGAAATTTAATTCACATATCAAGGGTCTCATTTAGGAGGATTTCACTACCATGAAATTAAAGTTTCATATAAAGGCAAGAAACACTTTGGGCTTCCTTGGTCTTTCTTGTCAATGCAAAATGTCTCATTTAGCCCATGAAGGTCAGGGTAGTCTTTACTCCAAGAGGGCAAAAGGTACTATTCCTGCTCAAAGAGTAGGTAGGATTTTGATGTACCGGCCGATTTGATTGATAGAGAATTAGGAAACTTCCTAATCAAGAAAGAGTTGTTTAGGAATGTTCTTAATCAAAGGGGAATTGTTTAGGAATATTTGAATTACAATTGTGAAGAAATTATTTAGGGCAAGAGATCTAATTTGAATTCAAAATCTAAGAGGGAATTATTTAGGGAAGAGGAGGAGGAATTAAGGGGGATTATTTAGGAAAGTTTTAATTATAATTGAGAGGGAATTAATTAGGGAAATAAATCTAATTTGAATTCAAATTTGAGAGGAAATTATTTATGAAAAGGAGGCTGATTTGGGAGGGAATTATGGGAGCCTATTTAAGGCTAACAATAGGATGATTTCAGGAGTATACTTGATTTTGCTGGAATTAGTTTTTCTTAGGTTGAGTGGGCTCTAGCCGACGGCTAGGGATTTGGGAGATCTGGATCTTCCTCTCCAATTGAAGATCCAACTGTATCTTTTGTTTTTCTTAGTTTTTTTCAATAAAAAAAAAGTACTTGGTTCTTCTTCCTAAATTTTTTATGTCGTTCTCTGGTTTTGCTGAAATTGTATCCACTTCCTATCAAATTGGTATTAGAGCACGATCCGGCACCTATGGTGGGAAGAAAGGCAGAAATGGTGGAAGGGGAGATCAAACAATTGAAATCTGATTTTATAAAGATTTCAAATTTCGAAAAGCAATTTTTAGCCATCCATGAGAAGATTGATGAGAAGTTTGCCATGACTTCCTATCAGATTTCCTCTAACTTTCCATCAAGCATGAAAGGTTCAAAGGGCATCAAATTCTCTACATTTATCACCAAATAAATCTCTATGTATAGAGACAATTCCAACTAGCAAACATTGTCTCCAATTTTTCTGAGAATTTTAAATGGCCCATGTATGATTGGCCTCAAATACTTCCCCTCTCTTTTAAGAAGATCCTTGGTCAAATGTAATTGGGCAACATCTTCCACTTGGGAAATGACTTTGGCACGATGACAGTCCTGCCCTATTTTTTATTTATGTTAAAGCATTTTGCCGTTACTTCTCCATTAATATCTGAATTTTGCAAATGCCTTCGAAAATTTTGAGATCTTTCTTTGTCAACTTGAGCACCACTATCAGAACAAGGGGACATGAAGAAAAATGAAGATCAAGGAGCTTTGTACTAGGTAAGCCAGGTATTCTTCAAATGGTGTCTTTATTAAGGAGTTCATGACTCCATTAACGATGAATTGAAGGCATGGCAGGTTATTATTTGAAGTTTTAAGATGCTTGTTGTGCCTCATAGTAGATGCACCATGATTCTATTCATCACCTAGATTTGAACACCAATCTATAGATGAAAGGCAATGCTCCTCTTCAAATTGGTATCTATTATGAACCATAAAGCCTCCCAAAACAAGCTCAAAAACCGGCTATCCTAATCAAACACAATGAAACTAAGTAATCCAAAGCTTGCTCATACATGTTGGAATAAAAGTTTGGCCACTTGACTACCCATTTTTGTTTTTGGCAATCCTCTCCAAAAATTCATATAGATTCTTCCCCAAGAACGGCTTGACGATCATATTAGTGTATTGTACATAAATCTCAATGAGAAACATTGAGGTTTTTCTCCCTCTCTTTGCCCCATCCTTCTCTTTCATCATCTTTTATCTCATCATCCTCTCCCTCTCTCTACCCCATCGATCTTTCTCTTCCCCTTTTTAAACTCTTTGATATTTGCTATGCCAATTACCAAATCCTATGACACCTTAAAAATAGTGATGTCAAATCAAACATGCAACTGAAATATTGCAAAAATGACACAAAGGAGAGATAGAATGGAGAACAAAGAGAAGATTGCCATCAAAATCACAATTCACCTTATCTTAATTAGTTAGGAACAATTTTATGAAAACTTCATTCATTCTTGTTCAATGCCGCATCAAGTGTTACCTCTATTTGAGCAAATTTTTACACAATTTCCACACAAGTTATTTTTATTTGCACTTTCATTCCTATGTTGCAATTCTATATACTCATCTAAAAGGGTAAAAAATGTGTTGGGCAGTGGCCTACCCCATCCCCCTTTTATCCCTCCTCTCTATTTCGATGTTTCAATTTCTCTCACACTTCCTCCATCTATTCCACTCTCACCATTTCTCTCTTTGCTTCTTTCTTTCTCTATCTTCATACCTCTCTTTATCTCCCTACGCCTACTCTTTTTATCTTCCTCCCTCTCTCCCATGTGCCTTCTCCTCTTCTTTACTATCTCTCATGCTACATGGTAGGGTGGAAAACACGCAAGGGCAAGAATGCCATTTTACCTAAACTAGACCTTATTATCAATTTAGAAAATGAAGGCCCAATTAAACAAATTCATATAATTGAGAACAAGTAGTACAAAATTAAACATTCCATTAAAGCATAAGATAGATGGTTGAAGTTATTAGCAGCAAGCTACTGAAAATGCATCTTTACCTTTCACACATACGACAAGCCCATGCTCTCATCTATCCAATGACAACAAATAAACCAAAACTATGAACTTCTTTATAGGAAGTGATTCTGAAGTTACCACCACCACATGCTTGATGCCATATACATCATAAACTTAAGATACCCTCTTTAAATATTCAAAAGTCCATTGAATTCACAAACTAAAAAAGAAAGCATGACATCATGAAAAAATAACAAACGAAGTTCCATCAACTAAAATTAAATACATATTGTTGTTAACTTCCTTTTTAGCATTGATCACTTGCACGAGCTTATTGCACATTTTGTAAGTCAGTATGTTTTCCTGCACATTGCACTACTGTGTTTGATGAAGAGTCGAGTCGCACATTTTACCTCGATTCATCGTCAGCCTTAAGATTTATTCCTCTTGATCAAATATCGTCGTTTCTTATGTTTTAAAATATATGTGATCGAGTCGACGTCGATTTGATTAGTATTTTACGTGAATTAATCCCTTCATGCGCATGTTCATTCTGTATATAAAATCTTTTGATCCGGGCCACATTTTGCAAAACGGATTGTGCGAGCGTATCCAGATCAACGAGACCTTTCAAACAAGCCCATTCTCGCTCAAACCGGATACCATTTGACGTGTGTTGAAAAGAGAGAATGTTAAGGAATTTTTCTTAATAAATTTAATAATCAAAATAAATTAAAATCACATAAAAAATCTTAAAATAATTAAAACCCAAATTTAATAAATAAAATATATTATTTTTTAAACATAAAATAAAAAAATTAGATTCACATATATGTATTAAATAAAAACTACAGCAATTTGGAGGGCTGTTGGGCTATTTGTCTGGTCCATAGTAGCTTAATTACAGCAGCTTTTTCTTCCTTTCAGCCAAGCAAGAGAGGAGAAGGTTATAGCTTTAGGCCAGCAAAAGGAGGAAGGTTGCCTATACGATTTGGATTCAGCTTGGATTTGATTATTAGCTTCTTCCATTATAATGATGCAAGAATAAACAATTTCCCCCGGATTATCTTCATTGTCATGCCGTATGTCTAGCCTCAATCTCTCCTTCAAAAATACTTCACGACAAATGACAGGCAACTACCTAACTAGATGTGGAAACCATTGTTTATAGCAGAAACGTTAAGAATCCTTCCATTAAGGCATTATTGACTTAAAGCTGAAGTTGTATGCTATACTGTAGTCAAGTCTATCGTTATGTTCTTTAGAAACAAAATAAAACTAATGGATGACAATAGCAGTAAACACAGCCATCAAATTGCTCATAGCCGTATCAAATTAATATTAGGGGAAATTGTTTCACAAAAAAAAACACGAATTGCATACAAGCAAGCAAAATGTTTATAAAAAAATGGAACGAGAAATAGACAAACAACAAGCAGATTAAATTCCATCACAATCTTACCTTATATAAAGAGCACAGGAGCTCTGTCCCAACAAGTAGTCGCAGACTATATCAGCAAAAGCCCACTTAACATTCCTTATATGCTTAAGCAGCGGATTTCCTTTCTGTACCAGAAAAGAAAAATTCGCATCTAAGGACCCAAAACCCCAAAACCAGTCAACAAACCAAACCAAAATTCCCGGAAAACACTGCGCACCTGCCTATGGCTAACAAGGATAGCATTTCGATTCTGAGCCGAAGAACTCACAGACGAGTAAGAATTCGAAGCAGAAGACAAGGTATAAGAAGTAGAACAGGAAGCCGCCGCTGAATTAGAAGCTTCCCTACCACAAAAATCCCGCCAAATCGGATCAAAAAGTGAATCGCGAAGTTAAATGAAAGATTGAAGAACTGTCTCACCTCGGCGCTTGCTCCATCGGAGGCGGAGGAGTGTAGAATTCGGAAGACTTGATGAAGGAAAAGGCCTGTGAAAAGGAAGCCGGAGGCGGAAGGTTATAAGGCCGAGATGAGGAAGATCCATCGCCGCCACTGATGCCGAAGACTTCCTGGTAGGAAGGGATCTGTATCAATCCCTTCTTCTCCGTTCTCCTCCCCTCTTTAGGCTCGTCGTCTTGAGTTCTCTCCATTAGCTGTGTGGTGCGAGGCTGCAGTTGGGATTTAGGGCTCTCGGCACCTTATGGGCCTGTTTGGATGCAGGTTTTAGGCCAGATTTAGGCAAGATTTGACCTAAATCGGTAAATCCTGCCAAACGGCAAAAAAAAAAAATGCAAATTAAATCTCACAAGTCTAAGGCCATCTACAAACCAAAAACAAACTCAATTTGGTAACATTAAAAAATAAAATAAAATAAAATATTTTTTATATATTCTTTTTTATATTTTTTAATATTATTTTTAAGCAATCTTTATATTGTTTTAATTTATATGAAAATTTTGTCTTAATTTATATATTAAAATTGTATCTTAATTATGATATCACATTTTACATTATTTAAAATAAATATCTAATTCAAATAAATTAATTATATAAAAAAATATTTTAAATTTTAAAAACTAATGCATTTATAAATTAGTAAATTTTAGAAATTAATAATAACCTAATTTTCATAATTTAAAAAAAATAATAAATGCATTGATGAACAGTGCAAATGGTGCAGGCTTTGACATTCGATTGAAGAAGTTTGCGGACGGCAAACGCCAAGTATAGAGTTCACTTGGAGATGGCCTAATATCTACTTCATGGCATTTTCTCCATTTTTGTGGATATCGTAAATCCTATTTTTTTGTGGATATCGTAAATCCAATCGAAGAAACGGACGAAAAGGGGAAAATATCATTACTTTTGCGTCCAGCTCCCGGCGCTACTTCCGATCCGACAAGAATAATGTCGAAGGAGGAGGCGAAGAAGTTTTGACTCCTTCAGAACTCTACTTCACACGAAGCAGAAAAACAACGAATAAGTTCAGAAGAGGAAAAGAAAACTAAACATGCAATGGCAAGCGACTCGTTCGAAGCTCCACCCCATGCGAACCAACGAAGCAGAAGAGGGAAGCTCTACCTCATGCAAATGACAACGAAGAAATCGAAAAGGTAAAGCCAACCCATCTATGAGGATTAGATTAAGGCTTCATTTGGGACGACTTTTTACTGCTTTTTAAAACAGAGTTTTAGTACAAAAATTAAGAAGTAATAAAAAAGTCGCCCCAAACGAAGCATAATTCTTAATTTCTTAAGTAGGCATTAATTTAATTAGCTTAATTGATATACTTTAAAAATATAAATACTTTATTAGATTATTATTATTGTAAATATTAATTAAATAATTAGTTATTAATAGAATATTTAAAATTTAATTGATTAATAAGATAATTACAAGTACAATTAGTAATTAAATTTTATTAAAATAATATAAAAAATTAATGAAATAATAAGTGTAAATAGTAATTAAATGATCAATTATTTTAAATTATAATTAAATAATTAATTAGATAGTTATTATTATAATTAGCATTGATATACTTATTAAAATAATACCTAAATAAGTCATTAATAAAATATTTAATAAAATAACACCTTAATTATAGTATTCATAATTATAATTTATTGATGTTAATTAAAATTAGAATTAATAAGTAACTCATATTAAAAACACAAATGTTATATGAGATAACTGCTTTAAATTCTGAAAAGCATTACCAAACAATCTCATAGGATTTATCGAGAGATTTAACATATTTCTTATCAAATAGTTTTTAGGATTTAACTCTCTCAAGATTTAGCAAATAGGTAAATCCAAATTTAGAGGACTTACAAAATTCTACTTAAATTAAATTCCACCTGCAACCAAACAGGCCCTATAGGTTACAGCTTTGTTTTGGGCCCAAATGATCCGGTGCCGAATTAGCCAGGCCTGTGAAAATGATTTCTGCATAGTCGACTAAACTAGAGGTGTTAGCGTGTCCACTCAGATTCGACTCGATAAATGGCTCTTGAACCGAGCTCGTTGATCTAACAAGCCGAGCTTGAGCAAACCCTTCGACTCTTTAGCGCACGAGTCAGCTTAATTAAAAAAATATGAATATAAATATACTTAAAATATATTAACATTAAAAATTTTAAAATACAAAATTGTTAGAAATACTTAAAATTTATTTATCATTTTTTCAATGGATGTTATTGAGGATTATCAAACTCAAATTTCCAATCTATAGGAAGCATATTAACGCTTTCTTACGCAACAACAACGGAAGATTTGACTCACTTCGGATGCAAGAGTGCACTTTTTACACAAATTATTCAAAATTGTTATTCCAATAACAAAAAAATTGATTAAGTGTGTTAAATAGTTAAGATTGCTGAATGAGCTACAAATTTTTTTATTATATAGATAGCCAGAGGAGGAAATATTGTAAAGTCAAGAATTAGGAAATATAAAATTTTGAAGTAATTATCGTTAAAAATGTAATTACTTAATTAACCATCGAGCATTCTAATGATATTGGATTCATTATGTTCTTATAATAAGTAGTTAATGGACAACCATGCTAAAGAGAAGTTACTTTGGATTTCGATAGCAGTGTCATATAGTATTATGAAGGCATTAATTTGATGTTAATGCTAATAGAAACCTATCAGCATAGATGTTCCATGTAGCTATAATATCCAATTAACTTTTGCAGTGTCACATGGATGAGAATAGATAATTCATTAACTAGTTCATAAAGCCAAATTAAAAATTATCCTTTCAATTTGTTAGTCATAAAAGTTCTGTTATATAAGAGGGTTGTCTTCTATTGGAGGTGAACATTGAGTGAAGTTCATGTTGGTAGGTTTGCTTTTTTGGAGAACTTTTAAGTCTTGCAAATTATCTTTTTTTTTTTTTTTACATGATGCATTGGCCAAGTAACAAGAAGCCTGGCGATATTCCCACAAAACAACAATTATATATTACTAGCAAACGATTACATGATTGTATGACCAAGTGTGCTAATAATCCGTTAGACCAGAAGGTAAGGAGTCATGAAATATTCAGATATTGCATGCATGTCTGGACCAAACACATAGATCATATTCTCTGGTATTTGCATGTTGAAGCGATGAAGATGGAGTGCAATAGGAATGAGAATTTCTTAAAAGCTTTGTGGTGGAAATTCGTGGAAGAGAAATTCCTTGAGCATGAATTTCACCTTATTGGTGCACAATTTCTTCAAATGAGTTATCATGAGATATGACATGTAATAAAAGGTGGGGCGTCCTACTTCATTGAACGGCCACTGATTGATGATGAGCATTTGATTCTTTATCGTCCTTAGGATTCAACTGAGGATGCATTTATTCTGGATAACTACAACAAACGGATGAAAATTTTATTGCCCGGAGGAAAGACGAGGAAGTTTTTAAATTTCACAAATTTACAAGATTTACAGTACGAGTTTGAGTTCTACTTTGCTTATTGTCCAATACTAACTCAACTCCAAGCACGTATAAATAAATTGTTAAATGAGGAGTAGGAATATGTCCATCTTTTATAGTATGCATACGTCTTGGAGCATCCTACCAACACTAGTTATGCATATCACTGCATTAAAAAAAAGAACACGTATATTTACTAAAGGACTAATAAAAAGGTTAAAAAGCTTAAGCTTAGAAAATCCAAATTCAATGGGCAACTTACTGCGCACATTGCTCTACAATTGGTGGAAGCCTTAAACCACAACTACCTTTTCCTTCAGGCTGAATGATTCATGTATTTGGGATATCAAATTCTCAACATTATTAGTTGGCACGCTCAGCTCTTCAACTTTCACATACAGTATAAAAAATTCCCCAGTTGCATGAGAAAACACCACTTCGCAGACCTCATCATCTTCAACATATAAAATAATAAACTATTTCCCTACAGGTAGACGGTAAATTAACTAGCATCATTGTATACTTCGATGCATCAGACTTTAGTGCTTTTTCTTAACTTAAGTTGTTCTAAGTTTGTGTTAATTGGCACTTGCAAGGGACGATTCCTACCTCCAGTATACGTTCATGAGAATTTAGCATCCAAAGATCATTCACCATTATACATTACCAAGAATGATGCTACTCGTCCAGTCATTACTGACCTACTACATTTTGCCACTATTAACGACAATTGTAATGAACAATAACCACTATTTTCCTCACCATTTAACTTCTAATTTCAATCCTAATACAAATCTACAAAAAAAAATGCTATGTTCACTTTAAAAATTTACCCAAGTAATTACTTCTACAATTAAAATATTCTAAACTTTTGCTAGCATTATGCAAAACAAAACAATATAAATTAATAGATAACTTAATAGGTTATTACTCGATTCTATAATTAAGTTATTTTAAATTTATAAAATACACAAACAGAAAAATTCATATACAATAAAAATTTAAAATTTTTTCATAATTAATTAAATTAATAATCAAATATCTTAGTGATACATTTTCTTTGACAATTTCAGATCCAACCTAGTAATAATCAAGCACAATGCTTAAGGTTTACTAGAAATTTCTTCCTAAAAAGATAAGTTTTGCTCAACATTTCTTCCTAACTCAGTGAACAAAGCTATCACAATGAAAATAACAAAATAGGACTAAGACACATTAAACATTAATCCTAAAAAGACATTTTTAATGAACTAATTTAGCCATTATACATTTGGTGCTAAGCATATCATAACTAAAAAAAAAGGGGGGAGCATTAGATTTGACCTTCACGCCATACTGCAGCTCAAAAACCTCCATGCTGAAGCTTTAGCACCAAACGCCTGCAAAAATGTGCGGAAGAAGGAAAAAAATAGGATACAGTAACTTGAAATAATAATTTTTGAATAATAATTTTACCAAAATATAGACATTAATAAAAGTGTCCAACTGCGGCTTTTTTTTTTTTTTTTTTTGACAGTTAGGGGATTCGAGCCCGGGTAAGATGGGAGGAACATATTCCGTCGACCACTCGGCCGCAGACCCGATCTGAAATAGGCTCATAGCCTATCTCCATCCTGCGGCTTTTTCAATGAACAAATGGAGAAGTAAAAGATGAGCTGCGTCCCACCTCATCTCACATAGGCTCATAGCCAACTTGAAATCAGCTTAAATTAATTTGCACGATCTAAATGGTCAAAGCCTAATTATAGCCTATCTCCATCCTATACAAATCGAGTTAATATGAGAATTTATTCTGTGCGAATATCGGATTGTTCGGAAGTAAATCAAAATGCATTACGTCATCTAGTCCACAATGGTACACAGCCGCGATACACAGCAAAAAAGTGACATAGCGTATTCTGATTCGCTTTGGGACGGCTTCCGTATCCCCACAGAAAAAATTTTAACAGTTAAATCTTAGCTTCGTTTGAGATTGCTTTTTAACTGCTTCTTAAATGAATTTTTTAATAAAAATTTAAAATTTTTATATTAAAAATTTACTTTAAAAAAATAAGAAAGGTGTTCCAAACGAAATTAAAAAAAAAAGGTTAAATTTTGGGTGAATAAAGTATAAACAGCAAATTTTTTTATCAAAATTTAATGATAATATTATAATCCAATTTTAATTATGATAAATTATTAAAAATTAAATTTTATTTGATGGAAATATTCTGATTTAAATTTATTTTTATGGTCATCTTCTGTATTTTCAGCCATTTTTACACCAAATAGTTTAGTCAGTTGAAATTTGAATCAGAACATGGAAACCGTGCTCTGATAAATCACTAGCAGAGCTGCCAACCACTCCTTCAGCCAACCTTTCCATCTCTTATGACTAAGAAAATTAAAAGAAAAACCAGTTACAAGAATTAAGTATAAGATCAAAGAAGAGATTTCACACGTCACCAAAAAGCCAAAAATTATCTTGATGGGACTTCCGCCCGGCCACCAATCATTGTTGGACCATTGCTCGGCTGCCGAACATCATCAGACCACCACCGAATCTCCTCCTGGCCGCTAATCACCACCGGACCTCTGCTCGGCCGTCGATCGCAGTCGAACCACCGTCGGACGACCATCCGATCGCCAATCGCCAATCGCCCTCCGCCAGAGCCAGACTTATAGGTATTAGAAAAAAAAGGGAAGAAATAATTACTGTATCACTTTCTAATAATGTTACTTAGAAATTAAGGTAAAGATCAAAACAGTCCTCCAACTCTTTACGAAGAATCAAAATAGTTCTAGATATTTAAAAGTCATATTATGATCCTTTAATTTTTTAAATAGGGACCTAAACAATCCACAGAAAGATTATTTTGGTCTCTATTTAATAATTGAAAACTTTTTTGATCATTCGAAATAAGTTAAGAGATCAATTTGATCATTTTCCCTTAAGAAATATTTTTTTCAAATATTTTCTTGAAACAAGTCAAAGCATTGTTGGGGCATATTTAAAACTCATGTGCATCTATTCTACTATAAATTTTTTTTATTTCTTAGAAATTTTTATGATAAAAATAGTTTTTTATAATCTAATCTTTTACAGTTGTAAATAAATTCCTATTTGATTATCTTAGAAAATAACTTATACTTTTATTAAAATTATTATTTTTTATATAATAATATTGCAATTAATTTCCAAATCAATTCAAAAAGACCCTAATCAATTTTATTTTTTATTGTCTCAGTAATTTATATAATAGTAAAGTGCATATATTTGTAATTCCTCAAAATGATTTCTCAATCATTTTTGCTTATTTTCCAATTTGAATCATACAAAATAAAAATTATTAACTGGAGTAAGCTTTTGCGTCACCTTTAGCACAAAATTTGTTTATAGAATATCTCATTTGTCATGCAGATAAAATATAATCAGCTGGCCTGATGTAACCCAACTATTTGTGATAAATTAATATTCGCAGTGAAAAATAAAATAAATTAAATTAGGTAAAGGTGGAAAAAATTCTTAAAGAGAAAAGAATATAATTTGTTAAAAGGTCAACAAGGCCAAATAAGAAAAAAAAAAAAGAGAGAACAATGGTGGGGCATCTCCAACTGAACTCCATATCTCTGTTTGGCGTCTTCGAACTTCTCCAGCCGAATGGCAAAAGGTACACTATTCTCTCGTTTGTGAACAGTGCAACGCCAATATGGCGTCGCACTGTTCACAAATACATTTTTGACGGAAATAAAGAAAGCGAAGAAGAGAAAGGCTAACGCGTCTAGTTGAGAAAGAATATACACGGATATTCTTTTTTGTGTTAAGAAATAGAGTTCGATTAGAGATGAATTACTGCATTTTAAAATATTACTGTATTTTGGAGTGTAAAATGAATTTTTCGATTGGAGATGATCTGACTTTCTGAGGTTGCAGCATTGTGCAGCTAAGCATCTTACTTTTCCAGTTTTGTTATTTATTTAAGTGGTATTTTAGTGTAAAAATTGACATCATATTATATTATAATTGTTAGAACAAAAATGGCATCATAGTATATTATAAATTGTTAGCATCATATTATATTTGATTTAATGGTCTCATTAATGTTTGAGAGTTCAACTTGGTTCTAATTAAGAAAATTTACAATATGTGTTACTTAAATAATTGATATTTTCATCAGCATCCTTAAGTCAGAACCAATCCACCGAGCAAGATAAATAGAATTCTAGAGGTGGCTCACATGACATTAACACGTTGTCATATATGATACATATTTTCATCTTTCAATTGATGATTCTATGTTAAGGATACTGAGGGAGACGTTAATTATCTAAGCGGAGGAAATTCATAAAATCATTAAGTAGAATGAAACTGAACTTTTAAATATTGAGTTCTCTTTCGATGTAATGAAATTTCAAAGTTAAGCGTATTTGTAATGGAATTAGGGGTGCAAACGAGTCGAGTCGAGCTTGAGTAAGGCTCAACTCTAGCTCGATTCACGAGTCAGATCTCGAGTCGAGCTCGAGCTCGATTCGTTCTACTAAAAAATCTCATCGACCGGCTCGACGAGAGGCTTGATTCGACGTGTTTCCGTCCATGTCAACATTCATATATTCAATGCACAATAGTTTATTTGGTTGACTAAAAAATGAATGTAATGTAAAAGGAATACTTTAAAGTTATTTGAATGAGTGTAAAATAAATTCAGATAAATAATTTTTTTTGTTTGGTTTAAAGTAAAATAAATGTAATGTAAACTTTAAAAAAAACTGCCGGCGATGGGTGACGACGGTGGCGGAGGGTGGCCGACGGGTTGCGGCTATCAGATGGGTGGCGGTGGTGGTGGCCGCCACCGGCCAGCGACAATAGTGGCCAACGATTGTGGCTGTCAGCGGGTGCATTGGCTGCACTGTGGTGCCCTGAGGCGGTGGAGGTAGCCGGAGGTGGTTAAGCAAACTTGCTTGCGATGTAAAACATTCTCGCTCAAAATTGGACGAGTTTGCTTTACCTCAAAAAATAATTAGAATGATTTACACTACATTAACTTTATTTTACTTGAATTTCTTATTCATATAACAAATACCAAAATTAATAAAGCCCTAGGATTTTAAATATTTTATACTTTATAGTATTCTAACCAAACATCCTCTAAGAACAGAGTAACTTCAATTTTATTTTTATATAGTGAATAAATGTAGCAGCATGCACATAACTATAGAAAAATAATAACATGCTCAATATCAAAGAAGATTAAATTTAAAAAAAAAAGATTATTTTAACATATAAAATGATCTTGCCTAGGTCCTTCTACAAGCCTTAAGCGATTAGGAACTAATCCATTAGACAGTACAACCAAAAAAACAAATTCTTATTATCTATTGCCATGATGGCTCATGAGCAGGACAGAGTTATAAATTTTGTTTGGAATAGCTTTTTCATTGCTTTTTAAAATAATTTTTTAATACAAAAAATTATAATTCAAAAAAAATTTTAACTAAAATACTATTTTAGAAAACATTAAAAAAGATGTCCCAAATGAGCCCATAACAGAGACCCTGAAAAATAAAATATTTAAAAATTTTGTAAAAAAAATCAGTATAAACACAATTGAATAACATACATGCTAATTTTTTATATTAAGAGTGGTGCGTCTTGGAATATTCACGGTGATAGAGAAATATAAAGTTTAACGTCTTAACTTTGTACGAAGATCCAGTATACAATCAGATAAAAAGTGAGAGTGCAGCATTCATAAGAGACACCAAAATTTTTATGTGGAAAACCCTAAAAAGGGGAAAAACCACGGGGCCTGCCCTAGTTTGATGAATCCATTATTATTTGTAGTCGAGTACAAATGAGGCCCTTCCTTGGGGGAAGGCCTTAGCTTGATGTAACAAATATACATAATATAGAGTGTGTTAAATGATGGGACTTGAAAGAATCATTATTGCTACATCTGTTTGGTCGGTAGAACTATAGTTGGCGGGCGACGGAGGTCGAAAAGATCATAGTCTGGTAGCGGTGGTCGGAGTGATCATAATCGGCGAGCAATAGTGGTTAGAAAAGACCGTTGTCTGGAAATGAAGGTCGGAAGGACCGCAATCTGACTATGGAGGTCGCAAGGATCGTAGTCGGCGGGCGATAGTGGCCAGAAAGATCGTTGTTTGGAAACGGATGTTGGAAGGACCATAGTTGGCACGCGATAGTAGTCATAAAGATTATTGTTTGGTGAAGGAGATCGGAAGGACCGTAGTCAGCTAGCGACGGAGGTCGGAAGTTCGGCGATGGGCGAAAGTTTAGCATTGGGTTGAAGTCCGACGGAAGTCCGGCGACGGGCAGAAGTCCGACGTCGGATAGAAATCCGGCGTCAGGCAGAAGTTTGGCACCGGGTAGAAATCCGATGAAAGTCCGACGACATGCAGAAGTCCGGTGACGAGCGAAAGTTTGGCGTCGGGTAGAAGTCTGATGAAAGTCTGGCGACAGGCAGAAGTTCGGCAACTAGCGGAAGTCCGGAGTCGGGTAGAAATCTGATGACAGGCGGAAGTCCGACGTCGGATAGAAGTCCGATGAAAGTTCGGTGACTGGAAGTAGTCCGGCGACGAGCGAAACTTTGGCGTCGGGTAGAAGTCCGACGAAAGTTGGCGACCGGGCAGAACTCCGACGTCAATTGACGGTTGGGCAGAACTTCGACATCGGTCGTCTGTCGTGAAGAACTTCGGCGTCAGTAAGCAGCCGGGCAGAACTCCGGTGTCAGTTGGCTTTCGGGCAAAACTCCGACGTCGGTAGGCTGTCGGGTGGAAGTCTGGCGGTGGTTGAGGAAGAGTCTGGTGGCAAGAGAGCTCTCTTCCTTCTCTTCCTTTTCTTCTTGCTTGGGCCTCCCTCCTCCCCCCTCCATGAGAAATAAGGGGTCTATTTATAGTTTTCTGAGAGAGGAGAGTGGCATGGCCAGTAAATAGAAGAAAGATCAAAGGTAAATTGGGAGTGGTTTGAATGGACGGCCGATGTTGAATTCCTTGATCATAGATCATTTACTAGACATTTGAATGTCTTAATGATATCAAAATTTGATGATCTTGGACTCGTTGGATTCGTCTCGTCGAGTCTCTCAATTCGACTATAAGCATGTCACTTTTGTATACTGTTTGGCAATCCAAATTATAGATTGAACCTTTCAAATGTGCTTCGGGTCTTTGATTTGGACTTATTTGGACTCAGATTTAGTTGAATTTGCTGTCATTGAGTTCATATTTTCGAGACATAAACGACTATAAGTTGCTGAAATCGAAGTTCAGATTGCCTTCGATTTAATTTTTGAAAGTTTCCAGTGCAATTTTTTCTTGAGGTTCATGCCGATCAAGATAATTTTATGATGATATATCAACGAGATTTTTTATTTACTTTTTTTGAGAGGGGATAGATAACTGCCACTTGTAGTCACGTGGCTTATTATTATTAGCTAATGGTAATGGAAAAGGAAAAAAATAGAATATGGAGAACCGAAAACAATTAAATTATTAGATTTATTTTAAAATTAGTATAATATAAAATATATAATAAAAAATCTCAAATAAATATTGATATATCGTCAAAAAATCATCTTGATCGGGCACGAATCTCGAGGAAAAACTCAAGTTGGAAACTTCAAAAATTATTTCGGAGACCATTTAAACTCCAATTTCAGCAAACTTATAGTCGAACTGAGCGTCTCGGAAATACGAATCCAACGACACCAAATTCGACTCAATCCGAGCCCAAGTGAGTCCAAATCAAGTACCCGAAGCCCTATTGGAAGCATCAAACAGCTATTTGAGTTACCAAACGGTCTCCGATTTTTGCGAGCTTATAGTCGAATCGAGCGGCTCGACGAGACGAATCCAACGAGCCCAAGATCGTAGAATTCTGATATCATTAAGACCTTCAAATGCTTGATAAACGGTTCACGATCAAGGGATTCAATATCGGCCGTTCATCCGGATCACTCCCTATTTGCCCCTGATCCCTCACATATTTACGGGCTATGCCACTCCAGAAAAACTATAAATAGCCCCTCATTTCTCTTAAGAGGGGACCCAAGCCAAGAAGCCAAGAAGAGAAGAAGAAGAGAAGAGAAGTCTAGGAGGGAACAGCTCCTCCTCGACCACCACCGGAACACCGCCGGAACTCCGCCGGAACACCACCGAAGCACCACCTGGTGCCCGAGGGACGCCGGAATTTTGCCCGACGCTAGAATTCTACCCGACGCCCGAGTGACGCCGGACTTCTTTCCAAGTGACGCCGGAATTCTGTCTGACTCCCGAGTGACGTCGGAACTCTGCTTGGCCTTGTAATTGATACTCATTGTAATCTGATCGTCCTGAAGTTAAAGGACGAGTCAGCCTCGTGTATTTCAAACAACACTAGTGGAACTTTTTCAACTGGGCGTGGCCCCGTGGTTTTTCCCTTTTTCAGGGCTTTCCACGTAAAAATCCTGGTGTTTCTTTCACTCTTCTGTTTGTGTGCTGGATATACGTACAACGCTGAGACGGAAATATTAAACTCTATTGCCGCGTATATTTGAGTCCGCAACAGTTTGGCGCCGTCTGTGGGAAACAAATGCCACTATCCTAAGCACCACTTTGATGGCCAACAGGCGTAGCAATCGCATCTTGGGAGCCTCCCGCTCCAATTCACATCAATCTCGGGATCAGTCTATGAATCATAGACCCCAAGTATCCGCCTCCTTTCATGCTGGGGGGAAAGACGCTATGGGAGAAGGAATTTCAGGACTGTCCATTGAAGACCGCTGTGGACCTCCGAAAGGACTACAGACACCATCGCCCCGCGAGGGGAGACAGTATCTGGCCAATGGAAGGGCAGATTCGATCATGCATACGATTAACCATTGAGGATAGCGGCTCTCACCAGCACACCCCGATGGGTAATAATATATAAGATCTGATCGTCACAACGGGTTTCCCCCACCCGATACATTAGCTCGAATGGGGTTTATTTGAGAGTGGGATGCGGTTTCCCACGGGCGCAAGCCCCCGTGGTTAATTACATCTCAAGCCGGAGCCTGAGAATACTCTCGATTAAGGATTCTACATTATTCTTTCGAAATTGGGATTGGCACATAGGGCAGAGACTAGGAAGTCCTACTCGAAGGGAAAGAGAGGTTCAACTAGGCTTAGTCAACATGCACGGCTCACGTCAGCATCCGGAGGGACTAAGGTAGTGAGAAGAAACTGGAGAAAAATAAATAAATCATGCACTCGAAACATGCAGGAGGGAAGGATGGAGGTGGCGTCATCCGTGTGACGCAGATATGTAGGGTTTAGGGTCTCTGGAAGACAGAAGACCTACCTACTGATGAGGCGTACTACGAAACAATAGTAGCCTTGAATCCTAAATCTAATGGGTTTAGTGTTCTACGCAACACTAACACCCGTGTCCTAACTAATGCAATGCAAAAAAAACCTGGACTTACCCCGGCCTGAAAGGGGGAGCCAGCTAACCACCTAATCGCTTTAAAACCATGCTGTCCAGTCATTTATGAAGGATGGGTAGGTGGGTTATAGTTCTCGGAGATAGGGCCGACATCTAGAGGATTTCCTAATTGGCCCCGGACTGATGTTGGGTGAATGCTTCTAGAGCTAATGCAATTAAAATTTTGATTTAGTCAGTTTCTAATGCAATGCATGCTAATTAAAGTATCCGAATCAGGTATGCATAGAACTTTTAAAAAGGCTTGTAAAAATAATTTTTTTAGAATTAGACTGGGCTTCCCCAGGTCCGGCACCTCATCCTCATAGGTCAGATTATCCGGACTCTACCCACGGGCGGGGAAGTGTCTTATAGAAGGAAAGAGAGAAATGCAACGATATGCATGCTACCCCGGACGATTCCGGCAATTCCCTAGGTCGTTAAGTTTCTAAATTATTTAAATCTTAAAATTTGAATGTTAGTTGGGAGTAGAAAAAGTTTTAGTCCTTAAAGAGCCTAACGAAATCCAGGCTAAAACAAAAGCGACATGCAAAACGCCAAGAAACTAAGAAAAGCAAACAATCCTAGAGGCACACAATCATAAAACACATCAAAATTATCCAAACAAATTAATAAATGTCCATAGGCCAACTGCCCTTAATTACAACCCAGGGTCTGCAGAAAATTAAAGTGGCCGGGCACCACTGCCAACAACCCGGATTTCTAATCCTAAGACTGACGCAAGTTATTTTGGGTGGGATACTCTCGGTCTTCATCTTTTTGATCTTCTCTTTCTTAGACTCCTTGGATCTGAGCTTCCTCGGACTCCTTGGACCTCAGCTTCCTTGGACTCCTCGGGTAGTAGAATAATCCAAATTTGGATTCTCAAACAGAAAAGGACTATCCTCATATTGGGTGTCCTTTTCTCTTTGGGCATCCAACCTTTGGATTCTTGTATCCCCACTCAAAATAAACTTTCACAACTCGATACCAAGTTACAAGCCATTTACATTAAATGAAAGCAGTAAATCTAGACTCTCCTGCAAGGTTATCCTAATAAAAATCAACCCAAGCAATTTTATGTTATCTCAAGCAATTGATATAGAAATGAAAATACTCATCACAGCCACACTTGGCCATGCTCTTAAATATTTGAGGGCTAAGCAAGCTCTGGAGCACCTGTAGCAATTTATAATGATTTTTAATTAGCCCTCATTTATTTAGGGGGGCTGAGCAATTTCTGAAGCACCTGCATAAAACAGCATTAATTTTTAAATCATGATTATTGCCCCCCTTATATTTAGCGCTGCATGAGCATGGCCACCTGCAGAAAAACATCATTAGTATCAACCTCGATCCTAACCTATGGGTAGTCTATCGTGCAATCACATCAATTCCCAGAGTGCAGTAAAAGTAAACAAACACACCAATAGTTCAATCACAACATGCAATGAAATCCGGAAGACTCGGCACGCAGTAGAAAAGTAAACACCGGCCTAACCTGAGCCTAAAAGTGGTGCCCTAGCAAACAATTCTACAGTGTGTGTAAAAGCCTGTGTGGCTGAGGTAGATCCTAAGCTAGGTAGTTAGTTACAATTGCCTACTGTCCAGGCTGGTTGTAGGTCTGAAAAGTGAATTTTATTTAAAGTCCAAATATTAGTGAATTGAGATCTATCTTAGTTGATTTAATGTGTGGATCAATTTTAGTTCTTAGGGTAATAATATTTAAAGTTTAAATTGCATTAATGAGTTTTAGGGGGGTTCGGGGTCCACCTATACACTAAGTAAAAGGGGGTCCAAAATTGACTTTTTGATTAAAGGGTATTTATGACCAGCTAATATTTTTATAAAATACTAGGCCTTAACCTGATCAGTTAGACAGTTAGCATGCCCGATTTGGATTCTTCTATCCAAAGTTATGAATTTCTGAAGTTTTGGTCTTGTTTTTGAACTAAGTTTGACCGGATTGTTGACTTTTTGATTTAAGTTGATTTCTGGACACCTAATATTTTTAACAAATACTAGACCTTAATGTGAGTTGAATGCCTTTTAGTTTGCTAGATTTGGAGTTTCCTACGCAAAGTTATGAATTTTAGAAGTTTTGGGCCCTAGACTATAGGCTACGGTTGACCGAAGAGTTGACTTTTTGTTTTAGGTTGATTTCTGGACACCTAATATTTTTAACAAATACTAGACTTTAATTAGAGTTAGGTGCATTTTAGTTTGCCCGTTTTGGAATTTTCTGTAATTAGTTATGATTTTTAGCAGTTGGGACAATTAAAGGAATTATCGAAATTGCCTAATTAGGGGTATTTTGGGGGTTTTGGCCCAAATCAGCTCCAAACTGATTGGAATCACCCCCAAAGGTCAGAAATGACCTAAGAAGGTGTTCCCAAGTGTTTGAGGAAAATTTGGGATTTTTAATAATTTTTAATAATTTAATTAAGGCGAAAAGGTGATTTTTGATTAAGTTTGAATTAAAGTCCAGATTAAGGTCCAATTAGGGGGCCCTAATTATCTAAGGTTGGGGAATGAATTCTGGAGAGTTTGAGGTATTATGGGTATTTTTCTGATTTAAAATGGATTTATTAGATTTTTCTGAAGTTTCCAAGGCTTAATTAACGGGTAAGTTAGGGTTTGCTAATTAAGTGTTTTAAAGAGTCCAGAAAATTCCTAGAAAATTCTAGAGGGTTCCAGATGTCACTAAGCACTAGTGTTTAAAGTTTCATAGCAATCTGGGATCTATCCTAGCTTCTAGAAATATTCTGAGTTCGCTAGACAGTCCTTAATTATTGTCCTTAGTGCGTCACTACATTACATAGGAATGAAATGAAGTAACTAACCCTTAGGCACAACATAGAGGGTAGATGCAGCAAGTATAAACACACCAAATCATGTCCTTAGATCTAGGAGAGCCTAGGCTAAGTGCTTGTGCAACCTACACATGCAAGGACTACGAAAACACTAAGTAAAGAAGCCTAATGAAGTGATTAGTGAATGATTGGGACACAATCATTCACTAATCCTTCTCCCACACGAATTGCTCTTCATATACATAGCCTAGGTTTAAGATTTCATAAGGGGTGGACCTCCCAAAATTGGGGGATTTAAATAATATGTAATTTTAAACTCATTTTTAAAATACATAAATATTATAAATAATAATAATGTAAATTTGAAAATAAGATAACTGAAAATACTTCAGTTCATAAGTATGGGAGGTCTACCAGCCACCAAGGGGGTTTAAAAATAATTTTTATTTTAAAATAATCAATTATATTAATTAAATAATATTTAAATAATTAAAAAAAAAACATAGAAATACAGAAAACATCTAGCAATGACAGAATCACATACAGGAAATAATTTTAAATTAAAATTCATATTTTTCTGAAAAGAACGAGGTATTGTGCGTCAAAATCCGGTTTAAAACGAGAAAGTTATGAATTTTTGAAGTTAAATAGGTTTAAAGGTAATTTTAAAATAATTTAAAATAATTAATATTTGAAAATAATTAATAATTTTAAAATAGATCAGATATAATAATATCTGGATTTTAAGATAAATTTAAATAACAATAATTAAAATTATTATAATAATATGAAATAATGAATATTAATATTATAGTAATATTAATATTAACATAATAATATTATTATTAAAAAGAAATAATAATAATAATAATATTATTATTAATTAACAATATTAATATAATAATATTAATGATAATAATAATTAATGTTATTATAATGATAATAATCATAATAATAATATTATTAAAATAATAATATTATCAATTATAATATTAATATTATAATAATATTAATAATGATAATAACTAATATAATAATAATAAAAATATTATTCATAATAATATTATTATTAAAATAATAATATTATTAATTATAACATTAATATTATGATAATGTTACTAATGATAATAATTAATATTATAAAAAAATAAAATTAGTTGTAATAATGTTATTATTAAAATAATATTATTATCTAATTATAATATTAATATTATAATAATTTTTATAATGATAATAATAGTAATGATAATAAAAAAAAAATGATTTAGAAGTAAATTTTAAATAATAATAATAATGATAATGATAATAGTAATAATAACAACTATTGATATTATAATAATATAAATATTAGTATAATACTAATATTATTAAGATAATAATATTATTATTATAATATTGACATTATAATAATATTAATAATAATAACAAATGTTAATGTGATAATAATACAAATATTAATATAATAATTAAAATGGTCAATGTTACTGTTTTGTAAATATAAAAAAAATATAAATATTATTTTAAAATAGTTTTAATTTTAAATGAAAGAGGATGAAAAGACGAACAATTTGATATATTACACATAATTTTTGGATCAAAAATGGATTTTTTGTGATTTTTTAAAGAAATCTGGTCTAATAACTAATTAAAACCCTAATTAAGCACTAATCTGGCGGCGGCGGGACACCTGGCGAGCGCGGATTGGTCCCGCGGTTTCGGGCAATCATTGGCAATGATTGCGCCGCCGCGCAATCATTGCCAATGATTGCGGCGGCGCGGACCGCGGTACTTAGCCACGTAGGCATTAATCAGAGCCGTTGATTCCGCGGGATTTTGAATCAACGGTTCTGATCTCGCCGGACAGCGGGCAGAACCGCGAAATCAAGTGTCGCGGTCAATCCGAGCCGCGGAACGACAGGATCCTGACCGTTGATCACGAGATCAACGGTCCGGATCATACCCCAGTGAACGAGAACGTGACCCGAACCCTAGAACCAGATTTTTGCCTCGTTCTCTCGATCGGGTGGGTCAAATCGGATGAAATTCGAAACCTAGCATGCATATATGAAGAGCATTCGTGTGGATAGCTTTGTTTGGCTTTAAATGCAATCTTTGAAACGTTAATTAGGTCTATGTGTTCTAGCTAGGGTTTGAAATTTACCTCAATCCAATGGATGGATTTAGGAGATCTTAGGTTCTCTGAAATTGTTGTCTGTCCACGAATGAGATTGTAGAAGACTTCAAGCTCTGGGGACACCTGGATCGAGAGATATTCTGCTTCAAATGGGTCCAGGCTCGGGTTCGCCGGAACTTCGTCGCCGGCGAGGATTTGGTGGCAGGGTTCGATTAGGGAAGGTGGTAGGAGTATAGGAGAACTCAAATATGAGAGCTCTCAGGCTATGGGGACTAAGGGAGAGAGTTCTCGTCAAAAAGCCCCTAAGCAACCCTAAATCAACCTATTTATAGCCTTAAGCCTTATATCAACGGCTAGGATCACATCTAGGGCTTAATTAGGAGGGAATCAGGGTTTGTGGGCCGTGGGTTTGAATTAGAATAGACTAGGGAAGAATTTAGAGCTCTAATGGGTCTTAATAGGTCTAAATGACCCATTAGTGACTTTGGTTGACCAAGTCAAGGGTTGACTTGGTCAACCTAGTCAAATAGGTCAAAGAGGGGAGGGGTTGAGCCTTGGATGAGTTGGGTTTGATCCAGATCTGATTTGGGGCTAACCTAAGCTAAATGGGTCCCTTTAGGTCAACCCAGATTGACCTGGTCAACTGGGTTGACCCAAGACCTCAGGTCAGGTGTAAAAACTAGGTCAACAACCGCATCAGGAAGATGGAGGAGTCTCAGAACGAGATCCTACAACTCCTGCGAGAGACTCGACAACCGGCACTAGCACCACAGGAACTAGCACCATAGGAGGAGGTTCTTCTCCCTCGAGATCCACCACGTGTTGAAGCTGTTCAAATCGAACATCTTCAAGCTGAGATTCCTCTTTCTCCACCCAGGAGGCGTTCGCAGTCACATCAAGATAACGAACTGGCTGATACAGCAAGTTCTACCCATCCTCCGCACACAGGTCGGCAATCTCTCCTTCCTCAAGACCTCCCTGAGGAGCTAGCCCAACATCATATTGCTGAGCTCCCTCGCAATACCCTACGCCACGAACTGCGACGATTGGTTCGAGAGGAGTTCCCTACAGGAGGCGTAAGGCAACCTCTTCATCAGTGGGACTTCCAGGAGTCGTCACCCCTGACGGAAGCCATTCTTCAACACCCTATTCCGGCTGGCTTTAAGCTACCAAGCGTCGAGTCCTATGATGGGACATCTGACCCGTACGAGCACATCGACCATTACAGGACCATCATGCATATTCAACGAGCCTCAGACGCACTCTTTTGCCAGGTTTTCCCTGCCACTCTTAAAGGACAAGCTCGAACATGGTTCTATTCACTTCCAGCCAGAACGATCCCCACATTCGTCAAATTGGCCAAAGTATTTGTCGAACAGTTCGTAGCCAATCGAAGAATCACTAAGGATTCCTCCCACCTATCTGGAATCCATCAGAATGAGGGAGAATCGTTGAAAGAGTATTTTCAGCGATTTTCTACTGAGGCTCGACAAATTCCGGGAGTAGATCCTGAATTATTGAGAGGAGTCTTTCTTGGTGGCCTCCGTCCTGGCCCCTTTTATTCAGCTCTTATGTGAGATACGGTTCATTCATACGCCGACCTGATTCATCGTGTGGAGGCACAAATCTCCGCAGATGAAGCCATAAATGCTCACAGAAAGCAGTTCGAGCAGACAAATGGGAAGCGCAAAGGTGCTCCTGGGATGGATAATTCTTCCTTACAACGGAAAAAGCAAGGGAATAGCAATATACCTCCTAGGCCCCCATTACCACAACGAGAACCTCAGCAGGAGAAAGAGTACACTCCGCTCAACACATCTCGAGCAAATGTGTTAATGGCGATTCAAGATCAGGACAAAGTGAAATGGCCGCATCCTTCGAAGCCAAATACAGGAAATCAAGATCAGTACTGTCACTTTCATCGTAGTCGTGGCCACACTACTGAAGCATGTTGGCAACTTAAGGATGAGATTGAAAGACTTATCCGCCAGGGCTATCTTCGACAGTTTATTGGGAACCCACCTACCCGAGAAGAAGCTCGCCCCACTGGGGGGCAAAATCAACAACAAAGACAACTATTGAATAATATTCAAATGGTTGGTGAGATTGAGTAATGCTGCAACTTGAACCTTTGTGTTAGTAATACTACTTGTCATGTGTCACCATGTATCTCTTCTATGATCAGTAGGATGTCACTCTAATGTCCTTAGTATTTCTACCAAGTCAAATGATATGGTTGTCCCTATATGTATCTCTTCTATTGTACAAGGGAATTATTGTCTTACAGTAATATAATGTGTTGTTCGTCCAGTTTTGATATTGTCTCTTTCTTTAAAAAGAATATAAATAACAGTGAAAAACTACTGACAAATATAGTCTCTTTATCCTTGATTCGAGAAATACGCAATCTTTATTGTGTCTCAATCACTGGATGATCAATCCCAGGGGGATTCGATCCGACCTCTTCCATACAGGTTAACGTCGTCGAGCAAAGGCTCCGACATACAACCTTGGATAGGTCTCACATCCTTGGTGGATTCTCTCGACCTCTTCCATACAGGTTAACGTCGTCGAGCAAAGGCTCCGACATACAACCTCGGATAGGTCTCACATCCTTGGTGGATTCCCTCGACCTCTTCCATACAGGTTAAACGTCTTCGAGCAAAGGCTCCGACATACAACCTTGGATAGGTCTCACATCCTTGGTGGATTCTCTTGACCTCTTCCATACAGGTTAGCATCATCGAGCAAGGCTCTGACATACAACCTCGGATAGGTCTCACATCCTTGGTGGATTCTCTCGACCTCTTCCATACAGGTTAGCGTCATCGAGTAAAGGCTCCGACATACTACCTCGGATAGGTCATATATTCTTGATGGATTCTCTGGACATCTCCTACAGAGATTCTTGGCGGGCAAAAAATCTTCGAAAAAGCATGTTACACAATATACTAACTCATGTTTCAAAGATGCAAAAGTGAGTTTTCAACTTCATATAAATATTATTGAAGTCATATTACGAAAGATTGTACATCTAGGTCACCTTTACAAGAATGTAAAAGCAAAAGGTACACTGGTGACATTCATACAAGCTAGTATCATCAAGCAACAAGCAACTTTAACACAGTCAAATGTCCTTGGTGGATTTAAGTGACTTCTCCCTTACTGCACGCAAGCATCTCCTACAACTGCTCCTTCACAGAAAGGACATAACTGGATCATCATCAGACCTCCACTCAGTTGACAGTGTTAGCGTATTGCTAGAATGTTGGCATGTCACACTACTTCGGCCCCTTAATTCAGTAATATCTGATGTTGGCACACTTTAGTATGGATGAATATTGCCTTAACACAATGTTACTGGACGCCCGCCATCATCTGCCTGTCGCCAGACCCTCGTCGAATTTCTACCCAACGTTGTATCCCTGTCAGTTGCGTGACTTGCCTCGGATATCTACCCGACGTTGTACTTATGCCCGTCGAGGGACTTTCATCGGACTTCTGCCCGACGACGAGCTTCTTCCCGTTGATGGGTCTCTGCCCGTCGCCGGACTTTCGTTGGAATTTTGCCCAATATTTTCATCGGACTTCTGCCCGACACCGTACTTCCACTCGACGCAGGACTTCTGTTAGTCGCGGGACTTTCGTCGCACTTCTACCCGACGCCGGACTTCTGCTCGTCGTCGGACTTCAACCCGACGCTGTACTTCTTCCCGACGTCGGACTTCTGCCCGTTGTCGGATGTTTGTTGGGCTTCTACCTGACACCAAATTTCTACCCGTCGTGGGACTTCTGCCCGCTGACGGATTTTCGTCGGAGTTATACCCGACGCCGTAATTCTTCCCGACGTCGGACTTCTGCCCATCGTCGGATGTTTGTTGGGCTTCTACCCGACACCAAATTTCTACCCGTCATAGGACTTCTTCCCGCCGACGGATTTTCGTCGGAGTTCTACCCGACGCCGTACTTCTTCCCGACGCCTGACTTCCGACCATCTTCAGACTCCCTCCGACTAACATCTCACCTCCACATGAAGGAATGAAAAAGAAAAGAAATTTCTAACTCCTGTACAAGAGGAGGGGCGTTGTCTCAAGTAGAGAAAATCACCTACTGAATAACAACGGAATGCCTCAACTGTCAGAAAGCCAGAATGAGAGAAAAAAGAGGGAAAACCGCTAACTTCTGTGCAAAAGGAGGGGCGCCGAGTTAAGTAGGGAAAGTCACCTACTCAAAAATGGCGGAAGGCCTTAAAATGCCAGAAACTAGAGGGGAGAAGAGAGGAATACTCTAACTTCTGCACAAAGGGAGGGGAGCTGAGTCAAGTAGGGAAAGTCACCTACTCAAAAACGGCGGAAGGCCTCAAAATGCCAAAAATTAGAGGAGAGAAGAGAGGAATACTCTAACTTCTGGGCAAAGGGAGGGGCGCCGAGTCAAGTAGGGAAAGTCACCTACTCAAAAACGGCGGAAAGCCTCAAAATGCCAAAAGCCAGAGGGAGAAAGGAAGAAGGGGCGAGTTTCTCCTAGGCCCTGGGGGTCTATTTATATTATTTTTGAGGGGGGAGGATTCCAAAATTTTATTAAATTCCCTGAATTTTTTCAAATTTTTCGGAATTTTTTGGGATTTTTTCGGAATTTTTTGGGCCCCCCCACTTAAAAAAAATAAATAAATAAATAATATTTTTTAAAAAAAAAAAATTAACCGCGCCCCGCGCGGTTCTGCGCGCGGACGCGCCGGTTGGCGCGGGCGCCGCCGCGGGCGGCGGCAGGCGGCGGCCGGCCGGCCGGCCGGCCGGTTCGGCCTCCTACGCGTTCCCGGACGGTCCAAATTTCGGGCCCGGACGGTCCAAATTCGACATTTTTGGAGTCCCCGGACACATTTTTCGACGTTCCGGACTCAATTTTGACACTTTCGGAGCTCAACGGGGCCTCTTTGGTTGGGTTCGAGCAAACATTTATTTTTTGAAACGCAATTTTTTGCGATTCGGCCAATGTAAAATACTGGAACAAGTATTTTCGGACTCGTGGAGCTTCAACATCCGAAAATAGGGGGGCAACTGATATATCGTCAAAAAATCATCTTGATCAGGCACGAATCTCGAGGAAAAACTCAAGTTGGAAACTTCAAAAATTATTTCGGAGATCATTTAAACTCTGATTTCAGCAAACTTATAGTCGAACTGAGCGTCTCGGAAATACAAATCCAACGACACCAAATTCGACTCAATCCGAGCCCAAGTGAGTCCAAATCAAGTACCCGAAGCGCTGTTGGAAGCATCAAACAGCTATTTGAGTTACAAAACGGTCTCCGATTTTGGTGAGCTTATAGTCGAATCGAGCGGCTCGACGAGACAAATCCAACGAGCCCAAGATCGTAGAATTCAGATATCATTAAGACCTTCAAATGCTTGATAAACGGTTCACGATCAAGGGATTCAATATCGGCCGTTCATCCGGATCACTCCCTATTTGCCCCTGATCCCTCACATATTTACGGGCTATGTCACTCCAGAAAAACTATAAATAGCCCCTCATTTCTTTTAAGAGGGGACCCAAGCCAAGAAGCCAAGAAGAGAAGAAGAAGAGAAGAGAAGTCTAGGAGGGAACAGCTCCTCCTCGACCACCACCGGAACACCGCCGGAACTCCGCCGGAACTCCGCCGGAACACCACCGGAGCACCACCTGGTGCCCGAGGGACGCCGGAATTCTGCCCGACGCTAGAATTCTACCCGACGCCCGAGTGACGCCGGACTTCTTTCCAAGTGACGCCGGAATTCTGTCTGACTCCCGAGTGACGTCGGAACTCTGCTTGGCCTTGTAATTGATACTCATTGTAATCTGATCGTCCTGAAGTTAAAGGACGAGTCAGTCTCGTGTATTTCAAACAACACTAGTGGAACTTTTTCAACTGGGCGTGGCCCCGTGGTTTTTCCCTTTTTCAGGGCTTTCCACGTAAAAATCCTGGTGTTTCTTTCACTCTTCTGTTTGTGTGCTGGATATACGTACAACGCTGAGACGGAAATATTAAACTCTATCGCCGCGTATATTTGAGTCCGCAACAAATATAATTAATTTTATGAAATTTGTAGTTTTCAACACGTGCACATCAGCACAAATGAATATATTTCAGACCGGCCATTACGTCCGATATTTAATCAAGGAAAAATTAAATAAAATAGGCTTATATCAAGCCCATATGTCGTGAATCAAATAAAATAAATATTTTAAGAACTATAAAATTGCTGAAGATTCAAAATATAACAAGAGGCTTCTAATTAAAAAAAAAGGAGAAATAATATATTAATGAACATTTTTTATTTATCATTTCTTATAACTCCTTATTTTTTAAATTTTAAATAAAATTAAATTTATAATAGCATGAGAGATAATTACAAAATTGAAGATCTACAAAACAACTCAACATGATGTGGAGTTACAAACTTACAATGAGCAACATAAAAAGGAAGCAATGATCATAAAAAAGAAACACACAACCATAAAAAACGCAAACTTAGAGCAGAATTCAAAATCGGGATTCAGAATGAACAAAATTACCTGGGGATATCAAAAGACTATCACAAAACATATAATTCCCGGATCGTCAAGCCGACCGTCCAAGAGGAACATCTTGTTGAGGCATCTCCTGATTGCGGGAATGACCGTCAAAGGAATAGAAAAACTTACTATGAGCAACATAAAAAAGAAGCAACGGTGGCCAAAAAGAAACACACAACCATAAAAAACGCAAACGTAGTATGGAATCCAAAATCGTGACTCATAATGAACAAAATTACATAGGGATATCAAAAGGCTATCATAATACATAGAATATCCTGATCGTAAGATCGACCATCTAAGAGGTACAAGCCTTGTTGAGATATCTCATGTTGAAGGGATAAGAAAACTTACAATGAGCAGTATAAAAAAGAAGTAACGATTGGCAAAAAAACACACAACCATATAAAATGCAATGTAGAACGAAATCCAAAATCGGGATTCAAAATGAACAAAATTACATGGCTATTGTCCTGATCGTCGGGCCGACCGTCCAAGAGGAACAAGTCTTGTTGAGGCATCTCCTGATTGCCGGAATGACCGTCGAAGGGATAAGAAAACTTATAATGAGCAATATAAAAAAGAAACAACAATCGCCAAAAAGAAACACAACCACAAAAAATGCAAACATAAAATGGAATCCAAAATCGAGACTCATAATGAACAAAATTACGTAGGGATATCAAAAGGCTATCATAATACAAAAAATCCCCTGCTTGTCGAGCCGACCGTCCAAGACACACAAGTCTTGTTGAGGCATCTCCTGATTACCGGAACGGCCATCGAAAAGATAAGAAAACTGCTTGTAAAAATTCATTCATCATCATCCCGAATCACCACCAAAAATCCAATGTAGATAAAAGAAGAATAGTCCATTCCTTTTCCAAAAAGGCTGCAAAAATTTCCAGCATTATCATTAATGTCATGTATTTTTAATAAAAATGTCACTTTAGATCTGTGACATATCGTATTAATTTGTATCCTAATATTCAAACTTCAGCAGCATAGAAAATATTTGATATTTTTTCATGTTGAAAGCTGCAATTTGTGAAGTCAAGCGTCGTTGCATGGTAATTGAACGTGCCCGCAGTGTCCTCTTACTTCTTCTCTACAATTGTTGAAGATTCTTATCTTTGACTTCAAATTTCTGCAGAAAAATATTCGCATGAACAGCTAAAGAATTTCTTTTTTGCTTAGTCGTTCGTATTAAGTTATTGAAAGAGAAAAAGAAACGGAATTAGCCTCAGATTTCAAGCAGCTTATGCAAAACATGGGATCTTATTGGCAGTTTCCTGGAAGTAAGTTTTGAGGAATTCTACTTAGAAATTCTACGAGGTGAATGCTTTATGGTTCATTTTTACGTCTTAGATTTCATTTGGGATAACTTTTTTACTGTTTTTTAAAGCAATATTTTAGTAAGAAAGCTGCTTTTGAAATAGTAAGAAAGCTGTCTCAAAGGAAGCTTTAGATTAAGGTTTCATTTGGCACTGCTTTTTACCGTTTTTTAATACAAATTTTTTTTGAAGTAGAAACTTTTATATTAAAAAACTGCTTTATAAAGCATTAAAAAAGCTGTCTCAAAACAGCTTTTTTACTGTTTTCTAAAGCTACTTCTTAGAAATTTTTATACTAAAAAGTTATTTATGAAAGCATTAAAAAAACTGTCCCAAACGAAGGCTAAATTTCATCTAAGAATTCAGATTTTTTTTAAATGAATGGGGTAAAAATATGTATATTTTTAGAAATAATTTTGATCAAATTTTCATAGTTAGAGTCCATTTAAGGCGATTTTTCATGGTATAATTTTCAATAAAGTTGTCACAAAAATTTATCCTGACTTTTAAAATTTTATTATGAAAAGTTGAAAACTAGCTTTCAATCAGATTTTCTGGAGCGTGATAGCTAAAAGAGAATTATTATTCAATTTTGCATATATATATATATATATATATATATATATATATATGAGCTAACAAGTCAATTTTGAATTATCACATAATTATCTTGCCAGCTCCTGGGGAGGCTTATTTAAAAAAATGTCAAAAAAAAGTTTATTATAAAGTTGTTAACAATTTTAAAATTCTATATATTTTTTGCATTTAATATTTTTTATCATATTGTTATAATAATAGTTTGAAATTTTGAATAATTATGCTCTTCTTTTTTTTATAATAAATTAGTCAATTTATGATCCAATTCAAATTCATAAAATTATGTTTAAATTTAATTTAAAAAGTTCATGATTTTATGTTCTAAAAAGTTACTTTTAAAAAATAAAAAAAAGAAAGCTATCCCAAACGAATCTGAGTTATTTCCAAGCCACTAGATTGCAATAAAATTTCTAAAAGGCATAAATGTTTCTAAGTATAATCTTGAAAAACATAATTTTTTATGAATGGCACGGTCAACAAGTGGTTGAAGATTAATAACATGAAAGAGAAAAAAAAAAAAAAAGATTTACATGCATAATATTTTAAATTATTTAAACCCTTATATTTAATATTTAAAATTTACTATTTCTATATAGAATATTTAAAATTTTAAATAAAATAAAATATTGCATATTTCTCACTATCATCAATAACTTGCATTTAAGGACTTATCCTTCACAAGTCCTTGATCCCATCAATATCTCAATTATATTCAGTCACGTAGCACAGCAAGAACTTGTCATAACTTCATTATGGCTTCCTTTGGTTATTCTATAACTTTTCAAAAAAATAGTCTTAAAAGTTAAAACTATTACTTGAGAGAATGTAATTTTTTAACCGGAGAAATTAATATCAAAAAGTTTTTGAAAATAATACAAAAATATATTTCTCCAAAAAATATTTTAACAAAAGTGGCACATACAAACAATAGAAAAAAAAAAAAAATCAACCGTTTCGAAACTGAAAAGACGAAATTCAGCTGTCTCAAACGAGGCCTATATCTTCTTCATTATTTAGAGTCTTCTTTCATATGCCGTCAGTCTCTCGTCGTCAGCGAGATCCCATAGCATCTATATATCTGATATATCATCAAAAAATTATGTTGATCGGGCACGAATCTTGAGGCAAAATCAAGTTGGAAAACGTCAACTAATATGTCATCAAAAATTTATATTGATCGAGCACGAATCTTGAGGTAAAATCAAATTGGAAAACATTAAAAATTAAATCGGAGACCATCTGAACTATGATTTCAGCAAACTTATAGTCGAACTGAGCGTCTCAAAAATACGAACCCAACGACACCAAAATTGACCCAATCCAAGCTCAAATGGGTCCAAATCAGATACCCGAAGCACATTAGGAAGGTTTAAACCATAATTTGGATTATCAAATGGTTTACAAATGTTACATGCTTATAGTCGAATCGAGAGGCTCGACGAGACGAATCCAACGAGCCCAAGATCATCAAATTTTGATATCATTAAAATATTCAAATACTCGATAAACAATCCATGATTAAAGAAATCGATATCGGCCGTCCATTCAAACCACTCCCAACATGCCCATGTTCTTCTTCTTATTTATTGGTTATGCCACTCTCAAAAAACTATAAATAGACACATCATTCTTTATTGAAGGGGGCCGAAGCAAGGGAAGGAAGGAAGAAATGAAGAGAATAAAGAAAGTTCTCTTGCCACCAAACTCCTCCTCAACCACCTCCTGGCCATCGATCGTCGTCGGACTTATGCCCGACCACCAACTGATGCCGAACTTTGGCCCAACGCCGGACTTTTGCCCTTTGTCGGCTTCTGCCCGTCGACGGACCATCGTCGGACATCTGTCGAACTTCTACCAGACGCCGAACTTCCGTCCATCTCAGGACTTCCGACCGTCACCGGACTTCTGCCTGTCGTCGGACTTTTGTCGGACTTCTACCGGACGCCGAACTTCCGTCCATCTCCGGACTTTCGACCGTCGCTGGACTTCTGCCAGTCGCTAGACTTTTTAAGACTTCTACCCGACGCCGAACCTCCATCCATCTCTGAATTTTTGCCCGTTGCTTGACTTCTGCCTTTCGCCGAACTTTTGTCGGACTTCTACCCAACACCAAACTTTCGTCCATATCCAGACTTCTGCCCATCGTCGGACTTTCGTTGGACTTCTACTCAATGCTTGACTTCCGTCCATCGCCGAACTTCCACCTGGCAATCAACTGACGCCAGACTTTTTCTTGGCTACCGACTGACGTCGGACTTCCAACCGTCCACCGACTATAGTCTTTCCGACCTCCGTCGCCTGCCTACTACGGTCCTTCCGACCTCCATCGCCAAACAAAGATCTTTCTGACCTTCGTTGCCAGACAATGGTCCTTCCAATCTCTGTAGCTCGCCGACTACGGTCCTTCCTACCTCTGTTACCCGCCAACTACGATCCTTTCGACCTCCGTCGCCCGCTGACTATGGTCCTTCTGACCTCCATTGCCAGACAACGATCCTTCCGACCTCTGTCGCCAGACAACAGTCTTCCCGACCTCCGTCGCCCACCGACTATGGTCCTTCTGACCATGCAAATACGTCAACAGTGATTTTTCCTATTCCCACTATGTAATGCACTCTATATGATGTATATTTGTTACATCAAGCCGATGCCTTCTCCCTAAGGAAGGGCCTCATTTGTAATTAACTACAAATACTAGTGGATTCATTCAAATTGGGCTAGGCTCTATGGTTTTCCCATTTTTTAGGATTTTTCACGTAAAAATCTTGGTGTCTCTTATAAATGATACACCCTCTCTTATTATCTAATTATGTGTTAGATCTTTGTACAAAACTAAGACGTTAAACTTTATATTTCTCTACCGCTGCGAATATTACAAGATGCGGCAATATCTCTTCTCCGTTGTTGAGGGTTGACATTCTTGATTCACACACAGCTAATTTTATTACTAAAAAATCTAGAGTCATTTAAATTTTCAAAAAAGAAATTTTTTTTTCGAAAAGATTAATAATATGATAAATTTAGTAAATAATAAATTTTTTTTGTTAGTAAAATAAATAGAATAATTTTAGAGGTTATGATGTAGATCCAACAAAAATAAATATAAAAGCTAACCTACTATTATTTTCATACAAAATCTCTTAAATTATTAATAAGAAATTAATTAAAATCAAACAGCTATCTAATCTAATGTGACAATACATAATAAATACGTTGAGTGACATGATTGGTTCATTAATGTTATGGCTCAACCGTGAGGTTCCCAATGCTGACTGTCAGTTGGAATCAGTTCTGCCCCAACCCCACACCAAATTTAAAAGGGCAAATTTTTAAAAAGTAAATATTAATTTAAAAAGTTTCATGCACGTAAGAAGCTATTGGATTTCCCTGTTAAAATTTCCACAGGTTCCGATTTGTCTTGTGCTGAAAAAATTATAATTTGGACGTATTATATCATCTAATATATAATGTATTGAGTGACGTGACGCATTCGAATTGGTCTCTAAATCCGTCTGGACTTCTCACGTAATAATCTCTCGGAGGCTTTATTCTAGTTTTTTATTTACTAGGGTTTTTGTTCTTTGAACTTCTATGATTATTGGCGGCATGATTCTCTGCCCATGGTATTCTTTTTTTTTTTTTGGGACGAGGAAATACTATCTTTAGGCCAGTAAAAATTCCGGTCGACCTAGCAGGCAACCCACACCATTTACCTGAGCCGACGCTTAAGGTTGGCACTGCCACCCAAAGGATTCGAACCCGGCACCTGAGCTTTGCCGAGCCGGCTCTCCACCACTCAGACTAAGCAGCGGTGGGTTCCCATGGTATTCTCTGAGTTGGCTTTCACGGGTTGCCTTTTGCCGACTATCAATGCTGATGATTTTATTAAATCTGGGGGATTTTAACAGAGTCATGGACAATAATGATCATCCCATTATTCCAAATTTCACCTCTTGGATGGTCTCATGGCAACCAGAGGTGACTTTTTCCCACAACTGCTTCAATTCTCTGATCAAATTATCTATTTTCTGAGGCTTCACTTCTTCCATCTTCGACTTTTCATTTTTCTCTTCAACAACCTGTCTGTGTTGGATTACCTTTTCGTTACTTGTTTTTTTTTTTTTTTTTGTCTCTTCTTTTTAGCTAGAAATTTAGCTCTGCTTGCTTATTCTCCTCTTGACCTGGGATTAATTGTTTTTTTCTGGCAGTTAGCTTTTTTTCCTGTTAATTTCAAAAAATTGTTTAAATAGGTGGTTAAAATAAATTAATTTTGGTGTATTTCTATATATCTACTATAGCAGAATTGTTAGTATATATTTTTCATTACTGAGGAATGTTGAAATTTAAATTTGATATTTTTAAAAAAAATTGTACACAAATTACTACGTTTTTAATAAATTTAATAATTTGAAACTTTTTTCTTGACAGAAAATTTAAAAAAAAAATCAAATTTGAGTAACTTTTTTTTTTTTTTTGTAATATGTAGCAAATTAATAATTTGTGATTTATAATAGCAAATTAATAACTTTAAAAATTACCTTATATGCTTTCATTAATATCCCCTAATTATAGAATTTCAAAGAATAAAAAATTTTTAAAAAAGAAGGGGTATTAGAATATTTTTTATTATATAATTTTGATATTAAATTTTAAAAATATAAGTTTAAATTGTTTTAAAATTAAATTTAATTGATTGATTAGATTTAATATTGAATTTAATTATATTTAAATGAAAAACAATATTTTTAAAATAAATTTGAACTCAAATTGTTATACATGGTTAGAAGTAGAAAAATATTGATATTTATAGTGGAATTTATCATTTTTTGTTAGTATTTAAAATATATTATAAGATTAATTAATAATTTTGTTAATTTTAATTTGGAATATGAAATAATGTTAATTTTGTATTAGGCTAAAATTTTTAAAGAATCACTGATAAAAATACTTAAAATTTTGACAATTATGAGAATTTATTTATATTTTGGGTGTTAGGCATATATCATTAGTCAAATAAAGTAGAATCATTTGTAAAAGTATGAGTTGTAAATAATAGAATAATAAATTACATAATTATATAGGATTAATTAATATGAGTATGATAATGAAAGCGTAGCATTGTTAATGACATTGGACCTGATTCAATAATTATGCATGGTTAATATGATGTACTTATTTAATATTATTGATCATATTGTTGGGACAACTTCTCACATGTGCTTTGAAATAGTAATAATACCTTATGAACCTATTTGGTGAGAACAAGGTTAGATAAGTGCATTGTAAAGTTATTCTGCTAGCATTGAATTCTCTGTTTGTTGTCTAGTTATTGATTGAAGTTATTAATTTGGTACTATTTCTAACAACATCCTATCATAATAGGTGAGATGTAAAGTAGTGTTGTCAATATGTGAGCTTGCAAAAACCTATCATATCAGATGACATGTAAAGATGTAAGTTTCAATCAAATAATTTGGTAATTTCAAGCTGCAGTGAATGTGTGATATGTATAACCTCTGCTATTTAATGGATGCATGTGCATATGAAGTTGAGTTGTGAAGATTTCAATTTATTTATTCAAAATGTATTGGCCAAGTATGGAAGGGATTCATGACATAACCAATAAAGAAAGGTTCGATGATGCAAGCAAAAAATGTATGAATGTATAGCATAGGCCCGTGATAGTCCATTAAAGCAAAAGACGAATACGAATGAGATATTTTAATGTTGCATTTATGAATGGTCAGAAGATGAGGATGCTTTTTGAAGCATGCATACTGTGGTAATGATGGTAAAACTCTATAAGATGAGCGATTTTCTAAATGCCGATGGTTGAAAATATCTTCATATGAAGTTCAGGGAAGAAGATAGTCATCTCATTAGTCCTCATTTCTTACAGATGCGATATCATGATATATGATGTAAGCAAGAAGGTAGTCATTTGCTAAATGTTGATTGTAACAACCTTGACATTGAGCATGTGAATTTGTATCGTCGTTGGTATCCTAGCTTGGATGAATTTATTTTAGATTTCTATAATAATTGGATAAAAGAGTTATTACCTAACGGCAAGCCAACAAAGTTTTTTAATGGTAAGAACTGACAACACCTTCAATAGGAGTTTGAGTTTAAGTTTCACTGTTGCCCAACTCAAATCCAACTCCAAACACATCTGTATTTGCTGTATAGAAAATAGTAAATCTATATAGTAGTATATATGCTTGCTTCTATTGTGTGTTTTTCACCATGCTTATTAAAGTTAGTGTTATGTTTGAAGTTTTAAGATTGTAGTAATATTTTTTTCAGTAGATTTAAATGAACTTAATTCTATTTTTTATTTTTTGTTTTTTTTTTTCATAAAATTTTGTTTATTTAATTTCATGGTTATTTATAAAATGATAACAAGTACTGTAATGAATGATTGAAATAAATACACATAAAAAGAGTAATCTCATTATGATAAAAATAATATAGAAGATTATATGTGCACACTGAAAATTTCATATATATTATAACATTCCTTTTTCTGGAAGTGCAACTAAACTATCCTCTTCCTATATTAGATAGCATCTATTCCAGGGGTGTATATTGATGGTCTATGCCTATTCCTCATTTGGAGCCAAGGTTCTTCTTCTTGGTACCCTCCCATTCCTCTTGCGTAGTACCTATCTTTTGTTGTACTTGTTCAATAAGTAAGTTCTGCTGGGCCGTTGGAGATACGGGCAAGAAAAAAAAAAGGTTCGTCCAACTCCACCCCCCTACACCTTCCATTGCTTGAGCTGAACTCCCTTCGCCCCAGTCATAGATGGCCCTCCTTCCATGGTTCCATAAGGTCTAGCAAAATCAACTGATCCTACATACATGGACTATCTCGGAAGAATAATTGCATGTGTTTGCACTTCTGGAGCATCATATGTCGATCTCCTGGTAGACTGTTTCATCAGATGACCTCTCTCCCGTTGTCATGATTGTCGGCCATTGGTTTTTATATACTTTGATTGCTCCACTTTTCTTGTCAGGTCAACAATGCCGATATATCCTTGTTGCATTAATTTTCTACTCTCTATCTGCCTCGTAGCATATAACTCATTAAGGTCTTTACTACGCAATAAATTATTGACTTGCATATTAATGCGTATTGATTAGTAAATTTTATATATTGTTACATTTAACATCATTTCAACGCATGCATAATGATGTACCACTATCCTCTACCCCGGTGATTGTGGGTACATAGTATCCGGTGGAGTTGTTGGCACTTTCAGTAAGTAAAAGGAAGCCCATGATTTGTACCATCTCAAATAAGCGGCTAACTCCGTTGTACCATCTCCCAATGGCTGCCTGATGGGCTTCAGAAGTGCTCGTCTATTATTCCACAATTCAACATATCCTTGGTTGTATTGAAGCTAGACAACCTCGACTCAACCTCCACCATCAACATGGTGAAATGATCTCTCCATGAGCTTGATCGTGTAAGATTGTACGCCACCAAATTATCGCATTACCCTATCTAATAAATGCCACTCCACATGCTTTTAACTTATCATTGGGACATGAGCACTCTATAAGTCGTTGGCTTCATAGCAGATCGGAGGCATCCATCCCATTATTGAATAAGTATATGGCAAAAATGACCTATGATAAGAGTTGCAGAACATTATTATGGTAAAAATATATTTCTACCTTCAAACATCACTCGCATGCTTAATTTTATATTTACGTACCTGGCTTTATTGAAGTCCATCCTACTCGTCTCGGTATGTCATGATATTTTCAACGGGTATATTGATGATTCATAGAAGCTCTGATTAATAGTTTAAAAAATAAAATAGATAATTATTCTAATTTAGATCTTGGGGCGTGACAACATGTGTTAATTTTATGTATATTCTATATTTTTTAAAGCAATTTTTTGAAAAAATTATGATAAATTTTACTATATTTTAAGAGTCCTTGCAAACAAATTTTTTGCCACAAAAATATTTAACAAGCCATAAATTAAATGAAATATTAAAAATACAATGCCAAAATATTCTAATATAATTTATATAAGAAATATTTGAAACATCTTAGATTAATTTGAAAGTTAGAGTTTATATGAAAAATTGATTTTATTTTTACCTAATTATGTTAGAACAACAACAAAATGATCATTTTATTTTATTTTTTATTGTTTGGACAAAATTTGAACCATATTTTCAAGAAAAATAATAATTCATTTTATTTTTTTTTAAAATGAAAAGGAAAGGTCACAATAAATTTTGCTTTTTGCCCACTGAGGAATCATGAGCTGAATTTGCAATAACCGTTTGAAAAAGAACTCTTTAAAGAGATTCGCATGAAAAGTCCAACCTCTTAACTTAAATTTTTTTATGGTCTCTTCGTCATTTTAGAAAAATAAGTGAGAATATAAAATTTTTATGAAGAATATCAAAATTTTAATAATATTTATTCTGTTAATTTAAATAAATGAATATTTTATTATTTTGTTACATATTTCATAGCACCTTTTTTTATTATTTTTATATTTATCTACATATTATTTAAATGTATCTTAAGTGTCCATCTTATTCAAAATACCATCAAATATACTAAAACTTTTTTTTTTCAAAAAAGCACAAACATTTTTTAAATTGGTTTTTACATTTTTTTTGGCACCATGTATTTTTTAGGAGTGAAAAATAGCTAATTTTTTTAATTTTTATTACGTTACCTCAAATGGTAAATGCAAAACACTTTTTTGGCAAAAAAAATTTAGGATGTTTTGTTATAAAATGCTTTAAAATTTTGAATTTGCACTGAGATTTGTGCGGCTCATAATATTATGGATAATCTCATCGCAAATCTAAGTACTTTGAACTATATCCAAATATGCATTATATAAGAATATCATAATATTTTTGTAAGCTTGTTTTATTATTATAAAATTGAGAGCACTTTTTTGGTTTCTTGTTGTTGTAACAAAGTTTGTGGGAGTAGTATTGGATGACGACAGATGAATAGTATAAGTTGAACAACGATAGTTAGACAATAATGATCAGATAATGACACATATGATAGCGAATATATATGATAGCTATGCAACGGTGGTCAAATGTAACGGTGAGGTGATTATGGTCAGATGATTACAGTTAGAAAGCATAGTGGTTAGCTGTGATCACCGGTGTTGAATGTCGAGTAGAGCTTTAGAGTTCTTTAGATATCTAAGCTCTATCTTATCTCAAGCATGGATATCTTTTATGTAGAGAATGTATGTCTATTTATCGCAAAAAAAATTTTTTGAGCTTAGCCAAAATTACTTTTTATGGGATTTTTTGAGCGAATCAAACACAAACTAATACACACATCACATATTCAAGCTTCGAATTCAAGATCTCTTAGTTGATAGTCTAAGCTCCCCACCAACAAATCAAGATCGACTACATAAAAATATTCGAAGTTTCAAGCTAAATCGCAATGCAAAATATTAGAGGCTGTTCGGATCGTTTGTATATATATTTTTAAATAATATATTTGATATTTTAAAAATATATTATTTCTATGTTTACCTAATATCAAATAAGTTTATTTATATATTGATAGAGACGATCGAGCAATGATACAGCGATGATAGATACTAGATTAGTTATGAAATGGGCGGCGACCAGCTGAGATTTTGATAGTTACTTTTTTAAAGATATTCAAAACAGCTTAAAGTTGCTTTAAATATTTTTAGAATTTATTTAATATATTTTGAAAACTAAAAATAAAGATAAAAATTTACAAAAAATGAAATAAAACAATTAACATAAATGACCCCCAAACAGAGTATTAATCATTATTTATAATAATAACTGAGTTGTCATTGTTTGTGTTAGCAATGTTAAGGTGATGATAATTTATGATTAAATTTGAGAAGTTATTAATTTATTTTTTAGATAAAGGATGCTACTAAAATATTCTTGATTGAATAATTTACAATTTCGAATTTGCAAGAACTAAGGTGCACAAATATTTTAATCATAATTTGCAAAGAAAATTTCATTATGAAAAATTTTATAGGTAAAATGAAATTATACACATATTTCAGAAAATAATAATTTTGTAAAAACTATTATTTGTTTGGGTTTAATTATAAAATACCACTGTTTTTCATGTTCACTTATCAAAATCTCTTTAAATAAAATAAAATAAGTCCACACTAATATTTGTTTATAGCCATTTTATTAGTGATCTAATTAAAATATATTTTATCTATATTTGAAACAAAAAATATCACTGTAAGAAAAAAATCTTAAATTGTCAACTTGAAATAATAGTTATTTTTTACTTATACGTCGTGAGTCTGTTAGGGATAATTTTCTTACTGTTTTATTTTTAAGTTGTAATTACAATTTGGTTTAGCTATTGATATCTTATTATTTTTTAAAAATTTTGTGTGATTAAAAAAAATACTTATAATATTTACAACAGATTTAAAAAAATTATTTTTCTCACAACAACTTCGAGTCATCTATATAAAATGTTTCAGTCATCCCAAATAGATTGTAACCGTCTAATTCACATAACCATAGGCTTCTCTTTTAAATCTTTTAATCAAGATAAGAGAATTAGAATCTCTTAAGTATAATCATAAACGATAACAATAATTAATGATGTAATTAAAAGCCTTAATCATATATTTAAATAATTCTAAGTCTCATTTTTCATCAAGTGTTTGGATTAATGCTTATAACAATTTTTAAAATTGAATTATGGCTCTGTTTGAGGTAACTTTCTTACTACTTTTTAAAGCAGTATTTTAGTATAAAAAACTTTTGAAAGCATTCGAAAAGTAATAATCAAAAGCTATTTCAAATGAAGTCTAAATGTTTTTAGCATTGTCTTATTAATTATAAGAAACGATAATTATTAAGCTTCATGTGAAGTCAAATTTCTTGTAATGTCTCCATATGTCTATATAAAAAAAACGCCATCAATATCTTTTTGACCACTTTAAGCTAAAATAAACTCGCACTTTCACCACATGTCAATGTACCATTACAATTACAAATGCCCTTTTTATTTTTGCCATATTATTTCATAGGTCATCCACCTTATGAATTTGTGAAAAGCATTTATTGTTTCTATTACTCTTATATATTATATGTATTTATTTTTTTTCTTTTAATTCTAACACCCAATGAAATCATATTAAAATAAGAAAATCATAGTTGGTACTGAAATTTTTACTGAAAAGATAGAAAATTGTCATATATTTTAGTTATTTTGTTGAATAAGATTACCATTTTAAGTGTTTCTGTTATTCAATAAAATGATTTGGCTATTTTCTTAAATTTGACTTTTACCATCTTTTTAATCTTATTTCTAAATAGTTTATTCATATTTCCTGAGTGTAGTAAGAGCATGCTCAAGCTTGAGTTTGTTTGGTAAAATCCTCTTCGAGCAGTGTTTCAAGTCGGTTCGTGAAAATCCTGATTGATTGAGGTTAGTTTGAGCTTGGCTCATTAGCTCACGAAACAAATTTTATCGAACATGTCATCGATTAACACTAATTATGTCATATGTGTTGGTTATTAAGAAACTATAAATGACAACTCATTTTTTCCTTAAAAAAATAATTTATAACGAAATATCGTCACATATTTGTTGATATATGACTTAAATGAATCAAGTAATTTTTTTTTTTTACGAAGAAAAATGAATGTATATGAGATTAACATTTATAAATTTATTAAAAGATGAGTGAATACAATCAATTTTTATATTAAATTCATCTTGATATAAATTTCAGGAGTTTTAAAATATATTTTATTCAAATTTTAATTAGAATATTTTTATTATTTTTCAATTTTTACCTTAGAAAGCATAAAAATGCTATATGCTATTCAATTTGATATTATATTTCAAAATTTTATCAAAATTTTGATTAAAATTCATGTAAGGATTTTCTAATATAATTTATTAAAATCATTGAGTTTATTTTGAGTTTAATACTAAATATGAAGAATTTATAATATAGTAATTTTAAGTTAAATTTAATAATTTTTAAATCCATTATGATAAAATAAATTATATATATTTGAATATTTTGATATAAAATACATTACGAAGAGTTTTAAAAAACTTTAATTTATGTGAAGATTGATATAATTAAAAATATTATATTAAATACAAATATCAACATAAATTAAAAAAATTTGAAGCCGACATGAATGTATTTAACTTATCATATTTTTATATAAATTAATATATATATTTAAATATTTAAATTAATTAAAATAAATTCACACACACCATAAATATAAAACTCAAATATAAAAGACTAAAGTAACCAAAGCTTCATATATAAATTATATCAGATTATGTTGGGATAAATTTTCCTCTAAAATTGTCTATTGCTATGAAAAAAACACAAACTTTGATACTTGTACCTGAATTTACAATTTACACCCTAAGGAAATTGAAATTTATCACTCAGCCACAAGAATCCGGGACGACGGAATCGAACTAATGCCGTGGCGGAGCCACAACTCCAGTCAGAAACCCACGACACGGAACCGCCTCTCCTGACACAGACGTGTCCGGTGTCCCAATGCAATTATATCATCTCCTCTCATCCACTCCGCCGCCGGCATCCGCCGCATTGCCGGCGACCTCCGCCGGCATTGTTCCCTCTCGTCTGCTTCCGCTCCGCAACTTTATAAGACCGTAAAGCTTCCTGATCTCCCTTACCGTCGTATCCTTCCCTAAGCCTAAACCTAACCCCATTCGCCCTGAAGTGCAATCGATTAACTCCGATTCCGACAACCGTCGGCTTCCGGATGAATAGTTCGTGACGAGCGTCTTCTCCGCCTCCTTAAAAGAGGCGGATCGTTGCAGGGCGTTGATAACGGATTTGAGCGCTCGGCTCGGCGATCCTCGATTGGCGATCATGATCTCACCGATCTCGGCGGGGCTTAGTTTTGCTCCGGTTTGAAACCCTTCTTCCACCTGTGGGTAGAGCTTGTGGTCTTTTAGCCCGAGGTAACTGCTAGCCAGAGATTTGAAGGCGGTGAAATCGCAGAGGGGAAAATTGATATGGACATCGAGACGACCTGGTCGGGTCACCGCTGAATCGAGCTTGTCCTTGCTGACGCTTGCAGTGAATACCATCACGCGCTCCTCGGTACAGCAGGAAAAGATGCCGTCCATGAAGTTTAGCATCCCGCTGACATCGCCACCGGTGGCGAGGTATCGGTCGAGATCCTCGATTAAGATTATTGACCTCGGGGTCGTATCAAGGAGGAGGGAGCGGAGATCGGCGGAATCGGATACGACGGAGAGGTCGAGGTCGTAGAGATCGTAGCTGAGGAATCGCGCCATGGCGGCGACGAAGCTTGATTTTCCTGTTCCCGGTGGGCCATGGAGAAGGTAGCTTCGCTTCCACACGCGGCCAAGCCGAGTGTAATAGGCCCGCCCCTTTAGAAACGATTCAAGATCGGACTTCACCCTATTCTTGATGTCCTGTTCCATTGCGACGGTCTCCATCGTGGCTGGATGCGTCATCTGAACCGATCTCCACTTTCCAGCGGCTGTCGTGTACATCCTAATCTCTTTCCGACGATTCTCGATCTCCTCCGCAGCGTTCTCCACGTACTGAAGATACGGCCGGAGCACGCGGTACCGATCCTGCCGCCGAAGCCGGAGCACAAGGCATCCCCCATCGCCGGCGCCTGGGAGAAAAGTCCAAGAAACCCGAGCCCCGAGAAAAAAATCGTTAATAACCTGTCCAGCAGCGAGCTGAGCCGAGAACTCGTTAGGCCGGACTCCGGAGGAAAACAGATTGGTGTGATCGGAATCCTCGGCGGCGGGAAGCGCGGCAACGTAGGCTGCCGCTTTTCTATACAACGGATTCTCCTGCAATCCTTCACCGTATCGCGGGACATTGAAGCTCTGGTACGCTTGTGTTCTTTCCTCTCCCCATCGCCACAATCGACCGAGGAGGTATGACAGGGATTTCAGAGACAACACGAACCGAAGTATCGAAAGGATGAAGACAACGGCGACGACCGCGCGAAGGAGGCTCGCCGCCGACGAGGCGATCATTGGATTGGGGAAGTCGGAGAATAGAGAAGATGAGGTAATAGTTTCTGAGATCAAAGCATTTGATCTTCTTTCTTTTATGGTAAGAAATTTATAGTGATTGAAATTTCTGCTTTTTGTTAATGAAGAATGGGGGCGAGAATTCTAAGCTTGGAATGAAAAGTCGGCGTGCCATTTGGACTTTGGGGTTAAGCGATGAATTGGTCCAAATAAATGGGTATTGTGAAATTAATTGATTTCTTTCTCCCCATCATACGAAGAGAAGAACGATAAATAAATAAAGAAATAAATATTTGAATGACGCCTTCCATAGCTTTGTATGTTTCATTCAATGTAACAGTGTTTTCTGATTTGTGAAACTTTGTCATTTATTTTTCATAAAGTGGATTTCAAGTTTGATATATTGGGGAATTGTTGGTTGAAGATTAGGGGGGCAAATGCGTAGAATCGAGTCGGGCTCGAGTCAGAAAGTGTTTGAGCTTGATTCGCGAGTCAAATACCGATTTTGAACTCGAGTGAGCTCAAAAGTCGAGCCCAAGCTCGACTCGCCTCACTAAAACGAGCTCGTCGAGCCACTCAATTTGAAATTCCGAGCTTCGATTTCACGCTTGAGTTTCAATCCTGCTCCAAAGTTTTGATCCCGCATCCGTTGTCCGACCTTTTGTTTTCCCGCCTGCATACCTGGTCGCATGCAATCCTGGCATTCATTCGGCGTCTGACCTTTTGTTTTCCAAGTTCGAGTTTCGACTGCGATCCCGACGTTCATCCCACGTCCGAGCATGTGGTTCCTGTCTTCCGTTATGCGATCCGTCGTCCCTCGTCATCCTGCTTTCGTCGAGCCGCTTGAGTAAACAAGTCTAGCGGAGGGTTGTTCGAGCTCGAGCTCGAAATCTTGTTCGAGCTCGATAAGCTCGACGAGTCTAGCCTGAGCCAGCTCGTGAGTCGGCTTTACTCGGTTGCACCCCTAATCAAGATATTTTAATTATTATTATTTAAATAAATAACAAAGGAGGCTCACTAATATGGGTGTAAATGAGTCGAGTCGTGTCGGGTTATTGCTTAATTAAACCCACACTGCTTTGCAGGAGCTTGCTTCGAGCGAAAAATATGAGACTCAACATGAACTCAGCGACCGGGCGGTGGTCCGACGAAGGTCGGGCTAAAGTCCGGTGGCGGTCAGCGACCGGGCGGTGGTCCGACAAAGGTCAGGATGAAGTCCGGCGGTGGTCGACAGCCGGGTGGTGGTCCGACGAAGGTCGACGGGGGTTCGCCGGCGGTGGCGCTGGTTGAAAGTTCGGCGGCCATCGGTGGCTGGGCGGTGGTCCGGCGAAGGTCGGGCTGAAGTCCGGCGGCTGTTGGCGGCCGGGCGGTGGTCCGACAAAGGTTGGGTTGAAGTCCGGTGGCGGTTGGCGGCCAGGTGGTGGTCCGACAAAGGTCGATGGGGGTTCGCCGGCGGTGGCACTAACGAAGGTCGGGGGTTCGTCGGCGGTGGCGCTGGTTGGAAGTCTGGCGGCGATCGGTGGCCGGGCGGTGGTCCGACGTAGGTCGGGCTGAAGTTCGGCAGTGGTTGGCGGCCGGGCGGTGGTCCGACGAAGGTCGGGCTAAAATCCGTCGGCGGTCGGCGACCAGGTGGTGGTCCAACGAAGGTCGACGAGGGTTCGCCGGCGATGGTGCCGACGAAGGTCGGGGGTTCGCCGGCGGTGGTGCTGGTTGGAAGTCTGGCGGCAATCAGTGGCCGGGCGGTGGTCCGACGAAGGTCGGGCTGAAGTCCGGCGGCGGTTGGCGGCCGGGCGGTGGTCTGACGAAGGTCGGGCTATAGTCCGGCGGCGATTGGCGGCCGGGTGGTGGTCCGACGAAGGTCGGGCTAAAGTCCGGCGGCGGTCGGCGACCAGGTGGTGGTCCGACGAAGGTCAATGAGGGTTCGCCGGCGATGGTGCCGACGAAGGTCGGGGGCTCGCCGGCGGTGGCGTTGGAGCTCCGGAAGCCTTAGAGCCCTCTCCAATTTTCAGCCAAAGATCCCTCTCATGTAGAGGTCTATTTATAGATTTTGATGAGTGGCATACCCCGTAAATATAGAGATGATCCGAGGCAGGTTCGGAGTGCTCTATCGGATGGCTCGTATTGATTCCCCCGATTATATGGAGTTTTTCAACTGTTTCGGTGCCTTAATGATGTCAGAATTTAGCGATCTTGGGCTCGTTGGATTCGTCGCGCCGAGCCGCTCGATTTGACTATAAGCATGCCATACTTGGATTTTAATTTATCATCCAAATAATGATTTGAACCTTCCAAATGTGGTTTGGGCCCCTGATTTGGACCCATTTGGGCTTGGGTTGGATCGATTTTGGTGTCGTTAGGTTCGTCTCTTTGAGATGTTCAGTTCGACTATAATTTGCTGAAATTGGAATTCAGATGATCCCGAATTTAATTTTGTATGTTTCCAACTTGAATATGCCTGGAGATTCGTGCTCGATCAAAGCAATTTTTGCTGACGTATCAAGTATGTTAATTGATATTAATTGAGCGGATTCGACAAGCTGATAAATTGAGCCGAGCTAAGCTTGAGCTAGAGTTTTTATATTACATGGGGCTCAATGTGTGAGCTCATTAGTCAGTTGAGTTCGAGTTGACTCGGCTCACTTACTCTAATTTTTGCGAACCCATCATCATAGCTTAACATTTGTAATTAAATTTTGGTGGGTGTTTAAGATATTTCTTTTGTAAAAAAATTGGGTCAAAATAGGTTTTAAAGCTTTTGAATATTTATCAAGATGTATGAAATGTAAACTATTTATTTAATGCCCTCATTTTTAAATATAAAGACTTTAAAGTCTATTATAATTGGTTTTTTTAATTTTTTATCATAATGTCATAAAGTTTTTTTTAATTCAATTATAAATATTTTTAGTGAGTTCGAAAATTTTCAATGAAAATGATATAATAATATTTTCTGTACAATAGAAGGGATTATTTTGCACGTGATGGTTTTTTTTATTCTGACTTAAACTAAATTGGAGCAAAGCATATTGAAAGCCAATAATTAATATAATAAATTTTTTTGAACATAAATGGATTAGATTGGCTATGAATGGAATTGTTGTTGGCTGTGGCATAGATTAAGGTTTATTTTCTTAATAATTTTTAAAATAATTTTTTAATATAAAAATTTATTGAATGAAAAAAAAATTTATCATTTTGTACTAATAAAAAATTTGATAAAATATCTTATGGGATGTATGTTTGGTTGAAAAAATAATGCAATTTAAAAGAATGTAGTGTAAAATGAATATTTTGAAGTTGTTTGTATGTGTTTATATAAGGTGCAAAGATTGTGATGGTCGGTGGCTAACTTTGACGGCGATGGTGGACGGTGGAGGCTGGCGGCAATGGTGGCCATCGACTGTGGGCGGCGGTGGCTAAGATGGTGGGCGGCGGAGGCAGATGGGGGCAGTGGTGGGTGGTCGTGGTCGACAATGGCGGTTGTGGAAGACGATGGTGAGCGGCAATCAAATTAGCCAAATAGCCCCTCAATCAAAACCCATGCCTTAGAATTATTTATACCCTTTTTACTTCAAACCAAACAATCTCTTAATCAAATTTTATTTCCAAATACATTTGGATATTAATTAATGGATATGCCATGCAAATTAGCCGAATTTATTTGGACGATTTACGTCTTAAATGTTTTAATAAAATATTTTAAATATTATGCATATTAATGTTGGGAAAAAAATTGCGTAAGGATAATGTCAACTAATTTTCATCAAATTTGACTTCAAAAATTAATGTGCGGCATGACAAATATTCTCAAATAACGTGCCTATTTACAACACGTGATATAAAATTAATTAATAATTATTTTTATTGTATTTCACAGCAATAATTAGTTTTTTTTTCTATAATCTTTTCATAATTAATTACGATCTCGGAATAACTTTCTCATTATATATTTAAAGTAAATTTTTAATACAACAAATTTTTTAATTAAAAATTTTGTATTGAAAAATTATTTTAAAAAATAATAAAAAATTTGTTCCAAATGATGCCTTAGTATGAAAATGTTAGTAGGAGACAGTTGAAATAGGGAACTGTGTGGTGAATAAGCAAACGTCGTTTTGAGGTGGACTTTTTTGGAATATAGCCCAAAATGCAATTTTGTAAGTATAAAAGCAATATCAGCATCCTATCAGAAATGGTGGGTTACTATTTGTTGCATGCTTCAAAGTTCAAATGTGTGAAAATACATATCAAGAGTTCATATTTTAATTTTTAAGAATATTTTTGTTGTGTCTTAAAAAATTAGTGCGGTAGAGAGATGTAAAGTATAGAATTCTAATTTTGTACGAATCTAGCACACAAACAAATAAGAGATAGAGGTGCGGCATTCATAAGAGAGTCCAAGATTTTTACGTGAAAAATCTTGAAAATGGAAAAAACCACGAGGTCTTATCCAATTTGAATGAATCCATTAGTATTTGTATTTGATTACAAATGATGCCCTTACTCGGAGGAGGGTGCTAGTTCAATGTAGTAAATACATATTGTATAGAGTACACTATAATAGGGAAGATGTTATTAAGAGAGTGTTGGTATATTTGCTTAGTCAGTAGAACCATAGTCGGCAGGCGATGGAGGTTGGAATGATCGTAGTCGGCAGGCTATGACGATCGGAGGGACCGTAGTCGGCAGACGAAGGTGGCCATAATGGCCGTAGTTGATGGGCAACAGTGGTCCGAGGGATCGTAGTTGACTAGTGACAGTGGTCGGAAAGATAGTAGTTAACGGGTGATGGTGGTCGGAGGGATCATAATCAGTGGGCAACGATGGTCAGAAGGACCGTAGTCGTCGGGCTACGGTGGTCGGAGGGAATATAGTCGGTGGGCGACAATGGATGGAAGGATCGTAGTTGGCGGGTGACGGTGGTCGGAGGTACCGTAGTAGACGGTGGTCGCCAAGAACTCCGGCGGTGGTAGCCCTGGATGGAGGGAGTAAGTTAACTCTTTTAGTTTTCTCATTTTATCGTTCCTCTCATTTGAAGAATGTGGGACTATTTATAATTTTTTAGAGTGGCATGATTAGTAAATATGAAGAAAATTAAGGGCATGTTGGGAGTGATCCATCGGACGGCTGATGTTGATCCCTTAATATGAACTTTTATTTAGCATTGAAGTGCCTTCATGATGTCAGAATTATGCAATCTTGGGCTCGTTGGATTCATCTTGTTGAGCCGCTCGATTCAACTATGAGCATGTCATATTTAGATATCATTTGGTTATCCAATTAATGCTCTGAAGCTTCCAAGTCTGCTTTGGTTCTTTGATTTAGGCTTATTTAGCTCGGATTGGAATGAGTTTAGTGTATTTTGATTTTTCTTTTTGAGATGTTGAATTTGATTATAAGTCTTCTAAAATCAGAGTTTGGATGATCCCGAATTTATTTTTGGAAGTTTTTTTATTCATATTTGCATCGAGATTTGCATCCGATTAAGATACATTTTTTGTGACATATCAATTTCAATTGCACAAGTAGAATTAAGAATTGTAGTAATAGGAAATGCACAATATTTTATATAAAAATTTTATAAAAATGAACAAGAAATTATGGAACCGGCACCATTTTAAATCATTTCACTATTTGATTGATAAGACAAGATTGTAACGTAAAAATTTAGAACATGTTGGCCTATCACAAGCTTCGATGATAAATGATAGCATCAATTATTGTTCGTGGGTGGCAAAGGTCAATAAAAGATGAGCAACAAATAAAACTTCAATCATATAAGACTGGGCTTCAGGATATGTCAACATCGGGTATTGATCGAAAAGCATCGATGTTGGTCGACGGAAGGCATCAATTGGCGAGCTTCCGTTATTAGGTTTGAGAAGACAAAGGATGCACACATTGTCGTAATTAAGCATAAAACCAGGAAACTTTCAAACTTGTCGAAAGGGAAAATTTTGTAAAATACAACAAAAATCATCAAAACTTTATCTAAATTATCAAAACTCTTCCAAATGTATAATATTTATTTATAATTTCCAAAGAATCACACAAAAATATCAATCACCACCTTTAAATATTTGAAAAAGTTTGGAACCACCCGAAAAAGTTTATCCTTGTTCGGTGATAGGGTGATCTGTGAACCACAGGTCCACAACCAAATAAATGAAGCTGTTAAATTTGGGCCACGCAATGATTGGGCCCACCTCGATTTCAGATCGGGTGGGATAGATCCCAGCTGTCAAATTATTTAAAAAAACTTCGGCTGGCCCATTTATTTCTCCACTTCTTGTTGGGCCCACCTGTGAACTGGGAACCATCGAGCTCGTCAAGTTGCTTGGTTGGAGCTTTGAAGGACATCCATATGATTTATTTTTCAAAAGTAAATTAATTATAATTATATTTTACAATATATTTCAAATATTTTGATTACAAAAAATTAACCTTTTATAAGGCTTCATTTGGAATAACTTTCTGCGACTGAATGTTTACTACTTTCAATTTTTCTTTTGTATACAGAAGTTTCTTTACAAAGCAGTAATTTCGAACAAAATCTAAAGTTTCGTTGGGATTGCTTTCTAAAGCAACTTTTTTGTATAAAAATTTGTAATTCAAAAAAAAAAATGCTAAGAAGCTGTTGTATAAAGCAGTAAAAAGCTGTCTCAAATAAAGTCTTAGATTTCATTTGGGTCAACTTTCTTACTGTCTTTAAAATAGTTTTTTAGTACAAATTTTTTTGAGTTATGAATTTTTGAACTAAAAAATTGTTTTTGTAAACGAAGCCTGGGATGGCTTTTTACTGCTTCTTAAAACAGCTTTTTAATGCTGAAAAGCTGCTTTAAGAAGCACTAAAAAGCCGTCTCAAACGGCTTTCTTCTTGCTTCTTAAAACAGTTTTTTAGTATAAAAATTAAAATTTTTGTACTAAAAACCTGCTTTAAGAAGTAATAAAAAAGTCATCCTAAATGAAGCCTAAGTTTAAATAACAACTAGCTTGTTTCTAAATAATGAAACACGATAATAATATTTTGTATTTAAGTTTCGTTTGGGACAATTTTTTTACTGTTTTTTAAACTAGCTTTCTAGTACATAAATTTCTTGTTCAAGAAATTATATACTAAAAAACTATAACTAATTCGTTGACATATTTAAATAATTAAGTTATGAATACTTTTCTATGACCTTATTCAGTGATAATTAGATGTCTTTTAAAATTTGTCAAAGTCTTAAGATGTTTCAATATATCGAGATTCATTCTGAAAAATCTTTTCTTTTATAATTATAATTTAAAATAAAATACTATTATATGCTAGAATATTTATAATAATAAAGAAATAATTCAATAACTTTGTCTTATTTAAAAATCTGGTGCGGAAAAAAAAAGAGAGAACACATGAAACACCATAAGGGAAAACTATGGGCCGGGGCTTGGCTCTACTAAAATTGTTCCATTAGATAAGCATTGGTACAAAGATTTACTCATGCTCTAATTTAGAGAAGATGAGAATATAAGAGTATGGGTTACTACTTACTAGCTTGAGCTTTTATGGGGGAGGTTAAAAGATGTTAAAAATATTGTGGAGGTGAGAAGAGTTAAGAGGAGTTTGGATGGTTGTGTATAATGATGTTGGTTTGACGATGACCCGATGATGATATTTCAATAGAGTTAATCAGGCATAGGTGGTTCAACATTAGCAATCGGGCCGTCATCCTTCGTTGAGCAACATCAATCCAATGATGGCAGTTAAATAGCAACGATTTGATGATGGTGATCGGACAATGAAAGCTTAAGAGAGGCGGTTTGAGCTGAGGTCGTCTGATGATGATGGTGGTCTAACAATGGTGGTTAGCGACGGTGGTCCGACTGCATAGGTTAAGCGATGGTGGTTCAACAATGGTGTTCGAGTGACGACAGATTGAGGAAGATGGTTGGACGACTATGTTTCGAATGACAATGTTCTCATCATGATGATCTAACGATGGTGATTGGGTGGTGGAGGTCCTACGATGGGGCTCAAACGACATTAGTTTGAATATAGAGGTCGGCATCAGCATTTTGATGACGTAGGTTAGTGGTGTGGTTTGATGTAGATAATGTTATTTATTTATAGTCTATTACAAATGCATTTTCTATAAATATAGTCGAAATTCAAAACACTCCATCCGATCGTATATGAGCTATCCCCTTGACCATAAGGTGTTTTTTTTTAATGTTTGAGTGCCTTAATGATATCATAATTAAGTGATATTCGGCTCATTAGGTTCATCTAGCCAAGATTCACATTTTGATTATAAGCATACAAGTTTTGAAGACCATTTCGACTCATTTGAAGTTGGATCAAATCACTTTGAAATTGTTGAATTCATCTCATCATGACGTTCAATTCAGTTAAGATGACCAAGGGAATTTTGTACTAAAGTATCAAACATAATATTAGACGATATATATATATATATATATATATTAGTGTTGTGTCCTGAAATATACATGGCAGTAGAGAAATATAAAGTTTAATGTCTTAGCTTTGTATGAAGATCTAACACATAAACAGATGAAAGATTGATGTATACAACATTCATATGAAACACCAAAGCTTTTACGTGGAAACTCCTGAAAAAGGGGAAAACCCACGGGGCCTTGCCCAGTTTAAATGAATCCACTAGAGTTTGTAGTTAATTATAAATGAGGCCCTTCCTTGGGGGGTAGGCCTTGGCTCGATGCAGCCAATATACATTATATAGAGTGCATTACATGGTGGGAGTTAGAAGAATCATTATTGACATGCTCGTTTGATCGGTAGGGACATAGTCGGCGGGCGACAAAAGTTGAAAAGATTGTCATTGGGTGATGGTCAGAAGGACCGTAGTCATCGGGTGACGGAGGTATGAAAAATCATAGTCGGGTGATGGTGGTCGGAAGGATCGTAGTCGGTGGGTGACGGAGGTCGGAAAGACCGTAGTTGGGTGATGGTGGTCAAAAGGACCAGAATTGGAGGTCAGAAAGACCGTGGTCAGGTCATGATGGTAGGAAGGATCGTAGTTGGGCTACTGCGGTCAGAGTGAACTGTAGTCAGCGGGGGAAGGTGGTCTGAGTGGACCATAATTGGCGGGCGACAGTGGTTGGAGTGCTAGTCTGACGATGGTTGGTGGCCTGGCAAAAAATTGGCGAAAATACAGCTAAGACTGGTGGCTGGGCTGTGGTCCGGCGACGGATGGTGGCCGAGCATAAGTTTGTGGACAACTGGTGGCCGGGCGATGGTCAAGGAGGAGCTTGGTGGCAAGAAAGATCTCAAATTTCTCTTCCTCTCTTCTTTTACTTCTCTTCCTTTCCTCCCCCCTTTCTTGGTCCCCTTTCATGTGAAAAATGAGGGGCTATTTATAGTTTTTTGTCAATGACATGGCCAGTAAATATGGAGAAGATCAAGGGCAAGTTGGGAGTGTTTCCAATAGACGGCCGATATCAACTCCTTTGATCATGGACCGTTTATCGAGTATTTAAGTGTCTTAATGATGTAATAATTTGGCAAACTTGGCTCGTTGGATTCGTCTCGTCGAGCCGCACGATTCGACTTTAAGCATGCCATATTTGGTGATCATTTGGTCATCCAATTTATGGTTTGAACATTTCAAATATGCTTCGGGTCCTCGGTTTGGACCCATTTGGGCTCGGATTGAGTCGAATTTAGTGTTGTTGGGTTCATCTTTTCGAGACGGTTAGTTCGACTATAAGTTTGCTGAAATTGGAGTTCATATAATCCCGGATTTAATTTCGAATATTTCCTGCTCAAATTTATCTCTAGATTCGTGTCTGATCGAGATAAATTTTGATGATATATCAATTAGCACTTAAAACTATAATTGGCCTCTTCAGCGACCTGTAGTGCTAAAACTCAGCGTTGGTCAGTACAACATGACCAAGCGAAAACTCACGCATTCATCCAATTGGCCGCGTCCTCTAACCTTTTGTATTTTTAATTTCCAAGTTTTTATAATATATTAAATCAATAAGAATTAAAAAAAAAAAAATAGAGTTCAGACGCCAAGCAAGTTAAAAAAGGAGAGTAATTGCACAGAAAAAAGAAACATTTAGAAAAATTTATAATAATTTATTTCTAATTTTTCTTATGATATAACTTATTTTATTTTTTATTTTGTCAGTGTAAATTCATATTTTGTTTTAGATGACTGATAACAATTAGTTGGATGAGCTTTGTTTTATTAAGGAGCTGTTTGGTTTGCGGTATTTAAAGTGCACTGTAATATGAATATACTTCACAGAATATCATCAAAGTATTCAAAATACTTTATTTTTATTTTACTATGCATATACCTCACCAAACAAGAAAAATAGTTTTCCAGTATTTATTTTGCAGACAATCAAACAGCTCCAAAGTATTCTAAATACACTGTATTCTTTTTTCAGGTCAACCAAAGACATGGGCGGAACCCCCATATGCTAAGGGTGGGCAAATGCCCACCCTCAAAAAAAAAATTAAATATTTAGAGAGGATATTTTGAAATATTTTTGATATTTTCGGTATTTTGCCCCCTCTAAAAAAATTTTTTGCCCTAATTTTATCAATCCTAAGCGTCTTTGCCCATCCCCTATAAATTTTTTTTTTCCCACCCTAAAAAAAGAAGCTGGATCCGCCCCTAACCAAAGAGCCCCTTAGTGAAAAGGGGTTCGGGGTTATGATTATTTATAAATATTGGCTGAAGAATGATTTACATTAAAAAAATATAATTTTGGTTTGATGTAGCATTTGGAATCATTTTATTTAATGTGGTTTTTAAATTATTTTTATATTTTATTTTTCACAATAATTGTTACAGTGACTCGTCATTATCATCGTTGTCGCTATCTTTGCTCATTGGTTGCCTCCGCTACTCCAACGATGACTTTTATAAGCATAAATAAATTATTTGATATTCAATAAAAATAATATATATATATACATATATGATCTCAAACGGCCCCTTTTAGTATAATTATGTGATATGCAAAAAAAATCAAATGAATTGTATAGTAAGGGTAAGTCATCCTAGTGAACCAATATATGCTTAAGAGGAGTGGTAAAGCTCTTTAGCAAAATAGTATGGAGAGAAAAAGCTGACTTAATGAATCTCTTGGGTGAGTTTTTGGCATGGCCCATCATGGTACAATTTGAAAGATTAAATGATATCTAAATCTTATGCTTACAAGTAAAATATGCGTCTCAATAAGAAGAATCTAATGAGCCCAAGCTCACTCAATCTTGTTTTTATTATGTTGTGAAAATACTATTTATTTGTGAAGAGAATTGAAACCAATACTTAAGATGTATTGCAAAATTCTAATAAATTGACTCACTCGTGCTCAGCCCTATTTCTTCTCTCTTGAAATTTCCCTTTGCCTCTCCTTTATTGCATTTGGGACGGATGTCAATTCTTCAAATACTTCCCACCTATTACCACTTAATCCCCTCTCTCATCTCTAACTCTCTCCTCTATCGCTTACAACAGTTGCCAGATTAAACATCTACTATCTCCATCACTTATCATCCTCACCCCCCACATTATATTCACCAATTGCTGCCCAGCTCCTTCGGCCGCCCCATCATCTCCCCATCCACTCCAACCATCACCAAACTCACTATCGATGCCCTCATCAACACCTAAACCACCTTACCCCACCCGCCTCGTCACCCTACCCCTCGTTCAACCAATCGAGTCCCTATGACTGATTGACATGTTCATTGATCATCATGGCTTACCATGGACCTCAATTTTTATACAATATTATAACCACCAAATTCATTTTGGCTAACTAAGTCTTGGTATCATATATATTTATGGCTATGCCAATTATGACCCTATACAACTTGGTTATCTGCCTTTCTTGACATGGGTATCATATACACATAACCAGATTAGATAAAAAATAAACACTATTTAGTTCTCTAATTTCTTTGAAGTAGGCATCTTATACAAGTTATTATCAAACCGTATATGCATAATTTATAAAGAACAAATATGAATTGAGATCAATTGAATCAATTTGATATCATAGATACTAAACTAAGAGGAACTCAAATTCATGCTCATTCTACATTGACTTAGTTCAAAGATGCCTAACTTACAATAGATCAAATTCCTAGTCTAGTCACACCTCTAGCTAATACTTGACAAACCAATTAAGGTTCATCCTAAAAAGTCTTCGTCTACTCACACCTCCGTGTAATATTTAGCCAACCAACTAAGATTCATCCTAGGTTAATAAACATAACACTAAGTCAATATGATCCATTTTGCTAATATAAATATGCACATTATATAAAAATAATAATCTAAGTTTTGATACTCTAATTAATGTATTCTTATTAGTGTGCACCTCAACCAATCCTTATTAAAAGAAATTTGTTCTTAGTTGAGCTTACCAATTGTAGATACCTTATGGTGAGAATAAAAAACTTATTTTTTTTAGGAAGTAGCCTTCCGAGATGATATACCGTAGAATGTATTATTCTAACATATTACAAAACCACATAAGCACTTATCCTTCTTCTTTCTTCATCTCTATAACATGCAAATTTTGGAGGGTACTTAATCATTAAAATGAACAAAATTTTTTTTTTAATTTTATTAATAAGCGACTGATTTTATCAAAATTTGATATTTTAGCCAAGTAGTGATTTAAAAGTCAACACTAACTAAAAATCTTTATTTGAAGTCAAACATCACCCTCATTTAAGCTATACAATATTTATTATTAAATAAATAATATGATGAATGAAATAAGCAAAAAATCTACATAAATTTGAATAAAAGAGTTATTAGCATTGACTTTAGGCACTGAAAATTGCTCAATGATGTGATCAGCCCTAGTTGATGTTTGACATTAGCAAGGTCAACATAAGAGGGAGCTATCATTAATTTATTATGAAAATGATTATTATTTTGTTTTATAAAGTCAAAATAGGCTCAAATAATATGCATTGGAGATTTATTCTTCGGGAGAAAATTGAGGCTTATTCCTTTGCTTTGTTTGGTGGTAGTTTGTGGATTTAGTTTGACTGCAAATGTAGTGATTTTAGTCGATGGATGTTGGTTGAATCTTTAATAAAAATTAAGAGGTTGTTAGGTTATAACTATCAGCAAGAGAAACTAAAGGGAATATGAGGGTTTTGATTGATATTTAATTTGAAGTGAATAAAAAAAAATTATATAGGGATTTGAAATATATTCGAATGTTTTATTCTGATGAGTTCAAGATTCATCTAAATCAAGCGAAATTCTAAATACGCAGGAAAGTTATGACTCTCGCAACTTCACTTTTCCGACTTGCGATCATTGTTCACTTCCAACCACCATCTTCCACCGCCACCCACACACCGCCTACTTGACGCCACCATCATTGATCAACAACCATCATAATCTGCTCACAACGTCGTCACCACACGCACGCCATCGTCGCTACCGCTCCCCTCCCACCACCTTTCTCGTCATCCCTAGTCATTGCCTATCATCCATCGTCGACTGCCACCATCGTCATATTTCAATGCACTTGAAATGCATTATATTGAACATAAAAAATAGATTATTGCAATTGATTTGCATCTAATCAAAAAACGTGTATATTTCTAAAGTACATGCATTCCAATTATTATATATTTCTAAAATACATTTATTTTAAAGCATCTAATCAAACAACTCATAAAATGTATTAATAATTGTAGAAAAATATATTCAATTTTTATATAGAATTATTTTTATATTCAATCATCAAAAGGTGACTATTAATTGAGCACAATATTAATATAAATTTATTTCCTTTGACGAGAGAGAACCAAATCCACTGATGATTTATCAATGAAGATGTTAAAGACCAATTACATGGAGATAAAGAGGGTGAAGGATGAAACAGAGTGCTTTCACATAGAAAATATTATCTATTTCTTACAATTTTAAAGCCTAAATGAATTGAATTTGTAAAATAAGGAATTTTCTTAAAATCGTTTCATCAATACCCCCATTTTCAAGGAGAAGCACACAAAATTTAGGGTCTGTTTGGAATGGCTGCGACTATTTATAAAAGTGATTATAAAGTTGTTATGTAGCGTGCAACTTTTTTTAAATCTGTTATAAAAAGCAACTTTCTACGTCGTATTTGAAATTCTTATAAGCAGCTAAAAAACAATAGCCAAATATGGTGCAGTTTAAAAAGCAAAGTAGTAAGAAAGTTATCTAAAAAATATCCTTAGGCTTCATTTGTGGCAGCTTTCTTACTATTTTCTAAAGCAATTTTTTAGTATAAAAATTTTTCGAACTATAAATTTTTGTATTAGAAAATTGCTTTAAAAAATAGCAAGAAAGTTGTTGAGTGTTCTTTCAAACCTTCAAATAAATTTTGGAAATTTTAATTATATTTCTGGGCCCATTTTTTTAGGTTATTGGAGTTCATATTTGATTTTTTTTTAATTGGGCCCTTAGCTCCAAAATATATTGCACCTCGCATTATAGATGAAATTTGATTATTAGATTTCAAAAAAGATTTTTAAATAAATAAATAATTAAATTAAATTACTCTCATAATTATTATTATATTAATGATATTCATCCTAAAAGGATATTAGTAATAAATGATGATAGTTAGGCATAGATTTTAAACTAATATATGATTTGACAACATGTGCTTGATTATGAACATAATATAACTATAAGATTTTTATCAACTTTTTTAATATACTAGTATAAATGCACGTGCATATGGTGCACGTGAATAAAATTTTAAAAAATAAGAAATAAATAATTAAAATTTAAAAATAATTTATGACATGCTATATCAATGTTATTAAATTTTATATTAACCATAAATAAGTAAGAAGGGTCTCTTACAAATAAAAAAGTAAAATTAAAAAAAAAATTGAGCCGTAGATGTAAGAATAAAAAATATTGCATTAATAATTTTTTAACCTAATTATTACACTTAACCTAAGCTTAACGTTGCTACTAACGTAAATAAATAAAATAAAATAAATGTTACTAATAACGTGAATGATGTCATAAGCTCCTTGGAGAGAGATATATTTGTAAACATATCACAAATTAATACAAACAATTGATATTAATTAAATAATATATACAGTTATAAATACCAATTAATTATAATAATTATCCAATATTCGGGATAGCCAATTTGGTTAATGTAAACTTGAATTTTTCTTGAAATTTAAAGAAATAAATAGTCAATATGTGTAATCATAATAATTAATACAATATAATTAAAATAATTAATTAATGCATGTAATAATTTAGAATAAACAAATTTATAATTTTTCAAAATAAAAAATGTAATAAAAGACTACGATAAATTTTTAGAAATAAAAAGAAAGGTCTAAATTTACTATGGAAGAAAATTCAAACGGCTTTTATAATAGAAATATAGAAATAATTGTTAGAATAGGTATTAAAAATTATTTATTAATGCCACACTTCCATGATATTTTTAATGAATTAAAAATAATTGCTAGTTTAAATGCACGTGCATGCACGTTGTTAAAATCTTAAAAATAAATGAAAATACAATAAAAATATAATTGGTCGGGACTATAATTGTGATAAAATATTCAAAATCTCTTTTGAAATATATAACTTCATAATCATAAAATGATTTAAAAACTATATGAAGCAGACTGCACATAATATATTTAAAATCTCATTTGAATTTTGAAACAAACAACAAAATTTTTTCATCTTTGAAGATAATGGTGTTATGGGTTGTTGTGGTTATCTATTTTTAATAGAAAAAATGAATTTATGAATACGCATTTTAATGAATACATGCAAATTACGAAATAATTTTGAAGTATTTGGTGAGATAATAGGCCTATCTATATAGTCATTATGCTTCAAATTTTATTTTACTAAATTAGTTTGCAACTTAGATGAAAGGTAGACCCACAGTATGTTGTGGGAGTGCAAGGTATTCATTTGCTAAATAGAAATTCAAATACTATTTAAGCTTGTAGGTTGCGAAGAAAAGACTAACTTTGCATTCTAATTTTCTAGCTCTTTATTATACAACAATGACATGGACATTCATATTGATATTAATTGTCAAAAAGTATAATGTGGAGCATGCAAGAATATGACCAAATATCTAAATAATTTGAATATACTTATAAAAAATAACATTTATTTGTCGAAGTATATGAAATTAATAAATCTATTCACGCAACTCATGATTTATAGTTATGTAGAGACACAAAAGAAAAAAATAATAGATTGATTGCAAGAAATAAGAAATTTTCTTTTAATGAAATAGTTGCATTATTTTTACATTCCAAAATACAATCAATATCCTCACGTAAATTGTAGTGTTTGTTTATCTCTTTGTATTAGCTGTTGACAATACAAATTCATTAAGGTAATTATTTTTCAAAACATCTTATTGCCATCCACTAAAATAGAATGCATAAATAGCAATAAACAGAGAAAAAGGCCGATAATAGAATAAATAAAGAAAATTGAGAGATAAATAGCACCGAGAGTAGTACATAAGCAATGGTGCTAGTTGAGTTTGAGGAAAATAGGCCGCTATCAAAAAGGATGAGAAGGGGGTAAGGTGAAAGGTACGTGCATGCAACTCATCTATTTATATAATATAAAAGATCTAGAAGCCAAAAAACTTGGCATAAAATAATCATTGAAAAGTTGCTAGGAACATAACCGCAATTCAAAGATGTGACGGAAACAAAGGAACTCAGGACCGTTAAGCACAATCACACAAAAAAAAGATAATTTGCCACAAATAAGACCTCCAAAAGAGATTATTTCAGTTGGCACACTCTATTACAACGACTTTAATTGGTGGAAAAATTGTCTTCAGCAAGAAATCTCATTGCCAAATTTAAAGGATATGGATAGACTTATATAGATCAAAAGCATAAAGAACTATGTATGCTAAGCAAGACTTCTCCAAGAAATGAATAATTTCAGATAAAACATTTCCTATATAATTAAGAAAACTTTTACGATTAAAATCAATCATAGAAAGCCATGGAAGGAAAGATGCACTAAATCCATATGTGATATGTGTTGGATTATGTGTTTACACTATTTTAATATAACTTTTAGTTTATGAGCAATGATGAAGGCAAATCTATTGCAAACTCAATAAAAAAAATTAAACATATTTTACAGTGGAATGAGAGATCTTACCACATTGCAATAAGTGAAGTTTTTCCTTTTGAGTTTGGCATCAATTCAGCAGGCAACACCAAAAACTCAAAAACCCAATACTCAAAACTATAGTCAGGATAATATTAGATATTAAAATAGTGAACTAAAACTAATCTTTGATCTAGCAGAATGGATTGGCAGGTAATTCAATGTTGATAATCATGACTTGAAGACAACACACATAATTAGTTTTATTGACATACCTTGATCTAAGTGCCATAGAGAAAAGCTTGAAGTGCCCTAAACTAACATAGATATATAAACATGTTATGCTAGTACTAAATGTCCACTTCCTTTTCAATTTAAACATAAAACAGTACAAGTGATCAATAAAGCATTCATGCTAGCGCAAGACAAATGCCAGGAATCATCATGGAAGCTAGGCTTGATATGAAATATGAAGCATATTTTAATATATTAAATAAATATAATTTTAACTTCATCAATCTAAGTTTTTAAATTATGTTGAGACAAATGAGAGCACTGTGTTTATGGCTCAGTAAGTTATTAGAGGTCAAAAATAATATTTAGAAAAATGGAGTTTGTTAAATCTATCATTTGATTGGATATAATTAGTTAGCAATATTGATTTCAAGCATCACAAATTTTTACAACCCCCTATATCAAAAGTGATGATTTAGAATTGGAACTCAGAATAGGATAAAACAAAAATATATATATTATTATTATTATTTTTTAATTTATAAGCAACCAAATGAGCTCTTAGTTCATTTTACCTGACACACTGATTCTTTCTTTTATTCTAGATAGAGCCTACTGGTTGGCCTTAACTCACTGCTTAAATTTTGATCAGGCATTAGTAAATCAGGCCACCCGCTAACATGTTCTAAATTACTCAAGAGGAAAGTGAACATTCAAAAATAGAAAGGATCAATATTTTCTTTGAAAATAGAAACATTTACATAACACAAAAGCAAATATACAAGCCTTGAAACTAAAAGTAGCATTTAAGTGATACATATAACATACAAAACCATTATAGTTGAAGGAATAGCCAACGTAAGGCTACATATTACATGTCGAAATGCTTCCACTGAAAATCCTCCCCAAGTGAAATTAAAATTAGTGGAGAACTTAACATAAATGGCCAACATAAGGAAAGATACCCACAAAGAGATGGACGCAGAAAGAGAAGTTCCCTTCAATTCAAAGCCAATGACATTAGCCAAAAAGTACATAAGGCCAACATGAAGGATTAGTGGAACAACTGAAAACATAATCAAAGGCATCACCACTAATTGTGTTTGGCAAAATCTCAAGATACATTAAATGAATCCATAAGTGAAGAGCCTAGGAATCAAGTACTTAACATAGAAAGCTGCTGATTTTGCCACCTGAGGTTCTTGATGCAAAAAAATTAACACAAGCTTTGTATAGTACCATAAGATGGATACAATAATAGAAAAGATTGCAGATATCAAGGCTGATGACTACATATATATTTCTAATATATTGTATGATCTTGCAATATATCCTTCAGCACAGTGTCTCAAGAGGTCCACTCAACCCACAAATAGAGGAAGAGAATAAGAAGAAGAGCAACAATAATGATGTACAACTGCATAATTAGCTTTTTATTAAAAGTTAACAATAAAAATTTAAACCTCCAACTCTATGTTGTTGAATGTAAAAGAAATTAAAGACAATTGTTTAGAGTTTTAGCCATGTAAGATTACTTAGAGAATTTTGTTGTCGTTATTTTGCATCCACACTACATAAGTTCTGAGATTATTTGAATGTTCTATTTGTTACTCAGATACTTTGTACAAGTAATTTTGTGAAGTTAAAATTTTAAATTTGAATGCTTATTAGTAAAAGTAAAAAAATTCATGTTTATAAATCAATTCAAACAATGATCAAATTTTTTTTAAAATACACATTATAAAACTTAATCATAAAGAAATTTATGCAAATTTTCAAAATAGATAAATTGAGACAGAAAGAAGTGACAAAATAATAATAATAATAATAATAATAATAATATATTGAAATCAATACATTTTTTAGCTATCTTGAAGTTGTATATGATTAAATTGTTTTATATATTCTGTGAGCTCGGATTATTTATAAGTTGTGTGAGCATATATGTACATAATGTGTTAACTTTATGAATATAAGAATGACAGATCAAAAGTATAACAAATGTCAATAAGCCTTTTGTATAATATTTATTTTTTCAAATTTTGAATGAATTAAATCGCAAACTTACAAACATTACGTATTTATTCCTAATTCAAAATCTTTTGAATGAAAACCAAGCCCTCCACCAATATTACAAAATGATTTCTAATTCAAAAAGCCTCTTAGATTGAAAGCCTAAGGCTTCAACCTAAAGGTGAAGAAAAGCTGCTAATAAAATCCTTTCACTTTCCAACTGTTCCCTCCTTGGTTTCTACCATTAGCAAACGTGAGCATTAATTTCACGCTGTGCGTTTAGCATTTACTATATATTCTGGAAAATAATAATTAAAAATATTGTAATAACTCCTTTTATATATAATATTGAAAAGAGTTTGAAATTGATGGAAAAATATGGATCAGAGGATTCTTCAACAGCTTCATGTAATCTCTTATTCGAACAGAATTTTTTGGAAGAAACCTAAACAAAATTAATCAAGAAGAATAGATTCATGAATTAACACGGAAAAAATATATAGTGTTTAAAAAAAATGATAATTAATCTGCTCATATGGTCATACTATGGAAAAATTATTAGGTGCGGACACCGGACGTAGCTCTACGTCCGGACTCCATTAGAATGGCGCCACGTAGCGACCCGAAGACCCGGCGACCCGTTTCGCCGAGAAGTTCAAATGATGCACGTGCGGTATTACTGAAGAATTACTCCGGTATTACTCGGTATTATTAAAGAATTACTCGGTATTACCTATGAATTACCTAGGAATTACTCGGTATTACCTAGGAATTACTCGGTATTACCAAAAATTACTCGGTATTATTCGGTATTACCAAAAAAATACTCGGTATTACCTAGGAATTAGTCAAAAAAGGGCAGTTGTTTTAATTTTTCGCGTCCAATCCGGGTCGGGTCGTCGGGCCAAGCGGAAGTTGTCATAACACATGCTAAATACGTGGCGCCATTCTAATGGAGTCCGGACGTAGAGCTACATCCGGTGTCCGCACCTAATAATTTTTCCATACTATGAGGGTGATGCCAATGACTGTCAACTAGGAGTTGCGGAGGATGGAGCCGACGAGCTCTATGTCGTCGATATGGCCAGCGAACATGACAAAGACCAAAGGAACTAAAGGAATGTCGTAAAAAACATTGTTTGTAAGAATCATAGGCACCGAGAAGCCAATATGAACGCTAAAATTTTTCACTCCCAAATCATGCTCACAATTTTCTATGAATCCTGAGATTAAAGAATTTTCTAGCATATCATTTTCATTTGATATAGCTATATATGGAAACACCATAGAAACGTTGGAGCTCTTGAATGATTGTTGATTATAAAAAAATAAAAATAAAATTGTAGCCTTCTACAGAAAGAATAGAGGTTATGGAAAAGTTCACAAGTCTACTTATTACCTTTAGTAAGTTGACCAAAGAAGGCTCCTGATGGATTTCCGATATCTACTGGAACAACGAAGAATCTTTAGCGATTCATTTAAAACTCTTCACGCGAAGCCCGAGCTCCCCTTATTTATTTATGAGACACAAATCTTCATCGCTTGATTAATATAACACAAGCAAAAATCAGGACTTCAACATGCTCTCATTCCAAATATATTACTATAATTACTGTTATAATTGCTAAGGAAGCGATTATAGTTTCACTAAAGTCCTCACATATATTTAAATTTCTGACTGTTGGCTTTTCAGCTTTTAAAAAACCGCACTTTTAGCCTTCCAAATGACCATTGGTGTTTCGGCTCTTTTCATTTGCCATTTGAAGATCAAACGTTCAAATTAATTACATGCTAAGACAAAAAACGGTTCATCATTAATTACTTGGAAGATCAAAAATATATTTCATTTGAAAAAATATACAATTATTAATCAATTATAATTAAAATAATTGAAATGAAAGATTAAGATTTAATTTGAGTAATTAAAATGGAAGGTTAAGATTTCATTTGGAAGGAAATTCAAGCCCTTTTTATAATAGTAGTATAGAGAAATGAAGTTAATTAAATGTATAAATAAAATGAAAAGTTAATTAATCTTAATTGAATATAAAAATAAATATAATTAAATGCACCAATTGGCTCTTACTTAAATACAATTAATATAAAAAATAAAAAACGTCATGCATTTAAATATGCATTTAAATGAATAAATGAAATTAATAAATAAGTTCATTAAATGTATGAATAAAATGAAATGTTGAGATTCATCTTTGATAAATTAAATGAAAGATTACGATTGCATATGAGTGGAATCCCAAACCACTTTTATATAGTAGTATAGATTATTCCAAATTTTTATTAAAAAGTCATTTTTTTAAAATAATATCATTGTCATATATCATCTTAGTTTCAGGCGATCATTATTTCAAAATTTTAGAATGATAATATGTGGAAACTATACAATTTTATAAAATTTTGTAGTTTAAAAAAAAAGAAAAAGATTTACATACATGACACTCAAGGTATTCTTTTTTTTTAATATTTAATGTCTAAAGATCATTATTTACTCACATACCATTTAAAACTTATAATACATAAAAAATATCAATTGCCTATTCATGTGTGAAGATCCCATCACAATTTTACGAGAGATTATTCTGTGCAGACGTCGAACACAACTCTACATTCAGAGACCAATCAGAATGTACCACATCAGCGATATCGAGCGCGGTACCGAACACAGTACGAGTGGTACCGAGCACGTTCCCGAGTAGAGCGTGACATGATGCATTTTTATTGAGTTCTGGACGATGTTCGGCGTCCGCACAGAATAATTTATCCAATTTTACACCCTTTTACACATCGCTGGTTTTGTCACAAGCTACTAGTTTTGATATGATGTAAAACTATAGTAACCCTACCTCTTTAATGATCAAAACTCTCCTAGACAGAGCACGAGTAAGGCATGAGGGAGGTCTCCATAGCACCATAAGATAAGGCTATCGAATTTAAGGAATGAGTTAGATTATCTAAAAATTGTAATTTAAGTATTAAATATGTAAAAATGAAAAATTTCTAGTAATAAATCCCCTTAAAAATTGTGAAAAATATTATTTGTTCAAGCAATGTCATTGTTTAGGTTCTCTATTGACATAAGTTATAAATAAAAGGATCTTCACAACTTCAATATTATTAAGATAAGTGCCAAATAAAATGTTATGCATTTCTAACATTATCTATAATTAATCTAATCCTTCAATAATTTATTGTCAAATGGCTTTGACCAATTCCATATGATAGGATGTTAAAAAATTAAATAGTTTAGAAAGTAGTTCGTGTACATCATTTCTATTATATTTAAGAACTCCGATCAAAGGGCGTTAATTCATGTGGCGCATGCTTCATTTTTTAGGCTTGAAAATTCATGTATCATCAAAGAATTATCTTGATCAAGCACGAATCTCAAGGCAAAAATCAAGTTGGAAACTTCAAAAATTAATTCGGAGACCATTTGAACTTTGATTTCAGCAAACTTATAGTCGAACTGAACGTCTCGGAAATGCGAACCCAACAACACCAAAATCGTCTCAATCCGAGCGCAAATGAGTCCAAATCAAAGACCTAAAGCACGTTTGGAAGGTTAAATCCATAATTCGAATTACCAAACAGTTTCCAAAAGTGACATGCTTATAGTTAAATCGAGCGGCTCGACGAGACGAATCCAACGAGCCCAAGATCACCAAATTCCAAAATCATTAAGGCCTTCAAATGTCTGATGAACGGTCCACGATCGGAAGATTCAATATCAGCCGTCCATCCGGATCACTCCATAATTGCCCCTGATCCTTCATCTATTTATGGGCTATACCACTTCAGAAAATCTATAAATAGAGCCCTCATTTTCTCTTAAAAGAAGCCTAAGCCAAGAAGAGAAGAAGCCAAGAAGAGAAGAAGAGAAGAGAAGAGAAGTGTAGGAGGGAATAACTCCTCCTCGACCACCGCCGGAACACTGCTGGGCGCTGAAGGACGTCGGAGCTCTGTTTGACGCCCGAGTAACGTCGTAATTCTGCCATACTTTCAAGTGACGCCGGAATTCTGCCGGACACCCGAGTGACGTCGAAACTCTGCTTGGCCTTATAATCGACTTTAAATACTCATTGTAATATGATCGTCCCAAATTTGAAGGACGAATCAGCCTCTTATATTTCAAACAACACTAGTGGAACTCTTTCAACTGGGCGTGACCCCGTGATTTTTTCTCTTTCCAGGGTTTTTCACGTACAAATACTGGTGTTCTTTTATTTTCTGTTTGTGTGCCGAATATCCGTGCAACGCTAAGACGAAAATTTTCTAAATTCTATCGCCGCGTATATTCGAGTCCGCAACAAAAATAATGATTAATCTTTTACCAAATTTATCAATAATAAAAGATGATTAAAGCTAAAAAAATTATCAATAATAATAATAATAATAATAATAATAATAATATAATAGGATTTAAATATATAACATAAATTTTATATATATATATATTTTATTTTATTTTATTTTATTTTTATTTTTTATTTTGGTGGAAAGCCCGACGGTGGGGCCCTACGTGTTAATATCAAAAATCGGTTACAAGGTCCTTAGAAGGATCCTCCAGCTCGAAACTAATGCTCAAAAGAGCTACAATAACAAAAGAAAAAAAACCTAAGAGCCGGATGTTCCTTATACTAATCAATACAAAACAACCTAAATACATTCTAGGGCTGCAAGAAGTCAGCACCCAAAAAAGGAAGAAAAAGATGATAGTAATAAACTCATTCTTCCTGCAAAAAATGTCACCCCAAAATTCGAGTCTCCAGCTCTGCATAAAAAATACACTAGAGAAACAACAGCTACTAATATAATAATAGTTAGCTAATAGACAAAATTGGGTGTAAATCAAGCCATTATAACCAAGATAGTAAGGACATTTATAAACAGAAAGAGAGTAACAAAGACCATACCCATATCCAGTTCGGCCACCTCTGAATCGAATAAGGCACCGGAGAATATACAAGCATAAAATACGCTTCGCCCCAACATAACTCAGCCAAATAACAAGGGATAGCCTAACAAGAGTCATATTTTCCACAGTTGCCATAATCGCCTCCTTAAACAACGTCAGCCAAACCGCATAAATGAACTCATCCCATAACATACTCTCTAGAATAGCATCACCCAACGTAATGAAAAGAGCCACCCAAGAAAAAACACAATATGCATTGTAGGTACCCATAACGGCAAACAAACCAACACCCAGCTTCCCAACATAAATCAGACAGAAAACAGGGTCCAAAATATGCATTGTAGCCATAAGAACCTCCTTACTCAATGTCAGCCCAGCCGCATAAGTAAGCCCCTCCATACTCCAAATCACATTCTCCATTAAAGCATCCCCCACCGTAATGATCATGACAACCCCAGAAAAGGCACTCCACACCCGAGCCCTCAAAATAACCAATCTATCATTAACCGAATTGGACAAAGTATTAACAGCAGGCAAATGCAGGAAATAACCCAGAAAACCTGAAGCCAAATTAACACCCACACAACCACCCAAATAGCCACTCAGAACAACCATAAACATCTACCAATAACACCAGCAATCCAAACACAGGCACTCAGCTATTACGGAAGTAAGGCAGCCCAGCTTTATCTAAATTAACCAAACCTTTCAGCATATAAGGTAAATCGCTATTATCAAAATCCTTCCACATCTCAAGAAGACAACCAAGCTTGGCAAGGTAATCAGCACAGGAGTTGCCTTCCCTTAATATGTGCGACATATTGTAGTTGATATTAGCAAGAGCAAGCTTAATTTTTCTAATAGTATAGAAGTTCTGCGGATGACCCTCCACCACATTGTCCACTATATGAATTAAAAGCAAGGCATCCACCTCAATCCAAACATGTTGAAATCCCAAAATCAAACATTTATCAAGGCCATAAGCTAGACCAGTCAGCTCAGCAGTAATGGCATTAGTGCGGTGAACATGCCCAGCATAAGCAGCTAAAACCCTTCCCATAGAATCACGGATAATACCCCCCGCCCCAGCATAGTTAGGATTCAAAGCTCCGTCAGAATTAAGTTTCACAAATGGAAAAGAAGGCTTAATCCATTTTACAATCCTCCCCATAATATCCGGCCTACCAGATGCTAAATTAATACCAAGGTCAAAAGCCAGAGTATGACACCCATTAAAGTTTTTCCCAGTAATAACATTAACAGCAGAAAACTGGATAAGTTTGTTCTTCACATTAGAAATCACTTGGTTGGCATCCATTTTGATGTTATTATGTTTAGAATCATTCCGGGCTTTCCACAAATACCACATAATAAGGATAGGCAGTAAATTGTATATGTGGCCTTTCTTAGTATTCATCCAGCAATTCAACAATGTCATGATATTAAAATTAGAATGAAAAACCCCTTTGCCGGCCACCCCATAAAAATACTTCCAAACACTGAAAGCAATGTCACCATTTATAAGAACATGTTTTAAATTCTCAAGACTCTCACAGCATTGGCATTTTGACGTAATATAAAAACCTTTTTTGCAAAGTAAATCATCCACAGGAATAAAACCTTTCAAACTTCTCCAAACAAAAATAGAATAAGATAAAGGGATATTATTGTGCCATAAACTTTTAAAAATGTGAAAACTATCAAGTTTAACTCTAAAAGTATTCCAAGCATCCTTTAAATTAAACTTACCAGAAGAAGAAGCATTAAACATGATGGTATCCTGATGGCTCAGTTGAATAGGGATAGACCTAATAAAATTAACAATAACATGAGGCAAAATAGCCATGAGGGAAGGGATATCCCAAGAACCATTAATAATAAAATTCTTAACCTTAGTATTATCAATAGTATGCGAGTGTAACCAGTTATCAATGGACTTAGGACCCAACCAATTGTCTTGCCAAAAAAAAATATTTCCCATACCCAAGCCCCATTGGACACAAAGCTCCGCTTCCCATTTAATATTGCTAAGCCGTTTCCAAACAGAAGAATCAGTAACTTTAAAATGGCTTATCAAAGGATGGATGTTGTTACAGTACTTAGCATGCATAAATTTAGCCCATAAACTTTTATTAGATCTAAAGGAAAACCACAGTTTGTAAGAAAAAGCCTTAGCAGTATCAGAAATGTTCTTGCAACCTAACCCACCTTCATCTAAATTCCCACAGATATTCTTCCAGGAAGCCCAGTAGATACAACCATTATTCCTAGCCCCCCAAAAGAATTTATTAAACAATCTTTCAAGTCTAAGGCAAATAGTCATAGTAGGATTTATAGTATGCAGCAAAAAAATAGGGATAGAGTTTAACACACTTTTGATAAGGACAAGTCTACCCCCAAAAGAAAGAAAGTTAGAAGACCAGTTAAAAAGTTTCTTTTAGATATTAGTGAAAATATCTTCAAAAAGATGACTTTTTTTCCTACCTTTAAATATGGGAGTACTTAAGTACTTAATGGGTAAATGCCTAAGGTTGAAACCACAAGTTCTTTGAATAGCATTAATTCTAGTACGATTCATGTTTTTAGTAACAATAAAGCTACTTTTGTCATTATTAATGGCTAACCCACTCATATTTTGAAACAAAGAAAGAAAATGGAATAAGGTTTTGATGTTATTGATAGCACCATTAGAAAAAATGATAAAGTCGTCAGCAAAACTAAGATGAGTAATAGGACTACCACGAATAGTGTGAAAAAACAGTTTAGGGTATCTTAAATATAATTCTTCTAAACCCCTAGAAAGGTATTCCATCGCAATAATAAACAAAGCAGGAGACAAGGGGTCACCTTGCCTAAGGCCTTGAGAAGATTTAAAAAAACCCTGATTCCTCCCATTAATGATAATAGAGAAATGACAATTCTCAATACTATTCTTGATAAGTAAAATAAAAGAGTCATTGAAGCCAAACAGGGATAAGACATTGTAAAGAAAATTCCAGTTAAGATTGTCATAAGCTTTAGTGATGTCTAATTTAAAAATAATGTTGCCCCCTTTAACTTTAGCATTAATATCATGGGTAATTTCTTGAGCAAGAAGAACATTGTCAAAAATACTTCTACCTTTAACAAAGCCAGTTTGATTCTGAGAAATGATTCTAGGTAAAATATTAACCAATCTATTAGAAATGATTTTAGAGTTAAGTTTGTTAAAGAAAGAGCAAAGGCTAATAGGTCTGAAATCATTCCAATTATTGATGACATCTTTTTTAGGAATGAGAACAATGTTAGTAGATGAAAAGAACTTCGGGTAGGTTTTACCATTAAAAAATTCTTTAACCGCTTCCACAACATCCAATTTGAAGTATTTTGGAAGAATTTCGTCGTGAAACCATCAGGACCAGCTACAGAATCTCCATTCATATCCTTAATGATGTTCCAAATTTCAGATTCAGAAGGAGACTCAGTGAGCCTTTGGTTGTCAATATCATCAATAATGTGAGGGATAATAAAGGGATTAATAATGGGAATACAATTAAACTTATTATTAAAGATTCTATTGAAATGATCAATCCCAGAATTAATGATACCATCTTCCGACTCATGCACAATGCCATCAACATCAGAGATTTTGTGGATATGATTTTTAATGTTCTTTTTATTAGCCATATTATGAAAAAATTTAGTATTTTTATCCCCCTCTAAAATAAGTTTGGCATTAGACTTTTGCCTCCAATAAACTTCTTCTTGTTTTTGTAACTGAAAAAGAGCTTTTTTAGAATCATTGAGGAAAGCAAGATTTTCAGAACTAGAATTACCCATATAGACTTGATACAAATCAAGAACCTTAGTTTCGGCCTCTTTAATATTGGTAAAAAGATTTTTGAATTTGTTTTTATTCCACCACCTCAAGGTTTGCTTAATTCTACTAAGTTTGGACCACAATCTATTCATGCCAGAAATATTATTATCAGGATAAACATCAGCATGCCAATTAGTCTGGACCACATTCATAAAGTCATCATGTAACATCCACATGTTCTGAAATCTAAAAGCCTGGGAACCAAAAGATTTATTAGTATTAATGGTTAAAAGAAGAGGAGCATGATCAGAGTAGGTTTTACTTAAGTGTTGAACATTGGTTCTATTAAACTCAGCAATCCAATCATTATTACAGAGAAATCTATCAAGCCTTTGCCACAAATTAGCTCTATTCCAAGTGAAAGCACCACCAGAAAAGCCAATATCATGCAGATTGCAGTCATGAATCATGGAATTAAAATCATCCATAGCTTTAACATTAGGGCTATTACCCCCAATTCTCTCAGAAGCGTTAGAGATAATATTAAAGTCACCACCCACACACCAAGGACCAGTGGCATTGTTAGCAAAATCAAGAAGCATCTCCCACAGGGGAAGACGGCTAATTCTAGTGCAGTAAGCATAAACAAAGGAAAAATTGCAATGAATATGAAAGCCACTGATAAAGGAATTAACAATTTGAGGGAAGTCAGAGATAATGTTCACAGAAATAGCATTTTTCCACATTATCCAAATTTTATTTGAACAGTTAGCAAAATAATTGGGAAAACCCAAACGATAAGTAATATGAGCAATTTTATCATTCGACACAAAAGGTTCAATTAACACCAACAGGTAAATATCATGAATCCTACAAAGATTTCTAACTCTAATCTTAGAATCTTCCCCCCCCAATACCTCTAACATTCCAAAGAAGAGCTTTAACCATTAGAAGATTTAGAAAAAGTTTGGGTTCTAGTGGAGCGAGGTGTAGATGTTAGAGAAATTTTAACATTTTTACCTTTCTTTTTCCCCACCTTAGTGAACCCTTCATCCTCAATGGAAATAATTTCCTCATTGGTTCCAAAAACAACCTCCTTGTCCCTTCTATTTTGTTGTTCCAACTCCTCACTAGATTTAGAAATATTGCTACATCAAAAAATTTATTTGATGAAGCACGGATAGCAATGGATGTTGGAATTAAAAATTTTAATAATTAAATTCAGGATCATCTAAACTCCATTTTAATGAATTTATCGTTGAACAATGTCTAAACGAGACAAAGCAAAAATATTTTGGTGTCTCTATTGCACTCTAATTTTATTTATATTGGATCTTTGTATAAGATTAATGAGTTTTTTTTTAAGGAGCAGTTTAATTGGCAGAATTAGCAAAAGGAGCATTGAATAATTAAAATTTAAATATGAGTAAATTCGTCAAATAATTTGGTACATTCAGAATACGTCAAATAATTTGGCGCATTCTGAATACTCCAAATAATTTGACGTATTCAACTTAGCGAGGAGAGAGAGAGAGAGCTGATGGGGGAGAGAGAGAACTTATATTGAATATTTAACAAATATTTAATTATTAGTAAAAATATATTTTTAAATATTTAATTAATAATTATTTTAATTATTATTTTAACTGTTAAATAATAATTATTTTACCTATTATTTTAAATAATAATTAATAATTTAAATATTTAACAATCAGTTAGAATATATTTTAAATATTAGTAAAAATACATTTTAATTATTTAATTAATAATTATTTTAACAAATTTTTACCGTTAAATAATAATCATTTTAACCAAATTTTAAATAATAATTAAATATTTTAATATTTAACAATAAGTTAAAATATATTTTAATGATTTGTAAATATATTTTAATATTTAGTTAATAATTATTTTAACTATTATTTTAATTTTTAAATAAAAATCCTTTTAACTATAATTTTAATTAATATTTAAAATAATAATTAAATATTTAACAATCAGTTAAAATATATTTTAAATATTTAATTACTAATTATTTTAACTGTTAAATAATAATCATTTTAAATATAATTTTAACTAATAATTAAATATTTAACAATTAGTTAAAATATACTTTAAATATTAATAAAATATATTTTAATTATTTAATTAATAATCATTTTAACTATTATTTAAATAATAATTAATATTTAAATATTTAACAATCAGTTAAAATATATTTTAATTTTTAATAAAAAATATATTTTAAATATTAATTAATAATTATCTTAACTATTATTTTAAAACTCTCTCCCCACCTCTTTCTCTCTCGGGTTAGCTCTCTCTCTCCTCTCTAAGCTTAATACGTCAAATTGTTTGACCCATTTAGAGTGCACCGAATTTTTTGACACATTTTGAATGCGCTAAATTGTTTGACGAATTTACTCTTATTTAATTTCAATTATATTATGCTCCTACTAATTTTGCCGATTAAACTACTCCTTCCTAAAATAACCCTCAAAATTAATATGTTCAATTTTCTCACTCTATTGTTGCAAATATTTTAGCACACAATACATATCTAATATTTAAATCTTTTTATTTAATTATATAGCACTTAAGTGTACTAAAAAGTTATTTTGAGAAGCAATAAAAAAGTAGTCCGAAATTTAGGGTAATTCGCATAAAAAATGTTAATAATATTAAATTATTTCACGTAAAATAAAATTTTTATACATTTATTTTAATGTTATCTAGATATTAAAATGTTATTTATAAATAGTTATTAAAATTTATATTTAGATATATAACAATTTTATGATATACTTGTTCCCCCACCCTGTAATTTGTCAACCCGACCCGTCCGTTACCCGGTAGAGAAACTGAGCGAGCGTGAGAGAGAGAGAAGAGAGAGAGAGAGGTGCAGACGAAGGCAAGGTATGGCGCTTGATTCCGGCGGCACTGGAGGGCTCTAGGAGCGACCGATCAACAAAGGTGATGATGCCCTAGAATCCATCTTCTGGTAAGATGTATGGGTTGTCACTAACTAGCAAACCAAATCCCTAAATAAATACATAGGGTTTTTCCTTGAAAAACCCCTTTTCAAACCCTCTTTGGTTAACATCTAAAAATTTGATAACATTTGAGTGTTATTTATATTATTTTTCTTATTTATTATTCCAATTTCATAATACCTTAGTAAAAATAAATGTCAATTTGTAAGTTTGGAAATCATTGGGTGTATGAAAAATGGGCTTGAAATTTCATGTTATTGTTTATCTTAAGATAATTATTCATTGTTCTTGGCTTCTCTGGCTAGGTTTAGCAAATTTGGCAATATCAATATGGGGGAGAGGCGACTGCCAACAGCAGAGGATGTTATGAAGAAAATCAAAGACGATGGTGACTTTGATGCCCTCAGGCTTAAGATCATTCGAGCAGTCAAAGAGAATGTTAGTTTACTGTACCTACTTATGTTAATCCTTTCTCTTATATATATGTTCTCTTTTGTAGTTTTTAGGAGAAACTGTATCAATATTTCTGTTCTTAATCTCTCGTTATCTTGCCTTTTCAATTGAACGGAAGTTCTTTAAGTGAACAAAGGGCTTTTTTGACGGTTCAGTAGAAAGAAAACTTGACTATTTTTTTTAGCAATATTATAATTTAAGCAGGGATAGAAAACAAAACAACACAAAAACAGAAGCACTGGAAAAAAAACAAGTTTTTCTAGTGCTATACTCATCATTACGCATTTCAAATTTTTACTGAAATATGTTTTTTGAAAGATTTAATATTACAATACCAAAAATTTTCTGAACAATCTGATCAATCAATAATTCAATAGATTTAAATAATTCATTTGCATTTCTACGTCTCATAATGAGATATTGGTAGTGTGCGACAATATGTCTACCTCAAAATTTTGTCATATTTTTCATGATTTCAATTATTTTTGGCACTAACTACTGTGTTTATGAAACTACCAAAAATATCATAATCATATATGTATAATGTTGTTCAGGATGTGCTCTTGCTTCTTTTATAATTAGTTGTTTATGTGAACTTGCGAAGATTTTCAATTTTGTTCGAAATAGCTGCCTTTTTCTCACACATAAATTTTTCCATGTAAAGACCTGAGGCTTCAAGCTCATGTGAAGTAGTAGCTCAGACCCTTAACTACAGAAAAATCAGTATAATGTTTAGGTGGCTATCAAATTTAGAGCATTAAGTGGGAAAATGTAACTATTAAGGATTTGAAGTAGCCTCATAGAGAATTATGAGAAGAAATCCCTTTAGTTTTGTTGATTGGGATGGAGCAATTAAGATTCCTATAAAAGCACTACTACTACTACAACAACAACAACAACAATAACAATATCAAACATTTATCCCACTATGTGGAGTCAGCTACATGAATCCTTTTTCTCCATTGTGTCATGTTAAGAGTCAAATTCAAATTTAAATTTAATGAAAAAAGGTCATTTCTAATATTTTTAAGCCAAGTCTTTTTAGGTTTACCTCTATCTTTTTTAACATAAGCCAGATCAATACATCTACTGATGCAGACATCAGCAGGAGATTTCGACATGTTTATCATCGGAGGAATAGTAGATCGACGGCTATGATTCAGAGCCTTTACTTTTGATATATTTTATGTATTGTTTATTTTTGTATTTCAATTTTTCCTATTTTGTCCCTATGGATAGTGAGTTCTTATTGTAGCTCCGAGGGCATGTGAGTCTTTAGTTTTCTTTTATTATTTAGACCTATATATATAGAGGTCTTTTCTATTGTATGGATGATGATGAATGAATAGAAAAGTTCAAATTTTGCTCTTGTCTCGTAAGCTCTTGAGAGAAGAGAGAACCCTAGGAGAGGGCCAAAGCAACACCCGTTAGCCCCGGTAGAGGCTGGCTCGCGGTTCGTATCCAATTTTATTTCTTTCTCCCTTTCTTCCCCCCTCCCCTTTCCCTAAATCTCGCCGGCCTGCTCTCCACTGCTTTCCCCTCCTCCTCTTCCCTAATCGATCCCCTCCCCACCCTATAGCTCCGGCCTCCCTTTGGCTCCCCTAACCGCCGGCCGCCCCCTCCAAATCCCATAACCGTTGGCCTCCCCTTGGCTCCCTTGCCGCCGGCTGCCCCTCCAAATGCCCCATGAATTTTGAATTTCAAAATTCAAATCCCCCTTAATTACCTTCCTAAAATAACTCATATCAATTTGGAAAGTATCTTTATTTAAAATCAATTCTATATTTGAATTTCAAATACTTTTCTCTTTGATAATCCTTAATTAGGAAGCCTCCCCAATTACATTAAATCTGAAACTAAATTCAGATTTAATTCCAATCTCCAATTAATGCATATGGCCCACATACATTGAACCTAGACACCTCCTCTCCCCTTCCTATGGCCGGCCCCCTCGCTTGCCCTTTCTCTCTCCAATTTAACCCCAACCCCTAATTAAATTCCCCCATAAATTCTCCCTAACCGCCGCCCCTCCTAGCCCAGTTTTGGAATAAATTTGAATTTCAAAATTAATCCTTCCCTCCCTAGAAAATCTGAAATTAAATTTCAGATTTTTTCTAAAGCTATTCCCCTCCACTTCCCTCCACTAATTCCAAGGAACAACCACCCCAACTGTAGCCGAAACCCTCACCCTTTCCAATCCTCTCTTAGTTTCTCTCACCCACCTACATTGGCGACTTATCAGACGTCCACTAACTTCTTCCCATCCGACTACTTCCCCGACGAGCAATACTGTAGGCATCTCCTGTCTCTTAGTGGCATCACTAGGGTTGCTGATATTCTACCTCCGCTAAGACACTACTTTCATGAGCGAGAGTGAGGGAACTCAAGGTGAAAATTTCTAACTATTAAACTGTGGATTTCTGTTATTCATTGCCTTAGCTTTACTTTATTCTTGTTGTTATTTTTAAGCAACCTTCTAATCTAGTTTGTAATCGAATGCTATTACACAACTTCTAATTGAAAATTTTTGAGTTTAATTTGGTGAAACATAAGGTTTACAATTGGCAAAGCTTTTCAAATTATTATTAAATTCCAAAGCAATTCTTGTTCTCATACATGTTCCACATTATCTACTCTCCTAACTGGGTTATCGGAAGGCCAGCGTTTAATGTATCCAAATCATCTATGGCGACTCTCTCAAATTTTATTTGCCACTGGAGCTACTCCAACCTTTTCACGTACACTCATTTCACATTTTATTTCTAAGAGCGCAGTCACTCATCCACTTAAGCATCTTCATCTCTGCAATACTTAACTTAATTTTATGCTTCTCTTTTAATGGCCAACATTCTGCACCATAAAACATTGCAGGTTTCACCATCATCTTATATAATTTTCCCTTGAGTTTGAGGGGTTCTTTTCAATCACAATAGGCTCGATGCATTCCTCCACTTCAATCATCCAACTTGAATTCTACTAATAATATCCCCATCTATTTCACCATCACTTTGAATAAAAGATCCAAGATATCTAAAACATGTACTCTTATGAATGACTTGATCGCCCAAAGTCACAATCTCCCCATTAGATCAATTACAGTGTTACTATTAAAATTACACTCAATGTATTTAGTTTTAGATCTACTTAAACTAAAACTTTTAGACTCTAAGGTTGACTTTCAAGGCCTCTTATTTGGACTTTAAGGAGCTCAGTTTAGAGTTGCTAAAGATTCCAAATGTATATTTAGTTATTTACATTATTATATCAATGAATGAATTGTCCATTCCATCTCAATAGTAGCTAATTGATATCCTCTTATCCCAGCCAACCAATAAGCAATCATTGCATGGTTTACTTTGTCTGGTACCTCTATATTGTCTGGTAAATAGGCATGCCTCACCAACTTCTGCCAAATTGCTATTAATAAGGATGTAGAGCATTTTTTTACTAGGAGAAGTATCCAAAGCTTTCATGCCAACCTCTTCGTATCCTTAAGCCCTGAACATCTCTATAGATACTGAATACATCAATATAAGAACGTTTTTGCCACCATAGAACCCTAGTTGCTCTTTAAAGTGCAATGAGTATGAAAACTAATACTCATTAGCCAAGAGTTCCAAGTGTAACAACCTTTGTTGAGTGAATAGAAGTGGAAACAAATGCTTTCCACCGTTGGTTGTTCTCTCTCTCTCTCTTTCTCAGCTTTTATCAAATGTTTTTCCTTCATCTATATTTCCATAATTATGTTTTACATAAAACCAATCTCAACATCAAAGCCTCAAATGCAACAGCTCGACTTCCAACTTATGAAATTCAAAGAATGTTCAGTGCTCCTTATGGAACATATATTGGTTTGCAATGATATATTGGTTTGCAATGCAAGAGGCGGTTTGAAACATATATGTATGATTCCCTTAAAATATCATGTCATCATCATTAACCTTATCTCAACTATTTAGTGTTGTCATCATGAATCCTAATTTTTTATTCATTCATGTTGAATGCTTATTATGGAGTTAAACCTATTATTAAGAAATCAATTTGAACTACTTCTATCCATGTTATATTTGGTCTAGTCCCTATGTTTCCTAATCTTGTTATATTATATTTATCTACTTATCTAGTAGTTACATTTTTCACCCGTCATTATACATATCAAAATGACCTAACTGCATTTTTATTTACCTTATCTTTAAGCGATGCCCCTTTTTTTGTTCATCTATATAATTATTCCTTAGTTTATACTTTGTTTTGTGACACATCCATCTTGATACTCTCATTTTTTGCCACACTTAACTTAGCTATCAATAAATTTTATGTTGCCTGACACTTAGATCCATATAGCGACACTGGCCTATGTGCAATTTTATAAAATTGATTTTTAAGTCTCCATGGTTTCCTCTCATTGCATAATATTCTTAAGGCACTCATTTTTTTAGCTCTTAATATTAAATCAGGTAGTAATTTCCTCTATATCCACATTCTCTATATAATATATCAAAGCCACTTAAACTCAACACGCTTCAGTTTTATTTTATCTTCTAATGAAATTATTTCATAATTGTTAATATCACACTCATTAAAATTATGTATCACATATTTGGCCGTTCTATTTTTTTCCAACCTCATTCTTCTAACAAATTCTCTATTGTTATTATCAGCAATTTTTCTATGCAATAAAATTTGATTAAACTAGCTTGAAAAAGCCGTTCACTTTGGATGATTGCTTGAGCAAATGTTTGGGTTGACTAAAACATGAGAACACACCTCGATTCATTTCATAGTCTTGACATGAGTTTTATAACTTGCTGTCAATAATCTTTTTCATCTGAATTAGGGGCTAGCAATACAACAACAACAAGCCTTTGTCCCACTACGTGGGGTCGGCAACATGAATCCTTTTTCTCCATTGTGTCCGGTTCAAAGTCAAATTCTCGTTTAAATCTAATAGAGAAAGGTCATTTCTAATATTTTCTAACCAAGTCTTTTTAGGTCTACCTCTACCTTTCTTAACATAAGTCAAATCTAATACCTCTACTTTCCTAACTGGGTCATCGGAAGGCCGCCGTTTTATGTGACCAAACCATCTAAGGCGACTCTCTCTAATCTTATCCTCCACTGGAGCTACTCCAACCTTTTCACGTATATGCTCATTTCGTATCCTGTCTCTAAGAGTAAATCCACTCATCCACCTAAGCATCCTCATCTCCGCAACACATAACTTAGTATTGTGCTTCTCTTTTAATGGCCAACATTATGCACCATAAAGCATTGCAGGTCTCACCACCATCTTATAGAATTTTCCCTTAAGTTTAAGGGGGACTTTTCTATCACACAACAAGCCCGATGCATTCCTCCACTTCAACCATCCAACTTGAATTCTACTGATAACATCCCCATCTATTTCACCATCACTCTGAACAATAGATCCAAGATATCTAAAACGTGTACTCTTATTAATGACTCGATCGCCCAAAGTCACAATCCCCTCACTAGGTCTATTACTGCTAAAATTACACTCCATATATTCAGTTTTAGATCTACTCAAGCGAAAACCTTTAGACTCTAAGGTTGATCTCCAGACTTCAAGTTTACCTTCAACTCCCTCTTTAGTCTTGTCAACAAGAAGAATATCATCAGCAAAAAGCATACACCATGGTACATCCTCTTGTGAATTAGGGGCTAGCAATGATGGTAATAATAAAAGCAAAACGCTATAAATAATAATAATAATAATAACAACAATATTATTTTTTTGGAAATAAAATTTGTTGGTCACCACAATAAGAATATTTGACAATAAATGAAGGGATTGTAACATTGATCGTTGGTTATATAGAGGGACTCATTAATCAATAGAAATAAAGCCTAAGGGGCCTCTAGCCCAGCCATATCAATGAGTCCAGTGATTCCTATTGTTGGAGGGCAAGTTGATATTAGCAATAAGTGAACTAAAGGGTCAATCCATGGATTGGACTTAAGTGGTGAGCTCCAATGAAGCACGAAGCCAATCAATTTAAAACTCTATTGTATTATGATGGATGATAATGATGATGAAGCATGAGAGCACATTCTTCCGTTTCTGATGTTAGATATTTAATTTACCATTTAGCATGTGTCAACTTTTCACTAACATTTAAGTTCCTTTTTCCTCTTCAAAATCTATAGGTAATTTTGCTTCCTAATGTTTGACAAATTATTATGTGCGGATACAGACGCCGTCCGGAGGCGAATCAAAACGCGTCACGTCACTTTTTTGCTGTGTACCGCGGTTGTGTGCTGCTGTGTACCAGATGACGTGTCCCATTCTGATTCGACTCCAGACGGTCCGGTGTCCGCACATAATAATTTCTCCCTAATGCGGGCTAGCTGGTATTAGGTTTTGACTTCATGTGCATGCATCTTATTTTGAAATTGTTATGCGAGTATTGTCCTACCTTAGGAAGTCACTATTGTGAAAGTAATATGTAGTAATGATGTAGAGATAAACATTTCAAAGTAAAATCTCCTATTTAATGCAGGAAGATTTGCGGAAAAGCATCGTCGACCAGGTTAAACAGTCTGATGTTCTCAATCATGAGGGGTCTGAGGACTTGAAACCAAGACAGCTTTCAGATGCTATTTACCAAGAGCTTGGGTACGCATGTACTTTTAATTATTTATTCTTGTGAAGATTTTTTATCTTGTCCGTGTTCCTATCATCTTATTTATTTTTAATTACCTCTATCTTCAATGGACTAAACTTCAATCATTTTTGATTTTTTATATATTGATTAGTAATTGCTAATATCATAACCACTAAAATTGTGCATCATATTTTTAATCTTTGTTCTACTAATCTAATATTTTTATTTTCTAAATATTTTTTTTTCATTTTTCTATTTATTTTTTGATTAGAATTATGTCAACTAAAAGAAGAATATGTCAAGATATCTCATTTTGAATATCCTTTGTAATGATCTCTATAGCCATTATAAAGATATTTGAACTCAATATAAATCCTCGTGTAATCTTATTGTCATCGAAAATTGTTTAGTAAATCCACAACTACTAATGTTAGTTAGTACTCACTCCATCATATACTTTTAATAATTTCAGCATACATTTGACATACATCTTTTTATCTATATTTTTAAAATCAATAAAAAAAATATGTTGATCATTTCTTTGCTCTATATTTTTAAGGAATGTTTCTAACTCTTTATTCAATTAATTTCATCTGTAGCTTCGATGTATATAATGACAAAGTTTGATTCCTTTAAACATCTCAGTAGGCATTGCAATAGTAAACATCTCCTTCACTAATTATTTGTCTTTTTTTTTTTTGCTTCAAAATTCCATTGAACAAATTTGTTAATCAAATTATTGCAATATCTCTTATAACTCAAGATCTCAGTAGGCAACTCATTTGAATTTAATTTTTTACCTTTATTTATCATCTTCAAATTTAGCTTTATTCTACTTCTTTTATCTATGATATATTTCATTATTTTGTTCATTCATATTTTTCAAAAATAATTATTCTTTCTTAAAACTCATTAAATACTTTCCTAAAGCAACATGTCCATATTTCTTTAATATCTTTGTTTTCAATTAATATCTTATTATCTTCACTTTAAATACATATAATTTGATCAAAATTTTTATATTTCTTATCTTTTGCTTGAACTATTGTTCTATTGCCTGTAATTCTCAATAATTTTAATTTTCCCCACTTGAAAATTTTCAGGAGAAAAATCATGGGTCAGATCTCTGATGAGATATGGAAGACCATCCGGTTAAATGATAGCATAAAGGATGATATCAGAAGTACTGTAGAACATGTTTTCAACAAGATGGTCAGCACTGAAGCCCAGGGGAGTAAAGTTTCTAATAATTCCTCTTTCTCCCATGAAATTCAAATCGCTGGAAGGGAAGCTAATGGTATTACTAAAACCTCGATAACAACTCCTACAAGAGAAGCAAATATTCTGAATTCAAACGAAACAAATGAACCCCCAGCCTGTGCTTCCAGTGTTGACAAAATTGATGTAAGTAAAAATTCAGATCTACAGGAGAATGAACAGAGCCCAGGTTTAATTCAAAATACAAAGGAGTTATTCAAACAAGCAAAAGATCGGCCACCAGGTTTAGGCTCGAGCCATGATGGCGGCGGCGGCGGCGGCGGCGGCGGCGAAGTGGATGATGATTGTGATCTTCCTCCAGGATTTAGCTAGTTATTACTGCTAGGTTTGTTATTTGGTGTCAACGAGAGTTGAGGAGAGAAAAGAGAAGCAACAATGAGAAAAGGTTTGGTGTGCTGTGCTGTGAGCAAATTTGTCATTTATATTTGTGGATGTTATTTTCATGAAAATTTTGTCTTTTTAGATGATTTTGAGTTTTATCTTTATAGATTTAGGCCGTCTCCAACCGAAAAATTTAATTTTTACTCCAAAATATAGTAATACTTCAAGATGCAGTAATTTGTCTCCAATCGAATTCCATTTTCTAACAAAAAAAAAAAAATTCGGTGTATATTTTTTCTCATACTTTATTTAACATAATTTTCGGATTAAAAAAAAAAGCTTATTGGCGTCGCACTATTCACCCTCATGCTAATGGCATTTTTTTGTCGATCGGCTGGAGCAAACGACGGATGTCAAACTAGTGTTAGGCGTTCGACTTTCGACTGGAGATGATTTTATGCAAACAAGTTGAATGAGCGCAAATAGACTTAAACCCCCTCTTAATCTATTCAAATTTTATAGTTTAAAAGTTAATTTTGAATCCAAAATTTTCATATTAACTAGGTGCAAATAAAGGGGTTGTTTGATGGCCACATGAAAATCTTTCTATTTTCCTATATTGGTTTGATTTATTTGATTAACTGTTATATATAAATAATTGTGGTACTGAATAATTTTAAATTTTACAAATTTGAATTTGCATAATTTATTAATTATATATTTGATGTAATTTAAGGGTTAGATATTATTTAAATAAATAAATTTATTTAAAAATTAGGTATATACATTCATAAACATTTTGTGATATTTAAGTAAATCATCCGTATATGCTACTCGGAAATCCTTCGCCAAGCCCGGGGCATGCTTGATGCTTGCTCGTCGGTGCTGGAGGTGGCCGAAGTTAGTCATTTTAAGGAGCCAAAGCTTCTACTCTTCGATGGCTGCGGTCGCTGCCGCTCCGAAACGCCTTAGGGTTTCGTCCTTCTCCACAAGCTCCTCAAACCCTGGCGTTGTCAGGAGGGTAGGGACTCACAATGGCAGCTTTCACTGCGACGAAGCCCTCGGCTGTTTTATGATCCGCCTCACCGATAAGTTTGCCGGCGCAGAGATCATCCGCACCAGAGATGCTCAGGTATTCCCTTGCTTTTTGTCATATACTTTTTTTTTTTTTTCTTCTGTCTTTAATGAAACATCTGAAAATGTAATTGTGTTAGGGTTCATTTGATTGATTGGAGTTAGGAATCATGGTTTGAAAAACGGTGAATATATGAGGATTTATTTGGATGTTTGAAAGTCGAAATTGTGTTTTGAAAAACGATGAAGTTTGTTAAAATCATCATTTGGCTGGACTAGTTAGGCACATCGTTGACTTCAAACTTAATGAACTTCTCAAAATTCTCACAAATGTGATGATTTTATTTTCACTCTCAAAAAAAGTGAAAACAAAATCATAGTTTTCTATAGTATGTTATCTATTTACCAGCAACCAAATAAGCCCTAAGTTATTAGATGTAGTTAGCAATCAATGTTAGTTATAAACTCTAAAAACGCCTTTAAAGTACCAAAAAATGATAGATGTCAGAAATCAAAATATGTTTCCTATCTACAAGAAACCAAATGAACTCTTAAAATGGAATGGAATTTTAAGAGAAGTTAATATTAATACATTCCGTCAAAGTTTATATAGTCATAAATGTTGTAATCAGAATTTTCGATGAATGATATCAAGATTATACTCTCAGGTCTATGAGATTTTAGCCGATATAATGTAATGAAAAAGTGAAGAGAGAGAGAGAGAAAGAGAGAAATGAGCTAGAGAAAACTCGAGCCTATAAAGAGAAGTTCTGGAACTTTATTGACAACTTTTACTGTACCAGAGCATAGACCCCAAAAAAGGTTCCTAAAATGGCCCTTTTACATTGCATTTATAAGATTTAAGGCACTATAGAATTGACTGCATACATTTTTTTTTTGGAGAGAAATGCCCATAGCATTATAAAGAAAGCAAAGTACTAATTGACTGCATACATGGTTAAACAAAAAATAGAGAAAAAATACAAACGTTGTGCATCTTAATTGTAATATCTTATTTGATGAAGTCATCCACAAAGCTCATAAAAAGTTGCTGGCTTGCCTTATATTGATGGACAAATAGCTAAATATGTTTCCATATGAAGGAAGTCGCCTACCTGCTTTGTTGCAAATGCTGACTTGATGTGTTGTAGTCACTTGGGAAGTCTCCTACTTGAGATGAGTTCTTAGGATGTAGCCGCTTTCTTGAAACGAGTTTTGAAGACTGGTGCATTCCTTCCAAACTTAGAGTACTCTGGATTATATTTAGCTTTGAATTGAGCTAACTTAATTTGAACCTAGCCGACTTGGCTTGAACTGATTTTTTTGGATATTTGGTTGTACAATGAACTTATTAATATGAAGGAAACTACTGGATTGTTGTGAATTTGAGTTCACTTTACTGGGTTTCAACATGGGAGGTAATTTTTTAATGGTATGCTTAATTAATTTCTATTTCTAGTCATTGAATAGTAGTATGTAATGTTGTCAAATGGGCTAAAATTGTGGCTTGATTTTGAACACTTGACTTGGTGTCTTGCCTTTTTTTTTTGAACTCCTGATCTTGTCACAACTACCTTTTTGAACAGTTGAGTGTATTGGAGGGATCTTGCACTCATTTTGAATCTGTGATTTGGGATTTTTGTGGTTACACCGCTCTCTCTTGCGCAAAATGCATGCGAAAGACCTTTTTCTTTATATGACATTAATTCTTTAAAAAATTGTGTTAATGCTAAGGCGTCCCTTAGAAGCGACGCGCTGTATGGATTGAAAACAACGACAAGTGTGCAAGGGCCGCTACATCGGTGCCCGGGTGATGTGTTAAATAGGCAAGGGTTCCCACATTAAGGACTGATGTGGGCAAAGAGCTAGTCCATGAAACTAAAATTAGGATAAGAACTTGGAATATAGTTTCCCTTACATAAAATTTAATGAAATTAATATATATTATGATTCATAGGAAGATAAATATTCTGTGCGTTCAGAAAACTAAATGGGTTGGAGAGAAGGCTAAGGAGATTGATAGTTTAGGATTTAAACTATGATATTTGGGAAGGAGTCGTACTAGAAATGGTGTAGGTGTAATTATAGATAAGAGCTTTAAGGATAATGTTATAAAAATTAATAGAATTGGAGATATAATTATAGCTTTAAAGATTGTTGTTGATGATAAGATTATTAATATTATAAGTGCTTCTCCTCAAGTAGGTTTGGATATTGGTTCAAAATTAAAATTTTGGAATGACTTAGAAGAATTAATACAAAAGATACCTCTTGAAGAAAGAATTTTTATTGGAGGAGATTTAAATGACATGTTGGTAGAGAAGTAGATGATTTTAAAAGTATTCATGGTGGCCATGGATTTGGAACGACAAATGAAGGTGGTAAGATCATATTAGATTTTTTTTAGCTTATGATTTTTTAATTGCTAATACTTTATTTAAGAAAAGAGATGAGCATCTCATCACTTATAAAATGGATATAATAAAACTCAGATTGATTATTTTCTTATAAGAAAATTAGATCGTTTAGATTGCAAAGATTGTAAAGTTATTCCGAGTGAAAATTTATGTACCCAATATTGATTATTAATTTTGGACTTTAAGATAAATGGATAGAAAATAAAAATCAAAGTAAAACGATATTCTAGGATTAGCTGGGGGCATTTAAAAAATATTAACAAAAATATTTTTGAGAGTAAGATTTTAGATTTTAAAATTTTGTCTGTGCATGAGGATGCTAATGTTATGTGAGAAAAAGTGGCTAGTGATATTAAGAATATTGCAAAAGATGTGCTTGGAGTATCAAAGGAAAAAGCTTTTAATAGTAAAAATAGTTAGTGGTGGAATCCAAATGTGTAAGAAAAGATAAAAAAATAAGAAGGTTTGTTATAAAAATTGGTTTAGATGTAAAAATTTTGATAATTGAGAAATATATAAAGAGGCATGTAAGGAATCTAAAAAAGCAATATGTGATGCAAAGATCTTAACTTGTAATGATTTATATAATAGATTAGATACTAAGGAAGGAGAAAGATATATGCATAAGTTAGCTAAACAAAGAGATAGGAGTAGTAAGGATTTAGTTCAAGTGAAGTGTATTAAGGATGAAGATCAAAAAATACTTTTTTTAGAAGATGTATTCAACCAAGGTGGATGAGATATTTTGCTAAACTTTTTAATGAAGAATGTGAAAATACGATTGACTTTAGTGACCTTAGCACCCTAAATGAAAATAAAGATTTCTGTTTTTATCAGCGTATTAGTAAAATTGAAGTTAGAGATGTTTTAAAGAAAATGAAGTGTGGAAAAGTTGTTGGACCTGATGATATTCCAATAGAGGTGTGGAAATGCTTAGGAGATGAAGGAATTTCTTGGCTTGCTAAACTTTTTAATATTATTTTGAAGACTAAAAAGATGCTAAATGAGTGGAGAATGGGTGTGTTAATTCCTATTTTTAAGAATAAAGGTGATGCACAAGATTATGCGAATTATAGAGGAATTAAGTTAATGTGTCATACTTTAAAACTATGGGAGCGAGTTGTGGAGCGTAGGTTGCGGCGTGATACTAATGTTTCTCAAAATCAATTTGGATTCATGCCGGGTAGATCTACTACGGAAGCCATACATTTATTGAGAGGTTTGATGGAGAAATATAGAGAAAATAAGGAAGATCTACATATGATATTTATTGATTTAGAGAAAGCCTATGATAAAGTTCCAAGAGAAGTGCTATGGAGAGTTCTTGAAAAGAAATGAGCTAATAACGCTTATATTCAAATCATTAAAGTTATATATGCAGGAGCTATTACTTGTGTTCAAATACACGGTGGTTTAACCAAGTATTTTCTTATTTCAGTTGGATTACACCAAGGATTAGCCTTAAGCCCATATCTTTTTGCTTTAGTCATGGATGTTCTCACTAGACATTTGCAAGAGGATGTACCTTGGTGTATGCTTTTTGCTGATGATATTCTTCAAATTGATAAGACTAGAGACTAGAGAGGGAGCTGAAGGTAAACTTGAATTATGGAGGTTAACCTTAGAGTCTAAAGGTTTTCGCTTGAGTAGATCTAAAACTGAATACATGGAGTGTAATTTTAGTAGTAATAGACCTAGTGAGGGGATTGTGACTTTGGGCGATCAAGTCATTAATAAGAGTACACGTTTTAGATATCTTGGATCTTTTGTTCAGAGTGATGGTGAAATAGATAGAGATATTATCAGCATAATTCAAGTTGGATGGTTGAAGTGGAGGAATGCATCGGGCTTGTTGTGTGATAGAAAAGTCTCCCTCAAACTTAAGGGAAAATTCTATAAGATGGTGGTGAGACCTGCATTGCTTTATGGTGCAGAATGTTGGCCATTAAAAGAGAAGCATAATACTAAGTTAAGTGTTGCAGAGATGAGGATGCTCAAGTGGATGAGTGGCTTTACCCTTAGAGATAGGATACAAAATGAGCAGATACGTGAAAAGGTTGGAGTAGCTCAAGTGGAAGATAAGATTAGAGAGAGTCACCTTAGATGGTTTGGTCACATAAAACAACAGCCTTCCAATGACCCGGTTAGGAAAGTAGAGGTATTAGATTTGACTTATGTTAAGAAAGGTAGAGGTAGACCTAAAAAGACTTGGTTAGAAAATATTAGAAATGATATTTCTTTATTAGATTTAAACGACAATTTGACTTTTAACAAGACACAATGGAGAAAAAGGATTCATGTAGCCGACCTCACAGTGGGACAAAGGCTTGATGATGATGTTGTTGTTATATGAGAGAACGTAAGATAAATTCATTAATGAAGGGTAAAGTATAGACTTTGAGTAGTTGAAGAATTGTTTTCTAAATAATATGTTTTAACTTGGTGAATGAGGGTAGGGGTGTAAGTGAGCCGAGCTGGCTATAGTTCGACTCGATAACGAGCTCTCTAGCTGAGTTTATTGAGCTACGAGTTCGAGCTCGAGCTAAAACTCAAGCTCGTTTATTAAAGAGCTCAAGTTCGAGCTTGACGAGGCTCAGCTCGTGAGCTCGCTCATAAATATATAACTAATTGAATTTTTTTCCTTAAACAAATAAGCAAATAAAAATTTCCTCTAATAAAATTTGTTAGTATTGAGAAAAGCAGCCAACTATTCCCCCCCCCCCCCCCCCCAAAAAAAAAATGTCATTGATTTGAAAAGATCTTATATTTCCAAGAAAAAAGCTACTTTGCATTCATGAAGTTGTAGCAATTAAAAAAAAAAAAGACACACACACAACTACTGCATCGGTTCTCAAAAAACAATTTAGAAAAATAGCTTCCTCCTCTTCTCCCCTTCATATAACAACCAAATTGCGAGTTTACCGATTGCGGGCTCGAGGCATGCAGCGATGGCATGCCTTCTTCTTCTAAAGTGGCATGCTTTCTGCCTCTGTGGTGGTTTCACGTGAGGCTGCCTTTTGAGTGATCTCATGAGCTACTTTCGAGCCAGTTTTTATTACCATGAGCCAAGCTCGAGCTTGCTTTTTGAGCTCGAGTCGAGTTTGAGCTCATGATTTGGCTGACAAGTCGAGCTTGAGTTAGGCATGACTCGAGCTCGACTTGACTTGTTTCCACCCCTAAATGGGGACATTTTCTTGAAGTAGCTATTGATGAATGTAATGGCACATAGTCAATGTTACTTTATGGAATTTCCATCATTTAAGTGCAAATTGGAAATGAGTTAATCAGTACAAAAAATGTACGGGGCTAATTACTGTACTGAATATTTTCTCCTTTCATTTTTTAATAAGCATATAGAGCATGCTACACATTTGATTCATGAATATCTAGACTATAAACAGAATAGTATTGGTAGAATGTTGGAACCATAAGTATGATGGAATCTATGATGCATCGACACTTCTCCTCAATGAGGCGTGCAGTGTCCGACACAACACGTGTCTGACACACCTCGGACATGTGTCCGACATACAAAAAATGCGTCTGATTAAAATATTAAATACAAATTGAATACAACACGCGTCCGACACACCTCGGACACGTGTCTTAAATATTTTATGAATTTTTTAATATAATATCTTGCATTTAAATTTTTTATTTATTTAAATATAAAAACTAAATTTCATATTTCCTCTCCACAATACTAAATCAATTGCCCGCACTCAATACTCATTCATCGAATATTCTCTTTTTCATTTTTGTTTGGCGGTTCGCGACTTTGGTTTCACAACAATGCCCGATGTCATCTCAACATCGATATTTCAAAACCATCTCAACATCAAAGTCTAACACTACCTTGACATTGATGCTTAATGCTAGTAATTTCTATACTAACAACTTGACAGCTCATCTTTGTCTGACGTCATCATAACATCGACGACCAATGCCCTTTCAACATCAACAACAGATGCCCTCTCGACATCGATGCCCGATATTTACTACATAACATCAATGCATGACTCTCGACAACATTGTCGTCTACTCTCTCGATGCTTAATACACGACATTGATGTCTGATTGTTGACATCCTAGTATCAATTATTTTAAGCATAAATTCTAGTTAGATGACTTATTATTTTTAATATTATACTTATTCAATTTTATACACTATTTTTAAAATATAAAAAATATAATATTATGTCCAACCCATGTCCGTGTCCTATATTTTCAATAATTGATGTGTCACGTGTCCGTGTCGTGTAGTATTCGTATCGCCATGTCTGTGTCTATGCATCATAGGATGGGATTGATCATCTTGCTTATTGATTAGTTCTTGGTGCAAGCAAGAAGGACAACTGTAAAAGTAGCACATAATAGAATAGGGGTGCAATTGATTCAAGTCGACTCATGAGTTTGCTCGGGCTCAATTTGATAAATGGCTCATGAGCTGAGTTTAATGAGGCAATGAGCCAAGCTTAAATTAAACTTGAGTTGACTTGTCAGTTTATGAGCCGATTTGTTTAAAAATATTAATATATAATACTCTTAAAATATATCATAATTCAAGTATTTAAATATAAAGTTATTAAATATTTTTACAAATTCTTTCTTGCTTGTTTATCTCAATAGATTTCTTTTTTTTACTTTAATATCTTTGTTTTTTAAATATTTTTATTACAACAACTTCTTGAATTGAATCATTTCTCTTTTATATTAAATGAGTTGGCTCGTGAGCCAGCTCAAACTCATAGAATTGAGATCGAGCTCTAGTTTGAAATTGATTAATTAATCAAGCTCAAGCTCAAGGCAGGGGATAACTCTTTGCACCCTTTTAAATTTATTAATAATGCATTGTAGTTTGCATGATTTGAGTGAAAATAGAGCTAAGAACTGGTAGTATGTAAGAGTAAATATAGGTTTATAAATAGCAAGCACCGCGTCTTTTACTGTAGGATGGCTTAGGATTAGATTTTTTAATGCAATTAGAGTTATTAGATGCATGTAGATCATCAAGAAAACTTAACATTCACATATTATAAATCACTAGATAAGTCAACAACTTGAATTCTTTAAATGCAGAGAATAAATATAAAAATTTGAACCCATATGATAATATAATGATCGAATAAATTTGGGAAAATTAATAAGAAATTTGAACCACATAAAATCTTCCAACAGTTGCTATTGAATTATGACAAATGGAATTCTAGTTGTGCCAAATTTTAATAAAATTAGGAGCACTAACAAGAAAATAACAATATGTAAACAAAATAGAACCAATAAAAGAAGTTACCAAAGTAAGAAATTTAGGCATTACACCAATACAAGAAGATGACTTTCAACAAAATAAGGTGATCATACTTGCATCACACTTGAAGGATACACACATCTAACTTGTATGCACAAGATTGAAAATTCAATGAGAGTTTTTATTGAATCGAAGTTGTAAGATTTTAGCGGATAGTTTTGGTACAAAAGTAACCTAATTTGATTCTAATTCATTCAAATTTAAATTTTGGAAGTACCCATGTTTCAAAAATTCCATGTGATGAGGTCAAATCAACGGTATCAATAAAAACAATCAGCCTTTAACAGTTTCCTAACAACCAGCACTTGTTTAGCATTTTGATGGGGACATCAGATCAAACATCAGAGCATGGAAGGTTTATCAGCGACGTGGCAATCGATCTACGGCCACGATTGAGTCTTTGTATTTTTGAGTATTATTATGTATTTGTTTGTTATTTGCTTTATTAGTTTTATTTCCGATGTTACCCTTACTTAAGGGAGGTCTTATGTAAGCCCAAGAGGGCATTGTCGTATTTTACATTTTGAGTCCTTTTGTATGAGGCTATAAATAGCCCTATTGTTCTCTTTTGATGTTAATGAATGATTGAAAAGAAAATCTCTTGCATTTGTGTTCTCTTGTGTTTGAGAGCTTGAGAGTATTATGGAAGAGTCTAGGAGAGGCAAGCGTAGTACCCAACAGTGGCCTCCGGACACTCTTAGCTTTCCCTATCTCCTTCCACCTCCACCCCCCACTGCCGGCCCCTCTTTCCCCCACCTCTTCCCCACGGCCCCAACCCCTCCACCTCCTCTTCAACCCGCCGACCCCCCCCCCCCCCCCCCCCCCCACACACACACACACAACCCCACCACACTACCTTTGTCTGACGTCATCGTAACATCGACGACCAATGCCCTTTCAACATCAACAACAGATGCCCTCTCGACATCGATGCCCGATATTTACTACATAACATCAATGCATGACTCTCGACAACATTGTCGTCTACTCTCTCGATGCTTAATACACGACATTGATGTCTGATTGTTGACATCCTAGTATCAATTATTTTAAGCATAAATTCTAGTTAGATGACTTATTATTTTTAATATTATACTTATTCAATTTTATACACTATTTTTAAAATATAAAAAATATAATATTATGTCCAACCCATGTCCGTGTCCTATATTTTCAATAATTGATGTGTCACGTGTCCGTGTCGTGTAGTATTCGTATCGCCATGTCTGTGTCTATGCATCATAGGATGGGATTGATCATCTTGCTTATTGATTAGTTCTTGGTGCAAGCAAGAAGGACAACTGTAAAAGTAGCACATAATAGAATAGGGGTGCAATTGATTCAAGTCGACTCATGAGTTTGCTCGGGCTCAATTTGATAAATGGCTCATGAGCTGAGTTTAATGAGGCAATGAGCCAAGCTTAAATTAAACTTGAGTTGACTTGTCAGTTTATGAGCCGATTTGTTTAAAAATATTAATATATAATACTCTTAAAATATATCATAATTCAAGTATTTAAATATAAAGTTATTAAATATTTTTACAAATTCTTTCTTGCTTGTTTATCTCAATAGATTTCTTTTTTTTACTTTAATATCTTTGTTTTTTAAATATTTTTATTACAACAACTTCTTGAATTGAATCATTTCTCTTTTATATTAAATGAGTTGGCTCGTGAGCCAGCTCAAACTCATAGAATTGAGATCGAGCTCTAGTTTGAAATTGATTAATTAATCAAGCTCAAGCTCAAGGCAGGGGATAACTCTTTGCACCCTTTTAAATTTATTAATAATGCATTGTAGTTTGCATGATTTGAGTGAAAATAGAGCTAAGAACTGGTAGTATGTAAGAGTAAATATAGGTTTATAAATAGCAAGCACCGCGTCTTTTACTGTAGGATGGCTTAGGATTAGATTTTTTAATGCAATTAGAGTTATTAGATGCATGTAGATCATCAAGAAAACTTAACATTCACATATTATAAATCACTAGATAAGTCAACAACTTGAATTCTTTAAATGCAGAGAATAAATATAAAAATTTGAACCCATATGATAATATAATGATCGAATAAATTTGGGAAAATTAATAAGAAATTTGAACCACATAAAATCTTCCAACAGTTGCTATTGAATTATGACAAATGGAATTCTAGTTGTGCCAAATTTTAATAAAATTAGGAGCACTAACAAGAAAATAACAATATGTAAACAAAATAGAACCAATAAAAGAAGTTACCAAAGTAAGAAATTTAGGCATTACACCAATACAAGAAGATGACTTTCAACAAAATAAGGTGATCATACTTGCATCACACTTGAAGGATACACACATCTAACTTGTATGCACAAGATTGAAAATTCAATGAGAGTTTTTATTGAATCGAAGTTGTAAGATTTTAGCGGATAGTTTTGGTACAAAAGTAACCTAATTTGATTCTAATTCATTCAAATTTAAATTTTGGAAGTACCCATGTTTCAAAAATTCCATGTGATGAGGTCAAATCAACGGTATCAATAAAAACAATCAGCCTTTAACAGTTTCCTAACAACCAGCACTTGTTTAGCATTTTGATGGGGACATCAGATCAAACATCAGAGCATGGAAGGTTTATCAGCGACGTGGCAATCGATCTACGGCCACGATTGAGTCTTTGTATTTTTTAGTATTATTATGTATTTGTTTGTTATTTGCTTTATTAGTTTTATTTCCGATGTTACCCTTACTTAAGGGAGGTCTTATGTAAGCCCAAGAGGGCATTGTCGTATTTTACATTTTGAGTCCTTTTGTATGAGGCTATAAATAGCCCTATTGTTCTCTTTTGATGTTAATGAATGATTGAAAAGAAAATCTCTTGCATTTGTGTTCTCTTGTGTTTGAGAGCTTGAGAGTATTATGGAAGAGTCTAGGAGAGGCAAGCGTAGTACCCAACAGTGGCCTCCGGACACTCTTAGCTTTCCCTATCTCCTTCCACCTCCACCCCCCACTGCCGGCCCCTCTTTCCCCCACCTCTTCCCCACGGCCCCAACCCCTCCACCTCCTCTTCAACCCGCCGACCCCCCCCCCCCCCCCCCCACACACACACACACACAACCCCACCACACTATCTTTGTCTGACGTCATCGTAACATCGACGACCAATGCCCTTTCAACATCAACAACAGATGCCCTCTCGACATCGATGCCCGATATTTACTACATAACATCAATGCATGACTCTCGACAACATTGTCGTCTACTCTCTCGATGCTTAATACACGACATTGATGTCTGATTGTTGACATCCTAGTATCAATTATTTTAAGCATAAATTCTAGTTAGATGACTTATTATTTTTAATATTATACTTATTCAATTTTATACACTATTTTTAAAATATAAAAAATATAATATTATGTCCAACCCATGTTCGTGTCCTATATTTTCAATAATTGATGTGTCACGTATCCGTGTCGTGTAGTATTCGTATCGCCATGTCTGTGTCTATGCATCATAGGATGGAATTGATCATCTTGCTTATTGATTAGTTCTTGGTGCAAGCAAGAAGGACAACTGTAAAAGTAGCACATAATAGAATAGGGGTGCAATTGATTCAAGTCGACTCATGAGTTTGCTCGGGCTCAATTTGATCAAGGGCTCATGAGCTGAGTTCAATGAGGCAATGAGCCAAGCTTAAATTAAACTTGAGTTGACTTGTCAGTTTATGAGCCGATTTGTTTAAAAATATTAATATATAATACTCTTAAAATATATCATAATTCAAGTATTTAAATATAAAGTTATTAAATATTTTTACAAATTCTTTCTTGCTTGTTTATCTCAATAGATTTCTTTTTTTTTTACTTTAATATCTTTGTTTTTTAAATATTTTTATTACAACAACTTCTTGAATTGAATCATTTCTTTTTTATATTAAATGAGTTGGCTCGTGAGCTAGCTCAAACTCATAGAATTGAGATCGAGCTCTAGTTTGAAATTGATTAATTAATCAAGCTCAAGCTCAAGGCAGGGGATAACTCTTTGCACCCTTTTAAATTTATTAATAATGCATTGTAGTTTGCATGATTTGAGTGAAAATAGAGCTAAGAACTGGTAGTATGTAAGAGTAAATATAGGTTTATAAATAGCAAGCACCGCGTCTTTTACTGTAGGATGGCTTAGGATTAGATTTTTTAATGCAATTAGAGTTATTAGATGCATGTAGATCATCAAGAAAACTTAACATTCACATATTATAAATCACTAGATAAGTCAACAACTTGAATTCTTTAAATGCAGAGAATAAATATAAAAATTTGAACCCATATGATAATATAATGATCGAATAAATTTGGGAAAATTAATAAGAAATTTGAACCACATAAAATCTTCCAACAATTGCTATTGAATTATGACAAATGGAATTCTAGTTGTGCCAAATTTTAATAAAATTAGGAGCACTAACAAGAAAATAACAATATGTAAACAAAATAGAACCAATAAAAGAAGTTACCAAAGTAAGAAATTTAGGCATTACACCAATACAAGAAGATGACTTTCAACAAAATAAGGTGATCATACTTGCATCACACTTGAAGGATACACACATCTAACTTGTATGCACAAGATTGAAAATTCAATGAGAGTTTTTATTGAATCGAAGTTGTAAGATTTTAGCGGATAGTTTTGGTACAAAAGTAACCTAATTTGATTCTAATTCATTCAAATTTAAATTTTGGAAGTACCCATGTTTCAAAAATTCCATGTGATGAGGTCAAATCAACGGTATCAATAAAAACAATCAGCCTTTAACAGTTTCCTAACAACCAGCACTTGTTTAGCATTTTGATGGGGACATCAGATCAAACATCAGAGCATGGAAGGTTTATCAGCGACGTGGCAATCGATCTACGGCCACGATTGAGTCTTTGTATTTTTTAGTATTATTATGTATTTGTTTGTTATTTGCTTTATTAGTTTTATTTTCGATGTTACCCTTACTTAAGGGAGGTCTTATGTAAGCCCAAGAGGGCATTGTCGTATTTTACATTTTGAGTCCTTTTGTATGAGGCTATAAATAGCCCTATTGTTCTCTTTTGATGTTAATGAATGATTGAAAAGAAAATCTCCTGCATTTGTGTTCTCTTGTGTTTGAGAGCTTGAGAGTATTATGGAAGAGCCTAGGAGAGGCAAGCGTAGTACCCAACAGTGGCCTCCGGACACTCTTAGCTTTCCCTATCTCCTTCCACCTCCACCCCCCACCGCCGGCCCCTCTTTCCCCCACCTCTTCCCCATGGCCCCAACCCCTCCACCTCCTCTTCAACCCGCCGAACCCCCCCCCCCCCCCCCTCCCACAGACACAACCCCACCACACTACCTTCCCAACTCTCTCGGCATCCCACCCCAAAACCCCACCTCACCTCATGTCTAGCCGCTGGATTCCCCACCCAAACCCTAGCTAGCCGCCGGCCCTAGCCCATCACCCCCTCTAAATTCCTATTTCCAATTTTAGATTCCAATTATTTGAGATAGATTTGAATTCAAATTCCCCTTAATTTGAATTTCAATTCTTTCCTAAATTTCATGAATCTATTTATGGAAAGTTTCCAAACTTAGACCCTATTTGATTTTAAATTAAATAGGACATAATTAAAGCTTTCATAATCCCTAAATCTGAAATTGGAAACACAAATATCTCTCCCCAAATCCCCTCCCATCCCTTTAATGCCGCCGGCCCCTCTCCCTATCCGCCCCCTCTCTCTCTTTCTCCAACCCCCTTCCCTTTCCATTAATTTTGAAACCCTTTAGGAATTAAATTCAAATTTCTAAAACCCAAAATCCCTCCAAAACTAGATCTGAAAATAATTTCAGATTTTGGAAGTCTTGCCCTCTCTTAACCCTAACCCTACTTCTCCAAAATCTGAACCAACTTCTCTCCCGAATCCCTACCTTGGCCGGCCACTTCCACCCTCCTTTCTCCACTTGATTTTCGAAGGGAAACATCAATCTCTTGAGAAGAATTATCAAGGACAGCAAAGAAGCATCCACAACAACTCATCTCCTCTCAAGTCACTATGTATGTCGGATCCCGAATGGGACTACGGACTTGTGCATGACGATCGAGATCAAATCGACATCCTCCAATCGCCTTTCTTTGACGTGGGTTTTGACTTCGACGATACCATTGAAGATTACATCGACCGCATCCAATACACCTTAGTTGACGTGATCGACGAACAAAAACCAAAGGGACGTTGGATCATCACCGGCTGACCACCCTCCTCCACCGCTCCGGCTACCTCTCCACATACTGTTAAAGATTACGTCGATCGCATCCTAGCTATCCTCGCCGACGCTATTCTCAAACAATTGGGCAAAGTTCAGAGGCGCATCTATCCCGGTTCACAATAAGGATGAACTTTTTCTCCTTATTCAATTATCTTTTATTCACTAACCTTGTAGGTGATGAGTGAATCGCAAAGGATCGAGCTCCGCTTAAATGCTAAAGCTTAGTAAACGTAGGATTTGAGTTGATTTTTTATGTGTTATTCTCATTGTTAGAGAAGGGATCTTTGTTGAACATCTATTAAATATCATGTCTTGAATTTCTAACTTACTCGTGATAATCCAAATCTTTCATGTAATTTGGCCTAAACAAAGGTGACCCTTCTTATGTTTTATTTTGTCGTTTGATTAAATTATAATGTTAATTGTTATGCTCCTAAAATCATGCAATATCCCATTTAAACATTACATCGCATTGTAGTCCTGCATCACATTTTTATACTAGGCATCCCACATTTAGTGTTGCAATAGAGTAGAAAATAGCAGCAAAAGAAATCGTAAAGGACCCCAGGCATATTTAGTGAAATTCCTTGGTAACAACACCTGAAAAAAAGGACTTTTGCAACCGTCCTGCATCATCTTTTTAAGTTGTATTTTTATTTAAAATTAAACTTTGCATTGCTTTGGAGTGGTTAACATAATACGTGCTTGAGTATAATTGGTTCTGTCGTTCCCTTGTATTGCAATTTGAATAGAGGTTGAGTTAAGAATTAATAGTATGGACAAGTAAATATTGGTTTGTAGATAATAAGCATCACACTATATATTTTTATGTATATCATCGATTTAGTTTGTTTTTCTTTTGAGTGGGTAACACAATATGTGCTTGTTTATAATCACTTCCGCTACTTCATTGTGCAAATTTTTCTCTTTGCAATGTTCATAAGACCTTTTAGTTTCATGCATTTTGAGCTTTCAACTGATTTTGTGTTTCTTATATATATTTTCTGTTGTTAGAGAGAGCACATTATGTTTATGTACTTCTACCGACAAAATTTTGAATTATTCTTTACAATTTCCCTACCATGATTATTTGGGAAAATAATCTTCAGCAACTTGAGACATTGGATGCTGTACTTGATGTTGGAGGTGTGTATGATCCTAGCCATGATCGATATGATCACCATCAGAAAGGGTTCAATGAGGTTTTTGGGCATGGATTCAACACCAAACTTAGTAGTGCTGGGCTGGTCTACAAGGTATGATATCTTCGATAAGTGTGGTGCAATGATTGGAGTTACATTATACAAAGGCTAGGATTTTGCTTCGGGCTAGTGTTCTATTTTTGAGGCTTACTAAGTTTATTGTTCAAGAGGTCTACAAATATGTGCATAACTCGTGGTATATTTATATGATAATAAAAGATGCTTTTTAAGATGACTTACATCTTCACAGTATCTTGCTTTTCATCTATTTTAATGTATTTGATTTATATGTTTTGCATTAATTTGTTTTCATAATTCAAACTGATTAGAAGTTGAGTTAGAATATGCTTGATTAGTTGATTTGATTATTGACTAAAAAAATAAAAAAGGCTTCCATTTATTTTCATGGACCTGCCCTTTCATTGATGCGGTTTTCTCCAATGCCTTATTTGTACAAATCAAACCGGCTCCGAAAATGAAATAAGCTCATTCTACAATTTTTGTTGTCTTTTCAATTTTTGTTGTCTTTTAGCGCAAATTAATATGGTAAGAGAGTAAGTATTAACTAAATGCGAGGAGCTTTGGTTGGAAATCAGTCTGTCATTGTTGTGTTTTAGAGATTTTGATGAGGACATCAACCCAAGATTTCGACACGTGTACCATCGACAGAGGCGTAGATCGACGGCCACGATTTGTAGCCTTTACTTTTGATGTATTTTGCATTTTTGTTTATTTATGTATTTTCAGTTTCTAAGTTTACCCTTAGAGGGAGTGAGTCTCTATTGTAGCCCCGATGGCATGTATGTCTTTTATTTTATTTTTCTAGTCTTGAGGCCTATATATAAAGGTCTCCATGCATTGTATTTGGTTAATGAATTTTGAATGAAATTTTTCCACCTATCTTCTTGTTCTCTTAGTGAGTTCATGGTAAGAGAAGAATCTCTTTGAGAGTTTCAAATTTCCAAGGTCTCTTTGTGAGTTCTTGAGGAGGACGTGCTTGAGCTTCCCTTGCCACCACCGGTTTCAATCCCCCTAAATCCCTAGCCACCCCAACTCTCTTCCTCCCGCCGGTCCCCCACAAATAACCGCCGGCCACCACCCCTTTGATCGCCGGCCACCATATCCTCCACCACCCCACCGTCCCCCTCCCCTAGTCCCACCGCCGGCCCCTCCCATTAATCCCTAAATTTGAATTTCCAATCCCAAAGGATCATTAGTTCCTTTCCTAAAATAAACTCTAGCTAAAAGGAAAGTTTCCAATTTGAATTTCAAATAATTATTATGATTCATAGACTTTCCTAATGTTGGGATTTAATTTAGGAAACCCATCTATTTAAATAAAATTTGAAGTAAATTTCAGATTTGATTGAATCCTATTAATTCTTCATGGGGCCCACATACATTAATCAAAAACCCTCTCTCCCCTCCTCATATGGCCGGCCCCTCCCCATGGCTTTCTCTCTCCCAAATTAAACCCAAGGCCCCACCAAATCAGCCCCCAATTACCTCCCACCGCCGCCCCCTCTCTCATCCCCCTTTTGGGATTATTTTGTAATTCAAAGTTAATTTCCCCTTCCCTCCAAATTACCTCAAATCTGAATTAATTTCAGATTGCTGAAATTTCCTAACTTCCCCCTCTCTCTAGCCGCCCCCTTCCCCTTCCTCTTGCCCCAACCCTAGCCGCCCTCCTCCCTCAAGGACCACGAAGCCGCCGGCCCCTCTTCCTCCTTGTACTTTTCTTCTCCCTCACATCAAGGCAAGTATGAATGGCCGATCCGGACGTTGATCACAGGTTTGTTGAAGACGATCAAGGAAGAATCGACATCCTACGCTCACCGTTCTTTGATCCCGTTCCGACTTTGACAACTCCGTGGAAGAATATGTGAACCGCATCTTGTTCCAATTAGCCCTCTCAACGGAAGAGCACATCCTCCCGGGGCGTTGGTACATCGTCAACCATCCAACCACTTCTCCTACTCCGATCACCTCTCCGGCGACTAATACCTTACGCAACACGTGTCTCCTAGTGGCATCCCTAAGTTTGCTTGCAACGTTCTTCCGCTAATCCCCACCCTCAAGAGTTTTGAGTGAGGGATCTCTAGGTGACGTTTTCTAAATTTTAAACGTTGGGCTTTGTTAATGTGCCATTGCATTTACTTTAATTTTGACTATTAATTTTGCAAGACTTGTAATCTCTAATTGTTGCTAATTTCTATTATTTAATCTCTTAACTAAATTTTTCTAAAATCCAACTTGAGCATGTAATAAGTTTATCAATGACAAAGCAAAGTTCTTCTATGTTCTTAATTTCCTAATAGCAATTTCCTTTGCATCTTATTTGTTTCACATTAGATTTTTTCCCCCAAGATCTAAATTTCTCTCTGTAGGATTTGAGTTTGAAAATTAGTTTTGATTAGATTTGTTGCCAAACACATCTGGGATGAGTTTTAACAGCTTTGACTTGGTTAATTTCGTATTTTTTTCCCCTTGATGATAATTAAGTGTTGGTTATGCAAACTAATAGGTTGCTTAAGATAATGAAGCTAGGTAGCCAATCCACTAATCGCCTTAGGATCTATTAATGCCATTAGGAGCAATTTAAAGTCTAAATGTTTATAATGAATTGAGGTACCCATAATCATCGAAGATTTAGTACAAACTTTTAAGGTCTAGTTAATAGGCCACCTTGGATCTATTATAGAGGACTTGGATCGATAATAAGAAGGCCACTGAACAACTTATAATTAAATAAGGTAATCTAAGAGTCTAGTCAAGATTTATTAAGACATGCTAGGGAAAATCATAGGACCTATAAAGATAGGCTGAGAACCTTTCTAGTTTACCCAAGACTGATTAGAGGAATAAGAGGGCCAACTATAAGTATCCATTATCAAGGGTTTAGTGAGATGTTCTAAAGCCCTCTCCTCCACATTCACCTCCTCTCCCTCACCCCTCATGTCTTGATCTGACCTCATGTAACTACTATGTCGAGGAAAGTCACAAAGTGTTGAGGTTATAACAATTGACTCAAAATCTATTTGAAAGAATTTTTTTTCAATATATATAAATATAGAGTCACTATTATATCATCAAGTAAATAGTGAATGGAAACATTAGGTTCTTTTCAATCATAACTCTGAATTATATACTAAAAGAAAATATATACAATAATCATGATACAATCTCTCTCAATAAATATACATAAATCACCAATATTGTGAATAGATCTATAATAATAGGCATACCTAAGATAATAGAAGCGTAGGTAATCTGTTAAGGTCTCTGGTTGACGAGCATGTTAAGGATTGGGATTCCATTTTACCCACTGCTGAGTTTGCTTATAACAATTCTATTAACCAAACCACAGGCCTAAGTCCTTCTGAGATTGTTTACGGGTACAAACCTAGGCAACCTTTAGATCTCATTCCTGTGTTCTAGGTATAGGATTTCTGAGTCTGCATCATCATTTGCATCACATCTGCATGAACTTCATAAGAAAATTGCACGACAAATCGAAAAGAGCAATACTGATTATAAATTACGTGCTGATTTGAAACGAAAATTTAAAACTTTTGAGGTTGGTGATTCCGTGATGGTGCGGATTCTTCCGGAACGGTTAAGAAACTGCATGCCAAAAGTGCTGGTCCATTCAAAATACTTAAGAAAATCAATGATAATGCTTATGTAGTAGATCTTCCTGCTGAGTTCAACATCAATCTCTCTTTTAACATAGAAGATTTAGTGGCATATGAAGGTCCGGATTTTAATCCGCCAAACTCACTTATACAACAGCCTTGTGTGACCCCACCTTGTGAGATCCCTAACCTACCTCCACTCTCAGATATTCCTAGATCTCCCATAGCAGATAAAGTGGACACGATCTTGAGCGATGAAATCATCTCTACAAAGGAAGGTGGACGACGAAGGTACTTGATTAGGTGGAAAGGTAAACCCGAGTCGGAGGATACTTGGTTGGATCGTGATGAGTTGCAGCAGCTGGATCCATATGCGTTGGAGTTCTATGACAGCACCAGAGATACTTACTCGACGGAGTCGAGCTTTCTTCCACCCCGGGAGAATGATGAGGACATCCACACTTGGAAAGTTTATCGTAGACGTGGCCGTCGATCCACGGCCACGATCGAGTCTTTGTATTTCTGAGTTTATTATATTATTTGTTTCTTTTATTTTAGTTTACTGTTTTACCCTTATTTAAGGGCGGAGTGTTTGTAAGTCCAATGTAGGCATTTTAGTCTTTTCTTTTATTTCTCTTGTGAGGCTATTTATAGGCCACTATTGTATCGTTTGAAGGGATGAATGATTATTATTAAAATTCTTGCATATTGCATTCTTGTGTGAGCTTGAGAGCAATGGAGAGAAATCCCTAGGAGAGGGAGAGCGGATCACCCACCAACCTAGGAAGAGTCCGGGTTCGTGGCCTCTTATTTTTTTTCTTCCCAAATCCCTTTCTCCCTCTCTTTCTTCCCCTACCCGACGGCCTCCCCCCTCTCCCCCTTCCAAACCGACCCCCCCCCCCCCCCCCTCCTTTCCTCCTCCACCTCTCGGCCACCACCTCACCCCACGGCCCAACCCCATGGCCGGCCCCTCCCCTTGGTTCTTCCCTCTTGTGTGCAATTAACTCTTTCCTAAATTAGTTTTATATTTTAGGAAACCCAATTAATGATTGAATTCAAATCAATTTGAATTCAAAATCATTACCTAAATTATAATTCTTATTTTAGGAAAGTTTCCTATTTTGAATTCTATTTAGATTTAATTAAATAGGATTGCCTAAAATCTTTCCTATTTCTTAAAACCCAAATAGGAAACCTAATTTAATTATTCCAAGCCCTCCCTACCCCACTATAGCCGCCGGCCCCCCTTGCCCATGTCGCCGCCCCTCTCTTTCTCCCTCCCTATTTCTCTCTCCAATCCCACCCCTCATTAATTCCTAATTTGCTTTCTAGTTCCCTCCTAATTCCAACAAAATCTGAGAATAATTTCAGATTTTGAAAACCTTAATCATCTCCAAACCCTAACCCTAAGTCCCCAACCCCTCCTCTCTTGGCCGACCCCCTTCCCCTTCCACTTTCACTTGGTTTTCTAAGGGAAAACCCTCTCCACTCGCAAAGAAACTTCAAGGACAGCAAAGGCAATCAGTTTTCAATCTTCCACCGTCACAATCAATATGAATGGAAGTCCCCGAATGGGACTATGGTTTGGTACTTGACGAACACGACAACATCGACATCCTCCGTTCCCCATTCTTCGACGTCGGATTCGACTTCGACAACACCATCGAAGAATACTTCGAATGGATCCACATCACTTTGGTGGATACAATTGACGATCAACGGACGAAAGGACAGTGGACCATCGTCGGCCGAACCACGACCGCTTTTCCTCCGGACACTTCCCCACTCAAAAGCTACTTCACTCAATTTCTCTGATTCCTCACCCATACCATCGGCATTCGAGTGGATATTATCCGACGATGATTCCTTTCCGATTAAGGTGAACTTTCTTCCCTTGTCGATTACTTCTTCCTTCTCCTAACCTTGTAGGTGGTGACGGAGTCGTACTAGATCAAAGCCGCTTAATTTGCTAAAGAGCTTAGTAAACGTAGGGTTATTTGAGTGCTCCTTTATGTTTACTTGTCTTATTGTTAATTGAGGGATTATGAATGAACATCTTTATTAGCTTTACTTTGATTTTCTAATCTATTTGTTTGTTCAAGCAATTTATATGTGGTTTGGCCTAAACGCAAGCATCCCTCCCTTGTTTTATTTTGTCGTTCCAGTTGCTAGTAGTTAAATCAATCAATTGCTCTTTTAATAAATCGTGCAAAATCCTAACTTTCAATTAAAACATCCTAGTCCTGCATCATTAGGGTTAGGGTTATGTTTCATTATTGTGGTCTTGTGAGGGATTTTCTTGGTGTCTTGGGCTCCAGGTTCATCTAGAGATTGGTAGAGATGATCCTCCTCTTGAATTGAGGATCAATTGTATCTTTGTTTCGTTGTTTCCGTTAGTTCTCTTTTTTGCAATCTAATTTCAATTTGGAGAGTTTTCCACCAGATTTTTTTATGTTTCTCTTGCTGTTTTTTTCTATTCTTGTTAGGGTTTACTTGAAATATTCAAGTATTTCCTATCAAATTGGTATCAGAGCAAGTCTTGGGACCATCGGGGGCTGATTTCTTGAATTTCAATGGTGAAAATTCATCCTGAGGAAGGAACACTTGCTAATTTTTGGATCAAAATCCAAAAATTTAGATGGCAACCAAGAAGGTAGATGCTTTGGAAGAGCGTTTGGAAGGAGAGATGGGCCAAATAAAAGCCACGGTGGAGGATCAAATTTCATCCGTAGAAGACAAGGTTTCGTCCGTAGAAGACAAAGTTTTCGATCTTCATTTGATGGTGAAGAGGTTATTAGAAAGTCAAATCCAAACGGAGGCATCGGAGGCGAAGGAATCAATGGGAAGAACTATGAATTCTGATTTTCGTAGGAGGGAAAATGATGTTGAAATCATTGAGGAGAAAGGGGGAAGGTGGGGAGAGAGACGTTGAAATAGGGAGCAATGAGTAAAGGGTGCTGTTTGGGAGAGAAAGGAGGGAAACTATATGGTAGGAGGGGTGCTGATTTTGGAGAAAGGAGGGAAGAAAGTGAAGAGGGGTTTGAAGATGAGCATGTAAGGGAGGATCGGGAGACATGGGGAGAGCAAAGCACTTGGGAGAGAGAAAAATATGGAGGAATACAGGGAAACGAGGGAGAGACAAAGTTGAGGAAGCTGAATATGCCAATTTTTGAAGGGGAGGATGCTTATGGATGGATCTACAAGGTGGAGAGGTACTTCATCGTCAATGGGTTGATGGATGAGGATAAACTATCAGCAGCAGGCCTATGTTTGGAAGGGAAGGCGTTGTCATGATTCCAGTGGAGGGACCAAAGGAGACCTATACGGAGCTGGAGAGCATTCAAGGACTATTTATTAGAATGTTTCCAAACCGACGGGGAGGTGACTTCTATGAGCAGTTTTTTGCTCTGACTATCGGGAGCGGTTCGAGCACCTGGCCAGTCGGGTGGAGAGATCATCAGAGACTACATTGGAAAGAAACTTCATGAAGGGGCTCAAGGAAGAAATCAGAGCAGCGGTGAAAGTCATGATGTCTCGTGACTTGGGAGAGGTCATGAAGTTGGCACAGCTGGTGGAGAATTAGAAGAATCTAGAGAAGAGAGCCATGAACAACAGCTCAGGAGGCACTTACTGGATGACGACCACCCACTTAGCACCCAAGGGCTGCAACAGGTGGATTTCGTGAGACCACCAGGGAGAAGACAGTAGGAGGAGGGAGCGGAGGAAATTTCAAGAGGCTGACAGAGAAGGATATACAGGAGAAGAAGGCAAAAGGGTTGTGTTTCAGGTGTGATGAGAAGTATACCCTAAGGTATAGGTGTAGGGACCGAACTCTTCAGGTTCTCACCGTCTGTGACGAGGAGGAAATTGAGGAGGGGAGGTGAGGGAGAAGTAGAGGAGATAGAGGAGAAGATGCATTTGGTCCTGGCAGAGGTTTTCCTGAACTCGATTGTAGGATTCACCACGAATCATATCATGAAGGTGAAAGGGGAGATAGGGGATAGCAGTGGCGGATCCAGCCTTAATTTTCAGGGGGGGCAAAAAATTGTATGCTTTACAAATATGTCGGGGGTCCAAGGGGGCAGCACCCCCTGGCGGGGTTCGACCTGCCAGGGGATTCAGGTGAGGCAATTTTTGTTGTAAGAATATTTTTGGATTTTCTTTAGTATTTGTCTTTGTTTTTGGGCAGACGCGAGCAAGATGGGGGCATATTGGGGCAAAAAAATATTTTTGAGGGGGGGCAAAATCCCAAAACTCTCTATCTTATGCCTTAATCTTTTTTTTTTAGGGTGGGCATTTGCCTACCCTAAACCAAGGGTGGATCCGCCCATGGGGGATAGGGAGGTGGTGATTTTGATTGACAGCAGGGCTACCCACAATTTCATTTCCACTCAGCTCGTTGACCAACTGAGAGTGAAATTGGTGGACACCGGTTATTATGGGGTGATGATGGGTACAGGAAAGGTGGAGAAAGGCCAGGGGATCTGTAGAGGAGTGGTGTTGACCATCCAGGGGATTCAGGTGAGGAAGAAATGTCTCCCACTAGAGTTAGGAAGTACATATGTCATCCTGGGGATGAAGTGGCTGTAGAACTTGGGGGACACCAATGTAAATTGGGGAGCACTCACGATGAACCTGAGGGTGGATGGGAGGAAGGTGGTAATTAGGGGAGATGTAGGGCTATCCAAAGCTATGGTGTCACTCAAAACCATGGTGATGAATATCCAAGAGGTGGGGGAAGGCTATTTAGTGGAGCTGCACAGATTGGAGGGGGTTAGATTGGAGGAGGGAGGGGACATACCTCTCTTTATAAAGCCGTCGATCCAACAATTCCAGGAGGTGTTTCAGCCGCCTCAGGGATTGCCTCCACTAAGGGAGCAGGAGCATGCAATCACCTTAAGGGAAGGTGTATCGCCCATCAGCGTCTGATCTTACCGCTATCCTCAATTTTAGAAGGATGAGATTGAGAAGTTAATTAGAGAAATGCTGGAGGCAGGGATTATCAGGCCCGGTGTTAGTCATTTTTCCAGTCAAGTATTACTAGTTAAGAAAAAGGATGGCAGCTGGAGGTTTTGTGTGGACTATAGGGCGGTGAACAAGGAGAATGTGCCAGACAAGTTTCCTATACCAGTGATTGATGAACTCTTGGATGAGTTGAGTGGGGCAGTGATTTTCACCAAGATAGATCTGAAGTCAGGCTACCATCAGATTAGAATGAAGGAGGATGTACCCAAGATTGCTTTCAGAACTCATAAGGGGCATTATGAGTTCCTGGTGATGCTTTTTGGCCTCACTAACGCCCTTGCCACATTCCAGTCTCTCATGAACAAGGTCTTTAGACCTTACCTCAGGCGATTTGTCTTGATGTTCTTTGATGATATCCTAGTGTACAGCAGGACAGAGGAGGAGCATTGGGAGCACTTGAGGAGGGTACTAGAGGTGTTGCAGGAGCATCAGTTAAGGGCCAACCTGAAGAAGTGTTGTTTTGCCCAGACTAGTGTGGAGTATTTGGGCCATATTGTGTCCAAAGAGGGGGTGACAGCAGATCAGTCAAAACTTGAGGCCATGTTGAGATGGCCATTACCTAAGAATCTGAAGGAGCTGAGAGGATTTTTAGGGCTGACAAGATACTATAGGAGGTTCGTGAAAGGGTATATCACCATAGCATGGCCACTAATAGAACAATTGAAGAAGGATAAATTCCTATGGGGGGAGGCAGCCATAGTAGCTTTTGAGAGCTTGAAGAAGGCTATGACGATTGTACCAATCTTAGCACTACCGGACTTCACCCAGGTGTTCGTAATAGAGACAGATGCTTCAGGATATGTTTTTTTTTAGAAAATGTGCAAATTGCTTTAGGATATGGGTTGGGGCAGTGCTCGTGCAAAATCATCGACCCATTGCCTATTTCAGCCAGGTGTTCACAGCTATGGCCAGACTGAAGTCAGTTTATGAGTGGGAGTTGATGGTCATTGTACTAGCCATCTAGAAATGGCGGCCATACCTATTAGGTAGGCATTTTGTTGTCAGGATGGACCAGCAGAGCTTGAAATACTTGTTGGAGCAGCAGATGATGATAGAAGAGCATCAGAGGTGGCTATCCAAGCTGTTGGGCTATGATTTTGAGATTCAATACAGGCCAGGAGTGGAGAACAAGGCAGCAGATGCCTTGTCCAGATGTATGGGAGAGTTCCAAGCGATAACAGTGTCAGTTCCATTGATGTTAGATTAGGAAGCCATCAAGGAGAGTGCTCAAGATGAGGAATTGGGGAAGATCAAGGCTGATTTACTGAGGGAGGAGACTAGCCATCCGGGGTATTCTTTGGTGGGGGAGAGACTTCTGTACCAGAGGAGGTTTGTGATGCCTTGGACATTGGTCCACATTCCACACTTGCTCCAGGAGTTTCATGAGAGCGTTGTTGGGGGACATTCAGGGGTGCAGAAGACCTACAGGAGACTAGCTTCAGAGCTATACTGGAAGGGGATGCATAAGGATGTGGAGGAGATGGTCATCAGGTGTGAGATTTATCAGAGGAACAAGTACATGACGATGTCTCTAGGAGGATTATTACAGCCACTTTCTTTACCAGGTTGAGTATGAGAGGAGATGTCCATGGATTTCATAGATGGGCTACCCAGATCAGAGGGCTCACAGTGATACTAGTGGTGGTGGACCACTTGAGCAAATATGTTCATTTCATTCCCCTATGACATCCATACACTGCAATGACAGTGGCATCATCCTTCATCAGAGAGGTGGTCAGACTGCATGGAGTACCAGAGGCTATAGTATCTGACAGGGATAAGGTGTTTCTCAGCCATTTTTGGAGGAAGTTGTTCGGACTACAGGGGGGAGTATTGAAGAGGAGCACTGCTTATCACCCACAAACGGATGGCCAAACAGAAGTGGTCAACAGGAGTTTGGAAACTTATGATGCTTTGTGCCAAAGACACCCAAGTTATGGGCCAGATGGCTAGCATGGGCTAAGTATTGGTACAACACCTCTTTTCACTCTACTTCTTAGATGACTCCATTTAAGGTGTTGTACGAAAGGGATCCACCTCACTTAGTTCACTATGGGCATAACAACACTCCAGTTTCTTCAGTGGAGGAGTACTTGGAGGAGAGGGATAGGATATTGGAAGAGTTGAGAGGCATCTACTGAGAGCTCAACAGATTATGAAGAAGTAGGCAGATGGGCATAGGAAGGACATCCAGTTTGAGGTAGGGGAAAGGGTGTTCTTAAAACACCAGCCTTACAGGCAAAGATCAATAGCCAACAGGAGGAATGAGAAGCTTGCCCCAAGATACTTTGGGCCATATGAGATATTGGAGAGGATTGGAGCTGTGGCTTATCGACTGAAACTACCTCCAGCGGCGATGATACACCCGGTGTTCCATGTATCTCGGTTGAGGAGGGCAATTGGAGATTCTGCAGCAAGCTCTGAGTTACCAGTGACACTAACTGAGGATTTAGAGGTGATGTTGGAACCCTTGGAGCTGATGGGGGTTCGCCAGGGAGAAGATGGGGCTAAGGAAGTGTTGATCAAGTGGAAGAACCTCCCGGACCATGACGCCACGTGGGAGCTATATGAAAACATCAGTTTCCTTGTTTTCACCTCGAGGATAAGGTGATTCTTTGAGAGGGCAGTAGTGTTAGACTGTCCCCTAGTGGACCGGTCCAGTCGGCCCCCCTTCTAAGGGGCTGGTTCAAGTCTAGCATAGGAGGGGCGGCGGCAAGAGGGAGGGAGAGAGAGAGAGAGAGAGAGAGAGAAGGGGTGGGGTCCACTTGATTTCAAATTCAAAATAGGAGCCAAAGGAGGGAGCGGCAAGGGCCTTTAGGTCTTTTTGTTTTATTGTTTTAATCGTATGCCTTAAGTATGGGAGGGAGATTAGGGTTAGGGGTATGTTTGATTATTGTGTTCTTGTGAGGGATTTTCTTGGTGTCTTGGGCTCTAGGTGTATCTAGAGATTGGGAGAGACGATCCTCCTCTCGAATTGAGGATCAAATGTATCTTTATTTCGTTGTTGCCGTTAGTTCTCTCTTTTGCAATCTAATTTCAATTTGGAGAGTTTTCCACCAGATTTTTGTGTATTTCTCTTGCTATTTTTCTCTATTCTTGTCAGGGTTTACTTGAAATATTCAAGTATTTCCTATCATAACATAAATAACTTATCTTTAACTTTAGATTAAAGTAGGTCCAGATGTTACAAGGCAATTATGGATGCATGCGGAAGTTAGACGCATGTTCTTTTAAGAAAAGATCTGCTCTTGTGAAGATCATACGAGCACTAATGTTCCATGTACCTTTTTTGTAACATTTAACTTGAAAATAAGCCATGTATCATATTGGTATTGTGATGTCGAATTTTCAATGCTTCTTAAATGCTGTTTTATTGTCTGGTTTCCACTGCAGCACTATGGTATGGAGATTATTTCCAAGGAGCTTCAACTTGATGAGACACACCAAGACGTACTGCGACTATATCTAGCTATATACAAAAGCTTTGTTGAGGTGACATTCAGAACATTTTTTAATATAAAAAATTTGGCAGGATTTTTCACACACTGACCCTTAATTCCTGGTGCTACTTAAATAGTAGACACAAACGTCCATTCAATGTTTCAAAACATGTACAATCTACCATGCAAATTGATACTGCTTATGCTGAAAAACTTTGGAAGGAAATATGTGTTAACAGTGCTAACGAGTAAACCAAAAACATGCTTACATAAGTACATCGCATCAGTTTGCTACTTTCTATGGCATTTCTTTAGCATTTGTTTGCGAGAAGTTCATAATTTTAGTTGTTTTTTTTCGACAGGCCATTGATGCTATTGATAATGGAATTAATCGGTATGACACAGATCAGCCTCCAAGATATGTGAACAACACACATTTGTCTGCACGGGTTGGTCGCCTGAATTTGGATTGGATGGATCCTGATCAATCATCTGAGAAGGAAAATACAGCCTTTGAGCAGGCAATGATGCTTGCTGGAAATGAGTTTTTGGAGGTTATGATTGCTTTATTAGTATAATGCTGCCTTTTCTTTTGTTATGGAACTATAATAATTATTACTTTAAGAGGGGTGTGCGGAGCAGGGGAGCGAGGTCAGGGGATCAACCCATTTAATACTGCAATCCCTTCCAACCACTCATTCCCTAGTGTTAAGCTTCCAGTTATACTTTATTTCAGCATGTTAAAACTTATCAATCTAACTAAACTTACTCTTCTTGGAAATGATTTCAGAGAGTTCGTTATCATGCAAATTCATGGTTACCAGCAAGGTCCATTGTTATTGAATGCATAGAATCCAGAAGAAATATTGATCCAAGTGGAGAAATTATTGTTCTCAGCAGATTTTGCCCTGTAAGTATGGTTGCATTTTTCTGTTTATCAATCGCTATAAGTAGCTGTTCTTGTTTTATTTACCAAAACTACACCTTTGCATACCCATATTTATCATCTGCTTTCTTTGCTTTTGGTGTCTGGATAGAGCTTTGATTTGTCCTTCTGGCTTTGTAGCATTGTCTTCTACTGAAACTTATGAAGCGGACTAAATAATATCATTTTCTTCATACTATTCCCAGTTCTGTACACATTAACTGTAGAAACTGCACTGATTCCTTTAGAATACAAAGGTGGGACGGCTACAAAAAATATAGGTAGGAGGAATTTTTCTAGCATGTGCCACAGACTCGCAAATCTAGTATTCTCTTACCTGTTCATCCTTAGGATTTGACCAATCCTCGGTCATCCTTCACTCTCACGCTCACAAGAACTCAAGAGAACGAAGTTAACTCTATTGGCCTAAAAGAGGATTTTTTTTGAAGTTAGTTAAGCTTAATTAAATTGTTAAGACACCTATTAGTTTGGATCAAATCCTAACGTTAGGCTCAATTTCATCCAATTCAGATCAAGAACCTAATTAATTGAAGATGGAGCTTAATTAGCCTTATGAACCCACCATGTACTATGCCCAATAAATTACACATGTACTAAATCGATTTTACAGGTGATTTTTTATAACTACGATTCTTTATTCCTAAGTTGTGATAGTAGAGCTCAATCTTTGGACATGTAAACTTTTTTGGATGACCTAGAAAGTGCACGGATCTCTCTCTTATTGAGATATCCATAACACATGAAAGTGAATAATGTCAACCACATTCTTAGATCGTAATACCCACTGACGCCTGAACTGTTCTCGCTTGCATGCTTTGGCTCTCTATGTGCTCATTCCCTTTCTCTTAACTTTTCTCTCTCCCAACACTCAGTTTCCCTTACCCATCGCCTCCCTTCTCTTGTGCCTTTTCCCTTCTCTAGTGATTGCATTGGCTTGCCCTTCTCTAGCGACCACCTTAGCTTGCCTTTCTCTAGCGACTGCACTTGCTCCACATCTAGTCTCTCCCTTTCCTGAAGCCCTCGTCCTCCCTCTAACTCCCAGTCCCATAACTGTGAGTCTTATGGGCTTACCTGAGCATTTTTCCAACGCAACTTAATTGCCATTACTTGCCTTGTACTCCCATAAACTCTAGCGCTCTCTCTTTTTTTGTGGAATTGTGCAACCCTCTTATGAAACCTCTTTGTTGGTTACGCCCCTAACATGTCACTAAGTACTCAAATAAAAATGCGTTTAAACTCTTTGGAATCAACCTCTCATGAATTTTAATGTCATAAGTTGTGTCACACAATGCCATGGCAATTATCTATAGGAGATTTTTAACAGATGTGCTGAGTCAAATTTTCAAAAGGTAGATTAGATTTAAAGATAAGAAACTACTCAAATATTTTGGCCTTAGGGTTTAAGCCCCGAGTGATTAACTTTAAAATTCGGGGATATTTTAAAAATTATGTAGTCCCCTTTGTTTGAGATATATTTTCTACATGACCATTATTTGTGTAACATTTAAGTCGCATAAAAATATTTATATTTGCAATTGAAAATTTGATTTTGAGAATTAATCCTTTTGATTGAGATTTACTTTCAACACTTCTATCATCGGGGAGTTTAAATGTTTTTATTATGGTATTTTCAACCTTGTGAACCCTACCAGCAGGCAGAGAATCGGGTCTAAAATCCGTGCAACATTCTAGTATCTCGAGTTTAGGAGTGGCATATTTGGTTGGAGCATACGCGAGAATATTTAATTTTCTTTTTAGTGACATGCACGTTTTTTGATGAATTTACACTACACTTACATATTTTTTGATGCATTTGCGCTATGTATTCACACATTTTTTTAATATTCTTGCATGCTTTTTGGTGCGCCTATGTAATGCACTTGCACGTATTTTAGTGCACTTACATTGCATTCACATGCTTTTAATATATTTGTGTGTTTTTCGATTAGCTTACACCATCACTTTTATGTTTTTTTGATACATTTACATAGCGTACTCACCCGCTTTTCAATATACATTATTTAATAAAATTTTCAAGCAAAACTTTCAGATCTACTTCAAGCTTCTGTTTTATTTACTTATTTTATTTGGAATGTTAAATTTGTCAAAATATGGTCATTGCTCTCACTCATTCTGTCCTAATAACTGCTTTTGAAGGATCCAATATTGTTTTATTTTACTCTTCATAACTTGAAAACAGTGGAAGCTTCATTTGTTTGAGCTTGAAGAAGAGTTAAAGATTGAACCTACCATCAAATATGTTCTTTATCAGGTCTGCTCCTCCTCTTGCATAATCCAAAGGCTTCCATTATCTGATTGTAATGATGATAAATTTCTCCAATTTTAAACTGTTTCATAGGATGATCGGAGTGAAAATTGGAGGATACAGGCTGTGGCAGTGTCCTTAGATAAGTTTGAAAGCCGAAAGCCACTTCCATTGCCATGGAGGGGCCTGAGAGATGAAGATCTTTCCAAGGAATCTGGGATTCCTGGATGTGTATTTGTCCACATGAGTGGATTTATTGGGGGCAATCAGACTTACGAAGGTGCCTCAGCCATGGCTAGAGCTGCACTTAATTTTCCATCTGAGGAGCTAAATGGATGACCTTTATACCAAGACCTGGTTAGCTTATATGGAATTACCAGACATTTCTAGTTATTTATAAAAACATTGGCAATCAGAACAGAAGTTTACTGTTGATTTTAGAGAATTGCTCCATTTTTTAGGGGAAAAAACAAAAGAATGACCTGCGGACATTTGAATTAATCTTTTAATAGGAGGAAACGATTAGCTTGCAAAAATAGGAGCAAAAGAGAGAGAATGATGGAGAGAGAGAAAGGGGATATTCCATAACAACTTTTCCTTTATTTCTCTTTCTCCAGTTAGACGTAGGCTTCATTCTGGATGGTTTTCTTCTTGCTTTTTAAAACAGTTTTTTAGTATAAAAATTTATTGAATTTGAAAGTTTTATACTATAAAACCATTTTAAAAAATAGTACAAAAGCTGTCCCAAACGAAACCGTAATCCTATTTATAGCTATGTATTGTATGTGAAAATTAGAAATTCAGTAGGAGCGTGATTTTTGTTATTAGTTTTATTATAATTATTTGGAAGAATCTATATGGGAATCCATTCTTCTCAAGTGTCACTTGCATCAAGATTAATCTTTTGAGAAAATTTTATTGAAATCCTGTTATAGTTCTAAGCAAAACTATGACAATTAGAGAGAAATTTCTTGCAATATGAAAATTTTATGGAAATCCTTTTTAGTTCTGATCTCCTTCGTTCTTGGTGGGGGCTAAATAAGACTTCATCTAGAACCGGCTGCATAATTTTACTATTCAGTTCTGGAAGGAACTTCAACCCATTGCCACAGACATGAAAATATGGCTTACCTTCAACAAGATTTGATTTTACTCCTGATTTACCCCTATTTAATGAGCCTTAGGCTAACAGTTTCTCCCACAAATATATATTAGAGATCTTACAGGCTATTTGAAAATGGAAGATAAAAGTACAGAAATTCGGAAAATTTTCTTATTTGATTTGATGAAAAAGAAGTTGATGTTATTAATATTTCTGCTGTTCTTAGATATGGTCTACAATCTTAATCATTTTGCTTTCAGATTATTAGACAATGATGCCTTCTAGGTTTTATTTGGAACAGCTTTCAAAGTGCTTTCTAAAGCAAATTTTTAGTACAAAATTTTTAATTAAAAAAATGTTTTAAAAAGCAGAAAAAAAAATGGGCCCAAATGAAACTTTAATCAGCCAGCTTGTTCTCTGATTCTCCTTTCTAGATGGCTTTTTTTAAACTATGGCTATTCAAACAACTTTAATCATTAAAATAAACATACAGCAAAATAGTCTATTTGGATGAAAAAAATAAGAAAATTTGTACAAAGTTTTTCCCATCATAAAAGCTGCATTTAAAAAGAAATAGAATTAAGACTTTGTTTGGGACAGCTTTATCATTACTTTCTAAAACTATTTTTTAGAAAACTATTTTTTAGTAATAAACATTCTAATTCAAGAAAATTTTTAACTAAAATACTGTTTTAGAAAGTATTAAGAAAGCTGTCATAAATGAACCCTAAATTGTGTTTGACAAAGCAGGTTTCAAAAAAAATCTAACAATACCAGAAAAATAATTGTGAAGGTGGATGAAACTATTACTATATAGCAAAATGTTACATTATGCAGTAAAATGCAACAATATTAAAAGATCAATCTTAAACTGAAATTTAGGGAAGAATTGTTCATGGTTACTGAACACTATATGAGCTTGAACAATATATATATGAGCATTACCAATAATGGAACTCAATTTGCGTTCAACTTAATAGGCAAAAACCGAGCCCAGCAACCCAGCTTGTTTGCCTTCCACATGCTATCTACAAACTAGAAACTCATAAGGAAACTGTTCAAAGCAGTTTATGAAAAAAAATTACGTACGTGTATGTGTGCAGCTGATGTTCTTGCTGAGAGATTACAATGACAGTTAGTATTACTCTAGCGTAAGAAAACAGTGAAGATCCACATATTTTTCTTCATGAAACTTCTTTAAAAAGAACCAGAATTGACTGAAACTTACAGGGTAGACTGGATTTCAAGATTTTTATATGTTCGTCGATAAGGACGAATGACAAATTACGTATGTGCAAGTGTTGCAAAGATGAGGATGCTGAAGTGGATGAGTGGCTTTACTCTTAAGAGACAGGATACAAAATAAGCATATACGTGAAAAGGTTAAAGTTGCTTCAATGGAAGATAAGATTAGAGAGAGTCGCCTTAGATGGTTTGGTCATATAAAACGGCGGCCTTTCGATGACCCGATTAGGAGAGTAGATGTATTAGATTTTGCTTATATTAATATAGGTAGAGGTGAATCTAAAAAGGCTTGGTTAGAAAATATTACAAATGACATTTCTTTATTAGAGTTAAATGAGAATTTGGCTCTTAACAGGACAATGGAGAAAAATGTTTCATGTAGCCACCCCACATAGTGGGATAAAGGCTTGATGTTATTGTTGTCGTCGTTGCCGATAAGGACAAAAGACACATAAATTTGATGTTGAAGTTTTTCTTTTCTCGGGCAAGATAAAGTATAAATTTATGGATATACCACCAAAATCTTTTTAATTTAAAAATTAGCATCCAAGCAACTTAAAATAATGGCTGAACCTATGAATTTATATGTGATAAAATCAAATCATTAAGAATTTAACAAGGATAGTAACGTTTTGCTCTTCAAGATTTGAGTGGAATTATAGGAAATAGAAACAAGGGGATGTTAGAATATATCATCCTCATCATCATTAGCCTTTTGCCCACTATTTGATACTATCTTTACAGGTAATTATTATTCAATTGTCTTTATTGAGTGTTACAATAGATGTAAAGCCTATTTTGTAGAAATTTTATTATAGCATAGCTTCTTTCCAAGTTTACATTAGGATCTATCATTTTTATTCCTTATCCTTTGACAATTATTTACTTGTCTTTTTTTTTAACATCTTCATCATTGTACATATCCAAATCACTCAAGTTTCTTTTCATAACCTAACCTTCAATAAATGTTACCCATATCATTTAAATATACTCATTGCTCTCATTCTATTCATCCTAAGTTTTTAACCCATCCATCTCAGCATACTCATTTTTACTAGACCTGATTTGCTTATCAATTAGTTGCTTTACCCTCTAACACTAGAGATCCAGGCAAAGTTAAGTGCAATTTTATAAGATTCTTGTTGGGAATGAGTGCCCACAACCTAGAGATAAATACAATCAATCATAAAATAACTACAACCATAACTTCACAAAGATCAAATAATCAATTAAACTTCAAATTAAAAATATGAAGAATTATACACTTCAAATAAACTTAGAGATATGGACAAAAATACCACTTTGTCAAGCTGCGAGAAGATGCAGTCACTAGGTGCACAGATGAAAGGTAGACTTCTATTTATTGAAAAAGTCAAAGAACTCACTTGCAAGCACCTGCAAGACTTTTTTTCTTTTCTTTCTTAGATCTCCTCTCTTCCTTTTTCTCTCATCTCTTTGTTGCTTCTTGTTGTGGGATGCTCTACAAGTGTGGTCTAAGTGGGTTTATATGGTGAAAAATTCACCTTCTGTACAATTTTATTAAGTGGGTTTATATGGTTTATATTAATAATCAACCACCACTAAAGACTTTTGTAGCCTCCAATGTAGATTTTATATAGTAGCCAACATTTAGGACTGTGATAATCTTTATTTAGGACTTAATCATTACATTCAATTAGAACTTTGTGGTAGCCAGCAATATAGAAAAATTAAAATAAAATCTTATCCATAATAGTTGATGAAATTAAACTCCACACTCCCAATTGGGTATGAATTTTCAATGCACTAGCTTAATGATCATATTTGAATACATCTCTGTTCAGTACATCCATGTCATCAGTTGCAAAGGTTAACTAAGGCTATGCAATAACTATCCATTAGTGGCATTCTAAACTTTGTTTAATTGTTGTTAATTATTTATTTTGAAATTTTCCCTGTCATATAATGCCCTTTTGTCCTTTGAAAGCTTCCACTTAGCATAAACTTTAGTTTGCAGTACTCGTCCATAATTATTAGCAATAGATTCCAAAAAATCTCTCACTTTTCTAGTACTTAACATCATATTCTTCGTACCATTCAAGCTTTTCCATGAGCTAACCCAATAGTTAAAACCAAAACATCATTCTGCAACATATGTAGTTTATAACTCTATTTGTCTTCAAGACAACTAATGCACCCTTAAAAGACCTCAAGGGCATCACAACATCACCAGAGAATTTGTATCTTGCAACACTAAGAGCAATTAAAGATATTGGATTCTTCTTAAAATTTAATACGTACCTGATTTCAGCCAACAATATAGTGAGACCACCATGCACCATTAACTTTGAAGTGCCAAAACATCTATCTAATCTGACACATAGCTATCTTTCCCATGTCCAACATATCTAAATTAAAACATATATAATTAAAACAAGTTGAATCCAAAATCCACTACTCTTTACATACATTATGGTCAATCACCAAAAGAGCACCATTAATAACCAGAAAAAAGTACAACATTACATCCATCAATTGACATGTCCTTTTTTTGCGATTATCATATGTTTCTTGCTCTTTGTTCTTTAAAGCAAAACAATTCTTCTTTATAAGCAAGTAATCTCTTTGAATATATTATGAGATAAAGGAGAAACTTCACTCGTGGAATCTCCCTTTAGCTTACAATAAACTTTCAACTAGTTTTTCACTTTCATTAGGCTAAGAAATCATTAGTAATAAAGCTTGATCTCCATAAACAATCATATCAATATTCCTTAAATCTCAAATAATGAAATTAAACTCATTCAAATGTGAATTAATAGCTATACGTTCTTGCAAGTGAAGTAAATAAAGTCTCTACTTCTAATAAAGTTTATTGAAGAGGTTTTAAATCATATACAAGGACTCCAACTTGATACATAAACCTTATGCAGTATCTCATATAAGATCTTCATCAATACCCCATCTGCTAAACACAGTTGAATCATTGTCAAAACCTTCCTCATCCATCATTATCGTATCTTATTCACTCATTATTCCAGGCATCTTACTATGCACTATGAATGCTTTTACAAGTTCATGTTGAACAAGTACAACATGCATCTTTGTACTCCTTGAGCCATCAAACTTCTCAATTTTGAATTTCATGGCCATTATACTTATAATAACCTTGCTCGAATACTAGTTGTCATGAAAGGAAGTGCCCTCAACCTACAGCCAAGTACAATTAACCACAAAAAAGCTACAAAAGATATCAATAACTATAAAAGAGAATATCAAATTTACATGGTAACCTTGCCCGAATACTAGTTGTTATGAAAAGAAGTGCCCTCAACCTACAGGCAAGTACGATCAACCACAAAATAGCTACAAAAGATATCAATAAATATAAACGAGAATATCAAATTTATATGGTCCAACTTAAATAAGACTCTCAACAATCACGCAGAGATCAAATAATCCACTAAACTTCAAAAGAGATACACGAAGAATTACACTTCATACGAAATTAGAGAAATAGACAAATATACAAATTTGTCCAGCTGAGAGAAAATGCAAGCACCTAATGCAAAGATAAGGGCTAGACTTATTTATTAAAGAGAAAAAGAACTCACTTGCAAGAACCCAAAAGGCTTCTTCCTTTCTTTCTGATATGATAACCCTCACTCTCTCTTCCACCTTCTCTCCTCTTTTTGTTGCTTCTTATTATGGTATGCTCTACGAGTGAGTATAACATGAGTTTATATAATAAAGAATTCAATTTCTAATATTAATGATTAATCAAAGTAAAGACTTTTGTAGCCTCCAATACATACTTTATAGTAGACTCCATTTAGGATTTTATTGTATTCTCCAGGGCTTTATCACAACCACCAATCTTTAAAAAATTTAAAATAAATCTTATTCAAAATAGTTATAAGTATCTCAATAATCAATATAAAAAAATCAAACTTACTATTGATCCTTAACATAAACCCACTTTGATTAGAAACTACTTGACTACTCCATAATGATATATAATACTAATAAATGATCCATTATATACATCTTTAATCACTTCAATATACATTTTGACACTTCTTCAGTTTTTCCTTGCATTGCAATGCGATCACAAAAATAATTCATATTTTATTAAAGCATACAACCTCTCAGGATAAATAAAATCAATGAAAATATTCCCTTTGCTTTAGATATCCTTTCAAGAAATTGCCTCAGCACAAAAGACATGTTTATGGCTTTGTTTGGGATGGCTTTCTTACTGCTTCTTAAAATAACTTTCTAGTATAAAAATTAAAAATTATGTACTAAAAAGCTGCTTAAGAAGCAGTAAGAAAGCCGTCCCAAACAAAGCCTATAATGATCTTCATTATTGTAATTTTTCGAAGCCTATGTTATCTCCTATAATTTTATTATAGGACTTATAAGATTGATTCTCTAATAATTAACATAATCTCCAATGTTACTTATGTTCTAAAATGGTGGTATCATAAAAATTCTTCTTAAATCATTTGGCATCCTCGTAGTCTTCAAAATACATTGAAAATATTGTTAATGACATCACTTTCTCTTAATGACATTTTTTTAACCTCCTTTCTATACCCCAAGTTTCCTTGTGTACAAACTACTACTAAACTCTCCTAAAATTGTATGAAAACCATTATAATATAACTAGTCATACTATCCCACATAAAATTGGCTCTTATTGAAGACATTTTCTCTCTTAATAACATATCTTAAAAGATAAACAACTTATGAACTATCAAGTAAAACAATCTTCTCCTAGCAAAATTGTTTCTTTTGATTATTTCCAATATAATCATTAGATATATATCTATAACTAATACCTACAACCTTCCCAAAAAGAATTATCTTCCCTTCTAAATAAATGTTTATTTATAAAAAAATGACTGCACTTTTGAAAGTAACAATGTGTTAATGTGTTATTCTTATGTTGTAAAGCATGTGATCTTTATTACAATGTCATGTGCTCGAAATATCAGATCACTCCTCATCGTGGGTGAAATATCATAACAGATTGTAGCATTTAATGTAATCTAATAAATCACCTATGTCGCAACCGAAATCTGCGTTACAGTGAATTTGTCATCAAGATATTGGCAGGTTGTACAGAAAGATAGTGACAATGGGCTTTTGAGAGAAAGGTAGATTCCAACATAGATCTAACTACAGTAAATTTTCTTTATAGCTCCTGCCTGTGTCTCAATTAAACCAAAATAAGTCGTCCTGGCGAAATCTAGTCACTAGTTCTACCCTGCCTAAAAAGACTTGGTTAGAAAATATTAGAAATGATCTTTCTTTATTAGATTTAAACGAGAATTTGACTTTTAATAGGACACAATGGAGAAAAAGGATTCATGTAGCCGACCCCACGTAGTGGGATAAAGGCTTGATGTTGTTGTTGTTGTTGAGGAGTTTTCTACTTTTGTTTCGTATATAGTATTTTTCCTCTCTTTTTGCAAACCACCATTATGTTTCGATTGCTCGAATCGAGTTTAAATCTACCCAATTTTAATAATTGATAAAAATAATCTTTGTGGCACAATATTTGATATCCATCACTTTTTTACTTGCACAACTCCGTATTATGGAGTGCACGTCCATTGCGTAATAGCATACATTGTAATAGTTAATACATATATTTCAAAATTGATTTTTTACACCATCTTCTAATTCAAAATGGGCGTAAGTACGAACCAAACTTACAATGCCCTCACCAATTATTACCTTAACAATAATCACCATATCAATAACCAAATTTACCTTGACAATGTTCTCTTTCAACTCTCTATAAACTAATATCCCCGCCTCATACATATTATTAACCATACCAAGATACAATGAAGTATATACTTATCCAATAACTCTAGGTTTCTTCCATTTTCATTGAGTTTCTTGCAAACAAGTGATATTAATTCTTCTTCAAATCATTGTGTCCACAAATTTTATTGTCTTCTTATTCAATGTCATAAATTCCATATAGCAAATCCAATTTAATTCAAAACCTAATCAATAGTGCCCAAGTTTCACTACAATTGGAAGAAATTGTGGTGCGCCACTTTTAAGGACATCATAACAATCCTTGTGTATTTTTCCACACAATCATGTTAGGTTATGAAGTCCTAGCAAATCTTTGCATATTTGCTGTCACAATAGGAAGATCATGGCACATCATTTAATGGAAAAACCATAGATCTAGCATAGCAAAATTAATAAGAAAATTGCAAGGCAATAAGGCTCCTCACAATGTAAACAACATCATCAAGCCTTTATCCCACTATGTGGGTCAACTACATGAATCATTTTTTTCTGCGTTGTGTCCTATTAAGAGTCAAATTCTCATTTAAATTTAATTTAAATAAAGATCATTTCTAATGCTTTCTAACGAAGTCTTTTAGGTCTATCTCTACCTTTCTTAACATAGGCCAGATCTAAAATATCTACTCTCTTAACCAGGTCATCGAAAGGCCGACATTTTATATAACCAAACCATCTAAGATGATTCTTTGTAATCTTATGTACCACTAGAGCGACTCCAGCCTTTTCACGATATGCTTGTTTTGCATTCTGTCTCTAAGAATAAAGCCTCTCATACACTGAGCATCCTCATCTCTGCAGCACTTGCTTCTCGTTTAATGGCCAACATTCTGCGTCATAAAGCATTGCAAGTCTCACCACCATCTTATAGAATTTTCCCTTAAATTTGAGTACTTTTCAATCACACAAGCCCGAATCATTCCTCCACTTCAAGCATCCAACTTGAATTCTACTAATAATATCCCCATCTATTTTACCATCACTTTGAACAATAGACCCGAAAACATGCATTCTTTTTAATGACTTGATCACCCAAAGTCGCAAACCCCACTAGACCTATTACTACTAAAATTACACTCCATGCACCCGGTTTTAGATCTGCTCAAACAAAAACCTAGACTCTAAAGTTGACCTCCATAATTCAAGTTTTTCTTCAACTCCATTTCTAGTCTTACTAACAAGAAGAATATTATTAGCAAAAAGCATACACTAGGGTACATCCTCTTGCAAAAATCCATGACTAAAGCAAAAAAGATATGGGCTTAAAGCTGATCCTTGATGTGATCCAACTGAAATAGGAAAACACTTGGTCAAACCACCTTGTGTTTGAACACAAATAACAACATTCCATGCATATCCTTAATGACTTGAATATAAGCATTAGTAATAGGTCCTTTCTTTTCTAGAACTCTCCATAGCACTTCTCTTGGAACTTGATCATATGCTTTCTCTAAATCAATAAATATCATATGCACATCCTCCTTATTCTCTATATACTTCCCCATCAAACCTCTCAATAAATGTATAGCTTCCATAGTAGACCTACCCGGCATGAATCCACATTGATTTTGAGAAACATTAGTATCACATTGTAACCTATGCTCAATTACCCTCTCCCATAATTTTAATGAATGACACATCAACTTAATTCCTTTATAATTTGGACACTCGTGTGCATCACCTTTATTTTAAAAAATAGGAATCAACACACTCCTCCACTCATCTGACATGTTTTTAGTCTTCAAAATAATATTAAAAAGTTTAGTAAGCCAAGAAATTCCTTCATCACCTAAGCATTTTCACCTCTATTGGAATAAGTTGACTTTTTTCAAAACATAAGTTGACATTTTTTTTTTCAATCAAGTATTTATGATATGCTGCATGGTATAAGTTGAGAATCTTAGACTAATCCAATACCTACAGAAAATTCCCTAAAAATAAATTCAAGGATAATACCATTCACTTCATCTAAATTAAGTATGATTAAAATATTAGGAAATTAGCTTTTCAATTATTGTATCCTAGCAAACAAAACTTTTGCATCTAAAATCAACCCTAGATAACAGGGGCAGTAACATATAAAGGATAGTAAGGAACAACAATAATGTACAAGCACTAGCGTCCTAATGTACCAATAACCATGATTAAGCTAAACAAAACTCAAAGTAAAACCCCAACTGCAGAAATTAATATTGGAATTATCAATTCCAATCTTCATAATACATAAATTTACAATCATATCAGCATTCACATGTGGTGGGATAGGGTAGGGAGAGGTGACACATTGTAGTATTGTGTGAGACTGTCAAATCCCTAAAATGAAACATATGACCAGAGACTAGGGTATAAATACAAGCTAGCCAGGAAATCACTGAAACACTATAGCTTCAATTAAAAGCTGAAAACAGTTTATGAAGTATTCCAGCTAAGAACATATTCACTTCTACCATCTAGAAATGCAAACCTACTACTATGTTCTTAAACAGATAATCAGGTATATGCTAAAAAATCTTAGGCAACATCAACAAGATATGAAAATCATATTACATGCAACTTCAAAATGTTTATTTTCCAATAGAAAAAAGGATGTAGTTGGCCATCACTTTGATCGGGATAGTTTAAATGCACATGATGCACACATGTCTAGAAAGATTATAGAAAAGTTTATATTCCTGAACAAAAATGAATACCAAAAGTACTGTTCTGAAAGATAAATTTGCTCTGGTAAACATGGAACTGAAGAAGCCAACTGACGTATTAGATAGCATTCAAAATTAATTTTAAGTTCAAGCTAATTACTCAAATTGACCTTGCTCTCCAAACCCAATATTGTAAGTTCAATAAATAACCTCATACCATCAGATTAGTATGAACAAGGATTTATCATCTCATAACGCTGAGCTTAAGCACAGCTTGGCATGGCATCACATTGTGTATTATGCAAACCATAACCAGCAGTACAACAACATTTTAAAACATTCATGAAATAAATTTCAAGTAAAGAGGATAAAATGCTAATGGAAGAATAATGGGAAGATGCAAACAAAACCACATACACACAACATATCAAAAACCAACAGCAAACAAGGTTTCGTTCTAAAATAATGCACTACAACATATCAAGCACACTGAATTTTCAACCCCTAGCACAAGGCAAGCTAAACTTTTTTCAGAACAGCACGATGTGCCGTTGTCAGTTCACCTCAGAAATTATTTCCTATAAGAATGAAATATGATGATGGTTTACAAAATCTACATGAAAACGTTATGCAAACTTAATCATTCCATCCTACCATCTCGATAGCCCATACTTTTACAGATGATACGTAAAAACATGGAGAAAAGAAAATCTCACAAACAGGCAAGCTTAACTGAATATATAAATGCCAAGCAAGAGTGCAACCCCAAAAGCTCCCAGCCATATAACGAAAGAACAGTTGGGCCGTATCAAAGGCACCAAATAAATTGAATTGTCGGCAAATTACGCAACACAAATTGCTAACCAAGGTTCCGAACCCATGATTTATCCACACTACTATATGTGAGGCAAAATTTGTCATGCTTATGACTTCAAAGCTACATAAAAAATCAAACACTAGTATACGTAGCATCGAAGATTCAGAACAAAACCTAAACGGGGACATGTCTCTTCAACACCTGTTTCCCTGCCATAGCAACTCCCACCATCAACCCTCCAATCGCCCCAGCGATAGCCGCCGACCTAGGTCCATTTGCAGCTTTATATATCGCGCCAGTACCAAGCCCTGCAATAACACTATTGATCCAATCATCAGAATCTCTCACGGCCACCATGCCGCTCTCCATCCCGGCATAAAGAAGCCCGATGACACCAAGCCTGTTACCCATCCTGCGGCCTTCCTGGCCGGAAGAATTGAGGATGCGATTTACCCGTAGTTTTGCTGTATCCCCGGCTTCGGCGGCCTTAACGCCCTTATAGAGTCCAAGGGAAGCGCCAATGGCGGCGCCGCCGAGGTAGCCGATACCTGTGTAGAAGGTGAGATTTTCGCCCCAAGAGCGGCTCTGAGCGGTGGATTCCTCCTGGAAAAGGAACTCCGGTGAGGTGGGGAGGTCGTAGATGGCACGATAGGGAATTTGAAGGTCCTTGTAGGGATCGTAGAGTCGGCGGCCAGGTTCTTGACGGCGATCGGAATCCTCGCTGCGGCCGAAAGTTCTTGGATCCGCCATGGAGATCTCAAACCCTAGTTCCCTAAATATAGGGTTTTCTTGGAGAGAGGGTTTTGGAGGAAGAGAAGCCGCCTACTTGCTTTTTGTTTAAGCCGACGGCATGCTTTCGATTCTCCGAGAATAAACACGATTGGAGGGTTTTTGTCCTCTCGTAGTATAATATATATGAGATTAGATTTTATATATATATCTAATAATAGTAGAAATTAAAAAAAAAATCACAATTTAATTTAAAAAAATATGCTAAAAAATTTACTTATGATCAAAACTCTGACTTTTTTTTGTGAGACGGGGTTTATGATCGAGTGGTCGATATAACACATTCCTCCAATCTCATCAGGGCTCGAATCCCCTAATTATCTCAAAAAAAAAAAGAACTCTGGCTTTAGATAACAAATTATTCTTTTTTAATTCACATCAAAATTAATTTGAACATAATTAGAACAAAAGTCGAACTGACATGTGACAAAATATTTGATATATGATTGAATAATATGAACATTATTAGAACCTTGTGTGACGATTCAAATAAATTTTATATATGGTTTAAATATAGTTCGCACAAAATCTGATCATGTTAAATAGCATAAAATATTGTAGAGTGCAGTCACAATTTCTGTAACTTAGAATGTTATCGTAAAAACTTTGAAAACCATGCTTGAATTCGAATAACATTCATTCTATTGGGGAAAAGAAAGAACGTAGTGGAAAAGAAAGAACAACAGGATTTAATGTACAAAAGCACGAAGTTGAAAAAAAATCATGGAGCCACACCATACCAATAAATTCACTATAAAAATTTTGGGAGAAATCTCTCCTCTCTTACTCTCACCTAGTCTCTCTTCACCACTTACACATTTCTCTTACAAGAACAAACAAAGAGAAAACTTGCATTAACCATCAAGGGACGCAACTCTCGTGAAAAACGAAAAAGAAAACTGACGGCCACCGACAGCTCAACTCCACCATATATACGCCATCTACTGCTAGACGTTGATTGCTATCTATCACTAGCCACTAGCCACTGCCGCCCATCTGTCATTGGCCACCACTATTAATGGGTTTTCCCGTGCATTTCTTTTGCTTCAAGCTAAATAAAAAACACCATTTCTATTTATTTTACTATCATCAGAACAACTCTAAATATTTCATATATACTACACTTTTTTGCACTGCATTTCATTTTCCTTTGGATTTTCCTTTTCAAAAACCAAATGGCCCCTTAAGAGTAGGGGTGTCAATTTCGGGTCACGAGTCGGGTTCGGATCGAACCCGAAATGACCCGCGTTACAAACGGGTCGACTCTAACCCAACCCGGGTAGGAAAACGGGTAGGAAATCCGAACCCGGACCCGACACGGGAAGCCGCGCGACACGCGGCAGCGAGGCAGCGCGGGGCGCGGGCAGCGGGTGCGGGCCAGCGGGGCAGCGAGCCAGCGGGCGCGTGGGCAGCAGGGCAGCAGGCGCGGGCGCGTCGGGCAGCGGGCGCGGGGTAGCGGGCAGCGGGAAAGGCGGGAAATTTAGATTTTTTTAAATTAAACGGGTTATCGGGTGACCCGGCAACCCGCCGAGTCAACTCGAACCCGACCCCTTTTCAAGCGGGTCGATTTTTGCAACCCGAACCCGACTCGACGGGTCAAACCCGAAAATTCCGTGTCGGGTTCGAGTCAGATTTTCGTGTCGTGTCAAAATTTGACACCCCTACTTAAGAGTATACGATCACCTAAAAAATAATGCAAAAACAAGCTTAAAAGTTAACTTATAATAATAATAATAATTAATATAAACTAACACTTAAAATATGTTGTTTATAACTTACATTTTTATTCATTAATAATGTCAAACAAATATTTGCTCGTCAGCACTTTGTTGATCTTATAGCTCAACATCTCGGGGTAGAACCAATTTTTGTTTTAAGGGTGAACAAACTCATTCTATGAATAAATAAATAATAAAAATAAATAATAATAAGATAAAATTTAAAACAAAGTATTGTATTTCATTATGATTATAGAATTAAAAAATAACTACAAGCTTTGCAATCTATTTTATATTTTCTAATAATATTGCATTTTGATTTCATTAGGAATCAAATTAAATACTTCTTTCTTAATGTACAGTACTAAATAGTCATTAAATTAGTCATCACCCATTTTGTTATGTAATTGATCCTTGACAATCATCGTGACAAAAAAATGCTCTTTTCACAATAGCTGTAGCAACTTATAAAATAAATATTAAGAAAGTAAGTCTGCAAATTAAGGGATACACAACATAATTCTTAACCCTAACAAGCTATTTGGTAAGCTCAACAACGTTAGTCAAAGATGAGAACTCATCATTGGTATGCATATAAATAATATAGACAGATAATTGGTGTTTAAGAGCCAGAAGCTCAATAGTACAAAAATCAACTAAATATAACTCTGCAAGATGAATTAGTTTCCCCTTATCGTACGTAGAGAATGAATTACCTGAGTTTATACATGTCATACAAATAAGTAACTGAATATTAGCTTTAGATTTTATATCAACAATAATATAAAATAAATCAACACGATAATGATACAAGTTTGCTATTTCTTCACCTCTTCGTATTGATCATCAGTGAGCCTTAAATATAGAGTTCATATTTGAAATATCAATTTCAAAATTATTGCAAAGATGTGATGCTTTATCCAATAAAAAATCCTAGTCATTATTTTACTCTGATTTAAATTTATGCTTAAGCCATTAATACAGGAATTATAACAAATACTCATTAGATTGAAGGAATAAAAAACTTTGTTAAAAAGTTAACCAAACTTATGAGAAAACATATCTGATTTATTAAAAAAAACATAACAACTGGATCCTCGAAACAATTTCATTTATTTCAGCCATAATAATTTCAATTATAACTTTTCTTATAACAAATTCCCATTTGAATTTTGAATTTGAAATATGAATGGGCTTCGAAAAATCAAAGTATTGTGTGGAAGAGAGAGAAGCTAGCTGGCAACTGTCATTAAATATGCCTATAAAAGGCTAACAAAAAATTGATAAGAAACCACCAAAAATAATTGAAACTTCTTTTTTATCCAAGATAGCACTAAACACATGGAAAATGATATAAAAAAAGTGAATAGAAACCAATAAAAACAATTGAAACTTTTTTTTTTTAATCCAAGAGAGCACAAAGCACAAGGGACATGATATCAACATATTGATGGATATATTGTAACCAGGAAATTTTTATGATAACACACTTAGGAAAACAAAGAAAATAGTGGGCATCGAATGATCCACAAACTCAGTTGGCAGCTTTGGGCGAAGCAGGCGTCATGCAAGTACAATTGTAGGAGTAGCGGGCATCTGCACATGTAGTGAACAAGAGAGAGTAGGGGCGGCTCAACAACTGTGTTCATACAGCGTCTGTGAGATTGTGACGAGAGAGGCGGGTGTTTGCTTGCAACGTACATGAAAGGAGAGGATTTTGGGTAGCCAACTCTTTGTTAGGGCAAAACAAACTGTTTAAGGAGGGAAATTCTCAAAGTCACCTCTTTTATAAGTAAAAATTAATTTTGAGGGGCTCAGCTATATGGGGCTCTATCCTTATCAACATCTTTAGTGCTCTCTCTTCATGATGCTCAACATATTTTCTTCTAAATGTTAGGGCAACTTCATAAGCCAATATTGCAATGTTAAGGCAGTGGACTCATGGTTCACCAAATTCTTATTCAACCCATTTAGAGTCCTCTCACATGATAGCTGTTGAGGGCTAGAATATACGCGGCGATAGAGTTGTAATTTTCAGTCTTAGCGTTGCACGGATATCCAGCTCACACACAGAGAAGACAAGAGTTTTTTACGTGGAAAACCCTTGAAATGGGAAAAACCACGGGGCCTAGCCCAGTTGAAAATGATTCCACTAGAATTTGAGTTGGTTACAATGGGCTGACTCACCTCCAAGGGCGATCAGATTACAAGTAACAATTGTACGGTAGAAATTCGGGTGTCTGGTAATGGTCTGGCAGAACTTCGGGCCTCAGATGGTGGTCTGGCAGAGCTCCGGGCCTTAGGTGATGATTCGGCGAAGGTGAGGGACTCCGGCGGTGGTTCGCTGAAGGCGAGGTCCTCCGGCAGTGGTCCCGTGAGGGTGAGGGCCTCCGACGGTGGTCCGACGAGACTCTGGTGGTGGTGCGGTGAAGGCGAGGTCCTCCGGCAGTAGTCCCGCGAGGGTGAGGGCCTCCGGCGGTGGTCCGACGAGACTCCGGCGGTGGTGCGGTGAAGGCGAGGGCCTCCGGCAGTGGTCGGGCGAAGGTGAGGGCCTCCGGCGAGACTCCGACGGTGGTACAGTGAAGGCGAGGGTCTCCGGCAGTGGTCCGGCGAAGGTGAGGGCCTCCGGCGAGACTCCAGCGGTGGTGCGGCAGAACTCCGGCGGCGGTCGAAGAGGAGCTAGGCGGTTGAAGCTTTCTTCCTTCTCTTCCTTCTTCTCTCTTGGCTTCGATCCTCCTTTTCAAGAGGAAATGAGGTTCTATTTATAGAACTCTTGAGTGGCATGGCTTGTAAATAAGTGGAAGATCAAGGGTAAATTGGGAGTGGCTCGGATGGACGGCCGATCTTGATTCCTACGATCATTTACCGTTCAATGGTCATTTGAATGCCTTAATGATATCAGAATTTAATGATCTTGGGCTCGTTGGATTTGTCTCGTCGAGCCGCTCGATTCAACTATAAGCATGTCATGATTGAAGACCGTTTGGCAACTCAAACTGTGGTTTGATCCTTCCAAAAGTGCTTCGAGTCTTTGATTTGGACTCATTTGGGCTCGGATTGGGTCGATTTTGGTGTCGTTGGGTTCGTGCTTCCGAGACGCTCAGTTCGACTATAAGTTTACAGAAATCGGAATTTAGATGGCCTCTGATTTAATTTTTGAAGTTTTCAACTTGATTTTGCCTCAAGATTCGTGCTTGATCGAGACTATTTTTTGATGATGTATGAGTTGCCCCCCTATTTTTGGACGTTGAAGCTTCAGAAGTCCGAAAATATCTATCCCAACTTTTGGTGAATTTTATATGTGATTTGAAACTCTTGAATAACCCGATCTTGAGCGCATATATCCCGAATAGCTCTAATTGCCAATATTTGGTATACTTTTTACGATTTTATTTTTATTGCTTGATTCACTTTCATGGCGTTGATTGGACTATTAGATCTACAGTCAAATCACAGTTGTATTATGTTATAATTATATCTTTATAATTATTAGTTATATGTTATAACATGTATTATGCTATATACAGTGGATAATAACATCTTTTTTTTATCGATTAAATTTATAAATATATAATAGATTATAAATATATCATAACTTCTGTTATAACATTTATTATATTATTATTATAATATCACGTTATAATACTTATTATATTATTACCTATAATATAATATAATATAATATTTAATATGAGGAATCATAACGTTAATACTATGATATAATATAATATAACGATAATATAACGTTTATTATGCTATTATATTCTTGTTAATATAATAATAATAGGTATCATAATTTCTGTTAACACCCCGCATCTCCACCGTTATATTATATAATAAACAGTTAATATAAACAATTAATATGATAATAATTTAAAAAATTATTATCATGTGCCTAGAGCTGCTGAATGAAGTGATTTGGCTCATGCATGTGCCGTGGAAAGTCCCCGGGCCATATCTCAGAAATGTGATAATAGTAACGTACTTTACGGATTTGCTTGAGGCTGAGATGCACGTGTGGAGCCTTATGACAACTTGAACCCGAAGATTACTTTGGCCGCATCTCCACCATTATATTAAATAATTAATATGTTTATTATACAATTAGTATGTTAATAACGTTTAATATAACACTCCTTTTTTTTTTTTGACATTTTAAATTCTCAAATAATAATGAAATGTCTTTTTGAATTCCTATATTTATTTATATGTTAAATGAAGACATTTAATTTTTGTCTCTTAGAATTCCATATATATATATATAAATAAATAAATAAATATATATATATATATATATATATATATATATAGAAAATTCTAAAGTGACTCTTTATCTTCCTCTTTGCACCTATAAATACCCCTCTTTGGGGTATGAAAATTTACACCTCCCACTCTCCCTCTATTCTTACAATTGAGGCTTTCCCTTGGTCCTCCAAGGCTCCTCTCTTTGCAAGGAAGTCTGGAGATCTCCCATTCTCCCTCTATTCTTACAATTGAGGCTTTCCCTTGGTCCTCCAAGGCCCCTCTCTTTGCAAGAAAGTCCGGAGATCCCCCCTTCTTCCCCCAACACCCTTGAGTAGGAGAAATGTCGGGTGATCGTCTTCCATTAAAAAACCCTGCGATCAGGGGAGACCCCATCGCACCGTATGATTGCGAGTGGGGGCCAAATAAGGAAGCGATGGTAAACGAGACAACGTCGACTGTTACGAGTGACTTTCTTATCCTTTTTCGCAAGAATTTTCATTTCCCGAATGATGTGGTGACGATTGTTCCTAAGAGGTCTGATCAAGCTATCCTTCCTCCTCCCGGGTACTTGACCGTTTCTGAGACCAATTTGCGAGCGGGGTTACGCTTTCCACCTCCTGCTGAGTTGATCGAAATTTTACGGCGGTGTGGGGTGAACCTATCCCAATTTTCATTCAGAGCGATATAGGTGACTATGGGATTGATTGTGTTATTTAGGGATCGAGGAGCTACTCTGACAGCTGAACACCTTTCACGGATGGGTCGATTTACTAGCGACACGCATGGGCGTGTCACATTCAGATCCAAATGGTTGGACTTGCGTACCCGTGATCCTTCAAAGAACTGGGCCAGTGCATTTTTCTTTTGTGAAAAATGATTGGGGCCTGTTGGAGAAGTGGGGGAAGATGAAGGATCTGCCATCCCCTCTACATGTCAAGGAAGAAGACATTATGAGGATCCTCAAAGTTCCTGACATTGAACATCTTCTATTCGAGGTTCGTCACATGAGTAGGTACATCGAGGAAGAGTTCTTGTTCAAGGTAGGGCTGTCGTTTCATGCTGGAAGGTCTGATGCAAAGATGTTGAAGCTGACTTCCAAGGTTCCCGAGCCCCCTGCCCCAACTTCAAAGGTGGCTCCTAAACGACCGATAAGAGGTGAAGACCCACAGGTTTTGAAAAAGAAGAGGTTGGAGGGTACTGCGACAAATACCGACAAAGCTCTACCTGACTCTTCCCCAGCCAAGTTTCACATCCCTGAGGAGGTCTTGAACCATCAATGTATCGGACGCCATAAAGCTGGCGACTTGGTGAGTAATACCTTCCCAATGCTTTTTCTCTTTTTCTTCTGGGGTGAATTCTAATACACTTTTCTCTTTATTTCAGTGGTCGCGCCTTGGGATCGAGCTTACCGATGTTCTGAATAAATGGAATAGTGAATTTATGAAGATCAAATATCTTCAAGGAGAGTTCAAGCGGAAGTACGATCATAAGACCAAGGAGGCAAAGGTGCTTGAAGAGGAGTTGAGTGAGTGTAGGACTGAATTGGCCAACACAATGCAATCCATATCTCTTCAAAATCGCCAGGCAGATCTGCATCAAATTGATCTGGCGGAGGCACGAACGATAATAACTCAGCTTTTGAAGGATCAAAAGACCTCCAAAGAGAAGATAGCGTCGCTTGAGGCAAGGGATAAGAGGTCCCAGACTCTTATAGCTGAGAAGGAGGCCGCTTTATCTGGCTCAGAACCTTCAAAAGTTATTGAAGATTTCAAAAAGTCCATAGCTTTCAAGACCATCATCCAGGATCACGTTCAGGAGGCTCGAGACCATATCTATGATATAGAAGTGAAGGCCTTGGAGCAGCAGTGTATTGAAGATGGATTCATCAGGGGCTTTTTGAAAGGGGTTCACCTGATGCAGTGGAAGACCAGAGTTCAAGTCGAAGGTGTGACCCATAGCCAGGCTTCAGATGACTTTCCTTCATGCTTCGATGGCGACGAGATAGAGAGTGAGCTTCAGAAGGCCTTTGACCTTGACGTGGATGATGAGACTATAAATATTGAGTAGCATTTTTATTTTCTACTATTTATACTTCTTTATCTTTTTTAGCGATTGTGATGTATTAGATGTTTGTATTGATATATATATAAATTATTAGTATTTTTATCTTGCTAGTGAACATTTCAGTGCCTTTATGCTTGTTTAAGGTGCTTGACTTATCTGAGGCTTCTAGTTAACACATTCCAACCTGTGTGGAGGAGGTTAAGAGAATCCACTAAGGATGTGCGACATATCCGAGGTTGTTTGCCAGAGTTTTCTCGATGGTGTTAACCTGTATGGAAGAGATCGGATCAACTCCCTCTGGGATTGATTATCCAGTGATTGAGGAGCAACAAAGAGTACATATGCCTCGAATCAAGGATATAATAATTAAGTGACACCCACCTGAGGTGTTTGACCTATCCGAGGTTATTGATTAAAGCATTGTCTAATGCTTTTTAACCTGTGTGGAAGAGGTCAGATCGAATCCCCCTAGGATTGATCATTCAGTGACTGAGCTACAATAATGATTGTGTTGCTCGAATCAAGGATCTCAAGATCAAAGTTCACAGCTTGTGCGAATCTATTAATATGATTTTACTTGAAGAAGATAATAATATAATTCAACATAGCCATGCTGCATAGCCATGTTACATTAAACAAAGGCATATTTTCCTGAGATAACTTAGAAATGAAGAAGCTACAAACACCATAAGCAACATCATACAACACAAGACATATAATACTTAAAACGAGTAGCACTATTGTGCTCTACTGATAGTACTTGTGAAGATTGTCTATATTCCATGTTCGAGGAAGCATCTTTCCTTCAGCATCCTTCAATTTGAAAGTCCCGGGCTTCACCACAGCTGCTACTAAATATGGACCCTCCCAGAGGGGGGAGAGTTTATTGCGTTGGGGACCTTTTCCTGCTGCCTCGATGCTGCATAGAACTAGATCTCCAACCGATATACACCGTAGTTTCATCTTTCGATTATAATGACGGGCAACTCTCTGATGATATGCAGCAACCTTAAGCATTATTTCATCTCTTTCTTCTGGAAGGAGGTCTAGGCTGCACCTGAGTTTTTCATCGTTGTCATTGAAATCAAAAGTTTGAACCCTATGACTTGGGACTCCAATATCAACGGGAATAACAGCTTCTGTGCCAAAGCAGAGATTATACGGAGTTTCTCCTGTTGGAGTTCTTGCAGTGGTTCGATAGGCCCAGAGGACATGTGGGAGCTCATCAACCCACTGCCCCCCAGCCTTCTTCAGTCGTGTCTTCAATCCCTTCAGAATAGTCCGATTAGTGACCTCCATTTGTTCGTTAGCTTGAGGATGGGCCACAGCCGTGTTCACTAGCTGAATATGGAGATCTTAGCAAAATATGGTAAAGACCCTTCTAGTGAACTGTGTTTCATTATCGGTGATAACTTTCGCAGGAATGCCAAAATGACATATTATATTCTTCCATAGGAACTGTTTGGCATTTACTTCGGTGATTTTTGCCAGAGATTCTACCTCCATCTACTTTGTGAAATAGTCTACAGCCAAGATGATGAACTTCTGTTGACCCGTGGCTATAGGAAAGGGTCCTACTATGTCAATCCCCCATTGAGCGAAAGGTCAGGGACTCTGTAATGTTGAGATCTCTGTGGCATATAGATGGGTGAGGTTGGCATGTAACTGACAACTGTTACATTTTTGCATGAGCTCTAGCGCGTCATGCTTTATTATTGGCCAGTAAAATTTTTATCTCAGGACCTTTTGGGCTAGCGCCCTTCCGCCCAAATGTTCCCCGTAAATGCCTGAATGTACTTCTCGGAGTGCATAATTTACCTCTGAAGGAGGAAGACATTTGGGGTATGGTCCCGTGAAAGATCGTTTGTATAACTCTCCATTAATAATAGTAAAATTTGCTACCTGCCTCCGAAGTCGTATTGCCACCATCGAGTCTTCAGGAAGAAGACCCTCTTGTAAGAAAGTGAGAATGGGGTTGATCCAAGAAGCTTCTTTTGATTCATTTATTGACTGAATCACCCATGGACCTTGAACGCTAGGAAAGTGAATCTCCTCAATATATTTTCTTCTGAAAATGTCTCCTGTCATAGAAGTGGCCAGCTTGGAGAGAGTGTCTGCCCTTACATTCTGTTCCCGAAGGATATGGATGATCTGATGCCTCTTTATTTGGGCTAATAAAAATTTAACTATTTGGCAATACTGGGCTAATAATGAATGATGGGCATCAAATTCTCCCTCCACCTGAGAGGCGACTAATTGGGAATCGGTGTGAACCACCAAGTATTGTACTTCACAATCAATTGCCAGCCTCAATCCGGCGATCAGAGCCTCATATTCGGTGACATTATTTGTTGCCAGGAGCTTCAATCTAAGCCCGTATTCGAGTGTAGCCTTCTGTGGGGAGATTAACAAGATTCCAGCACTGGCACCGGAACTCCCAAAAGCTCCATCGACATATAAGATCCAGCACGAGGAGGAAGGAGACGCATCTAGCGGTTCATTGGAGGTATGGTTAGTACATTCGACCACAAAGTCGGCCAGCACTTGTGACTTGATGTCGAGTCTAGGTAAGAACTGGATATCAAATTCTCCAAGCTCCACTGACCATTTGATCAATCTTCCAGTTGCCTCGGGCTTTTGGAGAATACTTTTCAATGGTAGGTTTGTATAGACCCCGATCATGTGTGCTTGAAAATAAGGGTGTAACTTTCTAGCTGAAAAGACTAACGCCAAAGCTATTTTATCTGCTAATGGGTAGCATGTTTCTGTCTCTGAAAGTACCTTGCTAATATAATAGACTGGGAGTTGAACAGTATCATCTACCCAGACCAAGACTGAGCTTATAGCTTGGGAGGAGACAACCATACACATATACAAAATTTCCCCTAGAATTGGTTTTGAGAGCAGTGGCGGTGAGGCTAGATAAGCTCGGAGTTGCTCCAAAGCCTCTTGGTATTTGTCAGTCCACTGAAATCCTGAGTTACGAGCACCTTTGAGAACCTTGAAGAATGGTAGATATTTGTCTCCTGAGCGAGCCAAAAAACGAGAAAGTGCCGCAATCCTTCCGTTTAATCTCTGGACTTTCTTGATATTTCTCGGGGGTAGCATGTCCCTTAGGGCCTTGATCTTCTCAGGGTTGGCCTCAATCCCTCGGTGGGTAACCATGAATCCCAAAAATTTTCCTGAGGTTACTCCAAATGTACATTTAGAGGGGTTAAGGCGCATGTTATAAGATCGAAGGAGGCAGAAGCATTGTTCCAAGTCAGATATATGCTGGGATTTCTCGAGATTTTTAACTAGCATATCGTCCACATATACTTCCATAGTGCGCCCGATAAGGTTCTTAAAAATCTTATTCATTAGGCGTTGGTATGTTGCCCCCGCGTTCTTGAGCATGAATGGTATTACTAGATAACAGTATAGCCCCTTATCTGTTTGAAAAGCTGTCGCCTCCTCATCAGCAGGATCCATTTGTATTTTATTATAACGGAAGTAAGCATCCATGAAGCTTAGCATCTGATATCCGGAGGTGGCATCAACCAACTGATCGATACGGGGAAGCGAAAAACTATCCTTGGGGTAGGCTTTATTGAGATCAGTATAGTCTACGCACATTCTCCAAGCTCCACTTGCCTTTCGAACCATAACGACATTTGCCAACCAAGCAGGATAGTATACTTCTCTTATAAATCTTGCACTTAAAAGCTTATCAACCTCCTGCTCAATTGCCAGTTGACGATCTGGTGCAAAGTTTCACTTCTTTTGGATCACCGGTTTATATGCTGGGTTGATCTTGAGGGAGTGCATGATTACTTCAGGATCAATTTCAGGCATATCAGCTGGACTCCATGCAAATATATCTTGGTTTGTACGTAGAACGTCTATATACTCCTTCTTCTCTTCATCTGAGAGGCGTGATCCAATCTGTACTATTCTTGAAGGGTGTTCATCTGACAGAGAGACACAAGTAAATCTTCTACATGGGAGGCCCTTTAAGGGATATCTTCATTCCGAAGATCAAATTCCTCGATACTTAGAGTAACTGATGAGCGTGGTTGAGCATGCCTAAGATAGTAGGATTGTGCTACATGTTGATCTCCACGTACTGTTCCAATCCCTGCTGGGGTAGGAAACTTCAGCTTTAAGTGAGGAATTGAAGCAATAGCCCCAAAGATTGTTTGGAGTGGCCTTCCAAAGATCGCATTGTAGGCCGATTCTGATTTCACTATAATAAATTGGATAGAATATTCAACTTGTCGGGAAAATTCTCCAAGTATAACTGGGAGACTGATGGTTCCTTCTACCCTTACAGGTTGATTGTCAAACTCGTACAATGAACCTGTAGCTGGCAGGAGCTTTTCCCTATCTAGGCCCATATTGAGGAAGGTGGAATAAAACAGAACGTCCACCGAGCTCCCATTATCAACTAAGATCCTTTTGAAATTGAAGCATGGGTCGCCAATTCCCGCATTAATTATAAGTGGATCCTGATGAGGGGTCTGAACTCCGTCTAGATCAGTATCATCAAAAGTAATAGAGTGGTCAGCACGAGACTTATTTGGTATTGGCTTCCTGCTAGCTGCAATTAAGACTTGATTGGGTACTGAGGGCCCCCCAGCAATAGTTTCAATCTCTCCGACCATTTGATGATTATTTGATGGTTGCCTTTGTTGCTAATTTTGCCCCCCAACAGGACCAGCTTCATCCCGAGTAGGTGCGCTTTGGATAAATTGTCGAAGATATCCTTGTCGGATCTGCCTCTCAATTTCTTCCTTGAGTTGTCTACAAGCTTCAGTTGTGTGTCCCCGACTACGGTGGAAGTGACAATATTGCTCCTGATTTCCTATATTTGGCTTCAATGGATTCGGCCACTTTACATTCTCCTGATCCCGGATGGCCATCAACACGTTGGCCCGAGATACATTAAGCGGTGTATACTCCATCTCTTGACGAGGCTCTTGTCGTTGCTGTGAGGGTCTAGGGGGCAAGTTATAATTTCCTTATTTTTTTCGTTGTGATGATGAAACATCCATCCCTCATGCATTTTTACGTTTCTTGATTATTTGCTCAAATTGCTTCTTATGAGCATTTATGGCCTCATCTGCTGAGATTTGAGCCTCCACACGATAAATTAAGTCAGCATAGAAATGGACTGTATCTCGCATAAGTGCTGAATAAAAAGGTCCAGGACGAAGTCCTCCAAGAAACACTCCGCTAAGCAGTTTAGGATCCACCCCTGGAATTTGTCGAGCCTCCGTAGAAAATCTTTGAAAGTATTCTTTATGGGTCTCATTTTCATTCTGTCGAATTCCTGAGAGATGGGAAGAATCTTTAACCATCCTTCGATTGGCAATAAATTGTTCAACGAACACTTTGGCCAGTTTGACAAACTTGGAGATAGTTCCGGCAGGAAGCGAGTAGAATCATGTTCGAGTCTGCCCTTTAAGGGTAGCACGAAACACTTGACAGAGAAGTGCATCTGAGGCTCTCTGAATATGCATAATGGTTCTGTAATGATTGATGTGCTCATAGGGGTCAGATGTCCCGTCATAAGAATCAATGCTCGGTAGTTTGAATCCTGTAGGAATGGGGTGTTAAAGGATGGCTTCCGTTAGTGGTGAGGTTTCCTGAAAGTCCCATTAATGGAGAGATTATCTTCCACCTTTGCTAGGGAACTCTTCTCGGACTAACCTCCTCAGTTCATGGCGTAGGACATTGCGCGGGAGGTCAACAATGTGTGGTTGGGCTACATCTTCAGGAATATCCGACGGAATATGGACTACCTGACTGGGGCGAAAAGGATGGGTAGAGCAAGCGGTGTCAGCAAGGTCAATATCTTTATGTGTTTGAGGATGACCCCTTGATTGAGGGATAGGGATGTCTACACGTTTAGGTTGAACACCTCTAGCCAGTGATGGATCTTGAGGAAGATGAACCTCCTCCTGCTTTGCTAGCATCGGTTGTCGGGTCCCTCGTAGGAGTCGAAGGATCTCCTTTTGAGATTCCTCCATTCTTCGGATGCGATCTTCCATAGATGGTCCTGATGTTCCTTCTCCAATAGGATTTTGCACACCATGGTGAAAGGAGGCAGATGTCTGATGTTTCTGATTCAAGGACTGATTCCTGGACTGGTGAGAGTTGGAGCGAGAGGCTCGCTGGTGGCGATTGCTACGCCTATTATCCATTAAAGTACTGATTAATATTGTGGGATTGTCCTTCCCACATATGGCGCCAAACTGTTGCGGGCTAGAATATACGCGACGATAGAGTTGTAATTTTCAGTCTTAGCATTGCACGGATATCTAGCTCACACACAGAGAAGACAAGAGTTTTTTACGTGGAAAACCCTTGAAAGGGGAAAAACCACGGGGCCTAGCCTAGTTGAAAATGATTCCACTAGAATTTGAGTTGGTTACAATGGGCTGACTCACCTCCAAGGGCGATCAAATTACAAGTAACAATTGTACGGTAGAAATCCGGGTTTTTGGTGATGGTCTGGCAAAACTTTGGGCCTCAGATGGTGGTCTGGCAGAGCTCCGGGCCTTAGGTGATGATTCGGAGAAGGTGAGGGCCTCCGGAGGTGGTTCAGTGAAGGCGAGGTCCTCCGGTAGTGGTCCCGCGAGGGTGGGGGCCTCCGGCGGTGGTCCGACGAGACTCCGGCGGTGGTGCGGTGAAGGCGAGGTCCTCCGGCAGTGGTCCCGCGAGGGTGAGGGCCTCCGACGGTGGTCCGACGAGACTCCGGCGGTGGTGTAGTGAAGGCGAGGGCCTCCGGCAGTGGTCCGACGAAGGTGAGGGCCTCCGGCGAGACTCCAGTGGTGGTGCGGCAGAACTCCGGCGGCGGTCGAAGAGGAGCTAGGCGGCTGAAGCTTTCTTCATTCTCTTCCTTCTTCTCTCTTGGCTTCGATCCCCCTTTTCAAGAGAAAATGGGGTTCTATTTATAGAACTCTTGAGTGGCATGGCTTGTAAATAAGTGGAAGATCAACGGTAAATTGGGAGTGGCTCGGATGGACGGCCGATCTTAATTCCTACGATCATTTATCGTTCAATAGTCATTTCAATGCCTTAATGATATCAGAATTTAATGATCTTGGGCTCGTTGGATTCGTCTCGTCGAGCCGCTCGATTCAACTATAAGCATGTCATGATTGAAGACCGTTTGTCAACTCAAACTATGGTTTGATCCTTCCAAAAGTGCTTCGAGTCTTTGATTTGGACTCATTTGGGCTCGGATTGGGTCGATTTTGGTGTCGTTGGGTTCGTTCTTCTGAGACGCTCAGGTCGACTATAAGTTTGCAGAAATCGGAATTCAGATGGTCTCTGATTTAATTTTTGAAGTTTTCAACTTGATTTTGCCTCAAGATTCGTGCTTGATCGAGACTATTTTTTGATGATGTATCAATAGCCTATTCTATATGTATTCAAAATATACTTAACTTTCTCAAACGAGGCAAGCATCTTATTAAAAATTGCACTATGGTTATCATGGTTGAGTAGAACTCCATCTACGAGATAATATAAACCTTGCTTCCATATATCACCCCTCTTTGTGCAAAACATGATTGGTTTCTTTAGGCATGCATTCTTAAATTTCTTGACATCCCCCAAGTAGTTATCAATAAGCCTAATGCTTCCACCCAGCTCTTTGAATTTCTCCTCAAATAAAAATTCTTTAAATCTTAACCCAATGATTGGTGCTAATTCAACTAATCCAAATCGTATGCTCTTCTCTTAAACATAAGGAGCAGCCCCCTCATTCTCCCAACATCAATCGTCCTCAACAGTAGTCATTGAAGCATAGCTCTAAATAACTATAGATCAAGAGCTTTGAAAAGATGTAGGATTTTTTCACCCTTCCTGTAAAATTAAATGTCTCAGACCACCTAATAATTTGATCAATTACACCATCAGCTTTTTATATGACCTAAGCAATGTAATGCTTTTCTAGATATGTAATTAGAGTGGTCATCTACATACATAGCAAAGTATGTCAAATGAATTTAATTCATCTAAGATAATGAGAATAAAAAAAAAGATTCAAATCATATTCTAATCTTGTTTGAACAAAGTTCAAATAATTTTCAAATCATAATCAAACTTATTTATACCATATTCCAACCTTATTAGATATGGCTCTAATAATATTAAAATTATGTTTGGATTATGCTAACAAATGTTTGAATCTTGTTTGAACCATATTCGAACAATGTTCAAACCATTCTAGAACTTGCTTGAATCCTGTTTGAGCCTTTCCTTAATTATACTTGAACCTTATTTCAAGTTCGAAGATGGTTAGAGCAAGGTTCAAAAAAGTTCAAGTATGATTCAAACATGTTTTGAGCACAGTCGTTATATGTAATATGATGCCTGTTGAGCTTTATGATTCCAGATTTAGTGTGCAAATACAGTCCTTTAAGTTCATTTCTTGTTTGTTTTTCATACCTTGGGTTCTTAACTAATCTCCTTATTATTTCAACCTACAACAATTGGTGATTAATGTATTGAAACATAAATAACAAAATGCATATGATCACCAACCTCACACAAATCCCGAACAAAAAATGGTTGGAAAAATCAAGTTGTCATTGTTAAGTTTTAGAGCAGATCGATCACACAAAATTTAAGATTATCAGATACAGAGAAGATGTTCGGAAGAGGGAGATAAGAGCAACTCCTTACTCAAAAGTTTGCATAAGTCTTCGATCTCTTGAGTGTTATGACTCATTTTAATATCGTAAGAGTATTTTAATTCTAAATAAACTTTTTGACATATATCTCTAAATGATGAATCAAAAGCATTTGATGATAGTAAGTATATATAAGAGCGTAAAAATTGGATCCTACCTATGAAGCTATTTTCACTATGAAAAAAAGTATAACCTCTTCTCAACCATGCTCATTAATGTTCTTCACATCATATCAATGTGAAATATAGCACCAAAATAAATATAATTATAAATAATAAATCATAGCATTACCGTAATTAAAATAATAAATCAAAGAATCAAGCTCCTAATCATTAGGTCAAGACCTTAAATTCTGATATAATGACGGAAGTGGTAGCTAGAATGGGAAAATTACAATTATAGGCTTCACACAAATCTTTGACATGTTAGTAAAGAGAGAAATAAAAAATGTTAAAATCAAAAGAATTAGTGTTCTCTTTTTCTTTTTTGCCTCTCTATTTTCATGCCATTTCACATGTTTGTGAGGTCCATAACGGTCAATTTCCTTGCACAAAATAAATAAATAAATAACGTACACTGACATAAATTGTTTCTATATATAAAATTTAAAAGAATGTATGAGGCCATGAACTGATCCAAGCTAATGATGGTCGTTCAATGAAAATGTACATATAATGTAAGGATAAAACCAGCTCAAGCAAAAATGAAAGGTATGAGCCGTATATTTGATATAATAGAGAGAGAGAGAGAGAGATTGAGAGAGAGAGAAGCTTAAGCTGATATTGATTTACTGGCTTCGCTTCTTATTTCTCAAGCCGTCCATAAAGAATCAGAGAGAAATTAAGAAAGAGTAGAGAAAGAAGAATATATATATATATATATATCATACATTCACAATGACCTAAAATTTGAGTTCTGTCATGCTTAGAAAAACAAAGAAACCAAAACCTTTTCATGACTGCCATCCTCAAAGTGGGAGAGAAGAGATTGGAAAAAATTGTTTCTATACAAAGATAAACATATCATTCGATGAAGCTAAGTAAAAATGATGAAAGAAATAAATACTTCACTACCTTCCACAGATACAGAGAGAGAGAGAGAGAGAGAGAGAGAGAGAGAGAGAGAGAGAGAGAGAGAGAGAGAGAGAGAGAGAGAGAGAGAGAGAGAGAGAGGCCATAATGATCAAAAGACTTTAGAGAAATGAAGAATGAAGTATACAAGAGTGATATTGATTCGGCTCGTCTCTAACGTCTCAACGCATAGAAAGAAGAAGAGAAGAGCCGCGTCAATATCACGCCATGTCTTCTTCTTCTGCTGCTTCTCCTAATTAAGCCTTATCAGTTAGATCTCAGATTAATATTACTGTTGTGAATGAAGCTATAAGTTGATGGGATATATATAGACATGAGGATGAACTGCAGCTGACTATTATATTGTTATATTACAAATAAACATTTATAATAATCAATTAAAAAAGTGATTATTAATCCAACAGGCAATAGCTGTAATGGTGCAACTACAGCGTTAATAGAACCAAATAAACATTTATAATCTTTATGTTTATTCAGCTGGCTTTGCCTCCATCAGCTCTTTAAAAAATGGCTTGCATGTATGTACATATATAAGAAGTTAAACTCACAGGACAAAGTTTACATCATTTGTCAATCTTCTATTGAAAAGAAATTAATTGAATTATATATAAACTTGTGGCTTAGCTTATGATGGATGGCCCTAATTAAGAAATATTTTAAGCTTAAATACTTATCAAGATATTTTAGGGAGTAAGAGAAAGATGTTAGGACAAATGGCAAGATTTAAAAAAAAAAATCTATCTTTGATTATTTATTTTTAATGTATTTGGTTTAACCAACATTTATAAGTGCTTGGACTGTTAGAGTTTCATTTGATGGAAATAATTTATATAGACTACTTTCATGACTAAGTCCAAGAACTTGTTAGTCTACTCATAATGCTATTAATGCAGACATAATTAAAGCCTAAAGGTCAAAAAATATATATTTCAATTCAAAGAATTCATTTGTTATTAAACTTAGACAAACTTGAAAATTTTGAAAAGCTTCATGAACAACATCTCATTCATATTAGACATTTTTTTTTTTTAAATACTAGTTGGGGGAAAAAAGAATGCTCTCAAGTAATTATAACTAACAAAAATAAAAATGTACACTAGGGAATTTAGGGGAATCTTAGTGAACTATGTATAAACTCTCATATGTGTTATTTCTATAATTGCATTAGTTATTGTTCTTGAGCATATGTCTTAACATCAACCCATACATATGTTCAAGGGCGGAACCAGCCTTTCATTTTATGGTGGGCAAAATTTTTATATAAATGGACTAATATTTAAAAAAAAAATAAAATGAGGATATAATTCAAAACAAAAATTTGTATTTTATTATGATAGATAAATTGAAAATTATTACAAGCTAAAATAGGCAGAAAAATGGTGTTGCCAAATGCCAAACCTCGATTTTACCGACTTTCTCATGATCATAACTTAGATTGCAAGTGATTGGAGGCTTGGAGCTGGGCACAAATTGCAGACGATTGTAGGCGCTGGGGAACGACCGAACAAGGTTTGAGGCTGCAACTCTAATCGTTCGAACTCAAAAAATATTTCCTGTGTTGGAGCGGGACACAGTTGGCAGGTGCTGGTGAACATTTGCGACTGCAGGCCGAAAATTTTTTGTCGTTCTGTAGTCTTTTTTCCCTTTGATAGTCAAATTAGGGTTACGGGTGGGGAAATAACTAAAATACCCTTACTTAAACTGTTTTATTAAAATTTTGTTGAAGTAGAGTGAAAAAAAAAATTTAACATTCTTAAAGACATAAATCATTATACCATGAGGGAGGGACCTATTCATGTAAGCTATCCTCCTAAAAAGGAAGGTGTACAATAAGAGATGAGGAGATACTCAACTTGCATCTACTTCTTAGAGGTTTAAAGCCCCTCCCACACTCATAATCATATAAACTCCTCAGACGACTCAAAAGACTCATATGGTTTTTTCACGGGTGCGTCACATTTTATTAAATTTTAGCCCTTCGATATTTATCAAAAGCTTGCAATCAAGTTTCAAACATGTATTAATTTTATGTAGGGGTTTGTATTAAGTGCATGTTTGGTTACAACCTTGGATAAACATCTGATAGCAAAATAACTAAATTGATTATTTCCTTCCAATTTTTTTCTTAGCCAGAAGAACAACTTGTTGAATTTTGAAAGGGTAGAAAATTAATATGTTGTATTTTTATCTATGTATCTGAAATTTAGGAGTCTTTCATGAGGATTAGTGAATAGTCATTAGATTATAATCATTTTATTGAATGTTCTGTGTGATCAATAGCTTTGCCTGACCTTAGGATCCATCTATTTGATCAAAATATTCATTTCACATTAGCTTTATTATTTGGCAAAATCATTACAAATTAGGGGTGCAACCGAGTCAAGCCAGCTAGCGAGCTGGCTCGAGTTCGACTCGGTAATAGGCTCGACTAGTCAAGCTTATCGAGCTCGCGAGTCGAGCTCAACTGTTTATCGAGCTTGAGTTCGAACTGTGCGCTATTCGACTCGCGAGCTCGTCGAGCAGCTCACGAATGAAATGGCAAGCGAGCGGGAAAAGGAAATGTGCAGCGGGAAAATTGAATCATGCGGACGGGTGGATGCAAGCTGGCGACGAGTCATCACGACGCGGAGAAGCTAGCTCGGGACGGAGGTGACGATGACGACAAGCTGGCGACGGAGATTAACGACTGCTCGGGACGACCAGATGACTCTGCTCGGGACGGTTGAACTGAAGTTGACGACGACGACAAGCTGGAATCGCTGGTTGAAACGGAGAAGACGACAAGCTCGATAAGCTCTGGACGACGGATGTCGCAACCGAAGCTTGACGACGACAAGCTCACGACGGAGGTTAACGACTGCTCGAGACGACTCTGCTCGGGATGACGGAGGTCACGACTGCTAGTCTGCTCGGGACTGAGCTCGACGAGCCGCTCGACGTGAAACGAGTCGAGCTTGAGTTCGTTTTTTGAGCTCAACTCGAGTTCGAGCTCGAGCTCGGGCTCTAGGAGTCGAGCTCAACTCGAACACCCCCTGGCTCGAGCTCGACTTGACTCATTTGCACCCCTATTACAAATACATGTTTTAACTTCATCTCTTTCTATATCATCAATTGATAGAGATAATTTCTTATTTTATCTAGATTTATTTTAAGGAGTGTGGTAACAATCAAAGAATGGTGTTTAAAAATATACTAGATTTTATAATAATTGTCTCTTATTTGGGAATGAGGATTATTTATGTGAATGTGTAAATAATTACTTGTATGGCAATGGCACTGATACATACTAAAGTCTCTCCCTTAAATGGTTCCTACAAATATGGTTGCTTTTTTACCTTTACCTTTTTTACTATACGTTGGATTTCTCCTCCATTGATTCATCTATTAGCACAGTAGAATGAAGATGCCCAAAGTGTTATTGATCTTCATATATGGGATATCCTATATATCAAATCTCCACAACAGCTCATAAGTTGCGCAATGTTTCAATCTCAACAAGTTCAAAATGTTGTGATGTGAATATTTTTTGAGGTTTTTTCTGTGATGTCCCAGAATCTAATTTTAAAGAATTATTCTTTTATCTTTTAATATACAACACCAGAGCTATACAAATTTCATTTATTAGAAATAAACAATAAAAAATAATTCTAAAATTCAAAACAACCGTATCACAACTGTTTTGTCATGATTGCAAAAGAATAGTTAAAACAAAAAAAGAAACATAACATTAGAAAGCCTGGTCAATCTTACATCCTGATCATCTGTCATGACCTGAAAATATTTAACCATATATAATGAGCTCACAAGCTCAGTATGTCACCAAAACCAACAACTGAACTCAATACAAGGTAAAGGAGCAATATGCATATATGTCAGCAGTTAAATCATAGCAGTAGCATTCACATGATCATTGAATTTGTGTAGAAATAGTAAAACTATATGATACGGAAGACAGTAAATCAGTACGAGTGTCAAATTACTAAAACAATCATCATATCAATACTACAATAAGTAGAGAAATCGTATAGAGCGATAAAATCAAATCATCGATAAAGATTGTCGAAATTAAATCAATATAGTAAAATCATATAGAGTTTAGGACTTTTGATCATATTTCTTTAGATATTTTTCTTTATTTTTCTTTGGGATTGAGATTACCACCTTATTTTGTAATTTTATCATAGTTATGAAATAATTTCTTTTGTATTAAAAAAATTTCATGAAAAGGCCCTTCCTTTTTCTAGCTTAAAAAAGATATTTTTAAGTGTATGTTCTGCATGATGATTAAATAATCATAATAATCTTTTTATCTTAATTTTATGTTTAGAATTTACTAAAAAGAACCTCATGTGTGTATTTCATATTAGCTTCTAAATGAAGTCTAAAAGCTTAATTAAAAATTTTAAATATTAATTTATAAATACATGTAATTACTTTTAGAATAAAATATTTGCCATATTTTAAACTATCTTCACCACCCTTAGATTAATTTGATAAATTAAACTTAGAAAAACACAATGAAAACTAAGATGCATACACACTAACCTACTTTGTTGACTCAAATACCATTAATTTATATAACAATCAGTTAAAATACATCGAGGTTCGGTTCACATTCTAAATGACTTTGCATAGCTTCCTTCTTCCCCTTTTACTTATTATAGACAACAATATTTCTATTTTCTTTTAGGCTTCGTTTGAAACGGCTTTCTTCTTGCTTTATAAAACAGCTTTTTAGTACAAAAATTTTTCGAATTTCAAATTTTTTTACTAAAAAATAGTTTTAAAAGACAATAAAAAGCTATCACAAATGAAGGGACGGCTTTCTTTCTACTTCTTAAAGCGATTTTTTAGTAACTAAAAGCCGCTTTAAGAAGCAGTAAGAAAGTCATCCCAAACGAAGCTTAATCTTCTTTCACTGGACAATAAGCCTATCGTTGGATTTTTCTCGCAGAACATTGAAAATAGCACTCTCGATTATCTTCAATTGTTGATTAACAAGCAATCTCGCTATTTTGAACTCTGCACAGTAACCAGTTGTTGATTTCTACTTTCGATTGATTGATATTAACAGTCTGGAATATGCAGCAATGGCGTAATAGCAGCGAGGCAGTGCCAACAACAATTATAGGGCGGTGGATACAGCCAACAATAAGCTGCTAACAGTCCCGACTAAGCACTTGTTGCAAACTCATCGATTTTTTTTTGCCTAACTTATTGATTGATTTTTCTGCAAGCAGCGTATAGGCTGATATATCAGGAGTAAGGTTTCATTTGGGACAGCTTTCTTACTGCTTTATAAAGTTATTTTTTAGTAAAAAATAGCATAAATTTAGAGAGAAAAACAGTGATCTAAAGCTGTCCCCCAAATCACGATCATAAGCAATCTGATTAATCAGATAGTAAATTTGATCCCTAATCACGAGCCCATAATCAAACTTGGTTTAGCTACAGACCGAATCAAATGAGTTAGAACCGATTATGAATCGATAGGCTAAAGGTCAGATCATTGGGGTTCTGTATTTGTAAAACTACTCTAATATGACCTAAGTACATGCTGTTTATCAGTACTTGTAATAAAGCTTGTAGCCTGAGAAAAGTTTGTAAATTTAAAATTTTTTTTGCAGTAGTAGCAGAAGACCTGGATGAAGGTTATTTGTTTTGGTTGCAAGTAGAAATGACAGAACACAAATTATGCTGAACATCAAAAGGCAAGCTAAAACTTTTTTACTGTAGCAACTTTAGACATGAAGAGAGGGTCTAATAGAAACCACTAACAAAGATAGTTATAGACAAAGCAATAACTTAACAAAAGTTGATTAAATGAACATTAAAGTTTGGTGCTTTGGCAGCACTTACCTGACCATTCGGTTTGGCACTTTGGCACCGATTACCTTACCAGCAGTGCAGGGCTTTACAGAACAAAATTATAGAAAAACAGTAAGTATTAACATTCTGATTCTACCATGACCAGCACATCATCACCATAGAGACACTTATCACCTAATTTCACCATTTGCAACAACTGCTAAAAGAAATGTTCACTCATAGCTACAAATACAATAGAATGCTGATAATAGTATAATATCAATAACTGTTATGACAATTGACAGCTTCCAAGTACTTCAATGTACTAAATAAGTATTCTTTTGTTCAGCAAAATTCAAGTATCATTTTATTAAATATGAAGAGTAAATCAGTATAAAAATTTGATAGAAGTTGCTAAGGCCAACATATATCATACTCTAAAATTTTATTATTCTCAATCAACTACTCATATACAATCTTCTATAACTGCATAATGTTTCAAGCTTGAAGCTAATATATTTTTATATCATGTTTATTGATTGGTAATACAATTATTGTATACCTTCAAAATAAAACATAACAAAGCAATACATCAAATTTACAAAAAGAGGAGAAACAATTAGTCATCTCTCTTCTTCATGGACCACCTCTTTCTAGCGCTTTCAATAGCATCTTCCCTCATCCTTGACAGATCTTGAAACCACCGTTGATATTGAGCTTCAATAGCATCAAGCTCCGCTTTCAATTCTTCTTGGCATTTGCCTGAAAGAATTATTGACAATAATGTTCTTAGCATGTTTATATTATCGAGAAACTTCAATAGAACTTGCAGTAATAACTGCAATCTGCGTGACACATTTATATAACTGTAAGATTAAAACTAACCAATATCACAGTCCGCAGTGGCAGAATCAATGTCTGTTGCATATTCGCTAAAACTTTTACAACTGGCAGTCATCACTAAGGACATAGCTGATCCTTGAGAGTATTTATCATCATAGTTTACAGGACTGGAGAAAGAATTGCAATCTGCATGACACATATTTTCATCCACTTTCTTGTATGAATTGACTTCAAGCTGAGATAAAATAAGCTGATCTATCCCAATATCAACAGAAGAAACGATAGACGGCAAGGCACATTGACACTGCTGTGAAGCTTCATCCTTACCACCTACTTCACATTCCATTAATGGACTCATTATTCCATTAGAAGAGTTATCTATCGAAGGTTTCCAACCAGGAACTAGTGTCATAATCAAGAAATCAATAAAATCAGCTATGAAATCAACATGATAATCAGGCAATTCTAATTGTTCCACCATTTCAGCAGATATTGCATGTGCTGTGTCAGAATCCAAATAAAATGGAAAATGAACAATTCTCGCATTGTCTGCAAGCAAAAGTTTTAAAAATTAATCAAGAACACAGAGATAAAAATAATAATACTTATAAGTAAAACAATCCATTCAATCTCAGGGTAAAACTTACCATTACAATCTGCAATCCGCAAGACAAGCGAGATCGAATTATCATCAACTTTCTCTGCCTTCAATCTAAATTCAGTGCCTCTATTATTTCGCACAAATTCAAGAATGTGAAAAGCAGGGATCTCATGGCTACTATTTGCACCAGTGCTGATAGGAAGCGACTTGTAATCAGATTCTACATCTGTAGAAATTGACTGAAAGTTGGTATCACTAGGAACTTCAGCTGTTAATTGAATAGGAGTATGGACAGACTCGGATGAATTGTCACATTGGAGAAAAGGATCTTTCAGAAGCTCTTTGGCAGACAATCTCGCAGAGACATGAACCAAGCATTTCTCAATAAATTGACTTATTGGACTATCTGTTATTTTAGCAAGTGCAGCCGGCTTGATTCCCTACATTATCAAAGTGTAAAACCAAATTTAAAAAATAAAATAAAATAAAATTTTGAAAATACATTATGATTGATCTTAAATTTCAAGAAAAGATTACCGAGGTAACTTTCTTGTAAATCTGAGCTGGATTTTTGCATTCACTATAAGGATATTCTAGAGTAACCATCTCAAGCATGCACATACCAAAAGAATAGATATCAGCTAGCTCATTATACTCTTCATCATAAAGTTCTGGAGCCATAAACTCGGGAGTACCTAAAGATTAAAAAATGCTTCAATATCCAACTAAACTAATCAGCATTTTAAAATAAAATAACAAATTTTAAATATTACCAATAACACTACGGGCAAGAGGTTGCTGCATGACAGTAGCCAATCCAAGATCTCCAATTTTAACTTCACCATGATTTCCATTGACAAATATGTTGTCACATTTTAGATCTCTATGAAGAATGGGTGGATTGTGATTGTGCAGATACTCCAAACCACGAAGAATTTGTCTTGCCCAATTCTTTATTGCCTTCAAATCAACATTTTTATGTTTTCTACGATATCTACAATATTCAAAAAAAAAAACTTATAACAAGAAAAAGGAAATAACAAAGAGATGAATAAATTTAAGATCTTACTGTCTCAAATTTCCAGAAGTAAACAGCTCAGTTATGATGTTTATAGTTTTCTTCTGATCATCAACCCATGAGTTATAGAACTTAATGATATTATCATGCTTCAAGGATTTCAGCAAGTGGACTTCTGAATATAATCTCTCAAGATTCTCTGGAGACTGCAACACCTCATCGATTCTAACTTGATTCCAAGCCACTTCTATCCCATCAATTTCATCAAAAGCTCTATATCTATTACATGATAAAAAAAATCAATTTAATGCTAAAACAGAATATATTCTATTTATTTCCAATTAGCATTGTCAGAAAGACAATCGTTAGATATAGCAAATACAGATGAAGTAATAAACCTACACTGTCTTAAATGCCCCTCTCCCCAAAACATCTTTGTACTGCAAATATCAACAGAAGAGTAATATCAGGAAAAAATCAAGAAGAGGGGAACAAAATCAAAGAAGCATCATATTGAAAAATCAATCAAATGTATATATATATATATATATATATATATATATATATATATTCCACTAAGAATTTATCTGATGATATAAAAAATTAATCAAAAGAGAGCCAGTTTTTGTCAATTTATCTATTTTCCTTCAATCCACACAAAGCCCTACAGTTAACAATATCTAATACACCTAAAATTACTAAAAAAATAAACAAAAAAACAAGTTTATTTTGATCCAATCATACCCGGACGTACCGCCCCGTGGGATCCATCTCAATGTACTCGACATCAGGGGAGCCACTGCTGTTACCTTCACTCATGTACCCGCTATGTTGAGGGTCCATCGCCTCAAACGTCTTCCCACAAGAAAAACAAAAGGAAAAACGGAGAGAGAGAGAGAGAGAGAGAGAGAGAGAGAGAGAGAGAGAGAGAGTAGTGGAAAGAAATGAATGGATCTAACGCGATTTAACGCCGGCTATTGTCTAACAGCAATCTTGATCCCGATCTGATGAAATTTTTTCCGAGAACGCTTCAGATGCAACAATGAACGTGTTGAAAGCCGAAGGAAGGAAGACCAGATTCATAGCCCTGCCATCCTCCTCCGCCTCCTCCCGCCGGCCAATCATCCTCCACCGCCAGATCAACAACTTCGAAATCTTTTCCAACTGGGCAAGCTTCTAGCTAACACACAAAAGGCATAGAACTAATCGAGACAAAATAAAACCAGAAGTTTTCAGAATGCTAGAGAGAGAAAAAGAGAAAGGGTAAAGAGCAACGCGAGCGTTTTAAAATTGAATGTGAGGGAAAAAAAAAACCCTAACGATCTCTCGTCCGGAAGAGAAGGCGACGTCGAACAATTGTATGGTGACAGGTCGGGGTTTCCATTTTTATTTGCCATTACCTTTTCCAACTCCGTTTGCGGCATTGCTTTTTTTAGAATTCTGTGAAAGTTAGACCGAAGTTCTAACTCGACTTACGTGGCAGCTTTTCAAACCTTCGTGGCCTAACTTGAGAGCGGGTTTTCTTTGGGTGTAATCGAGGTGCTACAACTAGTGCTTTTGAATATGACTGTTAATTGTGGATTATACCTTAATAGCGATTGATGAATGAATTTGATCTCTTTTTTTTTCGGGAATATGAATTTGGTCTTTTCTATAGGACATGGCATTTATTGTTGGCACATAATAATCCCCCCTCCCCCCCCCCCCTAAAAAAAAATTGCACATGAAAATGATTTCTTTTATTATTATTATTATTATTATAAAATCAAAGAATAGAGATATACTCCCCAAATAAATGTATAATAAAATAATTGTGAAATTATTAAAAATCTTTTAAACATTTATTATATTTTTTCTTGTGAGCATATCCATTAATGCACAAATATATAAAATCACAAAAATCTTGAGACTCTATTTAAAAAGAAGAATATTATCTAGAAAAATGAAAGTAATATTAAAATGGTCCTCATTTATAATTTATTGATAATTGATGTGCATTCTAGAAGCATAGTATTTATGAAAAGATATTTTGATCATCTTAGTTTAGAAGAATAATTCTTCTGCAATCAAATAAATAAAATAAAATCGATAAGGCGTGCTTTTTTATATGAAAAATTTATAAAATAAAAAATAAGGGATATTGGATAGGTGAAATGGCTACTATTGGTAGTGGCTTAAGTTATGCTATTACAAAGGTGACTCTTCCTCAAACACGAATGAAGTGTTTATATAATTAAATTTAAATTAGGTTGTTGTTGATATCATCAGCATTAACAACATAATAAGATTAAGTAATGGGATAATACTCTTCCAAGAGATGAAGAAAACAGAGCTTACAGGCAGCGAACAATATAATGTAGGAATTTTTCGGAGATCTATTTGGGCTATCTATTAGAAGAGTGAATGTCATGTTAGCACATATTCACTCATTGACTAGCTCTTAGCCATTAAATTATCCTCCCTTGTTTCATGAGAAAGGCTATTTTAACCAACTTCAATCATCAATCGACCTTGAATACTTTAGCTCCCTTTTTTTCTAAATTATCCACCCTTGGTTGCTAACATAGTAGCTAACTAAAGATAAGTGCATGTGGTATAAAATTTTACATTATAAACCCATCTTCTCTAATTATGAGAAAAACATATCATTATAATTACCAACTCGTATTTAAGTATTTATATTTAACTATTACAGACCCAATGATTTTTCACTTTCAAAATTTTCATGTAAAATTATTTATCTCATTTTTTCATAATTCCCTCTTTATATGTTTGCGTAACATATTCATGAAAGTTAAATTGTATTTCTTAATCTATGTCTACTAAATTTCTAACCAAAAATATATATACTAAAAATAAATTTACTAATGCTTATGATTGGAATTATAAATGAATAAAATATCTCATTTCTTCTTAAAAAGTCTAAGTTTTAAAAAAGGTCATAGCATAAAAAATTAAAATTAGCACATCTCTTAGAAGTAATTGTTGGAATTCACTTTTTATAAATGCCAAATGTCTTACAAGAAAGTTTTTAAAAAATAAGAAAAAAGCAACCCCTTTTTCTAGCAAAATTTGAATTTATATGCCCCTAATATTGAAAATTGGCAAAATATATCTGATATTTATTTCCTTGAGAAAATGTATGCACAAGGTTTATTTCAGTCCAAAATTCCCCCATTTCTTGATTGTGTAGTAGTACTTATTTAAAGCTTGTTGCAGCCTAGAATATACGCGGCGGTAGATTTATAATTTTAAGTCTTAGCGTTGCACGGATATCTAGCTCACACACAGAGAACACAAGATTTTTTACGTGAAAAACCCTTGCAAGGGGAAAAACCTCGAGGCCTGGCCCAGTTGAAAATGATTCAACTAGAATTCGAGTAGATTATAATAGCCTGACTTGTCCTTGAGGGCAATCAGATTACAAATGCCAACCATGCGGTTGAAATCTAGAAGTCCAGTGTTACTTGAAAATTCAGGCGTCAGGTTGTAGTTCGGCAGAAGTTCGGGCCTCAGGTGGTGGTCCAGCAGAAGTTCGGGCCTCAGGTGATGGTCCGGCAGAAGTTCGGGCATGAGGTGGTGGTCTGGCAGAAGTCCGGACCTTAGGTGGTGGTCTGATAAAAGTCTGGGCATCAGATGGTGGTTCAACAGAAGTTTGGGCCTCATGTGGTGGTCCGGTAGAAGTCAGAGCGTCAGGTGGTCGTCCGGCAGAGGTCTGGGCCTCAGGTGGTGGTCCAGCAGAGCTTCAGGCGTCAGGTGGTGGTCAGGCAGAAGTTCGGGCCTCAGGTGGTGGTCCGGTAAAAGTTCGAGCCTCAGGTGGTGGCCTAGCAGAAGTCCGGGCTTCAGGTGGTGGCCAGGTAGAAGTCTGGGTGTTAGGTGAGTCCAGGGCTCAGGTGGTGGTCCGGCAGAAGTTAGGGCCTCAGGTGGTGGTCCGGTAGAAGTTAGGGCCTCAGGTGGTGATTCGATAGAAGTCGGGGCGTCAGGTAGTGGTCCAGCAGAAGTCCGGGCCTCAAGTGGTGGCCTGACAGAAGTCTGAGCATCAGGTGGTGGTCTGCAAGAAGTTCGAGCTTCATGTGGTGGTCCGGCAGGAGTCCGGGCCTCAGGTGGTGGTCTGACAAAGCTCCAGACATCAAGTGGTGGTCCGGCAGAAGTCCGGGCCTCAGGTGGTGGTCAGGTAGAAGTTCGGGCGGTGGTCGAGGAGGCAAGGAAGCAAGAGCGATATCTAATCTCTCTCCTTTTTTCTTAGGCTTCGGGGTTCCTTTTCAAGAGGAAAGGGGGCTCTATTTATTGATTTCTAAGAGTGGCATGACACGTAAATAGGATGAAGATCAAGGGTAATTATGGAGTGGTTTGAATGGACGGCCGATGTTAAATCCCTCGATCGTGAACCATTTGTTGGACATTTGAATGTCTTAGTGATATCAGAATTTTACGATCTTAGGCTCGTTGGATTCGTCTTGTCGAGCCGCTCGATTTGACTATAAATACGTAATGTTTGGAGACCATTTGGTAATCCAAATTGTGGTTTGAATCTTCCAACAACGCTTCGGGTCTTTGATTTGGACCCATTTGGGTTCGGATTGAGTTGAATTTAGTGTCGCTGTGTTCGTATTTCCGAGACGTTCAATTTAACGATAAGTTTGCTAAAATAGGAGTTCAGATGGTCCCAATTTTAATTTTGAAAGTTTCCAACTTGATTTTTCCTCGAGATTCATGCCCGATCAAGATAATTTTTTGATTATGTATTAGTTGCCCCCTTATTTTCGGACGTCAAAGCTTCAGAAGTCCAAAAATATGTGTCACAATTTTTTGAGAATTTTTTTGCTCGATTTGGAAACTTGAAATCAATCAAATTTGGGCGTAAGGGTCCTGAAAGGCTCTAAAAGTACCAAAATTGAGTCCGGAACGTCGAAAAACGATTCTCGGGACCTAAAAACATATGATTTGACCTTTTCGGGCCCAATTTTGTCTCGAAAATGAGTCGGGGCAAACAAGCCGCCGCCGCCCGCCGTCTTCGCGCTGCCTTTGCGCACCCCGCGCCTGCCTAGTTGCCCTTACGCCAGCGAGCCTGACCAACCTGCTCGCGCGCCCGCGCGCCGCGGCGTCTGCCCGCGAGGCCATGGCTGGCGCGATCGAAGGTTTAGCCAACCACCGGCGGTTGGCTAACCGCCGGCAAACGGTTAAATTTTTTTTCTTTCAGAAGTAATAAAGCTCATCATGGCTGACATTTATTCGAACATGGTTCAAAACATATTCTAGCAGAGTTTGGTCCATATTTAAAGCATATTAAAATTTTGTTGGAATCATGCATTGGATGGGGTTTGGTCATGGTCTATATAAGGATCAAATAAGGTTCAAACATGATTCGAACACGATTGAAGTGGAGTTAAAACTCTATACGAACGAGATTAAAGCGAGGCTTGAACGTGAATCAAATAAGCATTGAGCAAGATTCAAACATAATTCCAACATAGTTCAAACAAATTTTAATAAGGTTCGAACATGAAAAATGGACGCAATATTGTGCAATTCAAGAGAAATAACAAACAACCATAACATAGCAAAGTATCATTTAAGAGATTGGAGAAATATATATAATATAACAATGTACAATTTAAGAAATATAATAAATAATCATAACATAATAGAGTGTAATACAAAAGATATAACAAATAGTCATAATATAATAAAGTATAATTCAATAGATATAATAAACAATCATAACACAATAAAGTACAATTCAATAGATATAACAAATAATCATAACATATCATAATAGAATTAGGAGATATCACAATATACATAAATTAAAAACTTGACAAAATAGTCACAATGAATTTATATGTGATTAGTTGTAACTTCATGATATTACAGTTATTATTATTATTTTTTATTGATAACTCGTTAAAAAAGCCAAATATAAAGTCACATTTGAACTGAATTCCTAAAAAAAATACTCACTATTAAACTAACTTACACATGGGAAAGGGAATGTATAAGATCTCCTAGATTATAAGAATTTAAATCATTTTTATCATGCTAGACATGATAGTGAGTTGGTCTACTTGGGATGACAAACTTATTATCAAAAGGTGCACTTTTGTTTATCTTCAACAGCACATTTATCAAATATTGATTGATGCAATATTTAATAATATCAAATTTTGTGTCATTGCCTTCAATACTGAACATAGGGGTGTAACCGAGTCAGCCCGACTCGCGAGTCGGCTCGGACTCGGCTCATTAATAGACTCGACTAGTCGAGCTTACCAAGCTCGCAAGTCGAGCTTGAACACAATTTCGAGCTCGATGGCTTATCGAGCTCGAACATACCTTCGCTCGACTCGTCAGCTCGTCGAGCAGCTCACGGAGGTGATATTCCGGTGGGAAAAGGAAATCGCAAGACGACACGGGCGGGAAAACAAAATCTCGATGTGAGCAAATGAAATGATGACGACGAAGCACCTTGACGATGACGGAGCATGACGACAATAAAAGAGCATGACGACCGAGCTCGGGACGACAGAGCTGACGAGTCGAGCGGTTGACCTCGGGACGGAGCCGACAGAGCTGATGAGGCTTGCTGGTTGACCTCGGGACGATGGAGCTCGCGTGCTGCTAGTCTACTCGTGACGGAGCTCGACAAGCCGCTCGATGTGAGACAAGTCGAGCTCGAGCTCGTCCTTTGAGCTCGACTCGAGGTCGAGCACGGAATTTGGCAGTCGAGCTCGACTCGAACACCGCCTGGCTCGAGCTTGACTCGACTCGTTTGCACCCCTAACTGAACATAATGAAGTCATTAATCTCAAATTATCTTTTTTTTTTCATTACATCCTAAGTTCTATATGTCACATAATGCTTCTCTTCATATATAAATAAAGCAGATATCTGCATAAATAGTAAAATAATTTAAATGAGTCAATTTCAAAGATGATAGCCAGGATAAAATAACACAATTTGAACATTGTTTGAACCTTACTCGAACATTATTCGAATTTTTTTTAACGAGTTTCTAACCCTAATTGATCAAGTTTCAAGCGAGATTTAATCAGTCTTCAAATCAAGGAACGTGAATACTAATGTTATTCTAATTTTAGAGTTCAAACTATAAACAACATTTTAAAACTTAAATTACATCACTAGCCTTAAACATCTAATTAGAGATGGAGATGAAAACTTTGCCATGAAACTTAATGTAGAAGAAGATTATTGGAGATGGGGAAGGAGTTTGGAAGAGGAAGGGTAGAGCAACATCTTGCTCGAAGATTCGAGTGATGGTTTGATTGAAGGTCCTTCGAATTCTATTTAATTAAAATGACAATATTTTGATCCAAAATGAATATTCAAATATTTTTCCTCAAGAAATTAAATAAGGCTTAAGGAATATCTTTTTAATTTTTGTTATTACAGGATATATAAAGCATAAATTTTACTTTTCATATTGAAAGACTTTTTTTAATGAAAATATGGTATCTAAATTTAGATAAGAAAATAAAGAACGAGAAATTATTTTTAAAAAAAAACACCGTATCGCAATAATGGACCGGCGGTCGACGCTCAAAGCCTGCAACTTCTTATCCCTGGCCACTCAGCTTTCCTGGCTCAGTCGTTCTCTTCGATTCGTCTCCACCTCGCTTTAATGGAACTCCATTCTATCACCTCTTCCTCATGGTCCATTACTTCTCCCTTTGCTATTCGAGGGGAAAGAAGACGTTCACTTCCTGTTTTCTCGGCAAAGAAAAGCTCCAATTTTGAAGGACCCTTGAAGACATCGAAGGGGGAACTATCCAGAATTTTGAGGACGGAAGCGGCAGTCATAGGCATTGAGAGGAAAGCACGGTCGTCCAAGTTTAATAACCTCTGGCCTAGGGCAGTTCTTGAGGCGCTCGACGACTCCATCGCCAGTAATCGATGGGATTCCGCCCTCAAGGTCATTTTTTATCCCCTTTTCCCTCATTTTTTAATGGAAAAGTTTTTTTTTTTCGAATGCCCTTCTATGTCCTCTCTTCGGATTAGATTGTTGCCTTGGAGATTGCTAGTTTGGAAGCTATAGGGTTTTTGGGTTTTCACTCCGAGTGTTTTTTATGCAGAGGCAGTTAATCTTGGTTGCTTGAATTAGGTTCCAAGGAGTTGAGGTCAAAGTTCTTTTTTTTTTTTTAATTATTGAGTATGATTGCTAAAAAATGAAAGAGTTTGAAAATTCATTTGTTATTCTTCTTTATGAAATACTCTTTTTCTTTTCCCTCCATTTTCTCAATCTTTTCCATTTTGGTTGAATATTGAGTAGAAAATCTAAAATCATATGATTTTGAATCCGTAATTTCTCAAAAGAGAGCGAAATCCCTATCAGGGGAGCAATTAGGCAGCCATCATCAGTTAAATTTAGCTGATGAGACTATTTCAGACATAAAATTAGCATTAGTTGAGTATAACATTGTATTAGGGACACCCAGAACCAATCTTTTTCCCGTTTCTACACAGGCCGGATACAGAACAGACATACTCTATAGTCTATACTCCTACAAAACCGGGTTGTCTCCTCTGAGTGAAAATTCTGAATTGAGTGATTCATATTTTTTCAGTAGTTGTGTAGAATGTATTTGCAGGAAGATGAATAAAATGGATATTGTTTAATAAAGTTCTTGATAGATCTTCTGCAATACAAGTTATCAACTATTTCTATCTAAATTAGTAGAAATTATTCCGTGCAGAGTCGGACGGAAAGTTCCCGTCCGGACTGTGAGTGTACATACTGTGTATAATTTTTGTACACAGTTTGGTTCAAATTGTGTACACACTGTTTGTACACAGTGTATACATTCACGGTCCGGATAGGAACTTCCTGTCCGGACTCCGCATGGAATAATTTCTCCTAAATTAGGGTGTATTTATGCTGTTAAATATTAAACGCATTAAAGGCAATATGAATGTAAAAGGAAAATTGCAGTTAAGGTTTACCTGTTTGCTAAACATCTTCTAAAATGAATCCATTGTGTGAAATTATCCTAAAATGATAAATCCTAAAGCTCTACTCGTATAGCTCCACCAAAGTACACGTCACATTATCCTATTCTCCTTACATATTTTGTTTAAATGCATGAAACGTTTTGATTTTTTTTTTCTTTCAGATTTTTGCATTACTTCGCAAACAACACTGGTATCGTCCAAAAGGCCAAACATATGCAAGGCTATTAATGATGCTAGGGAAGTGCAGGCAGCCTGAGCATGCCTCCTCACTCTTCAGAACCATGCTCTCTGAAGGCTTCAACCCAACATTAGATGTTTACACATCACTAGTAGGTGCATTTGGCCATTCTGGTTTATTTGATGAGGCAATAAGTACTATTGATGAAATGAAAACTATCTCAGACTGCAAACCAGATGCCTTCACTTACACCATCCTCATTGGGTGTTGCACTAAACTGCAACGATTTGATCTGATTCCCTCACTGCTTGCTGAAATGTCTTACTTGGGCATACAATGTACTGTAGTCACTTATAATACAATAATAGATGGGTATGGCAAAGCTGGCTTACTCGAAGAAATGGAAAATTCTCTCACTTTGATGCTTGAATGTGGAAGCTGTGTACCTGATATATTCACACTGAACTCTATAATATCTGCATATGGAGATAGTAGAAGGATAAGTGAAATGGAAAAGTGGTACATTGAGTTTCAACACATGGGCATTGACCCTGATCTGACTACATTCAATATTTTAATTAATTCATATGGTAAGATTGGAAAGTATGAGAAAATGAACAAAATTATGAACTTTATGAAGAAAAGGTATTTTTCTCCCAGCTTAGTTACATTCAATACATTGATTGAATGTTTTGGGAAAGCAAGAAAAGTTGATAAGATGGAGTATTATTTTAGGTTAATGAAAACTCAAGGAATCAAGCCAAACTCCATTACATACTGTTCACTTGTTAGTGGCTATGCCAAAGCAGAGCTTGTAGAGAAGGTTCCTTTCCTCATTAGAGAGATAGAAAACACTGATGTTGTTCTGGATACTACTTTCTTTAACAGCGTAATCAATGCATATGGGCAAGCTGGATATATAGATATAATGAAAGAAATGTTCTGGCTCATGAAGGAAAATAAATGTAATCCTGATTATATCACCTTTGCCACAATGATAAAAGCATACAATGGCATGAGCATGGATGTAGAGGCCCAAGAGTTGAAGGATAAGATGCTTAAATTGAAAAGTGAAATCATGGTAACTTTTCTTTTACTTGGATTTTTTTTTTTAATTGAATCTTTTCGATTGTCTTGTTCTCTCTCTTTTTTTTCCTTCTTCTAAATGTGTTGTGAATGTTAATATTTAACGATAAAAAAAAATTAACAATTGCGTTAGATTTATAATATTTTTTTTATTACTGACTTGTGCCAACAAGGCAAGCGCCTTAAAAATGCCTTTGGCTTGATGAGCATGGTGGCCTATACCATATCTTATATACTGTTATATTTGAGCTTAAATTATTTCAAGAGTATATTAACTCTCTATTAATACCCTTTATGTTTCATTCATGAACAGGTTGATGGAGTGATACCGCAAAATCATAAAATCCAGACATGGAGAGGGGGATAATGAACAAAAGATAATTACTCTGAAGGGCCAACCATAGAAAGAACTAAGCAATTCAAACAGTTTGAAATTGCCTTATAGGGTACGTAATTTGGTACTTGAGTCAAAGACATCAAGTTATCATCAGGTCCCATTTTTTTCCTCATCCCAGGCAGCCTGGTCGTAGTCATGGAGCTTGATCTTTGAAACTAGCAAATGGCTTCATCTCAGCAATGTTATGAATATTGAGTCTCTGGTGGCAGTAAGTATGGTTCAAAAACTTCTGAAATTTAGTGATCATTAACTATTCTTTAAGTTTTTTCTTGAAGTTCAACATTGCACCATGCCTCTTAGCTTTCCCTATCAAGTTTCCTTGTAGTTATTTTTGCAAATTAACTAAAGCCACGCAAGTGTAAGATTAGGTCTTATTGCATCCCCTCAAGCACTTATAACACCAAATGTTTTGTAGACTCATGTCCATGTTTCTTTCTTCTTCATGGATAAACTAAAAAAAAAATAGTATATGTGAATTAATATTCAGAGTTATTACATCATTTGACTTTTTGTTTTCAACTTTTTCTAAAATTAAGCCATCATAAAAATAAAAAAAAACAAACAAACATTGTAACGTAATCTTAAAATGAAAAGTGGAACTTCTAAAACATACATGACAATAAATTTAATAGAACTTCAACTTTTGCTTGAACAGTTCAACAAAATTTGGCGTGACTATGGGAATGTTTTTGCGCCCTGAGACATGTGAGTAGAATTGAAACAACTGAACTTTCAAAAGACTAAAATAAATGAATAAATAGAAGTATGAACTAATTGTTAATCATCTTGAACTATCTGTTACAACATTGAATGTACTCTACATTAGTGGATGAGCAACCTGTGGAGGAGTCCTCCAATTACATACTCAACAACTCGAAGGCCTGCTCAGCTTACATACAACTTACATGATTACATCGCACTGACGTGCAAGCAAATATTAATACACAATGCGCCACAACCACCCATGCTATGCATTGTTATAGACAAAGATAGTGCCTAAATATGCCTATCCTAACAACCAACTTATCAACACATTTTGCAACTAAAGATTGTGGATGCCAACTGATTTAGTTGGTTAAGATATCGGAAGTTATTGTGGATATCCTTAATTTATGCTTAAGCAGTCGAACTTTCCCTGGTCAAAGCCCATGCATTGCAATCCTAAACCTTCTTTTGATAGCTTAATCAGCAAGAAAAACTCTTCACAAGAAGATCACATTATGATCATATTTGATACTTAATAGAAAGAATCACTAAACATCAACTCTGCAATCTTCATCAAGGGAGCAATTAATTGCAGTGGATGAGCTGCAGTGCGCAGCAACAAGTCACTTTTGATGGCATGTTACCTTTCATTGGAAAGCACTCACGGCAGTTGAGATCCACCTAACAAATCAATCAAAGTTTATCAGCCAGACCAATCGGAATCAGAGCTGGGGATTGTTGTTGGCAAGCAGTCAATGAATTAAGTCCAGTTGAGATGGCTCTATTATGCAATTCGTTGGCTTGAAAGCTACTTGTTTCTTGCAGAAACTGTACCAGAGACAGAAATATATCCATTCTAGTAACATCTCTGTTTGCCTGCATAAGAAGTGAGATCATCTTTCTGCTTGGGAAAGATAGATCCAATTTGGTGAAAACTTCACAGATTTGATCGAGTACCTCCACAAGAAATCTTGCCCAGACCTTTCTCTCACGTATCTCCATATCTCCCTTCAAGATGGTTAACCCAAATCCGCGAACAACATCTGCTATCTCAAGAAAGAATCCTCGCTCTTCACAGAGCATCTGTGACCAATGAGGATAGTCTAAGATTGCATATGAAGGGGGCAGAACAAAATTAAAGAAGAAATGAGCTGTGTTTTACCTCAACAAGCATCTGTCCTGACGGATAAACATCTTCAACCAATATTGGACATGCCATGGTTTGCCCAGCTACTTCATAGGCCCAAGTAGCACCACCTACTCCATTTGTATTATCTTTTAGGACAACCCCACTCTTTTCGCTAATTAACTTAATAATAAAAAAAAGGTAATGTAAGTGCTAAATGACTTGATTAAACATGAACCGACTAGAACACACACACACAGGTCATACGTTGGGCTCATCTGCTTGTTTGAGCTTGTCCATGTACTTCGTTATGCTTTGCAAGAAGAGCATATGCTTGATCGTACGGTCCAACAAAGAATCAATACTACACTGTTTATGTCCAAGTCAAGGGCAAGTTAATCACATGAAACCGTGTTTAAAGTAATATATCTAGGAGAAATTGATTAAAAGCACCTTTGCACCATTAGGAACAATTTCTCTCAGCTCTTTTACACGATCTTGTATTTGTTGACGATCTTTAGGCCTTGGACGCGTACTTTCCCCAGGTCTGGCCCTTTTTCTAACTACTTTGGTATATTCCTCTAGTTTCTTGGGCTGATGAAGTGCAGAACCTTCAGCATTGACGCTACAAGTATCATCAATCCATGTGTAAACATTTGAATTTGACTGTGCATCCGATGGAGGTCCTTGCATTGTCTTCTCTATATCACATTTGGACAGGGACGCTGCAGAGATTTGGGCATCACCGTGTTTTATAGTAGTCGATATATGCTGTTTAGAGTCTTGACAAATGACAGAGTTCATAGTAGCTACAGAATTACAGCCAGCAGAGACATTAGCATTCCCAGCAACAACAGCATCCAATAGCTGTTCAAAACTGCTAGAATCTGAAAGCAACCCTTTACCAGAACATGCAACTGAGCTCATTTCCAATTCTGTTATGCAGTTCGAAAGGCCAGTGCTAAAATCTGTGCAACCATTGCCAACAACTGGCAATGCCATGTCATCCCAGCATTCTTGCCTTGAAATCATTGGGATAAGATTCAATTCCATGCCATCGAATAAATCATTATCTGAAACAAGATGATGCTCGCTAACATTCCAATCGCAGCCTCTTTCCAGTGAGGATGCACAAACAGCAGCGCTTTCTGTTGCAGGTAAAGTAGCTGTCATAGAGCAATCAATTCTACTAACATTTCCAGCCATACCTGAAGACGCAATAGGAACATCTGGAAAACTATACATAAATGGAACGGAAAGGCCATCATTGAGCTGATCAGTTGTTTGCTCGCATGAATAGATTGGATTATTCATAAAATTATTATGAATTTGGTGTTTTGTAGATTTGGTATTAGAGTGAGTCAAAGTAGAATTTTCAGGATTTCGGTCTTGAGAAGGGAGGAAATTTTCAGGAAGATCTACAGTGAATGGGAAAACTTTGGATGAGTATTTACTAGTAGATATATCACAGACAGAAACAGGTGGCGAAGAACAATGCTGGAGTTCTAGCAACATCCCTGCACCAGAAAGGCTGGGTTCACTGTTTTTGGAAGGCGTGCTAACGTGCACCGTTGGCTTTGAACCAACTTTGCTATGTGACAAAACTGAATTCTTACTGAGAAAATGAAACGCGTTTGAGTGGGAAATAGAAGAATGTAAAGTTGTTGGAATCACGTTGAAAACTCCTGGTATGGCCATCGTGGGGAAGAGATTATTCTCCATATAAGAGGAAGAATCAATATCTTCAGCCCACATGTTCGATTTGACAGGGGTCGCGAGCAAATTACTTGAATATTTGAAATTTGAGCGTTGCTCCCAGTTGCTGGGTGGCAACAAGATTGGGACTTTTGTAGAAGCTCCTTGGTGGTCTATCACTTGATGTGAAGTACGACTGAAGGAAGGTATACCATTGCACAGATTCCTGTGACCGTTAAAAGGGCCTGATGAAATGGATTCAGGCATTGAAAAAGCATGGGTCTTCAGGCTGCTTGTTTGAGAACTGGTACCAATCTGAGATCCCAGGGACAGAAGTCCAGAGGCCAGAGATGCAAATTCTGAAGATAAATGATTGTCCTGTCTTTGTTCGCATATACTATCATACGAGGAAACATTGTTCTCGAACCTAGAGTAATCCCGAGAAGAAATTACAGAATCAAATGTGGTTTGTGGATGAGAAAAGTTCATATCTACGAGAAGACATCCACGTTGCTTGATTCGAAATTGCCAAAACAAATGCTGAGCTTGTGCAATGAAGTCTGAACTTTCACCGATCTAGAACACGAGAAAAAGAGAATTCAGGATATAATTTGGAAATTATGCAGACATATGTTGAACTAGACATGATTTTTTTGTTGAAACAGTACAGTCCTACCTCTCCCTGTATCTATCTGCCTTAGCCAGATTCAGGAATCGGCTAGGATGTGGGCACGGCATGCTCAATCAAAAATACTATTCTTGCAGCGCAGGGATCCTTCTATGTGATTGTGAATTCCTATATGATTATATCCAATAGTAGTAGGTAGTTTCTGTGTATATGTGTTTGTACAGAATTTCACCATATAATATGATGAGTAGACTAATATTGTGTGGATTGTTGATCATAATTTGTAGTTTCTCTTAAAAGGCATGCAGATTATCAAGTATGCACTATGTGTATCATGTTGTAATCATGGGGCTTTTGATGCGGGCGTGTTTCTTATATGTTTTGCAGTGCATTACATATGCTCCGACGTATGTGGTTTGGCTATAAGAATAATTTCTAAGTTTCACTAAAGGTCATATTGAAATTTGTAAAATTTCTATTGTTTGATTGCTATTTAAATACTCCCACATACTTTTTTCTCAGTGTACATGGATATATTGTCTGATTTTTTAGGGGTGATCAGACGACTGCAACTCTACTAGTGCATATATGATTTCCCATAATCATGATGTTAGTAAAACTGCTCTTGAGCCATGGACTAAAATCTTATGCTTCGACGTTAGCATTCTTAACTCCATGCTATGAGTGATCTATAATAGTAAAAAATCAAATATTTATCTTTTTGGGCAATTATTATGCTAGAAAGATTGAAAAAGAAACATTTTAAGGGGTTGTTTGATTGGTTGAAAAAAGAATGCAATATAAAAAGAATACTTTGAAATTGTTTGAATAAATGTAAAGTAAATGCAGGTGAATGATTTTTTTTTATTAGAAGTAATGAATGTAGAGTAAAGTCCTAAATGGTGACGGCCAACGAGGCATGCAGCAGTGGCCTACGGCCAACGGCGGTAATGGTGGCTAGCAGTTGGCAGCAATGGCCGGCGGCTGCTGGCGGCGAAGGAGGTGGCTGGTGGCAGACGAAGGAAGGCGGCAGGCAGCAGCCGGCTGTGGCCGATGGCGGGTGGTGGTCAAACAAGCTTGTGGCAAAACAATTTTCACTGAAAATTAGAGGAGTTTGATTTACACTCAAAATGATCTACTTCCCTTTACAATATATTTATTATATTTTACTTTGCATTATTTTGTACTCCAACTAAACACCAAAATTTATAAAACCCCTGCATTTGTATTATTTTACACCCTAAAATAATTCACCCAAACAGCCCTTAAGTTAAATACTCTCTGTTAAGAAAGATAGAGATAAGTCTAAAAAAGCATAAAAATATTAAAGTTGATATTTTTTATTAGATTTAAATGAGAATTTGATTCTTAATAGAACACAATAGAAAAAAAAAAATTTATGTAACTAACCTCACGTAGTAGGATTAAATCTTATTACTATTTGCACTCAAAAAAGATCCTCAAGAACTGTTCATTACAGTAGTGCTTCTTGCAACTATATACCAGTTTCTTATCAATTAATTTATCTCAATGACGTTGTCATCAGAAACATATTTCTTTACTTAATACAAATCCAACATGTCTTCTTAAAAGCACTGGAATGCTTCCCCCGTCCGAAACCATGCGAGAACAAAAACTTATGGTCAAATATCAGTGCTGAGAAACTGAAGCACTAACCTTTTCGGTGGAACCAAATTGAAGCACTCCTAATGAGGGCAGAGGAATCACTGCTATTGTCTGTAAAATCAATGACGACGATGTTTGAGAATCTATTTTAATAGTGGACCAGTGGCAAAAATGTTTAAAATACTAGAGCACCAACATGCTCTCGGCCAAGAGAAATTATTCTGTGCGGATGGCGAACGCCGTCTGGAGACCAATGAGAGTGAGCCACGTCGGTACCGCGGCTCGGTATCGCTGACGTTGCTCATTTGATTGGTCTCCGGACGTAAAGCTGTGTTCGGCGTCCACACAATAATTTTTTCTCGGCCAATGCAATACACTGGTATCAGAAAAATGAGAATTCAACTGATAAGAAATCAAGAAGGTTACTTTAATAACAAACCTTTATTCCAGCCAAAATCTGATCTTGCCACTCAGCGCTACCCTGATAATGACAAACTAGTTAGCCAGACATAAACGCTAATATACAAACGTTTAAGAGGAAAAAAGAAGAAAAAAACTTCAAAAATAACCAGACGAGTACTGAGGGAAAAGAAGAAGAAGAAGAAGAAGAAAACGGCAAATAAAAAGCTGTACCTGGAATATGACTGGATTGTTAGTAGAGCTCATCTCACTTGATTCCATACAAATTGTATCAAAAATTATCCACCGGTGTTCTCCACTTATGGCTACTTCTCCAATGGTTCTTCACAAAAAATTTAAATAAAGAGTGCATGAAAATTAGTCCTTTTTTGACATAAAAGAAAACTATACTTAAAAAGGCACTCATACTACAATGATTTTAAGTAAAGCTCTTTGCTCAGCAAGTTATGTTTTGTAGTTCAAAAATACTTATCTTTTGCAGTCAAAATAAATTGAATCAAATTGTTGATCTTGTTGACAATGAAGTTTCTTTAAATTATGTTGCCTAAGATGGAGTCTTGTAACAACTCATCCTAGTGTTGATGATTAGTTTATCTAAGATTTTGTTTGGGATAGCTTTCTTCCTGCTTTTTATAACAGTTTTTTGTATTAGAAAGTTATTTTAAGAAGCAACAAAAAAGCTGTTCCAAACAAAATCTAAGCATCTTGTATTGCAAAATTAAAGGGATACAAAATGGGTGATTGCCAGTAAAAGTTATGAATTTGTTAGCATGCCACTCAATTCTTTAAACTATTAGTATAGCACTGATATTATCTAGCTCTTATAATATCCCATTATAATAGACCTTAAAAATACAGGAGTTAATGATATCATTTTTTAACTTTTAGCTATACAAACAAACCTTAGCATCCTAAAATCTCTGTGGTCATTTTCATCATCTCCTGATTCTTCTGGAGAAAAAAAAGCATCTATTTTGAAGGCATACTGTAATGAATAATCATGGTACATTTTTTTCATAAAATAAATATTTATATTTTTTACATCAATAATATTTTTTATATTGAGTATTTTTTATGAGAAAATCTAACATAATTAAAAAAGATTTTTTTTCTCCAAAGACAACAAAATAAAATACGTTTAATGTTTTTTTGTAAATTAAGAATAACACTAAATAGAGCAATATATTAACCAGAGTTAAAAATAGGATGGCAAGACAGTAAGAACAAATGTTTGTGATGCTGAATACCAACAAATAGGGCTGCAAATGAACCGAGCCGAGCCGAGCCAAGCTTCGACATGCTCAAGTTCGACCTCGTTTGCCAAGATCATGTTTGAGCTCAGCTAGCTAAGATTCAAGCTTATTTATACATGTTCGAGCTCGAGCTCGTCTAAAAATCTCCTATTCAAGCTCAGTTCGTGTTCGGTTCATTTAGGCTTGTCAAGCCTATTAACGAGCTCAAGCCTACTAAGAAAATAAAATTTATATATTTTTCTTCAATCAAGCGACTTGCAGACCCATGCACCATTCCACCCTACCTGACTTGTCGATCAGCATACCAGACTTCTGAGAAGATCCGAACCATCCACCAGTTTTCAAACGAACTCCCAATATCTATCATTATATAGAGCAAAATCCAATCCTCTTGCACAGTGTGGGACTAAACAAACAGGTTTTTTTTCCCTCATGCGTGAGCGGGAGCGAACAGCAGACAACGGCAGCAAAAAATGGAGCGGGATTCGGGAATTTAAAAATGAATTAATTAAATATTTAAATAAGCAAAACTAATTTAATAATATTAATTTTAAAAACTCTAATTAAGTTATAATCGAGCTTCTTAACGAGTTTATTCGTAAGCTTTAAACAATATTGTTCATGAACATAAACGAACCGAACGCTAAGCTGTTCAAGCTTGTTTATTTAGCTCTCAAGCATTTATTAAAAGTGTTCAAGCTCGTTCATTTATTTTACCAAGCTCGTTCATTTACCTTACCAAACAAACATGAACGAGCTCTTATCGAGCCGAGCCATGAGCAGCTCGTCGAACGATCGGTTCGTTTGCAGCCCTACCAATAGCTGATGCAAAAATTCTGAGCAAATACAAGCTAAAGGAAGGCAAAAATATATGGATGGAGTTTACAAAATTTCCATTCATACCCTTGCCCAATCACATGGACCTGATTCACCATCTTCTCAAAAATCTTCCCAGTCTGTTCTTCATGGTAACTTTCCTCCAACACAAGCATCCTAGAAATCAGAGGAATCTTAGTGAGTTTTATAACCTAGAAAAAAAAGCTAAAAATCCCAACTTTATAACCAACAGTAATTCTGAAGATTAGGATGCTGTGTGATCCAAGCGAATCCACAAAATTTAGAGCTACAACACAATCAGAATAGTAAGAACTTAGAAAAAAAAAAAGGTACAAACTTGATAGCATCACAGTAGCTTGCATTGAATGCCAAATAAATCGACAAAATATTCATTATTTACAGAAAACAAAAAGTGAAAGTCATTCATAAAAAAAGCTGCCATGTTTCAAGCGTTGAGCCCCCAAAGGTTTACTAAACCTACACGACAATCGAGATAAATAGAGAATTTAACGATCAACAAAATAGGACTAAGCACGAAAAACAGTAACCTCACAGTATTGGGCTTCTTTGGCTGAGTTTAGTTAGAAAAATAATTTTGCAACAGAAGAAATATGAATTGGACAAAAAAGATACTGAAAAGAACCATTAAAGAGTGGAAGATTCATTGCAAAGAGAAGAATTGACTGCAAAGCACCAATAAAGCAAAGGCATACAACCACTTCTCTGAAAAATAGAGCATTTGTCAATGGTAATCAGTCAACGAAATGCGAATAAAATTTAAAAAATAAATTGTAACCTCTCATTTCAGCAGCGAATCACCCATTTACTCCACAGTAAAAAACATTATTTTAAAAAGAAGCAACCATTTGTCAAGCAATACGATAATAAAGTAATTCAACCATTTCATCAAGAAATTATCAACCACCAAAATAGGAATACTCGCATTTCAGACGACTTGCTGACTTCTCCACAGTAAAAACATTATAAAAAGCAACATTTTTTTATTAAAATCGCTGCAAACCAAATGCGAATTAAACAAAAAAGATGCTGAAACTTAGCTAAAAAACAAATCCATGGAAGACTGAAAGATCCAATCCATGGAGCAGAAGATACTGCACTGTACCAATAAAGTAAAGCAAAATGTCAACAAAGAGTAAAGGTAACAGGGTTTTAAAGTTAAATATTCTCAAACTCTGTGGAATTCGACCTCGTGCATACTCATGATCTTCTGTTCTATTTTAAATTAAGTAAATATTTAATATAGGCTTTTAAACTTTCAAAAAAAAAGAGCAAAAGGCAAAAAATAAAAAATAAAAAATAAAATAAACGCTACTCAACCTAAACGATAATCGAAGTAATTCAACCATTTCCCAGAAAACTCGAGCATTTATCAACAAACAAAATAAGAATAAACACAAAGAATGTAATCCTAACCTCACACTTCGGAATTCGGAAGACTCGCTCATCTACTTGGAAAAAATTTATTAAAAAGACAGCCATTTTGTTCAAATTGCTACAATACAAAAACAAATAAAACAAAAAAAGAACACTGAAGAGTCGAAGATATATACTGCGCAGTATCGATAAAGCAAAGTAATTTAAAAAAAATATATCGATGGCGACACAAAGTAGACGAAGAAACCAATGCCCTAACTCACCGTGGATCCCTGCAATCGTTGCACCAGAGTGCGCCGTATGTCCACCCACCTTCGCTACAGAGCCGCCTGAGCTCTTCTCCGGCCATATTGGCCGTCCACGCCAGGAAGGAGCAGGAATCACGACTTTGAACTTCTTTCAGATACAAACTTAGCTCCCTCTTCGACCTAGTCTCCCAAAAACAGAGAGCAGAATGGGGGTTTTCAGATAAGGAGATGAGGAGTTGGGCGAGAATGTTTTCGGAAGAAATATGGAGGGAGATATGACTTATGAGGAGGCGAAGGAGGAAGATCTTCGCCATTAATGCGAGGGGCCAGCGAATAAAAGAGCTAATTTTTGGACTGGGATGGGCTTCGGCGCAGCCGGTGGATAACCGGCTGTAGCCGGTAGGACGGGGTCTTCTTTGGATTTTCGGGTCGGATTTCCGACACGGTTTTGGATAACGGATGACGTGTTAATGGGTCATATTTTCGGAATTCACCCTCTAACGGAAGCTTTGGCATGGATTTCTTCGCCGTCAGCCTCTTTGACGGCTACAACCGTCCCATGCTCGTCTGCCCAACTCCCTCCACCGCTTCCCCTGGCGGCAATTGTACGGCGACCGGCAGCCTCGTCGACCTCAATGGCCTCTGCTCCTCGAATTTGAAAGTCATCCTCTCCGATTCCGGCGGGCAAAGCGTGGCGTGCAAGAGCGCTTGCAACGCGTTCGGCAAGCCGGAGTTCTGCTGCATCCGCCTGCTGGAATTCGTTTACAGCGGGATTTCGGGTCGGGTCATCCTCAGGTTTCAAAGTCAACACGAATCCAACCCAATTTTTGAAACGAGTCGATTTGTTGAATCCAAATCCAACCCGTTTGACAAACGGGTTGATCCTAACCCAAAATTTTTTGGTAGAATTCGGGTCGAATTTTTAGGTCGTGTCAACTATTGACACCCCTAATTTTTGCATAAGCCATGTAGCCCAATTAAATATTATTATTTATTAATCTTCAAATGATTTTTCTTATTTGGATTTTAGCTTAATAAAGCAAAATAATTGGCTTATTTGAAGGAAATCACTGACTTGTTTGAAGGAAGTTGTTGTATAGCTTTGGCTATTGACTCAATATGTCTAGGTTTCGTTTGGAACGGTTTTCTTACTGCTTCTTAAAGCAATTTTATAATAAAAAATTAAAATTTTTATACAAAAAAATTGTTTTAAGAACCAATAAGAAAGTCATCCCAAGCAAAACCTAAATGCGCCTAATGACTTCATATAAATTTGAACCAGTTGAACATAGGTTGAATCGATCTCTTATAATATTTAAGTATATATTTAGCTCATCGATTCTCTTATATTTTTCTTTGATACATTAGTGCGAAAAGAATAGGAGAATTAAATAATAATTGTATTCTCTTATTAAATGGCCATTTAGTATTTAGCCATAGCAAAACAAAGATGTTATCATTGTTGGTATATTTGGAAAACACAGAAAAGAGGATGGTTCTTCAATGAAAAAAAAAATGATACCAAAGAATGTGAGATTAGAAAATGCTCCAACGAAGAGAGAGAGAGAGAGAGAGAGAGAGAGAGAGAGAGAGAGAGAGAGAGAGAGAGCATATTTGGTTGGTTCGTCAAAGCGATTAAGAGATGAACATTCTTCTTCTTCTGCCATTATTACCAAGAAATCCACTCCAACGACTCCTATTATTTCACATGCAGAATCAACCACCAGAAAAAAAATGATTTTTCTATATTAAAAATAAATTGTAATAAATTTTCTTAGAATATTTTTGGAACTTGGGCTTCGTTTGGGACGTTTTCTTACTACTTTGTAAAGCTGTTGTGAAGTTATTGTAAAAAGTAGTTTACTAATACAAATTTTTTTTGAGAGCAGCAAAAAATTTGTAGCAAATAAAAATTATTGTTGCCGTCTAAAAAGCAAAGCAGTAAGAAAGCTGTCACAAATCGGTGCTAACCAGACAATTGCTGAAGGGCAAAAAATTGATCATGCTGGCTAAATAATCTGTAAGAATCTTCTCTTATTCTTCACGTGAAATAGCAAGTTTAGTTTCTTGACGAAGTAGCAAGTTCAGAGAGAGAGAGATCTCAGCCTTCCTAAACCCTAAACAGAAAAGAAAAGGCAAATAGCAGAAAAAAGCAAAATCAGAGAGCGATAATGCAGTGTTGAATAAGTGAAACATGTGAGAATATATCTTGATGTAGATCTTCTAGTGTCTATGCACTCAGCAAAATCAGAATAAGTGAAACATGTGAGGATTTTTGCATTTAATTTTCCTCCATTATACATAATTCCACAATCTAGAGACCCCTTAACATACCGAAGGATCCACTTCACTACATTCCAGTGTTGTTTACTAGGTTTTGACATGAAATGACTAACAAGACTGATAGTGTATACAAGATCTGGCCAAGTGGATATCATCCTATACATTAAACATCCCACTGCATTTGCATAAGGCACATTCTCAATGTATGCCTTTTCAGCTTCATTCTCAGGAGCATTATTCAAACTCAATTTGAAGTGAGCCAAGAGAGCCTTGACCAATTTTAAATTAGACATATTACAAGACTTTGTTATATTGTGAGAGAAACAAACTACTATTAGCTCTATTTCTGTCAATATACATTCCCAATATCTTGGTTGCAACTCCCATGTCTTTCATTTCAAATTCTAAAGACAATTACTCTTTAATATAATCAATCTCAGTCCTTCTTTTGCTATTTATTAATATGTCATCAATATATGATAGTAGAAAGATGAGAATACTATTATCAAAATCTCATTTCAAGTAAACACAATGATCTAAAATACATCTTTGAAAATAAATGCATGTTATAAATTGATAAAAATGATTATACCATTATCTTGAGGATTGCTTTAAATCATATATAGGCTTATTCAACCAACAAACATGATTTTTATTTCCATTAGAGAATCCTCTTGGCTGCTCCAAGAAGATTGTTTCTTCTAATTTTCCATGCAGGAATGTTGTCTTCACATCCATTTGATCTAATTCAAAATCAAATTTAGCCATAATGGATAACATAACTCTGATAGATGTTTGTTTGACAATAGGAGAAAAAATTTCATTATAATCCACTCCTTATGTAAAGCCTCTTGGTACAAGCCTAGCTTTGAATTTTGGCTTCAACAAATTATGTGAATGTTGACCTCATTTTTGTATGAGGTCATAAGGACCCAACCCAGACTCCATATTAATCTTGACCCTAGGATTAATCTAGATCCTAGATTATTCTAGACCCTAGGTCTATCCAAACCATAGGATCTACCCAGATCCTAGAATTCCCCTAGATTCCAAACTTTAGGACTTCTAGATTATAGAATTCTCCTAGACTTTATGCTTTAAGATTTACCCAGGTTCTAGATCTACCTAGGTCCTAAATCTACCTAGATCCTAAATCAATGTAGGCCCTAGATCAGTCCAGATTCAAATTAATCCTAACTCCAGATCTATTCAAGTTCCAGATCAATCCAAACATTAAATTAACCTATTCAAAACTCAAATCAATCCAGATCTCAAGATAATTTTAGCCTCTAATTAATCTAGATCTTAGTTCAATCTAGATTCAATCTTCAAACCTATCCAGGACCTTAGGACCAATTCTAGACATTAGGATCCTTTTAAAATCTAAACCTTATGATCTACTTAGGTCCTAGAATTCTTCTAGAGCCCAAACCTTAGGATCTCTAGACCTTAGGATCCTTCTAGAGTTTAGATCCTAGAACCCTCACAAACCCTAGGATTTTTCCCAGACTCTAGATCCTAGGATCTACTCTAGACCTTAGGATTCTTCATAGACTCAAGACTTTAGATCTACCTAGATCCTAAGATCATTCTAGATCCCAGACTCTAGGATCTCTAGAACCTAGGATACTCATAAACTGTAGACCTTAGGATACTCCTAGACTTCAGACTCTAGAGCAATCCAGACCTTAGGATCTGCCCTGACCCTAGATCTATGTAGATCTTAGAATTAACCCAGATCTTAAATCAATCCAAGTTATAAATCAAACCTTGACTTTAAGGTTAATCCATATCTTAAAATCATTTGGTTATCAAATCTATTCAAGCTTCAAATCAATCCTGATCCTCAATCAAAATCCAGACTTCAGTCCAGTTCAAAATCCAAACCCTAATTCAAACCTTGATCCTGCCTTTGATCTAGTTCAAATCCTTTTTAATCAATTTTGATCACCCCAAATAATCATAAATGATTTGGATAATTCAATTCTAATCATTTAAATCTAAAACCCATTCCAAACCCAGAAATCCAGACTCAAATCCAAGGCTTAAAGACCCTATCCTGAAAGCCTTTTCTAGTAAATTTTCAAATACTTCAAAACCCAGTCAAATGACCTCTGATTTAGAGTTTGTTAGTTGCATAATGATGGGACATATCTCTAGAGACAACCTTCTAAATTTGAACTCATTCTGAGGTCTCTAACCCAAAAAATTAGAATGATTTTTAAAGGCTATAAAACCTTCAAATATTTATGGCCTGTGCCACTAGACCTATCACCTAGTGGATTTTGACCTTAGAGCTTTCTCCAAAGCCTCCAATCACTTCCAAACCTTTGATTATAACTCATTGAGTATTAAATTATATTTTGTTAGACTCACTTTGACCCCGAGTTGAACAGGAGTCAAAATGACCAAAATATCCCTTAGGGGTTCAAATGCACATTTCAAATCAAATGATCTCCAAACTGCATGAGACCACCTTCAGTAAATTTCAAGTATTAAACTGAACCTGTTGAGCCCAAAATCAAGTCCTAGGTCAACCTGGTTAACCAAGTAAACTAGGGTTGACCCAATAACCCATTAAAGGCCCAAAACAGGTGATTTGATTGAATGGACCTATCCAGACCTTGGGATCACTTCCCACATACTCAAAACTTCAAACCAAATTTGTTGAGCCTATACCCACCCACTGGGTCAACCTGGTTGACTAAGTCAACCTAGGTTGACCCATGTGTTCCTTAAGGATCTAAATGAGTTATTCTAACCCATTTGATCCAATCAAATCCTTTAAGCTCTCAAACCCATCTCAAAACTTGAATCAAATCCATTCAAACCTAACTTGAGTCACATCTATAGGGGGTTTGACCAAGTCAACACCTTGGACTTGGTCAAACATATAGATCTTGGTCAAATTAATCCATATATTTAATTAAACTCCTACCAAGCTTTCAACCCATATCATGGCCTGAGTGTGTTTAAGCTCAACTTGACTCAAGTTATTGTTGATTTGACCAAGTCAACTTATTATGACTTGGTCAAATCTTTCTTAATTCATGAATATGCTCTTAAGCTCTAACCTCTTAATATCAAATCTCTTGGAGCTCATCCTACCAACATTTAAGACTCTCTAACCTCCACCTCAGCATGGCTTGACTGGTTGACCAGTCAAACAGTCAACATAAGCCTTAGAATGGATCAAATATGGTCAAATGAACTCTCAAGCTTAACCTAACCCACTTAAAACCACTCCAGCTATTTAAACAATCTCTAGAACCTTCTTACACTCCATCCAGGCCCTTGAATCATGATCAAACAGTTCAAATCATCCCCATGTGGAAATGGGGACCAAGGGATACTTTTCGCCTAGATGTCCTTTATGTCCTTTTATTCTTCTGCTCCCAACAACCTCCAGCACACCTGGCAACATTCCAGCAAGCCATCCAGTCAATCTAAGCCATCCAATCCATCTGGAGTAGTTAGAAGAGGGCAAAACCTTGAAAAGAGCATTCATTCCAACTTAGTTATTCTCTCACTACACTAACACCCTCAAGCCTCTCTGAGATTTGGTTCGAGCTCCCCAGAGTCTCCTCAAGCCTTCCCGACCAAAACCCAGCCGTCAGAAGTCGCCGCCAGCGAGTCTCCGACCACCTCAAGCTCAAATTCGCCCAAGGAGATATATAGCTCAAACCAGACGTTTCCAAGGCTCGATTTCTTCTACAAAGTTAAGCGTGGATAGTCAATAAGCTCAGAGATGTCTTAAATGGGTTAAACCATCCATTAAACTGAAGTAAAATCCTAAACCTAGCTTAGGACACTTAAGTTAATTTAACTTTTTATTAAGTGCTTTATTGACCATGAAATCAATTCCACATAATTTCTGTTTATGTACGCAATCTAGGTTTAAAATTTCATTGAAAATAATTGAGCCGATTACAAGAACGAGTTAATTATCTTGTTCTAGGGCTATTCTGATAGCCCTTTACGCATGTACAAAATCTAGACGATCAATGGTCTGAATTCTGCTGTTTCGCGGTCTGTCCAACCATGTATTAGCGGTCTTTTGGATTTACAAATGTCCGCCTTGATCAGAACCATTGATTTCGAACCGTGTGGAATCAGTGGTCTTGATCCATGCCTATGTGGTTTAGTGAAACCGTGTGAGGTATCTAGCGGTTGACGCGTGTCTAACCACCGCCGCGCTGTCATTCTAGTCAGCCCAATCATTATCGCTGCTACGCGTTAAGATCGGGCGAATCCAGTGATGCCACGTGGACTCAGTCGCGGCCAAACCTTTTTTATTTAAAAATTAGTTTTTTTAATTTTATTTAAATCTTTTTTAAATTAGAAACTTTAAAAATTAAATAAAATTCAAAAACAATATAATATATATTAAACTTTTTGGAAAATTTAATATTATAATTTAATTTTACTTTTAAATTTAAAATATTAATATATTTTAAAATATTTTAATTAATTATTTATTTAATATCTTAAATTAACATTCAATTAAAAAATCATTAAAAATATTTTATAAAAAATTTGAAATTTTATTTTAAAATTTAACTTTTGATTTTCAGATCATATATATATATATATATATATAATATTTAATTTCAAATTAAACTAATTAAATATATATTTGTTTTATATATACTTTAAATAATCTTTAATTAAGTAAATACTTAAATATTTAATTAAAATTTATTTAAAATTAAATTTAAATAATTTTAAATAACTTTAAAATTCCAAAATATTTAAGACTTAATTTAATTTACTTTAAAATTATTTTTAATGTCAATTAATTTAAAATTAATTTAAAATTTATTTAATGAACTTTAAACTTTAAAATTTTAAATTAAATTCAAATTAAATAAAAAAAATATAAGTAATATATCAAAATGTTCAAAAAATTAAGTACTTTAAGTTAGAATTAATTTCATAAATTAAAAACTTAATTTATCTTGATTAATATTAATTATTTAATTAATATTTAATTAAATATTATATTAAATATTTTTAAAATAAAAAATCTATTTTCAGATTATTTTAAATAAATTAGAGAATCTCTCAAAATATTTTAAATTATTTTTGATGATATTTTTAATTATTTAATTTTAAAACTTATATTTATATATATAGGTATATATGTATTTATATATTTTAAAATTTATTTTTAAAAATATATATTTAAATCCTTAATATTTGAGAGATCCCTTCGAAATCTTGAGCATAGGTTCAGTATATGATTAGAAATGGTAGAAGATGATTAGTGAATAATTACTTTTTGTTTTTTCACTAATCTCATTTTAATTATATATTTAATGTTAATCCTTACATGCTTAGGGTGCACACACTCGCACCTAGTCTTAGGGCTTTCCTAGACTTAGGAATTGATTGTGATTGTGTGTGCATATTATACATGTTAAGTCCAAGGGTGAGTGGAACTTTGATTCAAACCCACTCAAACTTAATGTCATTAAGGACAATAATTAAGGACTTTGATTAGAAAACTTATAATAATTATAGAAATTAGGATATATATCCTCTTGACTTGAAACTTAAACCTTTTGAATATAGTGATCCTCTCAGCTCATAGAAATTTTTTCACTGAATTTTGAAGTCATTAAGTCCTCTAATTTGCTTAATCAACATTAAATCTTAATTAAGTATTTAAACTTTCAGAAAATGTAATAAATCAAATTTAAATCCAAAAATTATAAATAAGACCTTTAATTGACCAAAATTGAGTCTTTAATCAATGAAAATTAAAATCCCTCTGATTTGACATCAATTTTGAACTTAATTTAATTTTGATTAAAATTTAATATTTAATTAATTAAAAATAATGAAAATTTCAAAAATTTCTCAAACACTCGATAATCTCTTCTTAGATCATTCTTGATCTTTGGAGGTGATTTCAAGAAATTTGGAGGTCATTTGGACTCAAATCAATAAAAGGCCTCTAATTAAACTAATTAAATAATTCAAATAAGTACCTTAAACTTTAAAAATTTATAACTAATTTAAATAAACTCCAAATTGAGCAAACGTAAAGGCATTCAACCCATATTAAGGTCTAAAATTTATAAAAAATATCAAATCTCTAGAAATCATTCAAATATGAAAAAAGTCAATTTTTGGTCAAACCTAAGTCAAAATCAACTCAAAACTTCAAACCTTCATAATAAAATATAGAAAAATCTAAATTCACTGTTCTTATAGTCTAACTTATCGTATTAATGTCTAATATTTTAATAAAATATTAACTTTCTAAAATTTAAGCTTAATCAAAAAGTGAACTTTTGACCTCTTAATTAAATGAATATAATAATCCAAAAATTTTCAAAATTTAATAATTGATTTTAAATTCCAGAAAATATTAAGTTAATATTTAAAACACTTAACTAATCTCTTAATACACAATAATCACTCATAAAATGAAGTTTTTAGGCTGAACTTCTCTGGGCTGTGGGGCTATGTGTCTTAAGGAGCATTTGTTCCTCAAGCGTGAAGGCGCAATGCTACGAATAGATTCAAAGGAATGTAAAACTTAATTTTAATTGATTAATGATTATTTAAATAAATTTAAAATCTTTAATTCAAATACATTAACTTAGTTTATAGGCTGGACTACTCCGAGCTGCGGGGCTATGTGTCTTAAGGAGGCTTTGTTCCTCGAGCCTGGTGGCACAACGCCACGAACTGGTTAATGGTAAACTTAAACAAATTCAAATCTCAAAATTAGCAACTATTCAACTTTAATTAAAATTTAATTAACTTTTAAACTTAATCAAATTAAATCACTTAATCATACCAGGTACCACTAGGTAACTCAGGCTTACGAGACTATTAAATTAGCCCCAAAAAAGGTGAAATAAACTTCACGGCCTCGGTGAGTAACAAAGGTGGTATCCAATAAATAATTAAAATTAATTTTAAAATAAGTTTTAAATCATTAAGACTTAAACTCTAATTAAAATCTCCCTTAAGCCTTTCAACCAGCTAGAACCTCAAATAACTTTAACTAACTACCCTATATAGGACATATCAAAGCCACATAGCCTACCTCACACACTTTAAATGATTTGTTAGTACTAGGCTAGGCCGGTGTTTACTTTTCTGTTACTTGCGTGTGCCGGGTTTTTCGTGGTTTTCACTGCATACTAGTTGCTAGAACTAAGTGATTGATTGATTATTTACTTACTTCATGTAATCTATATTTTGATTTAATTGTACATTAGATCTACCCCTAGGCTATAGATAAATTATACTAATTCAATCTTATGCATGTGGCCACGATCATACAGGGCATTAATTAAAGGGGATAAATAATAAAGCTTTAAACTGACAATATTTTATACAGGCGCTCTAGAATGCTAAGACCTCCTTTAAAATTAAAAGAGAATGGCCAAGAGTAGTTGTGATTTAAATATTTTAATTTCAAATATTAACTGTTTGGGATGATTTGATTAAAATTAACTACTTGAGATGTTAATATAATTGTTGATTATTAGGATAACCCTGCAGGATAGAGTCTAGATTTTTAACTTTGATTAATGTAATTCAATTTGAATTGAGTTGTAAGATTAAAAGTGCTTTGAGATGGGATTATAATGATCCAAACTGGATTCCAAGGAGAAGAGTGACATCCCTTAAGGGAGAGTACCTCTTCACTTAGAAATACAGTTTAGGATACTTTTAAATATCCAAAGAGAAAAGATAACACCCCTTTTTAGGGAGAGTTTCTTTTCACCTGGATATCCAGACCTGATGATCCAAGGAGTTCCAGAAGGATGAAGAAGTGAAAAATGAGAAGAATCCAATTCTCAAAGTCACTTAAGTCTTAGGAATAGAATTTGAGTTATAGTTTGGTACCCGGCCACTTTACTATTCCTGCAGACCTTGGGTTGTACAATTAAGTGGCACTTGCTACATGGACTTTTTAGCTTAAATTTTAATTTAGTTGATTTGACTATTTGATTAATTTGATTGATGTGTTTGTGATATAGGATTGCATGTTTTTAGTAGTTTTTTGACGCTTATTGCATGTCGTGTTTTGATTTAGCTTGAAACCCAATCGGAGGCTCGTGAGGGATCGCTAAAATATTTTCTACTTTAACTAAATTTAAAACTTTTAAGCCAACATAGAAATTCTAATGTTTTAAGAGGTAAGCTCGGGACCGCCCTGGAGTTTTTCATTTGCATAATTGATACATCTTCTTTCCACTTGTTAGGTACCTCCCAGCCTGCAGGTTCTGGCAGACCACCTGACCTATTAGGGTGCAGTTCTGTCAAGGGGAACTATGCAAATCTAGTATAAAAATCTATTTTTTAAGTCTTTTTCAAAAATTGATTCATTCTGATTTAAGCATTCGAGTCAACTAGCATGCATTGCATTAGATACAAATTTAAAAATGTCAAAATCTTTAATTGCATTTTTTAACTTAAGCATCTCACCCAACATAAGTCAAAGGGGTTAATTAGGAATCTGCTCTAGATGTCGGCCCCACTCTCCTTAAACTTGATCTTAAATAACGTCCCTACCATTTTATATTTAAATATCAAACACATAATTTTGAAGCATTTAGGTGATTTAGCTGGCTCCCAAATCTAGGTCGGGGTAAGTCCAGGTTTGCATTGCATTAACTAGATTCAGATCAGTGATTTTCAATACCTAATTTAGACTTAAGTTCTGAGACAAATTTCCAATCTTAAGTCCTTAACCTCTGGGAATTTGATCCCAACCTTCTAATAAAAATTAATAACTCAAACGTTAAATCTCTTTTAATCAAATTCAAGCCTAACACCTAGGATAGACTAGGGCACTTCTAAATTATCTTCAGAATCCCAAGTGCCTCCTACTCTTCCTCCTTTGACTCCAGAAATAAGTGTTCAACCTTGAATCATTCCCGTTTGAAATTTCCAAACATTTACCTCCTTTAAGATCGAACTTTGAATTCTTAAATAAAATTCATATCGCTATTTTAATCGAGAGTATTCGAAGGAAATTTCTGGTTTCCTACGATGTAATTATCTACGATGGCTTACGCTTATAGGAGATTTAGAAACTCAGATCAAATTTTTTCAAAATCTAGTTTTCAAAACTTCAATTAATTATCTTTAGAAAAATCAAACCCAACGATCATTATCATCATTTTCAAACTATCGATAATGATTGATATCTTTCTTCCTTGGAGAGATATATCAATTACAATCGTAGTTTTAATTATGAAATTAATGATCTCTTTATCCAGATTAACATAGTCAAATACTCGATCGAATTCCATTTTGACCTTCCGAGGTTATATTTGATTCTTCCCTAAATTTGACTATGATAATCAAAGTAAATCCAAAGTTTTGAAATTTAAACTCATTAGGAAACGATATGTTCACCTTCTAAGGTGATTTATCATTCATAATGACGTGTTCGATTTCAAAATGAAAATTTTCAAAAATTAAATATTTTCTAAAGAAAATTAAACTTTTTCAAACTACACTTTTTTCAATCAAACCAGTGAATCATCCATTTTCTTACATAGCCATTTGTAACTGACAATCTTCTTATGCATAGGTCTACAAACAACATCCCAAGTATTGTTCCTATATAATGAAATTTTTTCTTCCTTCATTGCATTTGTCCAGTGCACTACTTCTTTCCCATTAATATAATCGGTTCTTCAATATCTTCATTATTTAAAACAACTAGTGCATATGAAATGATGTCAGCATAGTCAAATCTATTTGGAGCTTTAATTTTTCACTTCTCCCTATCACGACTTAGCATACAACCTTCATCAGTGCGTGAACTACTGCTAGGAAGATCTAACTGGTAGCTATTGATTTCCCGGAGTTTATTTTTAATATGTTGTTGGGCAATCTCTTTATATGGTATAAACTATCCATGAATGCTTTTAGAGTGCTTGCACTTTCATTCCTTTTATCTGAAGTCCTACTTTTTCTCAACATAGGAAACTCATCTACCTTACAAGTTATGTCTCTACTTGTAATGCATTTTTTCATGCCCAACTCTATGTACCATAATCTATACCCTTTCACACCATCAGGATAACCTAGAAAAATATATTTAACCATTCTTGGCATTAACTTATCTTACTTAATTTGAGTAAAAATAGTGCATCTAAATACTTTCAGATTGCTATAATCAGATTTATGCCCAGTCCAAACTCCTAAGACCAACTGTTGTTGAAGGGCATCTATTAATTAGATAGTAGGTGTTTTAAGAGCTTCACCCCAAAACTCTTTCTCAGCCTTGAACCCGACAACATGCACCTAAGCTTTTCCAGCAGTGTTCTATTCATCCTCTCGACTACCCCATTTTATTGAGGTGACCATTGCCTAACTATGCCATATTCTATACAAAATTGGTTGAAGTTTTTGAACAAAACTTCAACCCATTGTCTGTTCTAAGTTTTTTAACTCTCCTTCCAACTTGATTTTCCACTAACATCTTCCCTTCGTGAAAGGAACTAAGAGCTTGATCCTTATTCTTGAGGTATTATACCCAAACCCGCCTTGAATGGTCATCAATGATAGACATGAAGTATATATTTCCACCCAATGTAACAACTTTTAATGGTCCCCATAAATCCCTGTGCACATAGTCAAGTATGCCTTTGCTATTTTGTGTCGCCAAACCAAATTAAATTCTAGTACACTTGTCAAATACAAATACTCATAAAATTTCATTTTTTGAATCTTATCTCCGCATAATAGCCCCCTTTTGCTTAGCACTACCAGTTCTCTTTCGCTAGCATGTCCTATAATGCCCTAGAATCAAATTTGAAAGAATTATCTATTTTATCTTTTTAATTAAACAACAAGAGGTTTTAATATACAATAACCAATAGATCAGTACAATCACTAATCTATCATAAACTATTGACTATAAAAAATAAAAGAAAATATAAAATAAAATCTAAAAAACTTGAGAATCTCTATCAACCTCACTCCAACTGGTCCTGACCCCTTTCCCTGACCTGAAAGTATTTAAACCACATATAATGAGCTAAAGAGCCTAGTAGAAAAACTAAAACTCTATCATTACTTTCAATGCGATGCAAAAGAATTAATATGTATATTCAATTCTAGTCAATATCAATCATCATTTAATATGGGCAAAAGAATCAATATGTTTGTTTAGTTCTAATCAATATCAATAATTATTTAATATGGGCAATAAAAATATTAAAAATTAATAATAAAATCAATATGATTAGTGAAATTAAAAGAGATCTATCAAATAATAAGATATACGATAAATAGTAATAACACAATGAATCATGTTAGTATGTTGTGCTATGTTGTATCGATATTAATACCAATATGAGCTATCAATCTATCAATTTGTTTAATATACTATCAGGTAAATATCCTCATGAGTATAATTATGAAAAGTAATGCATGACATTCATTTTTAATGTGGTGTTTTCATTCATACATCTGTTATATATCATAGCTCTCAATATATCAATTTTCACAGGTGGCTTTCAATGATCATTTAAGAGTCCTCACTCTCTACCTATCGGCATAATTCAGTCAATCAGTTACAGGTTACAACTAGGATTACACCACTAACCTTTTATTTAAAGAAAAGCCCGTCACCTCACCCTCCTGCATAATGTATTATATTTTAAGAGCTAACTCATATTCATTATAGTGTTAAATATCAGCCTTCCTTGAATACATATAAATGCTATTCTTTTCATATGCAATGCAAGTTAATATCATGTATGAAATGCAAAAATTTATTATTATAAAAAAATTTATCAAATTTATACACACTATATTTACTTCAAAAACTCATGTCTTTCAATTTAACCGGTAAAAAAATTAATATATTACAGTCAAAATGCTCATATTAATAAAATCTATCATGTATAAAAAATTATACGGTGAAAGTTTTATTAAAATAAACATATCCTCATATTTCGGTAATAAAAATACAAATTTGATCAAAAAATATCAAAAATATAGAAAAATTAAAATTAAAGATAGGGTAATTATTCCTTACAACGAGACGAACAATTTTTCCAACAGACTTGACGGACAAAAATAGCATCGCGACCTTCGAAACTAAGTTTTTTTTTCTCTCTCTCCTCACTTGTCTCTCAAATTTCTTAACCTGGTCTCTGTTGCCAAAATGAATAGGGGAAAAATATTAAAAGCTTATTTAATGAATTATGTAAAGTGGTTTAAGATATTTTTAATAAAATAATAATATAATTTTATTTAATTATATAATTTAATCAATTGTTAATATAAAATTCATATAAATTTTTTTATGGCTTCAAAAATTAAAAAAAAATATTCATAAAATAAATCATTTTATTTAAAAAATATTGGTGAAATCGATTTGCAAAACGGATACTTATCGATTCCAAAATCTTCACTTGTACCGACATATGTTAGTTTCTTAAGGATTTGCACAAGTACTAAAAATTTACAAAAAAATTCATGTAATTAAAATACTACAATATAAATGCTATGGCGAATATGATTTTAAAATTTGGCTTAAAATGACTCCTAAAAAAATTGATTTGGTTTAAAATACAGGCTATTACATGTTCGAGCCTCAAGTGCCAAACTTAGGTGTACACACAATATTAATTAATGAATTTAACATGGTATGGCCTTATAAAACATACAAATTATTTTCAAGTAACCCTTTCATAACAACTAAAGCTCCTTTGGTAATCTTAATTAAACCTTTTACATTCTTCACGCTGCAACCATTTGCATCAAGCATCCCAACAAAAATTAGATTTCTCTTGAGTTCCAGAATGTACCTCATACCCTGTAAAGTCCTAATACATCCATCATGCATTTGTATGGAGATTGATCCTTCTCCCATCACTTTATGGTATTTCTTGTCTCCCAATAAGACGGAGCCGCCATCTTTAAATCTTAATTTTAAAACCAATGCTGATTAGGCGTCATATGGAATGAGCACTCATAATCCATTATCTATTCTTTGTTCGATCCCTTTTCCGAAGTAACCAAAATCTCAGATGATTCATACCTATTTGAGCTTGCTGTAAGTCCTTCTTTTGCATCATCACATGACCTCTTGGATTGCCCTTTTTCCCTAGTTGGACAAATTCGCCTATAATGACCTTCTTTATGACAATGGAAGCACCTTCTTGCAATCTAGACTTAAATCTTGATCAATTTTGGTTTGCTTTATTGTTCTTATTTTTCTGGTATTCTGGTCTTCCCCGCACTTACAAGCTATCTACTTTCTTATCTTCCTTCTTCAGACTTCCTCTGAACATCCTTCGACATGAGTGTTGACCTCATTTTTGTATGAGGTCATTAGAGCCTAATCCAGACTTCAAATCAATCCTGAACTTAAGTAAATCTAAACCTTGATTCAGTTCAGACCTCAATCAAAATCTAGACTCCAGCCTAGTCCAAAATTCAAACTCTAGTTCAAATCTTGATCATGCCTTTGATCTAGCTCAAATCCTTTTCAATTACTTATGATCACTCCAAATGATCATAAATGATTAAGATGATTCAAATCCAGATATTTAAACCCAAAATCTATATCAAATCCAGATTTTCAAATCCAAAATTCAAGGCCAAATATCTGAGTCCTAAAAGCCTTTTTCATGAAATTTTCAAATATTTCAAACCCCAGTCAAATGACCTCCGATTCATGATCTGTCAGTTACATACTGATGTGATATATCTTTAGAGGCAACCCTCCAAATTTGAGCCCGTTTTGGGGTATCTAACCCCAGAAACTAAATTTAAATCCAAAGGCTGTAAAACCTTCAAATATTTACGGCCCGTGCCACTGGACCCGTTATCTAGAGAAATTTGACCTTGGAGTTTTCCCCAAACCCTCTAATCACCTCCAAACCCTTGATATTGATGTGTTTAACATTAATCTACATCTTTTTGGACCCACCTCGACCCAGGGTTCATCAGAGGTCAAAATGACCAAAATACCCTTTAAAGGGGTTTTTGGACTTTTGACCAAAATTTAACATCGTTCAACATTTTTAACCTTTGAAACCCCTCTCAATGAATTTCTTATGATATTTGAGACCCATTGAAATCAAACCCACTCCTTGGTTTGACTTATTTGACCAAGTCAACTATGGTTGACCAAATCCACCTTTAACCCAACCATTATTATTTTCAACACTTGAATCCATCTCAAACCAATCTAATGCTTCAAAATCATTTGTTTGGATACTCATGACATGTCCAAAGACTTCCAAGACAATCATCCCTAGGTTTGACTTGGTCAACCCATTTAGAGGGGTCAAAACCCTCTCCAATTTCATGTATTCACTCAAAGCTTCAACACCATGGCCCCATATCCCTTAATATTGACTCCTACAGCACATTTGACTCCTCCCATGCCCATCCTAGTCACCATTGACTAGTCAATAAGTCAATGGGTCAAAACTTTTGAAATGAGACCAAACTATGGCCCTTTGACCTTGCCACACATGCAAACCCATTCTCCAACTCAAAACCTGCTTTAGGCTAATGGAAATCAGCTTTTTCCCCTCCTAATTGACCTCTAATCCAGCCCTATTAACAAAGCCATGGCTTGGTTTAGCCAAATGGAGAAAAAGAGGTGTGGTCCCCCTCCTCTTGGCTCAAGGTAATCCCTCTCATCCACCAGCCTTCTCCAGGTTTTAGGCTGCTCATGGGACACTTGGCAAGCATCCAAAGCACCCTTGACTGAATCCTAACCATCCATTTCAAATCATGAGAGTTAAGTGGGCAAAACTTGCCCCAACCCTCATCTTGTCCATTTTCTTGCCTAAGTCCCAAACCCCAGCAGCCCCAAGACTCTTCAAGAGCTCCCCATACTCTCCAGCACTCCCCAAGGCCATTCCAAGCCTTCCCCCACCATTTCCACCACTCAAACCATCATTTTAGTGGAAAAAGAGAGAGAAAAGAGAGAAATACTATCTCTCTTCGATATCTTCCATTTCAGCCGTCAAAGTCTTTTAGGGTCTTCAGCAAACTTGTAGAGAAAAGGAGCCCAAGTTTGCAAAAATCCACCAGGTAGATTGTAAGTTATCTTCACTTTTAGGTAGAATTTCAATTTGAAACTGTAGGAAATATACAATGCATGGAGCCTCCAAACTCCATGCATTACAAAATTATGTTGCCCTCTAGCTACAGTTCAAATTTCGTCGAATTTCATCGAGTATTTTGGGAGATATGAGCATTTAAAGTTTCTTATTCAAAATGAACTGCACAGAATCGGCAGATCTGGACCGTCCGATCAAAAATCGGACGGTCCAGATCAAGGCAGACCGCACGGTCTACCCCTGGATTCATACGCGGGATCTCCCGTGGTCAAGAAGGGCCACGTGGCGCATTCCTGGCCGTCGATCCCGCTGTTTCCTGTTCGGACCGTTGGATCGTCGGATCCGACGTGTTTAAGTGAGCTCTCTGGCATCGACATGTGTCCTGACACGTGTCAGCTGGCGGCGGCGGCGACGTAATCATTGCCGCCGCCATTTTATTATTATTTTTGAATAAAAAAATGATTTAAATGCTCAAAATCTTCCAAAATTCATAGAAAATTGAATTTTCCACCAAATTAGACGTTCTTAGGCTCGTTGGAAAGGTAATTGAACGTAGTATTTATTAAAATTAAAATTATATTGTTTTGAGCTCTATATTGGGAGAAAATTATATTTGTTTGATTTTAGTTTTTCTCAATTTTCTTACAATCCAGGGATCAAATAGATCCTAAATTTTGGTGGAATGTTCCTGAGTATCTTAGGCATCTTCTGTGATTTTTCTAAGATTAGATGCTCTCTGGTTTTCTGTGATGTGAATTTTTAAGGTAATGGGTTCATTTTGGACCCAAAACTTTAAAAATTCATAACTCTATTTTTCTGTAGAATTAGGCTACATAATTTGTGTGGTATAATTACGTATGTATCAGGGTTAGACACACCAAATTTCAAGCACATTTGAACAGTAGAGACACCTAGAGAAAATAATTAAGGAAAAATCTTGAAAACTTTGAAAATTTATAGGGGATTGTATACACACCCAATAGGGGTGAAACTTGAACATAGAGAACATAGTGACATGATGAACCTTAGGTTTAAATTTCATTGAATTTGGAGGTCATTAGGTTAAAAAATTAATTACCCAAAGTTTCAGCCCTTTTAAGGACCTAGAAAATTCAAAAAATGCAATAAATCTAAATTAAGTCTAAAAATTACAAATAATATCTCAAATTGACCAGAACTTAGTCCTCTACCTAGGAAAAATAAAATCCCCTTGACTGGACTCCTAATTAAACTTTAATTTGACTTTTAATGAAAATTAATAATTAATTAAATTAATTAATTAAAATCATTAAAAATCCAAAATAATTTCCAAACACTTGGAAATACTCCCATGGGTCATCCCTGACCTTTGGGAGTGATTCCATACAGTTTGGGATGAGTTTGGATCAAAATGATCAAAACATTCCTAATTAAGCAATTTTAAAAAATTTAATAATTAAGAGAACTTTAAAAATTCATAACTAATTATAGAAAAATCCAAATTGAGTAAACTTAGTTTCGATCAACTCCAATTAAGGTCTAGTATTTTTGAAAGATGTCAAACCTCCAAAATTAAGTCAAAGTCAAAAAGTTAACTTTCTGGTCAACCGTAGTTCAAATGTAGGCCCAAACTTCAAAAAATCGTAACTTTTCATAGAAAACTTCAAATTGAGTGTTCTAATAGTCTAACAATTCATCATAAAATTTAATATTTATTAAAAATCTGAAACTTACAAAATAAGCTTTAATTTAAAAAGTCAACTTTTGGCCCCTTTAATTAACATAATTAAATAATTTTAATAGATTCCAAATATCTAATAATTCATTAAAATTTTAAAAAACTTTAATTTGATTAATAAAACACTCAACCAAAACTCAAATGCATAACAACCACTCCAAAAATGAAGTTTATTAGATGGACTATTCTGGGTTGCGGGGCTAAGTGTCCTAAGGAGGCCTGGTTCCTCGAGCTTGGTGGCACAACGCCACGAATGGATTCAATGGAGTGTTAAACATCAAAATTAAGTTACTTTTAATTACTTAACCAAGTTAAAACCCTTAATTCAACCATATCAACGAGGTTTTTAGGATGGACTACTCCGGGCTGCGGGGCTAAATGTCCTAAGGAGGCCTGGTTCCTCGACCCTGGTGGCACAATGCCACGAACCTGTTGATGGAAATATAAAATAATTTAACTTTTAAAATTAGTAATTAACTAATTAATTAATATTAATTAATCTTTAATTTCTAACAAACTAAATCAACTTAATCAACCCCGATTGCTACTGGGTAACCCAGGCCTACGAGGCTATTAACTTAGCCCCAAGAAAGGTGAAACAAACTTCATGATCTCGGTGAACAACAAAGGTAGCAATCATTTAACTATTAAAATGGGTTCAATTTAAATTTTAATATACTAGTATTTAAACTTTAATTAAACCTCTCTTTGAGCCTTCCACAAACTCAAATATTAGATAATTTGCATAAACTACCCATCCTAGGATCTACCCCAGCCACACGACCTTCTACACACTTTAGATGGTTTGCTAGGACAACCAAATCTAGATCTAGGCTAGGCCGGTGTTTACTTTTTTACTGTGTGCCGAGTTTTCTGAGTTTTTATTGCATGTTGTGATTGAAATTGATTGATGTATTTGTTTACTTTTATTACACTTTGTAGATTGATGTGATGGGCGACTAGATTACCCTTAGGTTAGGAACGATCTGGATGCTCACTGAATTTTTTACAGGTGACCACGCTCGTGCAGGGCAATAAAGGGGGCTAAACAAATAATAAATACAAATGCTACAGTGCTTCAGCTGCTTAGCCCCCAAATAAAAAAAGAGCGGGGCCAAGTGTGTTTATTTTTCTGCACATATATATACAACTGCTTGGGATGTTATTTTGATATTTAAATGCTTAGGATAACTTTGCAGGAGAGTTTAGAATTTTTATTTTTATGCTTATGTAATTTATTTGAATATTGAGTTGTGAAAGTAGCACTTTGAGTTTGAGATACACAGATCCAAAGATTGGATTCCAAAGAGGAAAGGATACCCCTCTAGGGGATAGTCTTTATCCATTTGGAACTCCAAATTTGGATCACTTTACTACCCAAAGTGAAAAGAGTAATCTTCCCCTCAAGGGAAGAGTTCTCTTTTCCATTTGGGTATCCGATCACGAAAAATCCAAGGAGCTCAAGGAGGAGAAGACCGAGGAGTTGAAGACAGAGAGTATCCCACTCAAAGTCACTTGCGTATGTATTATGATTAGAATCCGAGTTGTTGTCGGTGGTGCCCGATAACTTTTAATTTATGTAAATCTGAGTTGTAATAAGCAAGACAATTTGCCTATGAATATTTACTTAATTAGTTTGATTATTCAATATATTTTGATTTGATTTGATTGCATATATGATTACCTATTTTTCTTAATTTTTTGGTGATTGCATGTCATTTTTTTTTTGCCTGAACTTCGCTAGGCTCTCTAAGGACTAAAAATATTTTTACTCGTAACTAATATTTAAAATTTTAAGATTTAAATAATATAGAAACTTAACGACCTAGGAAATAGCCGGAATCATCTGGGGTCGCATGCATATTACTACAATTTTCTCCCTCCTTGCTGTAAGACACTTTCCTGCCTGCGGGTAGAGTCCAGATAATCCAACCTATGAGGATGAGGTGCTGGATCTGGGGAAGTCTAGTCTTTTCAAAAAAAAATATTTTATAAGCCTTTTTAAAATTTCATGCATACCTGATTTGGAGATTTTAACCAGCATGCATCGCATTAGAAATTAATTAAATTAAAATTTTAATTGCATTTTAGTCTAAGCATTTCACCCAACATAAGTTAAGGGGTCAATTAGGGATTTGCTCTAGATGTCGACCACAACTTCTTAAACCAATCTTAAATAACAACCTTGATCACTCTGTATCAAAAGACCAGACTCATGATTTTGAAGCATTTAGGTGGTTTAGCTGGCTCCCCCATCCAGGCCGAGATAAGCCCAAATTTTGCACTGCATTTGTTAGGTTCGGATCACTGTGGTCCAGTGTCTAAATTTAGATCTAGGATCTAGGGCAGGCTTTGAGTTATAAGACCCCAACCTCCAGGAATATAATCTCAAATTTTTAATAAAATGCTCAATTCGAATTAAACATTCTTTCAATCCAAAATTTATAGCCCAACACTTAGCTTAGGTCGGGGCACTTCTGAATTGTTTCAGAACCCTAAAGTGCCTCCTACCCTTCCTCATTTGATTCCAAAATAAGTGTTCAATCTTGCTCCTATTTCATTTGAAATTTCAATTTCATCTCTTTGATATCATTCCTAAAAAATCTCTAAACAAAATTTCTGTCATTGTTTGATTAAAAAAATATAGTTTTGAAAAAGATGTTTAATTTTCTTTGGGAAAGTTAAATTTCTGGAATTTGAATATTTGAAATCGAACACTTATTATGAATGATATATCACCTCAAAAGGTGAACATATCGTTCCCTAATAGGTTCAGATTACAAATCTTTGAATTTATCTGATTATCGTAGTCAAACTCAAGGAGAAACAACATATGATCCCGAAAGATCAGAATGATGTTTAATCAACTGTTTGACTATGCTAATCTGAATATGATCATTAATTTCATAATCATAACTATGATTATAATTGACATATCTATCCGAAGAAAGAAGATATCAATCATTATTAATTTGAATATGAAAATAACGATCGCCAATTTTTGTTTTGATTTCCCAAAGAGAATCAATTAAAGGTTTTGAAAACTTGATTTTGAAATCTGGTCTGGGTTTCTAAATCTCCTACGAGCGCAAGCCCTCGTAGTTAATTACATCGTAGGAAACCAGAAAATTTTCTACGAATACTCTCGATTAAAATAGCGATACGAATTTCATTTAAGAATTCAAAGATTGATATCAAAGGAGGTTAAGGACTGGGATTTTCAATAGGGAATGGTTCAAGATTGAACAGTTATTTCTGGAGTCAAAGGAAGAAGAGTTGGAGGTGTTTTGAGATTCTGAATTACTTCAGAAACACCCCAACCTATCCTAAGTGTTGGGCTTGAATTTGATTGAAAGATATTTTAATTTGAATGATCAATTTTATTAGAAAGTGAGAATCAGATTCCCAGAAGGTTGAGGTCTTAAGATTGAACATTTGCCTCAGAACCTAAGTCTAAAATGGGTACTGAGAATCAGTGACCCGGATCCTAGCTAATGCAATGCAATCTGGACTTACCCCGGCCTGGATTGGGGAGCCAGCTAAACCACCTAAACGCTTCAAAACCATGAGTCAAAGTCTTTTAAATGTAGAGTGGTTAGGGGACATTGTTTAAGATTAGTTTAAGGAGTTGGGGTCGACATCTAGAGCAGATTCCTAATTGACCCCTCAACTTATATTGGGTGAAATGCTTAAGCTAAAAATGCAATTAAAGATTTAGACTCAATTTTTAATTTGTATCTAATGCAATGCATGCTAGTTGACTCGATGAAATGCTTAAATCAAAATGAAGCAGTTTTAAAATAGGCTTAAAAATAGATTTTATCCTAGAGATTGCACAACATCCCCTTGGACAGAACTGCACCCTAATAGGTCAGGTGGTCTGCCAGAACCCGCAGGCGGGGAGGTGCCTAACAAGGTAGAGAAAAGTTCAATATGAATGCATGAAAAACTCCCGGCGAGTCCGGGCTTACTTCTTAAGAGCGTTAGAGTTTCTATCTGAGCTTAAAAATTTTAAATTTTGTTTAAGTAGAAAAAGTTAATGACCGTACCCTCACGAGCCTCCGATCGGGTTCCAGGCTAAATCAAATACGACATGCAAGAACGCCAAATAAACTATTAAAAGCATGCTGGTCCTTAATCACAATTAACACATCAATCAAATTAATTAAATAATTAAATCAATTAAATAAATGCTCAAATTGAAAGTCCATAGGCAAGTGCCCTTAATAATATAACCCAGGGTCTGCAGTAAAGTAAAGTGGCCGGGTACCACTGACTACAACCCGAATTCTACTCCTAAGACTCAAGTGACTTTGAGATTTGAGATTCTTCTCGTTCTTCACTTCTTCGTCTCCTTAGAACTCCTTGGATCATCGGGTCTGGATATCCAAATGAAAAGAAACTCCCCATGGATAGGGGTGTTATCTTTTCTCTTTGGATACTTGAACTTCATCCTAATTTGGATCTCCAAATGGATAGGAACTCTCCCCTAAGGGATGTTCCTTCCTCTTTGGATTTCAAATTGGATGTTTAAACATCTCAATCTCAAATCACTTTAAATTTACAACTCAAATATCATCTCAAATTACATTAATTAAAATTAAAATCTAGACTCAACAACCTGCAGGGTTATCCTAATAATCAACAGTTTATATTTGACATCCCAAACAGTTATATATTTAAAATTAAAATACTCAATCACAGCCACACTTGGCCATGCTCTTTTAATTATTAAAGGGGGACTTAAGCATTCTGGAGCACCTGTACAATTTAATATTTATGATTTTTGCCCCCTTTAATTTATGCCCTGTATGAGCATGGCCACCTGCATAAGATTGAATTAGTATAAACCGTCCCTAGCCTAGGGGTAGATCTATCGTACAATCAATCACATCACAGAGTGCAGTAAATAAGTAAACAAACACATCAATTCTACTACTAGCAAACAACATGCAGTAAAAGCTCGAAAACCCGGCACACAGCAGAAAAGTAAACACCGGCCTAGCCTAAGACTAGAGTTGGTTGTCCTAGCAAACCATCTAAAGTGTGTGAGGTAGGCTGTGTGGCTTTGATATGTCCTAAATAGGTAATTGATTGAAGTTGTTTAAAGTTCTGGTTGGTTGAAAGGCTTAAGGGAGATTTAATTTGAATTTAAATATTAATGACTTGAAATTGATTTTAAACTTGATTTTAATTGTTTGTTGGATATCACCTTTGTTTCACACCGAGGCCGTGAAGTTTATTTCACCTTCCTTGGGGCTAATTTAATAGCCTCGTAGGCCTGGGTTACCCAGTGTATCCGGTATAATTAAGTGATTTGAGTTTGATTAAGGTTTAAAGGTTGATTAAATTTTAATTAGAATTGATTGATTGCTGATTTTAAGTTCAAATTAATGTTTTCTGGAATTTTGAATGATATGTTGAATTTTGGATTTTTTTGATTATTTTAATGATTTAATTCAAGGGTCAAAAGTTGACTTTTTGATTTAAGATGTTTTCTGGAAATTTAATATTTTATTAAAATACTAGACCTTAATACGATCAGTTAGACAGTAAGTACACTGAAATTGGATTTTTCTATATTTTATTATGAAGATTTGAAGTTTTGACATGAATTTGAACTAAGTTTGACCAAAAGTTGACTTCTTCAAATTTGTTTGATTTCTGAAAACTTAACATTTTTAATAAATATTAGAGCTTAATATGAGTCATATGCCTTTGAGTTTGCTCAATTTGGAGTTTATTTGAATTAGTTATGAATTTTTGAAGTTTTGACAATTTATTGAATTTTTAAAATTGTTTAATTAGAGACCCTTTTTATGATTTGAATCCAAATGACCTCCAAACTCCTTGAAATCAACTCCAAAGGTCAGGAATGACCTAAGGAGTGATTTCCAAGTGTTTGGAAATTTTCTGGAATTTTTAATTATTTTTAATTAATTAAATTAATTAAATTTCAGATTTCAATTAAACTTAAATTAAACTTAATTTTAAAGTCCAGTCAAGGGGATTTTATTTTTCATTGATTAAGGGTTTAATTTTGGTCAGTTTAAGGTATTATTTGTATTTTTTTGATTTAATTTTGATTTATTAGAATTTCTGGAAGGTTTAAGGGCTTAATTGAGGTTTAAACTTAATTAGGTTAATTAAAGGGTTTAATGACTTCAAAATCCAGTAAGGATTTTTCTTAAAGTTGTATGTGTCACTAGGTTTGAATGTTCAAAGTTTCAACTCAATTGGAGATGTATTCTAATTATTGGAAATAATCTAAGTTCTCTAAATAAATCCTTAATTGTTGTCCTTAATGACACTAGGTTAATTGGGTTCAAATCAAGGTTTTACTAACCCTCAATATAACATATGCATGATAAATACACATATAAACACAATCAATCCTATGTCTAAGAGAGCCTTAAACTAAGTGGTGTGTGTATGTCCTTAAACATGCATAAATTAATACTTAATTAAATGTGAACAATAATTAGATTAGTGAATGATTAGAGCATAATCATTCACTAACACTCCCACAAGATTTCTTATTCAAATATGCTGATATATGTTTAAAATTCCAAAGTAGATCTCTCAACCTAAAATATTTAAGTATTTATGTATATATTTCAAAATAATTTCAAAATACACTTAATCTATTTATAGAATTATATATAGATATAGGTTTTAAATTAAGAATACTTAAGATATGATTAGGGTGACTTTAATATCTAATTGAAAGATCTACTGATCTACTAAGCTCATTTGAAAATAAGTTTCTTAATTTTCAAAATAATTAACTTAATATTTAATTAGATATTAATTAAATATTAAAATAATTAAGTAATTAAAATAAGTTAAAATTAATCAAGTTTTGATATCTGAATTTGATTTCAAATTAAAGTGCTTAATTTTCTGAAAATTTTGATATATTACACTTAATTTTCTGATTTAAAATGAATTTCTTATGAATTTTTGAAGTTTAAACCAATTAAAATGGATTTTTAAATAATTTTAAATTAATTAATGGTTAAAAATAATTTGAAAATTAATTAATTTAAATCTTGAGAATTTTCTGGAATTTCAAAATTGTTTATATATATATATATACTAATTTTTAAAAGTATTTAAATTATTATTCATTAGTTAAATATTAATTAATAATTAGATATTTAGTTAATTGAAATATAATATATAATTTGAATTAATTTAATTTCAAAATTAAAATAATTTAAAAATTAATTAACTAATTATTGGATATTAATTAATTAAATCAATGAATATTAATTAATTATTAAAGTATTAAAATATTATTACTTATTTAAATAATATTAAATAATTTCAATTAAATGTTATTTAAATTTTCAAATATTTTTAAGATTAATATTAAGTTCAAAATTAATTAAGTATTAATTAATTATTTAAATATTTAATTAAAATATTAAATGATATTTAGATATTTAAAATTATTTTAAACTTTTAAAATATTTTTAAATGATATTTAAACTTTATAATTTATTGAGTGTTAATTAAAATATTAAAAGTTATTAATTAAAATCTTAAAATTGTTTAATATTAAATAAAAAAAATATTATAAAGTATTTAATGAAAATATTAAATAATTTATATATTAATAAAAGTTTAATATCATTTAATATTAATTAAAATAATAAACTATTTAATATTAATTAAAATATTAAATAACTTAATATTAATTAATATTTTAAAATAAGTTAATATTAAATAATATTATAAAGTATTTAATATTAATTAAAATATTAAGTAAAATTAATTATTAATTAAAGTTTTAAATTATTTAAATTAATTAATATTTAATGATTAATATTTAAATAAAATATTTAATATTTAAAGGTTAATTATTAGTTTATATTAATTAATAATTAATATTAATGTAATTTAAAAATATAATTATAAAATTTAAATTAATAATAATTCCAAATTAAAATAATTTAATTTCTGAAATGTATTTTAATATATATTATATTTTAATATATAATATATATTATTATTTAATATTTATTTAAAAGAAAATTAAAATTAAAACGAATTTAAAAAAAAATATATAACGGGCTGACCACGTGGCGGGCTCTGATTGGCCGCTTCAAACCGCGGGAGCCACGTGGCTACTTCCGATTGGCGGAGGCAGAACCGCGGCCAATCATTGGTTGGTGGCGCAATGATTGCGCCGCCAACAATGATTACGGGATCATTAACCGCGGACGCGGTTTACTTATCCGCGTCAGCAAGCTCTCGTCGCCGTCCGATCCTCCGTGTTATGAAACGGACGGCGCAGATGGAGCTGAACGGCGATAAGCTCCTTCAGCCACGGATCCGCGGTTGGATGGACCGCGAGAAGGCTTAATCGCGACCGTTGATCATGAAATCAACGGTCCAAAATGCGTCTAGTTACAGAACATTACGAATGAACCCTAGAATGGGTTTTTCGTCTTGTTCTCTTGATCCGATGAACCAATCTTAATGAAATTTTAAACATAGCTACCCTAAGTGAACAGAAATCATGTGGGTTATTTAGTTGAGCTAAAAATGAACTTGGTAAAAAGTTAATTAACTCTAAAAAAAGTGACCTAGGGCTAGAGTTTTAGGAAGATTTACCGAGGGATTTGAAGGGGAATTGGTTTCTCTGAATCTGTGGTTTGTCCTCGTATAAATCTTCTGTTGAAGTCACGATCGAATCCGCTTTAGATCAAGTGAATGAAGACTTGGATGGATTGAGCTTGAGTTCGCCGGAGAGTTGCCGCCAATGAGGTTTGACGGTGGAGTTTTGGTTGGGAAGTATAAGGGAGTCTCTGGGGAGCTCAAGGAACTTGGGGGCTGGGTTTGGAGAAGCTTGAAGAGTGAGAGAATGTGTGGAATCGAATGAGGGCTCCAAATGGGGTTTTGCCCTATTCTAACTACTCCAGACCAAATAGACGGCTAAGATTAGTTTGGCTGGACTCTAGATGAATGCCATGTGTCCAGGGAGTAGGTGGGAGCAGGAGGCAAGGACAAGGGAAGGACATCCTAGTTGGAAAGGTTTTTTGTCCTTATGCAAGCATGTGGAATGGCTAAGAGCCATTTGATTTTGATCTGAGGGCTGGGATGAGTCCTAAGAAAGTTCTAGATTCCACCTAAGCTGCTGGAGAGGGCTGGATTAGAGGAGATTAGGCTTAGGGGGTCATTTGACCAAGTTTGACCATCCTAAAACCTAGATTTGACACTTTGACTGGTCCCCATGCCACATGGCAGCTGAGGTGGCATGAGGGAAGGCCTAGGGGTCTATTGGGACTGCTGGAATGGCTTGAGTTTGAAGGGTTAAAGTTCAAAAGGTCATTTGACCAACTTTGACCTCTCCTAATGCCTTGTTTTGACTGTTTGACCAGTCAACTTGACCTGTTGACTGGTGAGGTGGCAGCCAAAGAACCTCAAGAACTAGTTGGAGAAGATTGGAAGGGGTTTGATGATTAAGGCTTGGTTTTTTTTTTATTTAGAAGGAGATTTGAAGGGGTTTGACCAAGGATTAGGTTTGACCAAGTCAAACCTAAGATGATTTGACCTCAAATAGGTTTGAATAGATTTGATTTAAGTTTTGAGATGGGTTTGATAGCTTAGGGGATTTGGTTGGATCAAATGGGTTGGAAAAACCCATTTAAAGTCTTAAGGGGTTTTGAGTCAACCTAGGTTGACTTAGTCAACTAGGTTGACCCAGGATCTGGGTTTGGGTTGAACCAATCTCAAGTGATATATAAAGTCTAGCAGGAGTGTTTTTAGGGGTCAAATAGGTTATTTGTGTCAAATGACCTATTTAGACCCTTAATGGGCTTAATGGGTCAACTGGGTTGACTTGGTCAACCAAGTTGACCCAGGACCAGGGACTGGGTCCAACCGGTTCAGAATGACATTCTGAGTCTACTGGTGGTGGTCTCAAAGTCTGAGGAGGTCGTTTGGTCAAAACGACCTATTTGGGCCCTTAATGGGCCTTTTAGGTCAACCATGGTTGACTTGGTCAACCAGGTGGGTCCATGGTCTGGAAATGGGCTCAACAGATTTGAAATGATATTTGGAGACCAATGGAGGTGGTCCCAAGATCTGGGGAGATCATTTGGTCAAAATGACCTATTTGGGCCCTTAATGGGCCTTTTAGGTCAACCCTGGTTGACTTGGTCAACCAGGTGGGTCCAGGGTCTGGAAATAGGCTCAACAGATTTGAAATGATATTTGGAGACCAATGGAGGTGGTCCCAAGGTCTGGGGAGGTCATTTGGTCAAAATGATCTATTTTGACCCTAAAGGGCCTTCTAGGTCAACTAGGTTGACTTGGTCAACCAGGTTGACCCAGGGGCTGGTTCTAGGTTCAATGGGTTTGGTTTGACATTTGAAACTTGTTGGAAGTGACTGCATTTGATTTGGAGGTCATTTGATCAAAGTGACTATTCACACCCCATAGGGGTATTTTAGTCATTTTGACCCCTGGTCAACTATGGGTCAAATTGAGTCCAACAAAATGCAGTTTATTGCTCAATGGGTCATAATCAAGGGTCTGGAGGTGATTGGAGGCTTTGGAGAAAGCTCCAGGGTCAAAATCCACTGGGTGGTAGGTCCAGTGGCATAGACTGTAAATATTTGAAGGTTTTATAACCTTTGGATTTCAATTCCGTTTCTGGGGTTAGAGATCTCAGAATGAGCTCAAATTTGGAGGGTTGCCTCTAGAGACATGTCACATCAGTGTGAATCAAAGGTCATTTGATAGGGTTTTGAGGTATTCAAAAATTTACTGGAAAAGGCTTTCAGGACTTAGACCTTTGGCCTTGAATTTGAATCTGAAAATCTAGTTTTGAATTGGATTTTGAGCTTGAATGATAGGATTTGAATTAAGTTTAGATTGAATTGAAGCTTGAATTGATCTAGAGGAATCCTAGGGTTTAGAATAGGTCCTAGGGTCCAAATCAGCTTAAGGAATTCCTAGGGTCTAGAATAGATCCTAGGGACTGGAGTCTGGGAAGATCCTAGAATCTAGAAGTCCTAGGGAAATCCTAGGATCTGGGGTCTGGAAGAATCCTATAATCTAGAAGAATCCTAAGATCTAGGAATCCTAAGATTCAAGATCTAGAAGGATCTTAGGATCTAGAGTAGATCCTAAAGTTTGATTTCTGGGAAGATCTTAGGGTCTGGAAATCCTAGGGCCTGGGATCTAGAATAGTCTTAGGATCTAGAAGAATCCTAAGCTCTAGATAGATCTAGGAGAATCCTAGGGTCTGAGAGGATCATATGATTTAGAGTCAGGTAGAATCCTAGGGTCTGGAATATATCCTAGGGTCTGAAGTCTAGGAGAATCCTAAAATCTGGATTTATCTTAAATTGTATTGATCTGGGGTCAGGATTGATTTAAATTTGGATTGATCTTAAAGTCTGGATTGATCTAAGATCAGATTGATCCTAGGGTTAAGATTGATCCTAAGGATTGGAAAGATCCTAAGGTCTGGATTGGTCCTACTGAGCTCATACAAAAATGAGGTCAACAAATGGACCCCCAATATGTGTAATAGAATGTAGTTCTATTGCACATATTGGTGTTGACCGAATAGAATGGTCAAGTCTGGAGTTTTAATCTTAAGGGAATGAGAAATCTATCTCTGGGGAATTAGAGTTTGAATAGATACTAGGGTAGTGCTAGAAAAAGTGTATTCTACCACTAATGGGTCTGGTCCTGAGGATAGGAGAATCCTAACCTTAAGGGTAGAGGAACCTGGGTGATCCTATAGGAAGGAAGAACTCCTAACTATAAAGGATTGAAATTAAATTTGATTCTAAGGGAAAAGAAAACCTTACCCTAAGAAGATTGAATTTGAAAATATACTAGAGTAGTGCTGGGGACAGCGTACTCTACCACTAGTGGATCTGGTCCTAAAGGAAAAGAAAAGTCTATCCCTAAGGGAGAAGAAAGTCTGGAGTATCATATAGGAAGAAAGAGCTCCTACCCATAGAGGATTGAATTTAGATTTGATTCTAGGGAGAAAGAAATCCTTAGCCTAGAAGATTGGGTTTGAAATTGAATCTAAGGGAAGGAGGTCCTAGCCCTAGAAGATTGAATTTGAAAATATACTAGGGTAGTGCTGAAGCAGCGTACTATACCACTAGTAGATCTTATCCTAAAGGAAGGGAGAAAACCTATCCCTAAGGAAAAGAAGGCCTGGATGATCGTATAGGAAGGAAGATCTCCTAACTATAGAGGATCAAGTTTGAATTTTGATACTAGGGTAGTGCCACAAAGGGCGTACTATACCACTAGTAGATCTAATCCTTAGGGAATGAAGAAGTGCCTAGCCTTAAGGAAAAGAAGGTTTGATTGAGATTGATTCCAGGACGAGGCCATAGAGGACTTACTCCATCACTAGAAAGTCTAATCCCAAGGGAAGGAAGGATAACCTACCCTAAGGAAGAGAGAACTGGATTTTGAAATTAAACCCAGGACGGTGCCATAGATGACTTATTCCATCTCTGGGGAATCTAATCCTAAAGGCAGGAGAAAAGCCTGACCTTGAGGAGAAGAAAGTTTGAATTTGAAATTGAAATTGAATCCAGGACGGGGCCACAAGAGACTTATTCCATCACTGGGGAATTAAAACCTAAGAGAAGGAGAATACTTACTCTGAAGAAAAGAGAACTGGATGATCTCATAGGAAGGTAGTATTGCTTCCTATAGGAGGTCAGACTTAAAGATTTGAATTTTGAAACTAGAATGGTGCCGCAGAGGGCGTTATCCATCACTAGTAGATCTAATCCTAAGGAAAGAAAGCACGATGACTCACATCTGTCCTTAAGGAAAAGAAGACTGGAGGACCCTGAGGGAAGGAAGCATTGCTTCCCACAGAAGGTCAGATCTAGATTTTGAACCTAGGATGGTGCCACAGAAGGCGTACTCCACCACTAGAGGATCTAATCCTAAGGATAGAAAGCACGATGACTCATATCTGTCCTTAAGGAAAAGAAACTGGATGATCCTGTGAGAAAGAAGCACTGCTTCACACAAAATCGGATCTGGAATGATCGTATGTAAAGGAAACTTGCTTTACACAGAGGATCTAGTCTGGATTGATCGTATATAGAGGAAACTTGCTCTATATAGAGGATCTCAACTAGAAAGAAACTAGGGTGGTGCCACAGGGGGCGTGTTCCACCACTAGAAGATCTAATACTAAGGATAGAAAGCACGATGACTCACATCTTATCTTAAGGAAAAGAAAACTGGAAGATCTTGTGAGAAGGAAGCGTTGCTTCACACAAAATTGAGTCTGGGATGATCATATGTAAAGGAAACTTGCTTTACATAGAGGATCGAGTCAGGATGATCGTATATAGAGGAAACTTACTCTATATAGAGGATCAGATCAGGAATGATCATATGTGAAGGAAACTTACTTCATATAGAGGATCGAGTCAGGATGATCGTATATAGAGGAAACTTACTCTATATAGAAGATCGGGTCTGGAATGATCATATACAGAGGAAACTTGCTCTGTATAGAGGATCAGGTCAGGAATGATCATATGTGAAGGAAACTTGCTTCACATAGAGGATCGAGTCTGTAATGATCATATACAGAGGAAACTTGCTCTGTACAGAAGATCGGGTCTGGAATGATCGTATATGAAGGAAACTTGCTTCATATAGAGGATCGGGTTTGAATTCTGGAATTTGAAATTTGAATGATTTTTGAACTTGAATTTAAAGATGTTTAAATTTGAAACTTGATTTGACGAATTTGAATTTGAAGGGTTTTAAATCTGTGATGTGTTTTGAATTTGATTTGAATTATTTTTGAATTTGAGAAATTTTAAACTTGAAGTTTGATTTGATTTTGATTCATCTTGAATTTGATTTCGGGTTTTGAAAAACTTGGACAAAATTGAGCTGAATAGATTCAAAATTTGAAAATTTTATTGATTCGAAATTCGAGCTACATCAAGCATAATATTTTTTCAGGAATCGCCCGTTTACAGGAAGCATTGGGTGATTTCCTTTACAATCCACTAGCTGATACGAGCCTCCTTCGTAAACTGTTTCCACTACGAAGGGTCCTTCCCAGGTTGGTTCAAACTTTCCACCGAGCTTTCGGTGGGCTAAGATAGGCCTCCGAAGAACCAAGACCAAGTCGCCTACTCGGAAGGTTCTAGGTCGCACTAACTTATCATGAGCTTGAACCATTCTGGCTTTATAAAGTTCTAGATTCTGATGGGCTTGGAGACGACGTTCTTCAAGACCCTCAAGTTCTTCAAGTCGAAGTTGTGCATTCTGTTCTGTTGTGATCTGATTCTGGACTACAGTTCTGAGTGAAGGGATTTGAATTTCCAGAGGGAGTACGGCCTCGGACCCATACACTAGTGCAAACGGTGTGGATTGGGTCGGGGTTCGATATGTGGTCCTGTAGGCCCACAGAGCTTCCACCAACCTCTCATCCCACTGACGTTTATTATCATCCATGGTCTTTTTGATGATTTGTACCAGGGTTTTATTGAAGGCCTCAGCCAATCCATTAGCCCGTGGGTAATAGATCGTTGAGTATCTCCAATCAATACCGTGGCGACTTGCAAAGTTATTAATTTTTGTAGACTTGAAAGCGGATCCATTATCGGATATGATTCTGCGAGGCACACCGAATCGATATACGATATGGTCACGAAAGAATTTCATTACATGATGTGATGTTACATTTCTTAGTGGTATTGCTTCTGCCCACTTTGAAAAGTAATCAGTCGCTGCTAAGATGAAGCGATGACCCCTTGAAGAAGGAGTATCAATTGGCCCGACGATATCCGTGCCCCAACTTTCGAAGGGCCACGAGGCTATCGTAGGATGCAACACATTAGGCGGCTGATGTAAAACCACACCATGAACTTGGCATTGATGACAACATTTTGCAATTTTCATGCAATCGTCAATCATCGTAGGCCAGTAATAACCAAGTCTTTTGATTTTCATTTTCATCTTAGGACCCGATTGATGAGCACCGCACAGTCCAGCATGGACTTCGTTAACGATCTTCAGGGCCTCTCGTTTGTCTAAACAACGGAGCCACATCTGATCGAACAATCGTCGGTACAACGTATCGTTGACTAGTGCATATGATAGGGCACGTTTCTTAATTTGATTGGCAAGAGACCTATCGTGGGGAAGCTTGCCTTCTTGCAAATACTTGATTATTGGTTGTCTCCAATCTTGTTCTTCATCGCCTGCTGAAGATGTAGAAAGGACCTGTGAAGATTGATTGTTGAGGTATTCCATGTCTACAGGGGACAGGACTTGACGACCCTGAATTTCTATAGGGATGAAATCCTCTTCTGGGCAAGCAAATTCCTTTGCAAGCTTTGCTAGGGCATCCGCCGAGGAATTGCTTCCACGAGGAACCCTGTACATAGTTACAATGGGAATTTTCTCGAATAGGTGCATTGTGTATTGGTGATATTTCAGGAGTTTAGGATTCAAAACCTTATAGGTCCCTGCAACTTGGTTGATCACCAGTTGAGAGTCACCATAGATCTTAATCTCTTTAATCTCCATTAGGATTGCAAGTTCCAAATCAGTTATCAAAGCTTCATACTTAGCTTCGTTGTTCGTGCAAGGTTCTGATAAATGGTAGGAAAAGTGCATCATTCCCTTATCCGGTGTTATGAAAACTAGACCGACTCCGGCTTTCCCAGGAATAGTAGATTGAGGTGTTTTGCCCCTTTGAGAGGACGCTGCACCATCAAAATACATTTCCCAGGTTTGAACATTGGATTCCTCGAAACTCATGATTTGCTCGTCAGGTAAATCATCATTTAGAGGAGATTCCGCCGGTAGCGGGTGTGCCGCAAGGAAGTCGGCGACGGCCTGCCCTTTCACAGCACGCAGGGGAATGAAAGTGATTTCAAATTGTAACAATATCATAGACCAACGAGCCAGACGTCCTGACAACATGGGCTGGGTCATAAGATATTGCAGGGGGTTGACACTGGAAATCAGACTGACCTGATGAGAAAGCATATAATGTCTTAATTTTTGTGCTGCAAAGACTAAAGCAAGACAATATTTCTCAATTGCAGGATATCGGATTTCCGTTGGGAGTAATCTCCGACTCAGGTAGTAGAGGGCATTCTCTTTCCCATCGTCATTGATTTGAGCTAGAAGAGCCCCGAGAGATTCGTCAAGGGCCGCGGTGTAAAGGATTAAAGGTCTCCCCGGAATGGGGGCTGCCAAAACTGGCAGATTTGTCAGGTATTGTTTGATATTTTCGAAAGCATTTTGATATTTCTCATCCCAAATGAATTTGGCGTCCCTTTTAGCTAGGACAGAGAATGGTTGACATCTTCCAGAAAGATTAGAAATGAACCTTCTTATATACGCCAGTCTGCCCTGGAGAGATCTCAGTTGAGTGAGACTCTTAGGAGGCGGCATATTTAAGATAGCTTCAATTTTGGCAGGATCAATTTCGATTCCACGGTGCCTGACTACGAGACCCAAGAATTTCCCTGACGTGACGCCGAAAGCACACTTCAAGGGATTCATTTTAAGGTCGTAGCGGCGCAACCGCTCGAAGACAGTTCTTAAATCATAAAGATGAGCCTCTTTCACTCTACTCTTGACAACTAAATCATCGATGTAACATTCGACTTGATTATGTATTAAGTCATCAAAGATATGAGTCATGGCCCGCTGGTAGATTGCACCAGCATTTTTGAGGCCAAAGGGCATCACTTTATAACAAAAGATCCCTATAGGACTTCTGAATGCAGTGTTTCTCTCATCTTCTGGGGCCATCTTGATTTGATTATAACCAGACGAGCCATCCATAAAGGAGAAAACAATGTGCAAGGAGGCAATGTCCACCATGAGTTCTGGGATTGGCAAAGGGAATTCATCCTTAGGACATGCCTTGTTCAGGTCTCTATAGTCAACACAGACTCGGATTTGATCATTTTTCTTTCAAACTGGCACGACGCTGGCTACCCAAGAAGGATATTGTTCTTGTCGAATAAATCTAGCCTCTGCCAACTTCTTGACTTCAGAAACGACTTGTTGTTCGATCTCCAGACGCATGCGTCGTGGAGCTTGCTTGACAGGAATGGCATCATGCCGGATTCCAAGTTTATGGACTGCTACGTCAGCGGACAACCCCGGCATTTCGTCGTATGTCCAGGCGAAGCAATCTTTAAACTCGGATAGAAGTTGAATTAGATCCTTAGACTCATCCTCACTCAACAAAGAACTTATGAAAGTGGGGCGAGGGTCATCCTCTGTTCCAAGGTTGATTTCTTTAAGTTCATCGACTGTTGATTTAATTTCTTCTTCGAATTCAGGGGGTGCATCCCGAACCTGAAGTTCGTCAGAATCATCAAAAGTCTCCAAACAAAGTCCATCGAACGAATCAATGACTTCAGTAGGGACATTTTTAAATTCGGGACGACTAGTTATCATTAGACAAAATTCGTCATCGTCAAACGACCTAACGGTACTAAAGTCGATACCACTGGTCCAATATTTATTAAATTTTGAATTCCAAAGACTTTCGTGGTATCTAGCCTGACCCTTAGTCCATTGACTCGGAGCAAAACCTTTAGAGATAAGAGACTTAACACCAGCAGGAAAGTAGCCAAAAGGTAATTCCATTAATTCATTAAAATTTGCCTCTTCACGGATTGCATCATCTTCATTCCTTGAGGAGGAAGAGCCAGGGAAGAACTTCTTGGCTTTCCTTACTTCTCCATCTAAGTTCGGAGCATCCTTAATTACTAACCCTGAGACCCTGTCAGCAGACAGTGGGGTTAAGGTTAAGGATTCAACCGTTCTATTAAGCTTTTCATACAAACTCAATTCAGGCTCGTCACTTTGAATATTTAATTTTGTATCCTCCTGGTCGCTATCCGATTCTAAAGTGAGATCAAACTTCGGAGGAGGATTGATTTTTGTATAGTCAAAAGTAAATCTGGCACCCCTTTTTCTTGAATCTTCATCAGAACTTGTTTCAAGTTCGACATAGATCGGGGAATTTCTTTTTTCAATTGAAGGGCGACCTCGACCGCGTGCTCTTTGGGCCATCCTCCCACCTCTTTGAGGTATAATGTTTGGAGGCCTGAAGATCACACGCTCGACGTCGTCTTCACTACTTGAGTTTTGTCTCTTTTGATTTTTGACTTTTTCTTTTCTCAATCTTTGAATTGCTTTTGAACTTTGACTTTCTGCCTTTTCCTCCTTGACGTTGATCTCTACCTTAGAAAAAGTAGTGGACCCTTTAGGAACGTAGTACGCCGCATCCTCGTAGATTCTGATCTTGTGAATAGAGAATGGTTGCAGATCACCCTTAATTTCAAACTCAATGCCATCTCGTTGGTACTTGATGCATTGATGTAGGGTAGAAGGAACCATCCTATACTCATGGATCCAGGGCCTTCCTAGGAGCGCGTTAAAGGACGTTGCCGAATCAATTATATAAAATTTCGCTTCAGTTTTCAATTCTCCTATCTCTAGAAGAAGGGTAACTGAACCTAAAGCCTTCTCGCCCTTTTCATTGAACCCACGAAGCACTAACTTATCAGTTGAGAGCTTGCTAGTATCAATTCTAAGGTATGCGAGAGTCTTTATGTTCATCACGTTGACCGATGCACCCGGGTCAACTAGAACTCTTGATAACTTAAACTTGCCCATATTTACTGTGATGTAAAGTGGACGATTGTGGTCGGCAGTTCTAAGGAGTAAATCTTCGTCAGAGAAGGTAACCCCAGGGATTTCTTTAAAGTATAAAGCTTCTTCCTCGAAAGTTGAGGCTAATTGAGCTAAGCAAATCTCTGTGTCGAGAAGTGCTTTAATTAGAGTTTCCCTCATCTCTTTTGAAAGGACAAGGGCATCATAAATGCTCAATTTGGCAGGCAACTTCCTAAGGTGAGCTAAGACATTGTAATCAACACTTGGAACATTAACGTTGGGACCCGGTGGATTTGAAAGAATTGGAGTTGATTGTTGAGCGGGGATTTAAATTGGATCATCAGAAACAACTTGTTTTCCTTTATCCTGAGGAGGTAGCCTAGGGGGTAAGACCTTCCCACCACGTAGTTGTACTTGCACGACTTCATCGGAAGAACAAACTACAGGGGAGTCTACGCTCTCCTTAGGTGATTGATTGTCGTTATCTGAGCGAGAGTCCGAATCTGAAAAGTCTATCACGACAGGACTCCCTTGAAAGTTAATTTCAGGGGTCTCACTATCTGATAAGACATCAGATTCATTTCTCTCTTGAAGAGTCAAATCTGGAGAGTTGAGTGTTTGAATTTCTTGATTGATCTCAACTTGTTCTTGATTATTTTCAACAGAAGAGTCATTTACACTTTCATTCTCAACATTAATCATCAAAATATGAGCAGAAGGATCAGACTTTTTATTTAATTTTCGACCCTTTGCCTTTGATGGGGCAAAGTAAAAGTCAGATAATTTCAGTGGTGACAGAGGTTTTGAGCCACCATCAACCACTTGTACAGATCTCTCATCAACAAATTTCCTCTCTACAGAAAATTCACTCTTTTCATTTTTATTCAGTACAGTAGTTCCTAAGACAACTGGAGAGGAAACTGTCCCAACATCCTCCTGCGAAGCCTCGAGGTCAACCTCCCAGATCGGGTCCCGGGCTCTCGTCGGTAACTGTTGAGAAAGACGAAAAGATTTATTAATCGACTTTTTAAATGCCCGGGATAGTGCTATATCCCAACCATCTTCAATGGACAGAGAAAAGTTAGAATTCATACCTGAGATGGATTTGACAGACCCCTGATCCGGATCGACCAGGTATTCCTTTGGAATTATAATATTACCTTGACGGAAGTTCTTTTCTAGCCAATCTTTGAAGACGATGCAGTCTTCGATTGTGTGGCCTAACATGCGATGGTAGGGGCAAAAAGTTGGATCATCCTTCTTATTTGCCTCTTCCGGCTTCTTGGCCTCCGGCAATCGAAAATCTGGCTTCTTCTGAAGACTTTTAAAGATCTTTCTCACCGACTCCCTCTTAAATGGATATGTACGAGCCAATCTCTCTTTAAAAGAAATCGGGTGAGAATCTCTTGTAGGTTGAGAAGTTACCTGAAAAGGTGGAGATTTCTGAGTTTGTTGTGTCGGAGAATTACTGGACTGAACATTCATTGGTTTCTTCCCCTTATCAACAGCTAAAACCATTGCTGTTCTCTTTTCAAAGGACTTCAATGGTTTGCTAGCTTTCTTTTCCTCAGTAGAATCCTTCAGGAATGGCATTTTGGAAGCCTCTTCCTGTAGATTACTAGCCTTATTCAAAAGTTTTTCGAAGGTTTTGATAGTGAAACCCTTCAGGAGAAAAGCAATAGGCCCGTGGATATTCTTTAAAAGAATCTCCACTGCATGTTGCTCTTGCAACTGGGGTTCACACTTCATCGAGAGATTTCGCCATCTCAAGATGTACTCAACCAAAGACTCTCCCGGTTTTTGTTTTTCGATGACGAGATCACCAACGGTTACACGCTGCTGAGCTCCTGAGAATCTCTTTAAGAATAGACTCTCGAGCTCTGTGAATGTTTTCACTGAACCATTAGGTAGATCTGCGTACCACTCAAAAGCAATACCGGATAGACTACTCACAAACTGACGAAAGAGTAGAGCATCTGACCCTCCTGCGTTGCAACAGCTCGCTCGGAAGTGGGCCAGGTGCTGTCTTGGGTTTTCTAACCCACTAAAAACTTTGAATGAAGGTGGCACAAAGCCTTTAGGATAAGAAACTGAATCATATTCTTCAGGGTAGGGTCTACCCTTTGGATTAGATACAGTCCCTTGAGAATGGGCTAAGGCCTCCCTTACCTGGGTTTCGATCATCTGGCGGATATCTTTGTCGGCTGGAGAGGTTGGGGAAGCAACCTCTGGAGTTCTAGGACTTGATTCTGTTTTCCTGCTGTGCTCACCCACTGTGTGTGTTGTAGGTTGCAACTGCTCGGATTGAGATTGTTGTGCCTTGATCATCTGATTTTGCATCTGTTCCATTCTGAGCATCATCTATTCAATTTTATTTTCCAGACTCTTGATGTATTCATCTTTCTCATTTAATTTAATTGATCAATCGGAGTCTGAATCTACTGCTGCAGAGGCTTCTTCTTTACCAGATCGGTGTCTTGAAGGCTCAGCATCTTTATTTGATGCTCTGGTCTCAACCATACAAATGTTGCCAGCTGAATCTTCTTCCATCAAATCATCTGCTTCTGGATCAAAGGCTTCAATTGCCTTGTTTTTAAGTATATCTCTTATTTCCTGTACCACCTCATCGACCGGTCTACCCTCAATTGACTCGAGATCGATTGGTAGGTACCCTTTATAGTTAATCATCTCTTCAAATTCCTCATCTCCGAACTGGGTGAGGACCTCTTGAATTTTCAGGTCATCAGCAGTAGGTTCTGCCACTAACTGATCTAATATTTCTTGGTCGTCCTCAAGTTCTGTCCCCTCCCCTCCTACTGTCCCGGGGTCGGTAGTCGTGAGGGTGACATCCTCAACAGGGTGAGGGATATCTAACCTAACAGGTGACGAAGGAGTTTGACTTGTGGGAACTCCAACATCAATCTGAGGAGAATCCTCACATCCCTGAATAAGGAGTCAGGGGACCTTAACAGGTGACTGGACTAGTAACTGAACTGGTGACTGAACTGGTGTATCTCTAATCTGAATCCCAACAGTTCTGCTTATCTTCATTGGCACATAAGGTTCATCCAAAGGTATGTGCCTCTTGCCCTTAACATCAACTGACTGTAAGTCTTTGACGATTTCTTTTGATTTGGCTATCACAGGGGCCAACTTTGAGAGTCTTGAAGGGGGAACTGGAGGTCTACCATTGAGAGGGTGACTCCTACCAGGCCCAGTTAAAACTATCTCCTCAGTTTTGGCAGTTGGGAGACGAGGCACCCAATGATATCCATTCACTAATACTGAGGCAACAGGTTGCTTAATAAACTTTTTGTTTCTCCTCACTGGCTGAGGAGTCAGGTTTCTTGCTTCAGATTTTTCTTCCTTCAGAACTTCTTTCTCAAGCTTATGTGAGATCACCCCCTTCAGGTGTCTCACATATTATTCTTTGGTCTGACCTGTCTCAGCAGCACAGGTATGAATGATGTTCCTTAACATCCTAGTTCTCAAAGTATTCTTCTCCTTAGTGGTTCTCTTAACAGTATAGTCGACTGGGCTAGGTGGAGAGCTAGCAATTCGCGTGACTCTCTCCTCCCCTGCAGCAGCTGTGAGGGGATGAAAATGACTCCCTTTCAGGAGTGGAGAAGAGGCAGGGATAGGCAGCTCCTCAGCAGCCTCAGGCTCAACTAAACTCAGGGCTTTCTGTTCAGCTATCTTCCTTGACTTGGTAATTTTCTTCCTTATCCTTCTCAGGTAGTTCTTTCTAGCACTCTTAGTGCCAAACAGTGCTGCAGAACTAGAAGACCCTTTCTCAACAGTAGATTTTACTTCAATTTTCTTGTCCTCACTTCGGACTGAGGGTATAGAAGGTGTAAGGGTAGCACCTGCTGCCAGTTCCAACACTGGGGGAAGGTCACTCGTAGCTCCCACAGCTAGTTCCACTACTGGACCATTCTCGCCCTCAGCAACGAGATTAATGATTGTTCCACCGTTAACAGACAGTTTCAGAGTCTTGAAACACATTCCAAACTGAATTGCACTGCTATGAATTAACTCTTCGACTTGGAGGTCTCGGTCAACAGAGAACAGAAGTTTCCCAGCCATTGCAGAAGATTTGATTGTCTGAAATTTGAAAGAGAAGATTTGAATCAAACTTTTGAATTTGAATTTTGACAAGAAATTTTCTATATTTTATCACATAAATCGAATTATAGGAACTATAATCCGATATATAGTGATAAAGTATAGATATCAATTTTGACTTGAAGAAGATTTGAATTTTTGTTGTATATGTTCAACTACAAGAGAATGTTGTAGAGAATATATAACAATAATGGTCTGGATTTGATTTGAAAGGATTTGACGAGGGTTTGAAATTTTGAAGATTGAAAGATTTTCTTTGACTATTTAGAACCAATAAGTCGGATTTGATTTCAACTTAATAGTTAACAAAATATCAAAGAAAGTCAAGGAGTTTTGACTCGACTCTCATATCCCATTGATCAGGCTAGGGAGAAGATGTCAGAGGTTTGACTTGATGAAAAGACTAGATGATTAAATTTGAATCTGGAAATGATACGTGTTATACTACAAGAGAATATTGTAGTAGTACATGTAACAATGAAAATCAAATTTGAATTGAAAGGGAATTTAAGTGACCCAAAAATCCAGCAGCATCTCCCTTTATTTTTGAAACTCGAGGAGTTGAATTTGCATTCAACAAGACAGTTTACAAATATTATGGAAGATTTTACAGGAAGGAACTCGACTCTTTATATCTTATCAAAGATAAAATATCAGAGTTCAAAGATTTGAAAGACACTGAAAAATAAATGTTGAATTTGAATTGTCAATGTTAATCTACAAGAGGTATTGTAGAAGAACATTCGACAAGTGACGATTAAATCTTGAAGAGAATTGAACGAATGTTTTTGAAAATTTGAATTTCCGACAGCACCTCCGCTTATTCTTGAAACTCGAGGTGTTAAATTTGCATTCAACTCGACGGTTTACAAATGTTAGGGAAGAGCTAGGGAAAACCACTTGACTCTTTACATTTCAAAAGAATGATTTAAGATGAAATATCAAAGATTGATTTATCCGGATAAATTTGAATAAATATTGCATATATTAAGCTACAACAATTGTTATAGAGAAATATATGGCAATGCATTTTGAACTCGATTGATTTTGAAAAGAGATTTGAAATTTTTGAAAATTCGACGGCATCTTCCCTTATTTTTGAAACTCGAAGTGTTGAACATGTGTTCAACATAACGGTTTACAAACCTATAAGAGGGAGATTCTAGAAAATCAACCTGACTCTTTCATTCTGATGAATGATTCAGAATGAAATGTCAAGGACTGAAACAGCCGGAGAAGTTGAAAGTACATTAACTATATACAACTACAATAATTATTGTAGAATATATAGTTGCAATGATTATTATGACTTGAAAATAGATGTTTGAAAAATTTGAAATTTCGACATCTCCCCTTATTTTGAAACTCGAAGTGTTGAACGTATGTTCAACATAACGATTTACAAAAATAGAGGGATAATATAAGCTAACCCGACTCTTTCATTCCGACTAGTGATTCGGGATTGAAATGTCGAAGGTTAGATTAACCAGAAGATTTCAAACTTTGGATTCAAATTTGGAAGAGGAATCTATATCCTATCACACATATTGAATTATAGGAACTACAATCCTATATGTAATGATAAGATATATGAATCAATTAAAATTTGAAGAAGATGAAATTTTGCTAGACAGTTGAAACTTATGGTTTTGAAGTTAGAGAATTTCTTCTGTAAATTGTGAAACTTAGCACGCTATGATTTATTTGCATGCAAGTTTGCAACATGCACATAAAGACTTTGAAAAGCTCAGCTTGACTCTTTCACTCTACCAATAAACTTAGAGGCGAAATGTCAAAGCCAGACTTGGAGGGAGGTTTCCTACACTCACCTCTCTTTTCACATGTCTTAATTGAGTTGGCCACACTCACCCAAGAAAGAAATGGGAGAGGGACCAACAGAAGAAAGGTAGTCAAAACTACCGATGCAATAAAATTCATAGCGCTATTAAAGATGGAGAGAGAGATTTTCCCCAGTGGAGTCGCCATTTTTTGTTTGATTAAAAAAATATAGTTTTGAAAAAGATGTTTAATTTTCTTTGGGAAAGTTAAATTTCTGGAATTTGAATATTTGAAATCGAACACTTATTATGAATGATATATCACCTCAAAAGGTGAACATATCGTTCCCTAATAGGTTCAGATTACAAATCTTTGAATTTATCTGATTATCGTAGTCAAACTCTAGGAGAAACAACATATGATCCCGAAAGATCAGAATGATGTTTAATCAACTGTTTGACTATGCTAATCTGAATATGATCATTAATTTCATAATCATAACTATGATTATAATTGACATATCTATCCGAAGAAAGAAGATATCAATCATTATTAGTTTGAATATGAAAATAACGATCGCCAATTTTTGTTTTGATTTCCCAAAGAGAATCAATTAAAGGTTTTAAAAACTTGATTTTGAAATCTGGTCTGGGTTTCTAAATCTCCTACGAGCGCAAGCCCTCGTAGTTAATTACATCGTAGGAAACCAGAAAATTTCCTACGAATACTCTCGATTAAAATAGCGATACGAATTTCATTTAAGAATTCAAAGATTGATATCAAAGGAGGTTAAGGACTAGGATTTTCAATAGGGAATGGTTCAAGATTGAACAGTTATTTCTGGAGTCAAAGGAAGAAGAGTTGGAGGTGTTTTGAGATTCTGAATTACTTCAGAAACACCCCAACCTATCCTAAGTGTTAGGCTTGAATTTGATTGAAAGATATTTTAATTTGAATGATCAATTTTATTAGAAAGTGGGAATCAGATTCCCAGAAGGTTGAGGTCTTAAGATTGAACATTTGCCTCAGAACCAAAGTCTAAAATGGGTACTGAGAATCAGTGACCCGGATCCTAGCTAATGCAATGCAATCTGGACTTACCCCGGCCTGGATTGGGGAGCCAGCTAAACCACCTAAACGCTTCAAAATCATGAGTCAAAGTCTTTTAAATGTAGAGTGGTTAGGGGACATTGTTTAAGATTAGTTTAAGGAGTTGGGGTCGACATCTAGAGCAGATTCCTAATTGACCCCTCAACTTATGTTGGGTGAAATGCTTAAGCTAAAAATGCAATTAAAGATTTAGACTCAATTTTTAATTTGTATCTAATGCAATGCATGCTAGTTGACTCAATGAAATGCTTAAATCAAAATGAAGCAGTTTTAAAATAGGCTTAAAAATAGGTTTTATCCTAGAGATTACACAACATCCCCTTGGACAGAACTGCACCCTAATAGGTCAGGTGGTCTGCCAGAACCCGCAGGTGGGGAGGTGCCTAACAAGGTAGAGAAAAGTTCAATATGAATGCATGAAAAACTCCCGGCGAGTCCGGGCTTACTTCTTAAGAGCGTTAGAGTTTCTATCTGAGCTTAAAAATTTTAAATTTTGTTTAAATAGAAAAAGTTAATGACCGTACCCTCACGAGCCTCCGATCGGGTTCCAGGCTAAATCAAATACGACATGCAAGAACGCCAAATAAACTATTAAAAGCATGCTGGTCCTTAATCGCAATCAACACATCAATCAAATTAATTAAATAATTAAATCAATTAAATAAATGCTCAAATTGAAAGTCCATAGGCAAGTGCCCTTAATAATACAACCCAGGGTCTGCAGTAAAGTAAAGTGGCCGGGTACCACTGACTACAACCCGGATTCTACTCCTAAGACTCAAGTGACTTTGAGATTTGAGATTTTTCTCGTTCTTCACTTCTTCGTCTCCTTAGAACTCCTTGGATCGTCGGGTCTGGATATCCAAATGAAAAGAAACTCCCCCTGGATAGGGGTGTTATCTTTTCTCTTTGGATACTTGAACTTCATCCTAATTTGGATCTCCAAATGGATAGGAACTCTCCCCTAAGGGATGTTCCTTCCTCTTTGGATTCCAAATTGGATGTTTAAACATCTCAATCTCAAATCACTTTAAATTTACAACTCAAATATCATCTCAAATTACATTAATTAAAATTAAAATCTAGACTCAACAACCTGCAGGGTTATCCTAATAATCAACAGTTTATATTTGACATCCCAAGTAGTTATATATTTGAAATTAAAATACTCAATCACAGCCACACTTGGCCATGCTCTTTTAATTATTAAAGGGGGACTTAAGCATTCTGGAGCACCTGTGCAATTTAATATTTATGATTTTTGCCCCCTTTAATTTATGCCCTGTATGAGCATGGCCACCTGCATAAGATTGAATTAGTATAAATCGTCCCTAGCCTAAGGGTAGATCTATCGTACAATCAATCACATCACAGAGTGCAGTAAATAAGTAAACAAACACATCAATTCTACTACTAGCAAACAGCATGCAGTAAAAGCTCGAAAACCCGGCACACAGCAGAAAAGTAAACACCGGCCTAGCCTAAGACTAGAGTTGGTTGTCCTAGCAAACCATCTAAAGTGTGTGAGGTAGGCTGTGTGGCTTTGATATGTCCTAAATAGGAAATTGATTGAAGTTGTTTAAAGTTCTGGTTGGTTGAAAGGCTTAAGGGGGATTTAATTTGAATTTAAATATTAATGACTTGAAATTGATTTTAAACTTGATTTTAATTGTTTGTTGGATATCACCTTTGTTTCACACCGAGGCCATGAAGTTTATTTCACCTTCCTTGGGGCTAATTTAATAGCCTCGTAGGCCTGGGTTACCTAGTGGTACCCGGTATAATTAAGTGATTTGAGTTTGATTAAGGTTTAAAGGTTGATTAAATTTTAATTAGAATTGATTGATTGCTGATTTTAAGTTCAAATTAATGTTTTCTGTAATTTTGAATGATATGTTGAATTTTGGAATTTTTTTTTGATTATTTTAATGATTTAATTCAAGGGTCAAAAGTTGACTTTTTGATTTAAGATGTTTTCTAGAAATTTAATATTTTATTAAAATACTAGATCTTAATACTATCAGTTAGACAGTAAGTACACTGAAATTGGATTTTTCTACATTTTATTATGAAGATTTGAAGTTTTGACTTGAATTTGAACTAAGTTTGACCAAAAGTTGACTTCTTCATATTTGTTTGATTTCTGGAAACTTAACATTTTTAATAAATATTAGAGCTTAATATGAGTCATATGCCTTTGAGTTTGCTCAATTTGGAGTTTATTTGAATTAGTTATGAATTTTTGAAGTTTTGACAATTTATTGAATTTTTAAAATTGTTTAATTAGAGACCCTTTTTATGATTTGAATCCAAATGACCTCCAAACTCCTTGAAATCAACTCCAAAGGTCAGGAATGACCTAAGGAGTGATTTCCAAGTGTTTGGAAATTTTCTGGAATTTTTAATTATTTTTAATTAATTAAATTAATTAAATTTCAGATTTCAATTAAACTTAAATTAAACTTAATTTTAAAGTCCAGTCAAGGGGATTTTATTTTTCATTGATTAAGGGTTTAATTCTGGTCAGTTTAAGGTATTATTTGTATTTTTTGGATTTAATTTTGATTTATTAGAATTTCTGGAAGGTTTAAGGGCTTAATTGAGGTTTAAACTTAATTAGGTTAATTAAAGGGTTTAATGACTTCAAAATCCAGTAAGGATTTTTCTTAAAGTTGTATGTGTCACTAGGTTTGAATGTTCAAAGTTTCAACTCAATTGGAGATGTATTCTAATTATTGAAAATAATCTAAGTTCTCTAAATAAATCCTTAATTGTTGTCCTTAATGACACTAGGTTAATTGGGTTCAAATCAAGGTTTTACTAACCCTCAATATAACATATGCATGATAAATACACATATAAACACAATCAATCCTATGTCTAAGAGAGCCTTAAACTAAGTGGTGTTTGTTTGTCCTTAAACATGCATAAATTAATACTTAATTAAATGTGAACAATAATTAGATTAGTGAATGATTAGAGCATAATCATTCACTAACACTCCCACAAGATTTCTTATTCAAATATGCTGATATATGTTTAAAATTCTAAAGTAGATCTCTCAACCTAAAATATTTAAGTATTTATGTATATATTTCAAAATAATTTCAAAATACACTTAATATATTCATAGAATTATATATAGATATAGGTTTTAAATTAAGAATACTTAAGATATGATTAGGGTGACTTTAATATCTAATTGAGAGATCTACTGATCTACTAAGCTCATTTGAAAATAAGTTTCTTAATTTTCAAAATAATTGACTTAATATTTAATTAGATATTAATTAAATATTAAAATAATTAAGTAATTAAAATAAGTTAAAATTAATCAAGTTTTGATCTCTGAATTTAATTTCAAATTAAAGTGCTTAAATTTCTGAAAATTTTGATATATTACACTTAATTTTCTGATTTAAAATGAATTTCTTATGAATTTTTGAAGTTTAAACCAATTAAAATGGATTTTTAAATAATTTTAAATTAATTAATGGTTAAAAATAATTTGAAAATTAATTAATTTAAATCTTGAGAATTTTCTGGAATTTCAAAATTGTTTATATATATATATATATATATATATATATATATATACTAATTTTTAAAAGTATTTAAATTATTATTCATTAGTTAAATATTAATTAATAATTAGATATTTAGTTAATTGAAATATAAGATATAATTTGAATTAATTTAATTTCAAAATTAGAATAATTTAAAAATTAATTAACTAATTATTGGATATTAATTAATTAAATCAATGAATATTAATTAATTATTAAAGTATTAAAATATTATTACTTATTTAAATAATATTAAATAATTTCAATTAAATGTTATTTAAATTTTCAAATATTTTTAAGATTAATATTAAGTTCAAAATTAATTAAGTATTAATTAATTATTTAAATATTTAATTAAAATATTAAATGATATTTAGATATTTAAAATTATTTTAAACTTTTAAAATATTTTTAAATGATATTTAAACTTTATAATTTATTGAATGTTAATTAAAATATTAAAAGTTATTAATTAAAATCTTAAAATTGTTTAATATTAAATAAAAAAAAATATTATAAAGTATTTAATGAAAATATTAAATAATTTATATATTAATAAAAGTTTAATATCATTTAATATTAATTAAAATAATAAACTATTTAATATTAATTAAAATATTAAATAACTTAATATTAATTAATATTTTAAAATCAGTTAATATTAAATAATATTATAAAGTATTTAATATTAATTAAAATATTAAGTAAAATCAATTATTAATTAAAGTTTTAAATTATTTAAATTAATTAATATTTAATGATTAATATTTAAATAAAATATTTAATATTTAAAGGTTAATTATTAGTTTATAATAATTAATAATTAATATTAATATAATTTAAAAATATAATTATAAAATTTAAATTAATAATAATTCCAAATTAAAATTATTTAATTTCTGAAATGTATTTTAATATATATTATATTTTAATATATAATATATATTATTATTTAATATTTATTTAAAAGAAAATTAAAATTAAAACGAATTTAAAAAAAAAATATAACGGGCTGACCACGTGGCGGGCTCTGATTGGCCGCTTCAAACCGCGGGAGCCACGTGGCCGCTTCCGATTGGCGGAGGCAGAACCGCGGCCAATCATTGGTTGGCATTGCACCGCCAACAATGATTGCGGGATCATTAACCGCGGACGCGGTTTACTTATCCGCGTCAGCAAGCTCTCGTCGCCGTCCGATCCTCCGTGTTATGAAACAGACGGCGCAGATGGAGCTGAACGGCGATAAGCTCCTTCAGCCACGGATCCGCGGTTGGATGGACCACGAGAAGGCTTAATCGCGATCGTTGATCATGAAATCAACAGTCCAAAATGTGTCTAGTTACAGAACATTACGAATGAACCCTAGAATGGATTTTTCGTCTTGTTCTCTTGATCCGATGAACCAATCTTAATGAAATTTTAAACATAGCTACCCTAAGTGAACAGAAATCATGTGGGTTATTTAGTTGAGCTTAAAATGAACTTGGTAAAAAGTTAATTAACTCTAAAAAAAGTGACCTAGGGCTAGAGTTTTAGGAAGATTTACCAAGGGATTTGAAGGGGAATTGGTTTCTCTGAATCTGTGGTTTGTCCTCGTATAAATCTTCTGTTGAAGTCACGATCGAATCCGCTTTAGATCAAGTGAATGAAGACTTGGATGGATTGAGCTTGAGTTCGCCGGAGAGTTGCCGCCAATGAGGTTTGACGGTGGAGTTTTGGTTGGGAAGTATAAGGGAGTCTCTGGGGAGCTCAAGGAACTTGGGGGCTGGGTTTGGAGAAGCTTGAAGAGTGAGAGAATGTGTGGAATCGAATGAGGGCTCCAAAAGGGGTTTTGCCCTATTCTAACTACTCCAGACCAAATAGATGGCTAAGATTAGTTTGGCTGGACTCTAGATGAATGCCATGTGTCCAGGGAGTAGGTGGAAGCAGGAGGCAAGGACAAGGGAAGGACATCCTAGTTGGAAAGGTTTTTTGTCCTTATGCAAGCATGTGGAATGGCTAAGAGCCATTTGATTTTGATCTGAGGGCTGGGATGAGTCCTAAGAAAGTTCTAGATTCCACCTAAGCTGCTGGAGAGGGCTGGATTAGAGGAGATTAGGCTTAGGGGGTCATTTGACCAAGTTTGACCATCCTAAAACCTAGATTTGACACTTTGACTGGTCCCCATGCCACATGGCAGCTGAGGTGGCATGAGGGAAGGCCTAGGGGTCTATTGGGACTGCTGGAATGGCTTGAGTTTGAAGGGTTAAAGTTCAAAAGGTCATTTGACCAACTTTGACCTCTCCTAATGCCTTGTTTTGACTGTTTGACCAGTCAACTTGACCTGTTGACTGGTGAGGTGGCAGCCAAAGAACCTCAAGAACTAGTTGGAGAAGATTGGAAGGGGTTTGATGATTAAGGCTTGGTTTTTTTTTTATTTAGAAGGAGATTTGAAGGGGTTTGACCAAGGATTAGGTTTGACCAAGTCAAACCTAAGATGATTTGACCTCAAATAGGTTTGAATAGATTTGATTTAAGTTTTGAGATGGGTTTGATAGCTTAGGGGATTTGGTTGGATCAAATGGGTTGGAAAAACCCATTTAAAGTCTTAAGGGGTTTTGAGTCAACCTAGGTTGACTTAGTCAACTAGGTTGACCCAGGATCTGGGTTTGGGTTGAACCAATCTCAAGTGATATATAAAGTCTAGCAGGAGTGTTTTCAGGGGTCAAATAAGTTATTTGAGTCAAATGACCTATTTAGACCCTTAATGGGCTTAATGGGTCAACTGGGTTGACTTGGTCAACCAAGTTGACCCAGGACCAGGGACTGGGTCCAACCGGTTCAGAATGACATTCTGAGTCTACTGGTGGTGGTCTCAAAGTCTGAGGAGGTCATTTGGTCAAAACGACCTATTTGGGCCCTTAATGGGCCTTTTAGGTCAACCCTGGTTGACTTGGTCAACCCTGGTTGACTTGGTCAACCAGGTGGGTCCAGGGTCTGGAAATGGGCTCAACAGATTTGAAATGATATTTGGAGACCAATGGAGATGGTCCCAAGGTCTGGGGAGGTCATTTGGTCAAAATGACCTATTTGGGCCCTTAATGGGCCTTTTAGGTCAAACCTGGTTGACTTGGTCAACCAGGTGGGTCCAGGGTCTGGAAATGGGCTCAATATATTTGAAATGATATTTGGAGACCAATGGAGGTGGTCCCAAGGTCTGGGGAGGTCATTTGGTCAAAATGACCTATTTTGACCCTAAAGGGCCTTCTAGGTCAACTAGGTTGACTTGGTCAACCAGGTTGACCCAGGGGCTGGTTCTGGGTTCAATGGGTTTGGTTTGACATTTGAAACTTGTTGGAAGTGACTGCATTTGATTTGGAGGTCATTTGATCAAAGTGACTATTCACACCCCATAGGGGTATTTTAGTCATTTTTGACCCCTGGTCAACTAGGGGTCAAATTGAGTCCAACAAAATGTAGTTTATTGCTCAATGAGTCATAATCAAGGGTCTGGAGGTGATTGGAGGCTTTGGAGAAAGCTCCAGGGTCAAAATCCACTGGGTGGTAGGTCCAGTGGCATAGACTGTAAATATTTGAAGGTTTTATAACCTTTGGATTTCAATTCCGTTTCTGGGGTTAGAGATCTCAGAATGAGCTCAAATTTGGAGGGTTACCTCTAGAGACATGTCACATCAGTGTGGAACTGACAGACCTTGAATCAAAGGTCATTTGATAGGGTTTTGAGGTATTCAAAAATTTACTGGAAAAGGCTTTCAGGACTTAGACCTTTGGCCTTGGATTTGAATCTGGAAATCTAGTTTTGAATTGGATTTTGAGCTTGAATGATAGGATTTGAATTAAGTTTAGATTGAATTGAAGCTTGAATTGATCTAGAGGAATCCTAGGGTTTAGAATAGGTCCTAGGGTCCAAATCAGCTTAAGGAATTCCTAGGGTCTAGAATAGATCCTAGGGACTGGAGTCTGGGAAGATCCTAGAATCTAGAAGTCCTAGGAAAATCCTAGGATCTGGGGTCTGGAAGAATCCTATAATCTAGAAGAATCCTAAGATCTAGGAATCCTAAGATTCAAGATCTAGAAGGATCTTAGGATCTAGAGTAGATCCTAAAGTTTGATTTCTGGGAAGATCTTAGGGTCTGGAAATCCTATGGCCTGGGATCTAGAATAGTCTTAGGATCTAGAAGAATCCTAAGCTCTAGATAGATCTAGGAGAATCCTAGGGTCTGAGAGGATCATATGATTTAGAGTCAGGTAGAATCCTAGGGTCTGGAATAGATCCTAGGGTCTGAAGTCTAGGAGAATCCTAAAATCTGGATTTGTCTTAAATTGTATTGATCTGGGGTCAGGATTGATTTAAATTTGGATTGATCTTAAAGTCTGGATTGATCTAAGATCAGATTGATCCTAGGGTTAAGATTGATCCTAAGGATTGGTAAGATCCTAAGGTCTGGATTGGTCCTACTGAGCTCATACAAAAATGAGGTCAACAGCCATTATTTTAATCGAAAGTTTTCGTAGGGAACTCCGGACTCCCACGATGTAATTAACTACGAGGGCTTGCGCTCATAGGAGATTTAGAACCCACAACTGATTTTTCAAAATGAATTTCTAAAATTCAACATTAGTCTTCTTTAGGAAAATTAAATTAATGACGATCATTATCGTTGCCTCCAAATAATTGATAACAAATGATATCTTCTCCCCTTGGGGTGATATATTATTTGTCGTCATGGTTTTGAATGCAAAAATAATGATCCCTCCCCTAGGCTATTATGATTAGATACTTGACAGAGCATCATGTTAACCCTTCGGGGTTATATGTTGCTCTCTCTTGAATTTGATCGTCATAGATAAGGTGAAATTTTTAATCTCATTATCTGAATTCATTAAGGAACGATATATTCGCCTCTTAAGACGATATATCATTCGTAATGACATGTTCGATTTTGAGATTAGAATCCTAAGTTAAAATTCTCAAAGAAAACTAAACTTTTCAAAACCTGCTTTCAACACCAACAATGAGGACAAATTTCACCTATGTCCTTGTCAATGTTTGCTTCCCATGCAACATTGTGTCTACAATGTGTTCGTATGCCTTCGGTAATTAGCTAAGCAGAATAATTCCTTAGTTTTCTTTATTAACTCGTACATCCACATTTTTTAGATTAAGAATTATCTTATTAAACTCATCCATGCGTTTTCTTAGATCCTTCGACTCTTTCATTTGAAGAGTATACAATTACTTTTTTAAGAACAACCGATTTGCTAGGGATCTCTTCAAGAATAGTGACTCCAGCTTTTGTCATACCTCCAATGCTGACTCTTCTTATGCAACTTCTCTCAAAAGTTCATCACCCAATGAAAGCAAGATTGCAATTTGTGCTTTTAGCTATAATTCCTTGGCTTTAACTCTAGCAGTCAACCAACCCTTCTACTGAAATGGCATCAACAACTTCTTGATGTACCAACAATGCCTTCATTTTGATTCTCCAAAGACTGAAGTCATTCTCTTTGGTGAACTTGTAAATATTGAACTTCTGTATTGACATTTCTCCTTCTTAACTCTAGTACCACTTGTAAGAATCTTCTCTTATTCTTTACATGAAATTGCAAGTTCTATTTCTTGACGAATTAGTAAGTTTTGAGAGAGAGAGAGAGAGAGATCTTAGCCTTCTTGGAAAAACAGAAAAGAAAAGGCAAATAACATTAAAAAAAAAAAAAGAAAAACTGGAGAGCAATAATGCTGCCCCTTACTTGTCTTATCACTTATTTAAGGAAGAGTACATGACCCTATCAATATCCAACACTATATCTATATAATATTTTTCATAAGGTTACTGAATTACTGTCTGGTTGGAAGGATCAAACTCTATCTTTTGCGGGTAGAGTGCAATTTCTCAAATTCTCTATCACTAATTTTATTGCTTATTAGATTAGAGGCATGATTCTACCGAAATAGTCTCAAGTTTATTAGGAAATGTTGCTCGAATTTTCTTTTTCATAGCAATATTCATTCAAAGAAAATGCATCCTATTGCCTGGAAAGATGTGTGCAAGCCTAAATGCTATGGAGGGTTAGGTATTCAGGACCTTAATGCTCTTTATTATGCTTATAATTGCTCTCTTATAAAGAGAATTCTAAATTCTAATGGTCTTTTGTCTAATTGGGTTAAAGCTAACTATATTTCTTTATGGAGTTACCCCCTTCTAAGGATTCTAGAATCTGGAAAGATCTATATAAGATTGCTCATGATATTAAGGAGAAAATCTCTTTTGTTATTACGGCTGATAGTGATTTATCATTTTACTGGGATCCTTGGTTGGAAGGATCTTCGCTGCATGATTTAGTGCCGAATCTCAATTCTTATTGGCATAATATATTGGTGAAAGATGTTATCTCTGATGGTTCTTTGTCTATGCCGGAATGTCTACAGTTTTTGAACATTTCTATTGATATTCATAGCACTTCTATTTCTTGTCTTAAATGGGAAGGTGAGTTATTACCAAAATTTAAATTCTTTTATATGGCTTAATTCCAGAATTTTGTTAAAGTCTCCTGGTTTAGTTTTATTTGGCATAAGAGATATGCTTTGAGGTACTCCTGTTACACTTAGATGGTTTTATTGTGTAAGCTCAAAACTGCGGATATGCTTTCTTCTAGGAATATTTTTATTCCTCATGTTTGTGTTTTATGTAATTCGTATTTAGAATCTCATAATCATCTTTATTTTGATTGTTATTTCTCTTTCTCCATTATTTCTTCTTTTATTCATAGTCTTAAGCATTTTTTTCTTAAACCTAATCTTTTACAAGTTTTTGATTTTATTTTTGAGCTTAATATTCCATGTAATGTTAGATATTATTATTTATTAACTACCTGTTGTAGCTTATATTTCATTTGGCGTGAAAGAAATGATAGGAGGTTCTCGGGTAACTGTAAGAGTTTGGATTCTGTTATGGTTCTTATTCGTAAGGCGATTATTGCTAAGATTTCAGGTTGGAAATTCTTTGCTGAGATTACACATTTTATTACGTAGTTTGTCTGACTGGTTATCTCCTGTCTCTCTACATGCTGACGGTTCTTCTGGCAGCTGTTTGTGGTTGTTTGTGGTTATTAATGTCAACCAATTTCTTAAAAATCTGGATGGACATTTATAGCCAATTTGGACATTTATAGCCAATTTTGTTATTTTCCTTTCTGCTGGCTCTTGGTTATTTGGTTGGCAGGTTTCGTGGACCTCGTTATCTCAGATTGTGGATTTTGTTGTTGTGGATGCTGAGTTGCTGGTTGTGGATTTTCTATGGATGTTGAGTTGCTGGTTGCTATCGTGGGAGTGTCTTTTTACACTGTTCTTGCTAGTTGTGGATTTGTTGTTTAGCTCTTGGATCATTTGGTTTCAGATTTTTGTTCTTGTTGCTGTTGATGATCCTTTGTTGTTGTCAGGCGAGTGTCTTTCTAGCACAGTCGTTGTTTTTTGAGGATATGCTGATTTCTCATAGTTCTTCCATTTGTTTCTGCTTCTAGTTGCTATAGTGGTTTTCCTGATGGTCTCTGGAGGATTACTTTTACTTCAGCCATTTTGGATGTTGTTGCTGTTGCTGGTTGGAGTGTTTCATGTGGAAGAGGTCTTTATTTTGTAGTTTTGGTGTAGAGTTTTGCTACTTTTCTAGTAGCATTTGTTTGTGATTTCTTGTCCTTTATTTTTATTTTTACATTAGGTAGTAAGTTTTTCTTGTTTTCTTACTACTTTTTGTTTTCTTTGTAATCTTCTTTTTTTAATGAAAATTGGGCATGTTTGCCCCTAATGTTTCCAAAAAAAAAATATATACACAATAAATGAAACCCATCTCCTGCTAAGTACAAGAAGCTGACTCAGCAACTAAAAAGAAAACCCCCTATTCTAAACCCAAAAATAGAACATGTGATAAGTAAGCTGAATATATAATAGGAGAGATCATTTACTTAACATATTCACTGAAGAGTAAAAACTAATGTCGGCCTGTCAATCACTAAAGACTAAAGTGGCAAATTTTGATGTTGTCCCAATACCCTCTAAACTCTAAAGAGCCGAGAACTAATGTCATCCAATCAATCACTACGATTATTAATTGTATTAGTCCTTGGATAATTTTATATCTCAAACTTATTGAGGAACCTCTTTTAATTTTTATAAAAGACTTTGGCTTTGTTTGGGATAGCTTTAGACCACTATTTTTTTTCCTTCTTTCAAGAGATTTTTATATTAAAAAATAACTTTACAAAGCAGTAATAAGCCGTCCCAAACGAAGCCTTTATACCTCTTTTAGAATCATTTGTTGGCAATTAAAGAAATGTTGCAGACATTTAAAAAATCTCTTTGAAAAATTGCTATTCAAAATAATCCAAGAACTTTTACAAGCTCAATTTTGTTGAATCCCAGATGGATTGAGAAGAATTATCATAATAATTACTAACAAGCGAAAACATCAACTTTACTCTACGAGAATGCTCTCATAATGCTCATAGTGTAACTTCTAATTTGTCAAGAGATTCTTTTCTTTCGATCCATCTAAAATCATTTGTAAAATTTTAATAGAAAATCTCTAATTTTTTAAAATTATTCTATATTATTTTTCATGAAAGATGAATAATAATAATAGGATAGACTTAGACTTAGACTTAGGCTTCGTTTGGAACGGCTTTTTATTGCTTTTTAAAACAGAGTTTTAGAAAGTTACTTTAAGAAACAGTAACTTTCTTACTGCTTCTTAAAACAATTTTTTAGTTAAAAAAATTATACTAAAAAAATATTTTAAAAAATAATATAAAAATTGTCTCAAACAAGACCTTAACCATGAAATAGTCATAATGTTGTTGAATCCTCAAGAGCCAATTAAACCTAATCATTTTTTTGCTCCAGTGAGCTGCATGCTTGAGGTGGCCCCCACACAACTTAGCTAGTTGATTGGCCCACTCTTTATTTTAGGACTTGGTTGTGGGGCCCGCGCTAGTGATTATTATGTGTATGATAAATGCTAATCCAATCATCTGAGCTTCCTCATGATTGAGAGCCTACCTACCAAAGGAATATTTCTAGGGTTTCTGTCCCTTTTGTTCCTTTGTTTGTTTAGTTATACATTTCCATGCTTCTTGAGCTTCATGAAAATAAAATTTGAATGTAAACTAATTTTTAATAATATGATAATTTTTAAATATGTTAATTTTTAATTGAGAGGTTATTCAAATTGTTGAAAAAAATACATAATAAAATAAAATGCATTGTTAAAAATAATATAATTATTTTAAAAAATTTTGAATTATTTGATTTAAAATAAAATAAATACAGTGTAAAATATAATCATAGTCAATAGTCAGTGGCAATGAATCTTCTTATTAAATCATTAGAAGAAAATTTTATAATCAAATAATTTATTTATCTTAAGCTAAAATATTCATTTTTTAATAGATATCTTATATTTTTAATATAAAAATATAGAAAGAGCTCATGATGCAATTTTTTTTAAGAAAATTTTATAACTAATAATTAATATTCCTTTTCAAAAAGAGACTTTTGAAAAAATAAATTCTAAAAGAAATGTTCAACTTGTATGCTTTGCAACAATTTAGAGTTGGTTTGGGGTTGTTTTCTAACTATTTTATTTTTCAAATCTTAACAGCAGTTACGTTTGACTATTATTTTCTTACTATTTTCTCAGTGCTTTACAAAAAATTCTAATATATGAAGCTTTTTTTTTTAACCAAGTTGTTAATATATTATAACTTTAAGAAGATATTTATTCTCTTTTTTAAAATTATCCAACAATATTAAAAAAAATTACTTTACCCATAATAACTTCACAATCAACTTTACAAAACACTACAAAAATTATTTCAAATAGACTTTTAATATTAAAAATTATATAGAAAATCATTAGTAAATTATGAGTTATAAAATTATAGACACTAATTTTGTATGATGGCACTGAATTCATATTATTAATCATGTTTTATCAGAAGTGTAAACATTAATAGATCTTGAGCTCATTAAGGATAAAATTCTATTTATTAGAAATTAATATTTAGCTTTCATTTGGGATGGCTTTCTTATTGCTTCTTAAAGCAGTTTTTTGATATAAAAATTTAATTTTTTACCAGAAAGCTGCTTTAAGAAGCAGTAAGAAAAATATCACAAATGAAGTCTTCATCACACTTTTATGATGATATATTGATTATAATTTAAAATTTAATAGCGAGCTTAATCAAACAATAAGAGCTATAGCTTCTACAAAAACACAAAGTTCTTTCATTATTCCATGCATCAACACCTATAATTTTGTCTCTCCCTTTTATCATAGCCATCCATTGTTAAGTCAATGGCATGTAAAAGTATTTTTCTCATTGATCTCTTTATCTCCTCAAGCAAGAAAAAAAAAAAGAAATATCAACGAACAAGTCATTTTGGCTCCACAATGTCAAAATTATCTTTATTAATTAAGAATAGAACAAATGGATGAAAAATAATTTTCTTAAAAAAAATATTTCTCGATAATTTAAATTTGAAAGAACAATTGATATAAAATACTATTTTATGATTTTTTTGCTTTATATTTTTATGATTCAATTGCATTAGCAAAATTATTTATATTTTTTTTTGTATTTTCACAGCATTCGTTCTTTTATTATTTTTTTAAATATTAGAAATAATATCACGTGGGAGAAAGAGGAAGTCGTTATCTGGGTAGTGGGAGCAGTGCGTGAATCTTGATGCCGTGGAGACTACGGAAAGCTTAGAATCAAAGTTGGGAGGTCCCAGTGGACAGTAGGATGGACGAACGTGGTTGTTTGTATTGATCCCGCCCGGTTGAAAGCCAGTATGCCGTAGGCCTGCCGGTCCAACTGAGCCGCCAAGCCGTATAAATGGACCGGAGGGGACCGACTGCCGGTCCACTTGCATTTTTGGATCTTAGGGTTCGACGGCTTGTGCTTTGGATCTTAATTAATATCATATATTGGATTAAAGTTGAAAATGTTTGAATATGAATTTGAGCACTAAAAATACACTCAGATTCAATCTAAATGTTTATCATTTTCAAAATAGCTCGCACTAAAGATCTGTTTGGAAGAGCTTTCTCGTAATTTTATTTTTTAGATACCAATCATAATTTCATTTCGTGCTGCTTTTCCAAGAATTTTGTGGTGATAAACTATTTTATATAATAAGAGTAGTTAAATTATTTTTTTCCATAGTAACTTCACAAACTATTTTATAAAATATTGTTGTCGTCCCAAATAGACCCCCAAATTTGATTTAAATTGGCTTATAAATCATTTTTTATTTAAATTGGATAAAACATTGTTGTCATCCCAAGGAAAAAATTTTGACTTCATTGGTTGGTCAATTTTTTAGATTTGCTCCGATATATTTTTTCACTTGTTATGTAAAAATAATGTTATTTAAGAGGATTTAATTTATATATATATCACTCAAAATTATCTCATTTATATATTTAACACCTAAGTTTTACAATTTACTCTCATAGCATTTAGAACTTTCATTAACAATAAAAATAACACTTGTCAAGTAGAACTTCATGCAATTGAGAACTTTGAAGCTTCTTTGTGATCCACGAAATCAATCTCATTCACGACGTCATTCACAAGTATGATTTAACCTAAATCTTGCCAAATAGCGAAAAACAATAATTTTAAATCCTATATGATGTTAAATCCTATTTCTCCTCTCTTCTGCCCTAAACCTGCAAATCACATGAACTCATTTTCTTCTTCAGACGTCATTGTTCCCATTTATGGCTTCTCCAGCAAGATGTTGTTGTGATGTCCTCTCTGCAAGCAAGATTAGTGGATCAATTAATCACAAACTGTCAAATAGCCTCTTACAAAGATAGTTTTTTCAACTTTTTTTTCCATTATACATTAATGCTTTTTTACCTCATGTTATTAGTGTCAGAAAGATAGGACATACGGGTAAAGTGAACTATATCTTGTGTTCATTGATTTTTTTTCTAATATTGCCATATATGATATATATTATTATTAATATTTTATAAGGTCCCTAATACAAGCAAGTGGTCACTCTAAGCAAAGATGAGGATGAAGTTTGTTTAAAAAGGCTAATAAAGTGCCTAGTGGTGTAACAAGAGTAAGAAAAAATGACATATGGCTAAAAGGCTAAAAGAATGAGACATTAAGATTGTTAGCTTCAAAAGAACCTCATATGTAGCAGGAGAAGATCTTGGTACAATCCATCTTGGATAATGAAAAATTGTTGTACATCTTCTCCCCAACATTAGAATATTTTTCTCAATGAACCAGACAAAAATTACTTGAGCTAGTATAATGGATACAATGTTAGGTAAACACTCTCCTAATGTCTAATCACATAATAGAGATTAATTTCACAAAGGCTAATGATATAACTTGTACCCTCTGAATAGGGTGTCTCAAACTCCATCTAAATGGATTTAAAATCATGGCATTAAGTCTCAATGCAATGCAAGCTAAGTTCACCAATAGAAAGGGAGAATGATTCTTATAATCTCGTCTTATAAGCAAGATAACTCAGATGTACATTAATATATTATAAAAAATTATATATATAAAAGCTAAATAATTATAAATCTATATGTTAGTGTGACTATTGATTATGAACTATATTGATGCATCGATTAAGTACCAAGTATATGTCATTGAAGTGTGTATCCAAATGCTATAATACCTTTACTTCCATATCACAATGGATGATGTTCATTTTAGATCTTTTATATAAAAAGAGTAATCAATGATCGATAATACAACGCTCCTAAACTTACGATAAAATATGCATAACTTATTAAGCAAAGTCAGGAGCAAACTTGTTAAGGTCAATAATAAACTATTCATCATGAGCCAAAGTACAATTACATTATGATATAGCGATCATGTCATATCATAATGTAATCAATCGTAACACAAATACCCAACCTCATCATATATGTGATTGCATAATCATACAAATGATTGAAAAAAGAGTAATTTGGCAGACATGCATGGATGGTACAGTGGGAAAGCATCGCGATGATCAAAGATGCATGGATGTTCACTTAAGGATACGATAAATTCAATATGCATAGAAACATACTATTCATTTCATCCAAATAGGCATTTCAAATGTCATCATTAAAACTATTCACAAAGGCTTCACTTTGTACAACTATATTGATCTTACAATATATGAATTATAATAATCATATATCAATAAAAAAATGTGAAGCATGATGCAATAAAGTTCATTTATTTTATAATTTGAGCTCATGTACACAAATTAAGTAGATATTTTCATAGAATTAGCGTTGAATTTATGAACTTTGATAAATTTCTTTTTATTTTTAAATCTATTATATCGTTAGCTTAATCTATTTGAATTGGTCCAGCCATGGAGGTATAAGGGCAGCAATAACTACTATTAAGGCATTTGCTATCTTATTATTCGAGAACTTATCTATATGAGTTAATTATTTTATCCATTAAGTCTTATAGATCTTCTCGATTGTTATACTTTAGATTGTTTGGTTTGCTAAAAAAGTAGAAAGGAATAAAGAGGATTTTGAAATTTACATGTTGGGTTTGATGAAAAATGAATGAAGTAGAAAGTTTTAGTGAATTCTTTTTTGACTCCTTCGTTCATTTTTTATGCATTGTAAACTTATACAATTTTGATCGAATTCCTTTTTCATCACACAATGATTGTGTTTTCGCCGCCCGCCACGACCACTGACCCCTACTGGTTTCCATTTGTTGCCGGCCATCGGTAGCTGCCGCCGCCATCTTTGTCAACTTCACTGACCACTACCATCGATCACCACCATTATTTTACTTTAATTTGTATTCATTTTACTTCAAGTCATTTTTTTTTTTTTGCATTCCTCAGACACTCGTCCAAACAATTTAAAATATTTCAAATACACTATATTTCTTTTATACTATATTTTCTTTACTCTGCATTTTTTTTTTCAGCAAACCAAACAACCCTAGCTCAATAAATTATATATATTCTCACCATTATGGTCATTTATTTATTTATTTAATAGACTTCAAATACTTAAAATATCATCATTAACTACAAAATTTTTTGCGCATATATTTAATATTGTGCAAGTTGCAAGAAGCTTACTAAGTTAAGAGTACTTGCGGGAGTTTTTAATAGTTATTTGTCATATATAAAAGGTTCATAAAGTGTGTCCATTGACGTTATGTGATGGTCCCGAGAAGGATCGAAAGAGTTTGTTTGAGTCACTTTCAATTTGAATTAGACAGTTTGTTCTATAGATCCTTCCATGAAAATCAAATCTACTTGAAAGCAATTTATTCAAAGCAAACCCATATTATATTCTAATGTGACTCAAAATCAAACAAAGATATGAATAAAAATAAAGCTGTTTCATAAAGCAATAAAAAAGTCAATTCAAAAAGCAATAAGAACATCGTCTCAAACAAAGCTTAAGTCTATCAGTGGTGCAACGCTAGGGCTTTGGGAGCAGTGGTGCTAGAAATCCCCGTTGCGGCATTGAAGCCTCTATTATACAATAACTCTGGATTCGACATGTAGTGTTGCGGCGCTATGCACTATATATATATATATATATATATATATATATATATATATATATATATATATATATATATATATATATATTCCTCTCCACTCACCGTCCCTTCCTCACCTCTTACCATCGTTTCTTGCATAAGGAAGAAGAGAAGGGGGAGGAAAAGAGAAGAGAGGAAAGAGAAAGTCGTATTTTGATCGCCAATCCGCTTCATCACTTATACGAAAATTGCTCAAATCAAGATAGGTAACTGATTCCGTACTTCTATTTTCAAAGATTTTAATTTTGACCGTCTGATTTCTTTTAAATTAAATTTATTATATTTTCTTCGAATTTAATGAACTTCGACCGTACAACTTTTTATATATTATAGTACTAATTATTCTGAAAATTTTGATTGGATGATTTTGGAATTTCACTTGGTAAAACAAAAGTTATATTATTTTGAATGATTTGCAAGAATATGAATTTTGGTATTTTAATATATGCATACTATTAATACAAATATTGTGGATGAATATGATAATTTGATCGAGTAAAGCTGGTTGCTATTATTGTTACAATATTGTGATAATAATGATATGATAAAACAAATAAAGGCTGGTGAATTACTAACGTTGATTGGAGACTGACTAACCTGTATAGAATGATGAACCGACAAATTTTTCTTTAAATAATGTGGTTTTGTGTTATCCTCTATTAATTCACGTGATTTATTGATTGTAAGTTATAAGGAGTTACTAATATGCCAACGAGCAAAGAGTGACGACGATTCTATTTACTAAGCCAACTGTTACTGACTAACTACTAACTACTAGAAAAATACGGTGCAAGCCAGAACTCATTATTTAATATGATTACTAGAATACATGTTACTGATTCAGTATTATTGTACGACATATGAAATATTGAGTATTGTATATAATTTTTGAAGCAATGAATACATATGTATATTGATGATTGATTACTAGATTTATTTCCATCGATATTATTATTGATAAAAGAAAATAGATAGTTCGTTTGTTATTATATTAAAAGAAAAAAAAAGTAATTATTCCAATTTAGATTCTTGGACATGACAGAAGCTTTGGGATTTCACTATATTACATGAAAGTATGAGAATTGAGCAAATTATCAAATATCACCCACTCATTTTATAACCTCTTATTTATAAGCTGAGATTTACCCACAAGGCAACATTAAACAATACATATAAAACATAGCCACAACATTTGCTAAATTTTACATGTATAAAATGAACTTAACAAACAAAAAGCCAAGAATACATAAAGAGTACATTTAAAGCTTTTAGCGAGAGATTATTCTATGTGAAGTCACATGCCGACTTTATTGAGGTCTATCATGCTCCATCAAGTAGCATCAACACCTAGGCAGGTAAACATGCCAAGTTTGGGTGACTTCCCTTAGTCCGTCATAAACTCAGTCCATTGGTTGGCGAGATCGACTAAGGTTTCGTTTGGGACGGCTTTTTTACTGTTTCGTAAAGCAGCTTTTTAGTATAAAAATTAATTTTTGTACTAGAAATTTGCTTTAAGAAGCAGTAAGAAAGTAGTCCCAAACAAAGCCTAAGGCTTCGTGTGGGACAACTTTCTTATTGCTTTCGAGGGTTGCTTTCTAGCACAAAAGTTTCTAGTTTAAAATTTTTTTGTACTAAAAAGTTGTTTTAGAAAGCAATAAGAAAGTTGTCTCAAAAGAAACCTAAGATTTCATTTGGGACAGCTTTCTTACTGCTTTATAAAGCAGCATTTTAGTACAAAAATTTTTATTTAAAAAAATTTTGTACTAAAAAATTGTTTTAGAAAGTAGTAAAAAAGGTGTCCCAAATGAACCCTAATTAAGTTTGAAAAGCGATAATTTGATGTACATACTTTATTAATATTATCATTAAAATATAAATAAATTTTATAGTAATATATAGCATTGCTAATGGCATTGATACTTTTTCTTTGAAACTTTTTTTAATTGAAAAATGAAAAAACCTATTTCAGCTTGATAATACTACAATCAACACTAATATCTAAATAATATAGGAAGCTTTTTGCCTTTTCTCTCATTGCCAAAATTGGTTCTTTCCAAGATGATTCTATTTTTATACCATATTGAGTAACAAAACCTTTGTTTGAACTTGGGCCGAACAAAAATACAAGCTAACCCTTTTGATAATAAATATATCAGTTAATTCAAAATTACTAACATCTTAAAGAAAATTTCAAATAAAATTAAGCATAATTAATCTCAAACTTAGTAAGTAATCACTTTGCACAACCTTAAATTAGGTCGAGCAATTTCTTCAACAAACACTGCAATATTTCATCCAAATACTAGATTAGAATAATTACTATCGTTGATATCACTTATGTTTCATTTGGGATAACTTTTTTACTACTTTCTAAAGCAGCTTTCTAGTACAATTTTTTTTTTTAATTAAGATTTTTGAACTGAAAAGCTATTTCAAAAAGTTGTCCCAAATAATGCTTTAATTAAGACAAAAATCCTAATTATATATCCCCCACAAACAGATTTTGACAAAAAAAAAAAAAAATCTCACACGGCCGCTAAGACACGCCTGTGCAAGCATCTGGCCCAATTGCATCCCACATGGGCCCACGCAATGTGAAAAGCTGGGCCTAGTTTTAAGGGAAACTTCTATGGCCCACTGTACAAGCGGACACGTAAACGGTCTATCGTGCTTAAAATGACATGATATGAACCCGTAGGGGACCGACATATCAATCAATCAATAAAGCCTGTAGGGTCAACGACCTGAAAGAACCCTCTTTTCGTCATCCTGACGTCTTTATATAGTTTGAAGCCTATAAAGAGCTCTTTAAAAGTTTCAAAGGGAAAGCTATGAAACGGCAAAATTATTTCGTGTCATGAATTTGGGTCCAGCTTCGGGTTTCGTGTCAAAGGGCTCTAACTATTGTGAAACACTGAAACCTATAAAAATAAAATTAGAAATGATTTTTTTTATTTAAATACATATAATAGAATTCTTATATATAAAGTTTAGCGTATCAATTACATTAAAATATATAAATATTTAATAAATATTTTTTATGTATCTTGAAATCATCTATTCAATACAAGCATTTATCCTCAAATTCATATTATTCCATCATAGCTTGTCATTTTTTATCTATCTGACTTTATACAATAGTGAACAATCATATTGCTTCTATGTTAATTTCATAGGCTTCGTTTGAGTCAGCTTGTTTACTGTTTTTTAAAATAGTTTTTAATATAAAAATTAAAAATTGTATTAAAATACTGCTTTAAAAAGTAATAATAAAATCGTCCCAAATGATGCCTTAGATACACTAAGGCTTCGTTTGGGACAACTTTCTTACTGCTTCTTAAAGCATTATTTTAGTATAAAAATTAAAATTTGTATACTAAAAAAATATTTTAAGAAGCAGTAAGAAAGCCGTCCCAAACAAAGCCAAAATGTCTCTTCTTAATTCTTAGATTTTTTTGATTTAGAAGTTCCTTTGTATCATTTGCAATCAAATATTCTCAATATATGAATTTTAATGACCTAACTGAATATATATCATTATACTTAAGGGTTATTGGAATAGCTTTCTAACTACTTTATTTTTCAGATAATAATCATAATTATATTTGGCTATTTATTTCTTCCTATTTTTCATTATTTTTAAAAAATTTCTATATTAAAAAGTTATTTTTAAAACCGTAATAATGAAGATCATAATTTTATAATCAACATTGTAGCCCTCTCAAACAAACTCTTAATTTCCTGAACCTTTCAAATATTTCTTATATATTGTATATTGTTATTCACAATTTATTTAATTATATAATTGTATTTGTTGAATTCCCATTGTTCTGCCTTTATGCATTTAAATTTAATTTTTGAGTAATCGGCTCACAATTTTCCCAAAAAATAAATCGATAATTAAAATTTTCTATATTAGGCTATAGCGTTACCGGCTCGGACTCGTTGTCATAATTGTTCGGGCCTTATCTACTTCTCACTTATGGGCCAATTTTCTTGTCGGCCTTTTAGTGGCCAGGCCGTCGGGCCCAACGTCACATGTAGTGCAAGGCCCGCCACGTGGTTGCTCGCATGAGATAGTGGGGAGCCACGTTGCCTGATGATGTGATAGTAACGTAATAAATAAGAGGAAAAATAAAAGAAAGAAGCGGAGAAAGAAAGGCCTGCTTCAGTTATGGCCCATTTGGATAGGCTCATTTGTTGGTGTGATAATATTTTATTTATAGTAATAATTTTTGGATTAAATTTGTGTTCGAAGTAGTTCATTATTTGGTTGATTGACTACAAGAAAGTGGTAAAGAAGAAAAAGCACTATACCTAACATGTTGCATGCTGGCTGCTGAGTGCTGGTTTAGTTGTAATGGTTGAGAGTATTAAGGTGATGTCATTTCATTTCATTAATTCATATGTAACATGGCTTCTTTTTTTATAATATCATAATAGGAGAAAATCATATAATTTTTAAATTGGTTTATATTTATGATAATGCATTTTTAACTTAGGAGTCTAAACTGAGGATCGTAATATTTTGATTGTGCATGAGGAAACTAATATTACGTGAGAAAAAAAAATGAGCTTGTGATAATATTAAGAATATTGCAAAGTATGTACGTGAAGATAATGGGGAAGAAATTAAAAAATAAAGTAAAACATTTTCCTAGGATTAGATGGGGGCATTTAAAGAATATTAACAAAAATATTTTTGAGAGTAAGATTTTAGATCTTAAGATTTTGTCTGTGCATGATGATGCTAATGTTATGTAAGAAAAAGTGGCTAGTAATATTAAGAATATTGCAAAAAATGTGCTTGGAGTTTCAAAGGGAAAAGCTCCTAATAGTAAAAATAGTTGGTGGTGGAATCCAAATGTGCAAGAAAAGATTAAAAATAAGAAGATTTGTTATAAAAATTAGTTTAATTGCAAAAATTCTGATAATTGGAAATTATATAAAGAGGCACGTAAGGAATCTAAGAAAGCAATATGTGATGCAAAGAGTTTAGCTTTTAGTGATTTATATAATAGATTAGATACTAAGGAGGGAGAAAGATATATGTATAAGCTAGCCAAACAAAGAGATAGGAGTAGTAAGGATTTAGTTCAAGTGAAGTGTATTAAGGATGAAGATCAAAAAGTACTTTTTTTAGAAGATGATATTCAACAAAGGTGGATGAGATATTTTGCTAAACTTTTTAATGAAGAATGTGAAAATAAAATTGACTGTAGTGACCTTAGCACCTTAAATGAAAATAAAGATTTCTGTTTTTATCGGCGTATTAGTAAAACCGAAGTTAGAGAGGCTTTAAAGAAAATGAAGGGTGGAAAAGCTGTTGGACCTGATGATATTCCAATAGAGGTGTGGAAATGCTTAGGAGATGAAGGAATTTCTTGGCTTACTAAACTTTTTAATACTGTTTTGAAGACTAAAAAGATGTCAGATGAGTGGAGAATGAGTGTGTTAATCCCTATTTTTAAGAATAAAGGTGATGCACAAGATTGTGCGAATTATAGAGGAATTAAGTTAATGTGTCATACTTTAAAACTATGGGAACGAGTTATGGAGCATAGGTTGCGGCGTGATACTAATGTTTCTCAAAATCAATTTGGATTTATGCCGGGTAGGTCTACTATGGAAGCCATACATTTATTAAGAGGTTTGATGGAGAAATATAGAGAGAATAAGGAGGATTTACATATGATATTTATTGATTTAGAAAAAGCATATGATAAAGTTCCAAAAGAAGTGCTATGGAGAGTTCTTGAAAAGAAAGAAGTTAATAACGCTTATATTCAAATCATTAAAGATATGTATACAGGAGCTATTACTTGTGTTCAAACACAAGGTGGTTTGACCAAGTATTTTCCTATTTCGGTTGGATTACACCAAGGATCAGCCTTAAGCCCATATCTTTTTGCTTTAGTCATCGATGTTCTCACTAGACATTTGCAAGAGGATGTACCTTGGTGTATGCTTTTTGCTGATGATATTATTCTTGTTGATGAGACTAGAGAGGGAGTTGAAGGTAAACTAGAATTGTGGAGGTCAACCTTAGAGTCTAAAGGTTTTCGCTTGAGTAGATCTAAAACGGAATATATGGAGTGTAATTTTAGTAATAATAGACCTAGTGAGGGCATTGTGACTTTGGTCGATCAAGTCATTAATAAGAGTACACGTTTTAGATATCTTGGATCTATTGTTCAGAGTGATGGTGATATAGATGGGGATATTATCAGCAGAATCCAAGTTGGATGGTTGAAGTGGAGGAATGCATCGGGCTTATTGTGTGATAGAAAAGTACCCCTCAAACTTAAGGGAAAATTCTATAAGATGGTGGTGAGACCTGCAATGCTTTATGGTGCCGAATGTTGGCCATTAAAAGAGAAGCATAATTCTAAGTTAAGTGTTGCAGAGATGAGGATGCTCAGGTGGATGAGTGGCTTTACCCTTAGAGATAGGATACGAAATGAGCATATTCGTGAAAAGGTTGGAGTAGCTCCAGTGGAAGATAAGATTAGAGAGAGTCGCCTTAGATGGTTTGGTCACGTAAAACGGCGGCCTCCCGATGACCCGGTTAGGAAAGTAGAGGTCTTAGATTTGACTTATGTTAAGAAAGGTAGAGGTAGACCTAAAAAGACTTGGTTAGAAAATATTAGAAATGATCTTTCTTTATTAGATTTAAACGAGAATTTGACTTTTAATAGGACACAATGGAGAAAAAGGATTCATGTATCCGACCCCACGTAGTGGGATAAAGGCTTGATGTTGTTGTTGTTGCAAAGTATGTACGTGAAGTATCAAAAGGAAAAGCTCGTTATAATAAAAAAAAAATTGTTGATGGAATCAAAATGTGCAATAAAAGATTAAAAATAAAAAGTTTTGTTATAAAAATTGATTTGTATGTAAAAACTCAAAAATTTGAGATAGATATAGAGAGGTCTGTAAGGAGTCTAAAAAAGTATTATACGATGTAATTAAAGTATTTAGCTTTTAATAAATTATATAATATATTAGATATTAAAGAAGGCAAAAGATGTACGTATATGTTAGCTAAATAAAGAGATTGGAGAAATAATAATCTAGTTCAAGTGAAGTGTATTAAGGATGAAGAAAAATATGTGCTTTCATTATAAGAAGACATTCGATAAGATTTTTAATTGAGATTGTGAAAATATGATAGACTTTAATGACCTTAACTCTCTAAATGAAAATAGAGATTTTTGTTTGATCATTGTATTAGTAAAATTGAAGTTAGAGTAACTTTAAAGAAAATGAAGTGTGAAAAAGCAGTTGAACATGATGATATTTGAATAGAGGTGTAAAAATACTTAGGAGATAAAAGAATTTCTTGGCTTACTATGCTTTTTAATATTATTTTTAAAGCTAAGAAGATGTCAGATGTGTGGAGAATGAGGGTCTTGATTCTTATTTTTAAGAATAAATGTAATGCATAATAGTGTGCGAATTATAGAGGAATTAAATTAATATGTCGTACATTAAAATTATGGGAGAGAGTAATGGAGCATGGGTTACGATGTGATACTAATTTTTCTCAAAATCAATTTGAATTTATGCTAGGTAGGTCTACTATGAAAGCTGCACATTTATTGATAGCTTTGATGAAGAAGCATAGAGAGAATAAGGATGAACTATATATGTTATTTATTGATTTAGAGATAGCTTACAATGAAGCTCTCTAGAGAGTTCTAAAAAAGAAAGGAGTTAATAATGCTTATATCCAATTCATTAGGAATATGTATGCATGAGCTGTTACTTGTGTTCAAACACATAGTTGTTTGACCATGTATTTTCCAATTTCATTGGCATTACATAAAGGATCAACTTTAAGCCCATATCTATTTTGCTTTAGTCAAGGATGTTCTTACTAGACATTTACAAGAGGATATACTCAGGTGTATGCTTTTTGTTGATAATATTCTTCAAGTTTATAAAACTAGAGAGGGAGAGGGAGAGGGAGAGGGAGTTGAAAGAAAACTTGAATTATGGACGTTAACCTTAGAGTATAAATGTTTTGGTTTGAGTGGATCTAAAAAAGAATACATTAAGTATAATTTTAGTAGTAATTGATCTAGTGTAGAGATTGTGACTTTGGGTGTTCAAGTCATTAAAAATAGTAAACGTTTTAAATATATTAGATCTATTATTCAAAGTGATGGTGAATATATATAAACGGGGCTATTATTAGTAGAATTCAAATTGGATGGTTGAAGTCAAGGAATGCATCGGGTATATTGTGTGTTAGAAAAGTACCCTTCAAACTCAAGAAAAAATTCTATAAGTTGGTGGTGAGACCTGCGATACTTGATGACACTGAATGATGGTCATTAAAAGAGAAGCATAAAATTACGTGTTGCAGAGATGAGAATGCTCAAGTTGATGAGTGGCTTTACTTTTAGAGATAGAATGTGAAATGAGTATAAACGTGAAAGGGTTGGAGTAGCTCCAGTGGCAGATAAGATTAGTGAGTGTCACCTTAGATAGTTTGATCACATAAAATATCGTTCTTCCGATGACCCGATTAGGATAGTAGAAATATTAGATCTGGCATATGTTAAGAAAGGTAGAGGTTGACCTAAAAAGACTTGGTTAGAAAGTATTAGACATGATATTTTTTATTAAACTTAAACAAGAATTTGACTCTTAAGGGAACAACAATGAAGAAAAATGATTCATGCAACCGATCCCACGTAGTGAGATAAAAGTTTGTTATTGTTGTAGATGCACTAATATGTTAATCTATTCTGCAATTGTTAGAAAGAAGCGACATGATCTCGTTGAGGAAGGTCGTCCAAGATTGATCAAGTGTGTAGTTCGTTGACAATGGGACTGATGATATGTGTACAAGTCCTAAAACTCTCAACAAGTTAGAAGAGGAGGGGAAGTTGCGACAAGAACTTGTTGGGGGTAGCCCGTCAACGAGACCAATGTCCTCTATAGCAGTCTCAAAAACTCGATAAAGAAGAAGATTTGAGGAAGTCATGATGCAGAGGAAAGATTTCAAAGGGATTAATTAGAAGTTAACGAAAAAGTGACGTTTTTATGTTTATTAAAAGAATATAGTATTATGTGAGTAAATAATAACATTTAGTTGGATAGATAAGTAAAGTAGATATTTTGAGTGTCATATATGTAAATCCCCAAAATAAATTTGAACTAGTACTCCATATTATGTGATCATTTCTCATACTTGAACTTTTTAAAAATAAATATTTCATTTAAAAATAAGTTATTTGCATGATTTTTTTTTTGTTTTTTTAATATTCAATATTCATAAAAAAAGTATAATGATATTCTTAGAGATATAGATCAAGCTCAACGAGCATAATATATAAGAGAAAATTCAATCTTTATTAGCATCCTAGTAAAGTGGTCGACATAAGATTCAATGTGATAATACTACTAAAAAGAGGGGATAAATGCAGCATTAATTAGCAACGGTTAGGGGTGTAAACGAGTCGAGTCAAGTCAAGTAGTGGCCTTATCAAGCTCGGCTCGTCAGATATATAATTGGCTCGAACTCGAGCTTGTCCCACTGTATACGAGCTCGAGCCAGCTCACAAGTCTCAGTGGGATTTTAAAATTTAGGCAGGATTTTAAAAATATTTAAATTTAATAAATATGTTTAGCATTTATTATTAATTTTTTAAAATATCTAAATTTAATAAATAAAATAAAAATATTTAAAAAGATTAATAATTATTCGATCAAGTTCACGAGTTGAGCCTCATCAAGCTACAACTCGAGCTTGTTTACTAAACGAGCTCGAGTTTGAGCTTGAGCTCGACTCGTGAGCTCAATAAGCTTGGCTCGCTAGCCAATAAACGAATCGAGCTCGAGCCTTCTTGGCTCACTGACACCCCTAGCAGCGGTTTTAAAACTACTGTTATATGTTACTTATATCAACCATTTTAACCGTCACTAAAAGCAGCGGTTTAAACCACCGGTAGAGGTTTATTTTATTTCCTTCTTAGGCCATGTTCTAACTAACATTTCTTGACCTCACCTATTTGTTTCTCCTCATGCTTGTTGAGTTGTCGTTTGTCGTTGCCCGAATGACACTAACACACACCCTCGCTTACTCTCTCTCTCTCTCTCTCTCTCTCTTTGTTTCTATCTATCTATATATGTAATGGAAAAAGTGGTCACTTTCTTACATGCAACCTAAATTGTGTAGAATCTCCTCAGTAATTACTTTATAAGTTCAATTGTCAGGTCTCGATTCTAATTTTTATGTTTGCTAATACATCTCGCAATCTCTCGCTATGAAAATGGAAAAAATATATTGCATTGAAGGGGTATAATATTTTGATTTATTTTTTATATGAAAATCCTATCAGTTGCCTCATTTTCACCATGAATTACAATTAAGAAGGCCTAAATATATGGCAGTTGCAAAAATTTGTATTATAAATGAAACTTGCAGCAGTGTGCTGTGATTATTTCTTCTTTAAAACTGGTTGGCCTGGAGTTTTTTGCAGTTGCTCCTGCCTACAACAAAATCATTTTTTTAAATAGGGAAAATAGTGGCAGTTTTTTATTACGACTATTCTAAAGAATTAGTGACGGTTTTAATTGTTACTATACTTACAGAATAGTGGCAGTTAAAACTACCGCTGCACATTACACATCTTCTCCGCCGGTTTTAAAACCGTTGTGAATTGCCTTTGCAGCGAGAATCAAATACAACGAATATGCAGCTGTTGTGAAACCATTGCAGGCTATTTTTGTGGAGGTTAAAATCGTCACGAAAGCCTATTTTAAGTGCTGTCGAAGCCATGTTTTTCTTCTAGTGTAAAGAAGATTGAGCAGAATCACTCAAGCTTGAGGGCAAAATAAAAAAGAAAAAGATACATAAGATAATTCTAGGGAGTTTCACTGTGAGACTGCATTGTGATAGCATTCAAGGTCAAGCTTTGAGGTAGTATGTGCTCGTGCTCAACCACTTACCCCTTATTTAAAGGCAATGATGAAGTTCAAAATTATTAAATTGGCTATATAATATGATTACACTAAAAATACATAAACTGAACTCAATGCAGTAAGCAATGTAATGGGCAAATCTTGCTTGTAATCAATCGCTGGGTAGGAGAAATAAACCCAATTAAAGCTAGTTGGGCTGGGCTTTAATCTTGGCCCAACTTGAGCCTAATATTCAGCAAGCCCAACGGACTTGCGCCCACACGTAAATGGTGACATGTAGGGGATAAATGAGCTTAGTCAAGCTTAAATCACTCTGGCTCGAGCTCGAGCTTTATTCTACGAGTTGGAGCCTAATTTGTTTATTAGGAAAGAGAGAAAATGATTATGATTTAAGCAATTGTTATAATAAAATGATAAAAAGAATGAGAAATTATAAGAACAATAATAAAGAATTATTTAATATAAGAAAATGAGATATAATTTTTAAATATTTTAAACACTTTGTATTTAAAATCCTTAATTCTAATATATATTTAAGTTTATTTTATATTAATATTTTTTAAATGAGCCGACTCACGAGCTTACGAGTCAAGTTGGGGCTAGCTCAAGCTTGGATCGTTAGCATATTGAGCTTGGCTCACGAGCCATTTATCGAGCTGGCTCACGTATCGGTTTGACTTACTTACACCGATAGTGACATTTATCCGTGATTGTCTATATATGATTTATAATTTTTTAATAACTTTCTTAATTGTAAGTTAATTATTTAATTCTAATGAAGAGTTGTTTATTTACGTGTAACAAAGGATGATGCAGAAATAATAATTTTTTTATTAGTAAAAAAAGCACACATATATAAAATTTTAGTTGTATTTTTTTAATATTATATATTATTAAAACTAATGTATGATGCGAGAAAAAAAATTCTAAAAATATTTTTAAAGAGTTATGTACATCTAAAATATTATAAAATTATAAATAACTATGAATATAAAAAAAAATTCACAGCATGTTGATTTGATGCACATTATATACAGAATATGGATCTGTATTTAAAATATATTATTTATTTTGTTAGATTTGTGAATATAATTAATTGGTGATGATTTTGAAATATTTTTTTAAATAAAGAATTTGCATTGAATAAATATGTAATTCTTGATTTTTACAGCAAAATATCTTAACTCTCGCACAAAAATAATATGAAAAATATTATCATAATAAGTCAAAAAGGATAATTATCCAAGGATTGTAATGAATTAATAACTTAATCCTATTTATTTGTTTGTTTAACTCAAACCCTCAACCATCAAGATATTATTTATTTTAGCCTAATGGCTTAATGATTTTGTTCTGTTTGTGTAACTTCCGAAAATATCACCTATCCCATGAGTACTCTTATACGAGCACACTTTAATTTTAAAATTTTCAATGAAATTTCAACCATTACATCAAAATGTACCTTAATGTTTAAGAGTTTAGCTTTATTTTCTTAAGAGGTTTCACGCATGCAACTATTTCTCTTGAAAGGTTCGACAAATCTGATATTTTGAATCCATATTTATTTGTTGGCAATACCTTGATATTATTATCAATATTAGCTATGGTGATAGGCATAGAGAGAGAGAGAGAGAGAGAGAGAGAGAGAGAGAGAGAGAGAGAGAGAGAGAGAGAGTTGGTGAATAAGAAGAAATCTATCAATGTTAAATATCATATACTTTGATAGCCAAAGGTCTCAAAAATATCACCCAACTATTTTTTTATAGGATTGGGATAACTACATAAAAGGCTAAAATACAAGAATAATAATATTTTATAATATTTGACTATTAGAGGCATGTATTAACTAGAATAGATACATGTGTCCTATCATATATGATGTGGCTCTAAAATGATCATTATGGATGCCTTTGGCCAATACCTTTGGTGAATACCTCAGGCGAAAGGCCCAAGTGAGTGACTTTAGTCAGTGCCTCGAGAAAGTGCCTCGAGCTAATGCCCTGAGCCAATTCTTTTGAGTTGGGAGTTAGTATGGTCGATGAGGCCATTAACGTGAGTTTATAGATGTACATTTTCTGGAACTTGGATGAGGGGCCCTTTGAGAGAGTCAAGTCTCCTCAACTAGGGAGAGTAAGTATTCTCATGAGGCTAGTACCACATTAGGTTGAGGCTAATGAGGCTAGTTCTTCCCATAGTCAAACCTATTCGAGGTGTGTACTTCTTTGATCAAGCTTTTTTAATGTGAGCTTTCACTGGGGCAAGTGTCTTCCATATTTGGATCTTATTGAGGCATGCTCTTTGAGCGGGTATGCTTTTATATGCTTTTGACAAGTACACATATCAGCTAATCTTTTATGAGAAGGACTCGACTGGTACCTACAAGTTCCATCTATCCATATATTGGTGAGTATATTTAGTTCCACAATTCTCTTGCTCATTTGGAGAGTGAATTGCAAAAAGGGTAAGAGAAATAAGAATTAGATAGTAAATCATTAACTATTTCTATCAACTAGTGAAACTGACTAATTGCACAAAATTGAACATCATTGAAAAGAGTAATTACTAATTTTTAGATTCATAAAACTCCCTTTTCGCCGAGAAATGGGAGGCTACAAAAAACTTGTATTAGTGAGACATATCATTCATGATCAGACAATTTAGCTTAAGTCACTAAGTTATAAGTCATATTTTTTAAATCAAAACAAATAATCCTATCTTGCATATGCTTTGAGATCAAGACTGTATGATTTTAAAAGTGCTTTGATAGATTTAGGTGACTAGCATTTTCGGTTAAGATTGTAAGACTGAGTTACTACCTATTAGCGGTTTTCATCTTAGATCTAAGATCTAAGATCTGAGACTGATATATTTTTGTAGCTACATCATAAGTTATCTTATTTTTTTGACATTTTGTCAATCTTATGTTGTTGGAATGTAAGGGTTAACCTTCTAAATTAAATTGATCAATTTCAATATATATTTAATCTCAAAATATAAAGCTTAATATATGATACTATTGAGTACCTTTGAGTTTATCAGAATCAAATACTCATACACTTTCCTCTTTTAAGTGCTTTATGAAATTAATTTTAAGTTAATCTAATCATCTTTTGAATTCTAAATTTAAATCATTTAAATTGAAATTCTTAAAATTAAGTTAGCCAATATTTTGATGAAGATAGTGTAAATCACTATTTTAATCAAAAAATTTCTAAAAGGCTAAACACACTTGAAATGTAATTAACTATAGGGGAATGCACTTATAAAAAATTTGTACTCCAAATAAAATAAACTCTATTCACTCAAATATATTGTGCAAGAAAAAATTTTTGCGAACTTGAAAAGCTCAAACTAACATTTTGTTATTGATTTCACAGTGAAATAATATAATACATTTTAAGATTATATATTATTTTCTATTTCATTTGGGTTGCTAGCATATCAAATTGATGGTTTTTACCTATTTGTTAAATGGGTCGGGATCAAATTGGCTGGATTTGAGTCAGGTCAATTTCGGGTTGAACCCAAACTCAATCCGTCAACTTGTTTTGACTCCCCTAATCTTGAAGATTTATATCCTTCTGTGTTATAATAACTATCTCAGCTCAATACCTTCGGCATACAATCTTACCATTTCCATTACCTCAATGCCATTTGTAATAAGCTTATATTCTTTGGGAGATGTGCCACAAATGTGATATATAATTCATAATCTTGATCTCCAGCTAATGACATATCATTCAATTTCTTATATTAGCACCAACAAAAAAAAAATTAATTATTGTACTAAAAAATTATTTTAAGAAATAGTAAGAAAGCCGTCCCAAATGAAGCCTAAAATAATAAGTGTAGAGTGTTGTTGTTAACTATTGAACGAGACCAAATTTTGAACAAGGACAAGTATGTGCTATTGTTAGCTATTTGAGAGAATTTTATGTTGTGTATTGTAGATTTATATCAAATTATTTACATTTATCAAAATCTATAAGAAAACATTATAGGAAAATGATGGAAGAGAATTCACTTTTCATTACTATGTTAACTTTCATTTATATTTAGCAAATTTATAAGAGAATACAATAAAATAGATTTTTACTAAAAACATTAATTTCTCATTTTACTTCGCACAAGATTAAGGTTTCGTTTGGGATGACTTACTTATTGCTTCTTAAAGTAGCTTTTAGTACAAAAATTTAGTTTTTTGTACGAAACAGCTGCTTTAAGAAACAGTAAAAAAGCCTTCCCAAACAAATGATTATCAGAGTTATATTTTTGAGGTTTTTTTTAAATAGTTTTTTGATATATAAATATGTTATTTTAGATATTTGATATATAAATAAAAAATTACTATGTGGTAAGTATGTATATTAAAAAAAAAAACTTTTCCCACTGCTCCACAATGTCTGCTTGCGAATCCAACCTAGGGGTGTCAATTTCGAGTCACAGGTCGGGTTCGGGTCAAACCAGAAACTAACCTGGCACTATTCAGGTTCGGGTCAACCCAACCTCTTTTTGCAAACAGGTTAATTTTTCGGACCCGAACCCGACCCGTAAACCTTTCATATTCTCTTTTTCGCCATTGCTGTTCGGCTTCGTTGCTTCGCAGAAGGTGTAGAGATTGCTTGCGTCACTTCTTTGGCTCCTTCGTGGCTGTTCGACATCGCTCCTTTCACGATTTTCCCTTCCCATCGATCGGAAGTTACAACATTTTGATCGACAGCAATGATGGGAGTTCGCTCGTTGCTATTCGGCACCTTCGTGGCTGTTCGACATCGCTCCTTTGACGATTTTCCCTTCCCATCGATCGGAAGTTGCAACATTTTGATCGGAAGCAACGACGGGAGTTTGCTCGTTGCTATTGGGCTTCGTTGCTGTTCGGCTCCTTCGTGGTTGTTTGACATCGCTCCTTTGACGATTTTACCTTCCCATCGATTGGAAGTTGCAAGATTTTGATCAGAAGCAACGACGGGAGTTCGCTCGTTGCTGTTCAGCACCTTCGTGGCTGTTCGACATCGCTCCTTTGATGATTTTCCCTTCCCATCGATCAGAAGTTGCAACATTTTGATCGGAAGCAACGACGGAGTTCTCTCGTTGTTGTTCGGCTTTGTTGTTGTTCAGGTTTGGGTCATTCCGGGGCATTCCCGGGTTTCCGGGTCAACCGAACCTGACTCGGTTTTGCAAACGGGTTGATTTTTTGGACCAGAACACGACCTGCTTCGGATTTGGGTCAACCCAAATCTGAAATTTTCGAGTCGGATTTTCGGGTCGGGTCCAATATTGACACCCTAATCCAACCAATGGAACTCACAAATCGGCCGTACAACGTAACCCGCCGGTCCATTTCGACGTCAGAAATAGTTTCAAATCGGACTGCGTTCACAAGCAAGACCAAAAATCAGCCAACGGGACGTCGCCGCGCGAATCAGCGGTTGGTGGGTTCTTCATCGATGTACCTGAAGAAGAGGGAGCTATGGGGCGGCACTGCTGCATCCATCTCCGGCGAAGGACCCGGCGGTGACGCTCGGGGACCCGGCCAAGCAGCAACCGGTCTGTCGCCGGAGACGGCGGCGACGGTGGGGGAGTTGGTCTCTGCTCTTGACCGGCGGAGAATGCACCGGGAGGTGACTCTTGCGCTCCGTTCAGGAATTCGGGACGCTACGGCGGATTTTTCTTTTCTCAGGCTTAGGGGACTCCGGAACCTTCTTAAATCTCTCAGATCGATCGCGAATTCCGACGATGCCATTCGGGCCTTTCGTTACTCACAAGCCCTTTCAGAACTACAAGGTATTGAAGTGTCAAACATTGATCTCCCATTTCCTCCGTCTCGGTCGGCGCTTTTCTCGTGATTTTAGGATTGGGGCTCAGAGGTACTGTCGCTGGAGTTTTCGTCTTATTTTTGTTTCTGCAAGTCTCATAGGATCGACTTATTGTGGAATTTGAGAGCGGTGTACTTTTGATATGTTTTCTTAGTTGAGCGTTCTTAATCGATGCGATTAGTACATCAATGTGATTCGATGTCCGATGTTTGCATTCCCCTCGGGGGTTAGTGGAATGAATCATTGTGCATGGGTTGATCACGGGGGTCAGATTATATTCTTGTTAGATTGAATGCAAAACTAATATTTAGTGAAAATTAGTTGGGAGTTACAATACATACTATAAGATATTAAAAAGTAAATGTCAAATGTATCATGCAGTTGTCTGCTGTAGTTTGTATTGTTAGAGCATAAAATATGAACCGGCAGAGTTCAAGGGCTTATCCTATTCTCACTACCTCAGCAAAGGCGTCTTCCACTACTCTGCCAAGCCGTCTGTGTGTAACGGCTCCTGCCAGCAGCACATGATTAGTTTACTCTGCTATTTATACACTAACAGTTGTAATACCTTGAGACATACAAAATGATATAACATCTCTGAAATTCCACTGTTCATCTTCTTCTCCACCTGGTGTAAAGCCATTCTACAGGTCTTCATGGTATCAGAGCTATAGCTGCCGAATCTTCTTCTTCATCAATGGCAGATCAACTCTCCTCTACTGCAGCTCAATCGGACCAGCTGCCACTTGCTGCTGCACTATCTAACCCATCTCAATCCTCATCTATGGAGGATCTCACCATTCCAGCTTCTCTGAAGTTCCTGATGACGAACCTCAAGTTCATCATCCCCAATCAACTCACCAGTGATAACTACCCTATCTGGAGGTTACAGGTATTCCAACTATTCTCGGCGAACGGCTTTGATGGCCATCTCACGAGCAGTTCTCTCAAATCGCCTGCAGACAACAACACAGCAGAACTTCGGCTATGGAATCTGATAGACCAGAACCTTGTTTCTTTTCTTTTGTCAACCATTTCGCCTTCGATCCTTCCCTACATCCTAACTCTCACTTCAGCTCGTGACATATGGAACACACTCGAACTGCGTCTGCAACCCACCAACAGATCTAGGGTAATACAGCTTAAGAACGCTCTGTATCACATACAGATGAAGGACCTCACAATGATGCAGTATCTAGGCAAGATAAAGGCCTTGGTAGACAACATCGCAGCTGCCGGATCACTGCTGGATCCAACAACAACAACAACATCAAGCCTTTATCCCACTAAGTGGGGTCGGCTACATGAATCCTTTTTTTCCATTGTGTCCTGTTAAAAGTCAAATTCTCGTTTAAATCTAATAAAGAAAGATCATTTCTAATATTTTCTAACCAAGTCTTTTTAGGTCTACCTCTACCTTTCTTAATATAAGTCAAATCTAAGACCTCTACTTTCCTAACCGGGTCATCAGGAGGCCGCCGTTTTATGTGACCAAACCATCTAAGGCGACTCTCTCTAATCTTATCTTCCACTGGAGCTACTCCAACCTTTTCACGAATATGCTCATTTCGTATCCTATCTCTAAGGGTAAAGCCACTCATCCACCTGAGCATCCTCATCTGCAACACTTAACTTAGAATTATGCTTCTCTTTTAATGGCCAACATTCGACACCATAAAACATTGCAGGTCTCACCACCATCTTATAGAATTTTCCCTTAAGTTTGAGGGGTACTTTTCTATCACACAATAAGCCCGATGCATTCCTCCATTTCAACCATCCAACTTGGATTCTGCTGATAATATCCCCATCTATTTCATCATCACTCTGAACAATAGATCCAAGATATCTAAAACGTGTACTCTTATTAATGACTTGATCGCCCAAAGTCACAATCCCCTCACTAGGTCTATTATTACTAAAATTACACTCCATATCACTGCTGGATCCAGAAGAAATTATTATTCACATACTAAATGGACTATCCGCCTCCTACAATCCCTTCAAAACATCCATTCGAACAAGTCAGCTTCCCATCAGCTTAGATATAATGTACTCACTTCTATGCAGTGAGGAAATTCATCTGCAAACAGGCGTACACCGTGAAACAACCACGACTCTGGAGAACACAGCTTTATACACCCATCGAGGACGCTCATTCCATGGTCGCTCCGCCTACAGGGGCACAAGAGGCCGTGGAGCTCCCTTCAGACCAAACTTAGCACCCACTCACTCGCCGTCAGCCGACCTCAACAAACCCATTTGCCAGATCTGTGGTAAAACAGGGCACATTGCCTCAAACTGTTGGCATCGATACAACTCAAATTATACCAGTCCGATGGCATCTTCATCCAGAGCCCTTCTGTCCACTCAGCAACCTGCTTCAATCAACGAATGGGTCCTTGACTCTGGAGCTTCTACTCACCTTACACCGGACGCCTCAAATCTACAATACTCAACTCCCTACTTGGGCTTAGACACTATAACTACCGCTAATGGAAGCTCTCTCCCTATTCACAACACCGGCCAAGGACTTCTCCCACTCCCTGATACAAATCGTAAGCTCTTCCTTCGTCAGTTACTTCATGTTCCTCTCATATCGCATAACCTTCTATCTATACACAAACTAACAACAGATAACCATTGTTCCATTTCCTTTGACTCAAATGGCTTTCTCATTAAGGATCTTCTGGACGATCGAATTCTCATTCGTGGAAAATGTCGTAATGGACTCTACTCAGTCTTCAACACCTCCACCGCTCCACCCCAAGCACTTCAAACTACCACCTCCAGCTCCGATATCTGGCACTCGTGCCTCGGGCACCCTCACGCTCGGACTCAGCAACTCTTATCTCATGTTATCCCTACTATATGTAACTCTTCTCCTTCTTTTGTTTGCACATCATGTAATGTGGCTAAAAGCCACAAGCTACCCTTTACCTCTACTTCTACTTCTACTCGTGTAATCAAGCCTTTTATGCTAATACATTCTGATGTATGGGGACCGGCCCTGGTTCCCTCCTCAATGGTTTTCGTTACTATGTGATCTTTGTCGACGACCACTCTCGATTTACCTTGCTCTTTCTAATGCATACAAAAGATGAAACCCTTCTTAAATTCCAACAATTTCATAAACTTGTCACTAACACCTTTAACACCAACATACTAACTCTCCGCTCAGATGGAGGTGGGGAATTCACCAGCAATTCATTCAAACAATATCTAGCTAACCACGGCATCACCCATCAGCTATGCTGCCCTTATACACCTGAACAGAATGGCATTGCCGAACGCAAACATCGCCACCTTCTGGATACCTCTCGGACCTTACTCCATGCAGCTCAACTTCCTCATACCTTCTGGGCCGAAGCTCTTCTCACCTCAAATTACCTTATCAATCGCCTTCCCACCAAAATGTGTGCAAATCAAACACCATTCTACCTACTACACAAACAACCTCCCAATTACTCACATCTCAAAACCTTTGGATGTCTCTGCTTTCCGTGGCTCAAACCCATAACACCCACCAAACTTCATCCTCGTTCCACGGAATGTATCTTCGTCGGATACTCCACTTCTCACAAAGGTTATAGGTGCTTTAATCCTCTCACCAATAAGTTCACATATCTCGCCATGTTGTCTTCTATGAAAATGTTTTCCCATACAAAAATGTAGCAATACCTGCCCCCTCCTCACCTCCTGACACAAATTGCCAAGCTCCCTATCTACTCCTCCCAACCTCTATGCTTCCCCACACAAATCCACATCCAGCAAGCTCCACAGACCCTCCATCCACTCAACAGCCATCTCCCTCTCAGTCCAATCCCTCCCAAGTCTCTCCAACCATCTCCCATCCTACTAGTTCACCTACCAGAGCCCCATCTCCCTTCCCTGACCCACCTCCGCCTCCCATACCAACTCATCCCATGCAAACAAGGCTCAAGGCGGGCATTCATCGCCCAAAGCACATCTTCAATCTACTCACGTCTATAGCACCAGAACACACTCCCTCTACTTACACTCAAGCGTCTCAGATTCCTTATTGGAGAGCTGCCATGTCAGAAGAATTCCAAGCCCTTCAAAAGCAAGGCACTTGGTCCCTAGTCCCACCCCCCATCCATGCCAAAGTTCTCGGGTGCAAATGGACCTTCAAGACAAAATATAACCAGGATGGACACATAGCCCGCTACAAAGCTAGATTAGTGGCACAAGGCTTCGACCAGGTGCTTGGTCTCAACTATAAAGAAACGTTTAGCCCGGTTGCCAAAATGCCTACCTTCCGCATTCTCATCTTAATTGCCCTGCACCGTTGCTGGCCAGCACTTCAGTTTGATGTCTCAAACGCGTTTCTTCACGACGAGCTACACGATGAAGTGTACATGGACCAACCCTTAGGCTTCGTTGATTGTGAGAGGCCCGGTCATGTTTGCAAACTCCACAAAGCCATCTACGGACTAAAACAGGCCCCTCGCGAGTGGTACAACAAGCTAACCTCCTTCCTGCAGGCCTTCAGCTTTGTCTTCAGCAAAGCAGGCCCATCCCTCCTCTGTTACTGCCAAGGTGAGGTTCAAATCTACGTTCTCATCTATGTGGATGACCTTCTAATCACAGGAAACCAGTCCGACGTCATACTCAAGCTGGTCACGAATCTGGAACAATCATTTTCTCTCAAACATCTTGGACCCATCTCCAGCTTCCTCGGGATACAGGTCACTCGAACTCCCCACGGCATGTTCCTGCATCAAACGAACTATGCCAAAGAACTTCTTTAAGCGGCTGATCTTCATAAGAGCAAACCAGTGACCACCCCTATGACATTGAAGCCATCCACTCGATCCGACGCCACTCAGCCTTACAGCGATCCTCAACACTATCGCAGGTTAGCAGGATCTCTCAACTACCTCACCATCACCAGGCCGGATATAGCATATGCCGCAAATCAAATTTGCCAACATATGCACACACCAACTGTTGCAGATTACATCGCCTTGAAACGCCTGCTCCGCTATATCCAAGGCACTGCCCACTTCAGCTTGCCTCTCCATACTAGCTCCCTTCAGCTTCGCGCCTACTCTGATGCCGATTGGGCGGGAAATGCACAGGATAGGAAATCAATTACCGGCTTCTGCTCCTTTCTCGGGACCACTCTCATTTCCTGGTGTGTGAAGAAACAAGTAACAATAGCCAAATCCTCCACAGAAGCTGAATACAAGTCCCTTTCTTCAGCCACATCCGACGTCATCTGGCTTCGGCGCCTGCTAGCGGACTTCCAAATTCCTTAGTCTGCACCTACGCCCATCTACTGTGACAACACATCCGCTATCGCGCTTGCTCACAATCCCGTATTTCATGCGCGCACCAAGCACATTGAAATTGATTACCACTTCATTCGGCATCATATTACGGCTGGACAAATAGTGCTTCATCACATTCACTCCCAAGATCAGCCGGCTGATCTCCTCACTAAACCTCTCCCTCCAAGCAGATTTCTGGAACTCTGCAACAAATTAAGCATCAACACTCTCCATGCTTAATTTGAGGGGGGATGTTAGAGCATACAACATGAACCGGCAGAGTTCAAGGGCTTATCCTATTCTCACTACCTCAGCAAAGGCGTTTACCACTACTCTGCCAAGCCGTCTGCGTGTAACGGCTCCTGCCAGCAGCACATGATTAGTTTACTCTGCTATTTATACACTAACAGTTGTAATACCTTTAGACATACAAAATGATATAACATCTCTGAAATTCCACTGTTCCTCTTCTTCTCCACCTGATGTAAAGCCATTCTACAGGTCTTCATGTATGACTCGTGGGTTCGGGTAAGGATATTAGTGAGTGTGGTAATGTGCTTCAGCACTCAACATCCAACTAAAATAAAATAAAAAAAGAAAACTCAGTCCTGGAATCTGGATGTAGTGAAGGTCTTCTACTTCGAGATGCTTAGTTTGTTATTCTTTTATTGAAGCCTTTTACCTTTAACAGGTAAAAAGATGCATGTGCTCCAAGTGCACTTTAAATACGTCTCATTAAGATTAATTTCACATTGAGATAAATTTATCATACAAAAATCATTCAATAGTGAACGGTATGATTTAGGTTGATAAAATTTAATGTATCTTAAGGATCATTTAATCGCTTGATGTTTAAAATAATGTTTTGAAAAATAAACAATTTACTAAATTCCTTTATTTAGTTTAATATAGTTAAAAAATGTAATATATATTTAAAATCCTAAAAACATTTTCAAACTATCTCAAAAGATGGTCTAAGTTTTCATTTACTTGGTTGCAGGGGGTCTTCGTTCCTGCCTATGGCACAATCCAATTAGATATTATAATCCCAATTGAGCTAGGACAATTCAATTTGATTTTAACACTATGAGATTAAGCAGTGAATGCAACAAAGAGGTTTAACAATAGTTCAATTCCCTTGGTATAACAATATTTTCAGAATTGCCAAGGTTTGAATCATTATAGGACATATCATAGCCATCAGTTAGGTTCATCTTGATCGCCTTGACTTCCATCTCCTACTGATATTACAATGTAATTATCTAGCTATCAGAAAAATAAAGTAATATAAAATCCAGAGAAGATTTATTGTGCAAGAATCTTAGTTTCCACCAAGATATAACATATTCATAGTTTCATACCTTATAGCTTTCTGTATGAGCATTATTTAAAATTGCACAATATGAGGCTGGCCTTGAGGCAATTCTAGTGAAAAATACCTTGAGGCGGGCCTCGCCTTGCTGGCATGAGGCATACGCCTCACTTTATTTATGTATTTTTTTATTTAAAATTTTCCTAAATTCTACACAAAAGCCCCCAAAAAAATAACGCCTTCTTGCAACCCAAGCCGCAACAACTTCCTCTCAGCTGCCTCGACCTGACCGCCTTCGCCGTAGCCACCACTATTGTAGCCGTCATCGGGGATCACTTGAAAACCGCACACTGCCACCTTCTCCTCTATAAATTTTGGAGTATTTCTCTTATCTTTATGTTGATGACAAACATTTATGAAAGAGGAAGATGACTGAAATAAATTAAGAAGAAGCAGATTGGGAGGTATTGGACCCTACAGTTGAGGCAGGGGAGGAACAAATTTGTTATGACAACTACTCAAATAAAAATCCCTTTAGTAATGATAGTACAGATGATTTTTGAGTTACTGCCAATTATTTCAGCTTTCTTTAGAAATTAAATGTGGATGAGTATGAATTGAGAAAGAAGAAATTTAGAGCTGAACTTGATGTTATATGATACTTTATGCAATTCATATATTTTATATTATTTTGCTCCTGTTATATTTAGATTTCAATTCTATTTAACATAATTTACCACTTTACATCTTGTGCAATTTTTTGTTTTATATGCATGTAAAACTTAAAATTATTTCTTTTTATCTTTGAATTCACAAGCTTTTTATCTTTCCTCAAGCCAAAAGCCAAAGTTGGTTGTTTAGATGAATGGATTTTAGAAACTATGCCTTTATGTAACTCACGAGTATTCTGATTCACGGTTTCACAAAATAAAATAGATTCCTAAAATGTTAAAGAAATAAACTTAAAATAATTTCTGTTTATCAATCACTGCTTGTAGCTATCAAGATTATTACTTTATGATCATGCACATGATCGAAATAGATGAGTTGAGATTTTTTTTATTTGATTGGGATAAATGAATGGTTAGATTTTTCTTTTTAATTTAAAAGTGGAGATTTTTTTTGGGGTGAAATTGCAAGCCACTTTTTAATACCAGCATGAATGTTCTCCAATGTATTTACATGTACATGGTGGATATTTTCACACATATAAAGTTAAGAACAACCAAATCCCATACATATCATACAAAATTGCACCTTTCTTATGCGGGTATTTCTAAATGATGGTTATTATTCCTACTTTTCATTTGAAATGAAAATCAACTAGAAGAACTTCGTAATTGGTTATGTTTAGAGTCTTGTAGGCCTAGTTAAGGAGCCATGTATCATACGACTTACTATTATTTATTTTAATATCTCATATCACTTCCATCTCTATACTTTATTTACTTGGTTAACCACAATTAAATCTTTGTTGAAAAGAAAATCACTTAAATTTCCTCCTCTTATTGCCGATTGTATTTTAGTTTCTTAGCGTGCTTCTTTGTACAATTAGTCATTCTTGCTCATAATAGCCAACACAATATCTATCATGTATATAGAAATTTGATTACATATCACATGTTTTCCATATAACTACACTCTGCGTTCCTTTTAGCTTTGTTTTCATTGACAATGTCCTTTCATTTTCTATAGCCTTGACAATTTCCTTCCATTTTCTATGGTCTCGCCTCCCCACCCTCATTCTTTGTTATGATATATATTCTTTTTAAGTTGTTTAACAATAAATGAATTAAATATATGTTTCACATGATAAAAATAAGACCAATTGTATTTTATAGATCTATACATTATGCAACAAAGATATCTGCAACTAGCTAAGTCTGACTGAAATGAGAATATTGAGATAGATATATTCTAGAACTAATTAAGATAGTACAAAAGATTTTAAACAGTTGTGAGAGTAGAACCTATAGAAAGACAAATTTATAGAAAGAAAACTTAGATGATTTGATTAAGCTTAATAGATGATTGGAAATGCAACAGTGAAGCAGGCATATGAATAAACATAATAGGAATTCGAAGGACAAAGAATTGGCAAAAATAGCTTGATTGGTAAATTGCAATTGGCACCACTTGTAGCACTTAACAAAAATAAATGGAGTAGAAGTATTCATAAGCCTGTTAATTTACTTTGTCAACATTTCTTGTCATAGGAGTATACCTATTCTATACTTTTGACCTCTTTATTCTTTTTTGTACCATTGCTACTTTGACAATTCAATCATAAACTTTTGAATGTTAGTTGCTGCAATGTTTAACTACCTTCATTTCTGGCTTATTGTTTTCCTAAGAAAAAAAAAATCCTCATTTATCTCCCAATTATCTTAGATTCTTTAAAATCACCTATCATCATTAAGTTGATGGAGATCTGCGTGCTTATATTCGAAGTAAACATTGTTTATCAGGGTAACTTTATGCTAATTTTATACAGTGTTTTGATATTTTTGGATTTATATGCACAAGTATTTGGATTTTGGAATTTAAATTCACCTATGGTAGGCAGTTGGCCTGAGATTAGATGCTTATAATTAACACTTAAGGAATGTAAAATCTATCTTTTAATTTAGTAATTTTAGATTTCCTTCTTAATTTTGTGTACGGCTATTGAATGTTGGATTCCTTTGAGTGCAATAAGCAAACTCTAGGAGAAGCTATTTACTTTACCAGCATGATGCTTAGTTGCCTCTATTCAGTGAATTTTTTCCACAATTCTTTTATCATCTAAATATATTATTATTGGTTTTGTGAGTGTTCTTGATTTTTTTTTTATAATGATTGTATTAGAAATTTAGAATTCTCAGTATCTCTTGTGCTAAATGGCTTTTGCCCTTCTTTGATGATTGTACTAAAACTAGGATATTCTCATGAAGGAAAATACTAAACAAAGTACCATCTTTCAATTTGTTGTACAGCATTTAGTCCAGAGATGACATACACATCTGTACCTCTAAAGTATGGCTCCTGTAGATTTATATGTTATTGAGCTGGCCAACCACCAAGCTATGGTAGTCACAATATGTTTATGATGATTTTTTGTTCATTCAAAAAAAAAAAAAAAAACTGGCTGGAGATATTAAAAGGGTTATTCTCTAACCTTATCTTTATATAATGATTCTTTGCATGCTGGCTTTAGATAATTGCTATGTTCCAGTGCACAGCAAGTTTCTGGCCTGGCAACAGAGCTGTTTAACATTTCCTGATTTGAAATATACTGAATGAAAATCTGCTTAGAATAATGGATATGAAGTTCTGCAAGCATCTCTGCATATTGTAGTGTGGAAGATTAGTAATAAGTTTTGTTCTTCTTTTGGTGACCTGGCTTCACATATTCTGTTATTTACCTTTGTAGCCGTGGTAGTGTATGATGTATTTGCTAGTAAATAGAATAAAGTTAGCCATATTGTGTCATTATTTCCCTAAATGTATCTATAGGATACAAAAAATTGCATCATACCTGACCTGATCTTATTTATTGATCTTAAAATGCTGAATCCTTGAAAATCTGCTGGCTATGTTTGTTCTCTGGACCTTTCAATTATTATATATTTTAGCATAAAATGAAATCATTGTGTTTGCATCATGTATTTAAAGCAGTTGGTGTCCAATTGAAATATTGTCATTTGACAACTAAAAGTTCGAGTGATTAATGTTGGATTTTCTTATTTATCAGTGGTTCCTGTTCTATTCAATAATAGTTTGAAGCAACTGAAAAATGATCCGATTGTGAAATTGGATCAAATCTTTGGTGTGGAGCCTATGAAAATAAGCAGCCCAGCTACAGATTCCGAAGTTGCTCTCGCTCTTAGAGTTTTGGAAGGATGTTGTCTACTCCACCGGGGAAGTGCAGCCTTGGCTCATCAGCATAAGGCTGTTAAGGTATTTACTGTAATTAATTTGGATTGTCTTTGATATAGTTATCATTTAGTTTATTTGTCGAGTACTTAAAGACTGCTCCTATTTGATTTATGGAGTCCAATATCCAAGTGATGTGTGCGCATATTCTAGCTTTCAATGTGCATTGTTTATCTTCTGGCTATGTTGCATGCCTCTTGCTTAGTCAGACTTCGAGGATGGTTTAAGAGATGTATTATTTAACAGAGCCTAGAATTGTTTTATGGGACTCTGATTTTCAGACTAAATGGAAAGACTAGATGCTCACATTTGATGAATTATACTTTTTCTCTGAGGAAGGTAATTAATGTATATCCATAAAGAGGGTGTGCCATAATTTTGATGTTTGTTTAGTGGGATCAACGGTAAGCAAGCTTTTGGTGTTATATAGCCAAGCCAGTTTCAAGGCCTTTAAAGTGCACTAGCTTAAACCAACATAATGGACAAGTTATTGGTTGCTTCAAGATGGTTCCAGTTTAAGGAATCTCTTAGAGCAGCACTAAATGACACCTTTTACAAAATCAACCTATGATGTTTTTTGTGCATACCTAACCAAGTTATGGAAATTATTTTTATCATGTGAAATTGTGTGTTGGATTAAAGAAAAAATCATATATGCATGCTTGACATATGGATATCAAATATACTAAAATTTGAAATCATATTGGGAAAAAATAGTTGAAAGTTGGAAAAGGAATAGTAAATTGAATATTTGTTCAGGATTAACCACTCAAATTATTTACATATTCTAACAGCTGAAGGAATATATATAAAATCGTTCACCATATATTGGAAATAAAAATTGTTACTTGGATCCATCTCTGAGTAGTTATGTTGTTGTATAATAATCTTGGTTTTCTTAATGATCTATAAATATGACCAAGTTCTTTCTCGTTATTTTTCTTCTCAAAAGCATTTTTTTGTTGCCTCCTTTTCAGTCTCATTATCGACATGATCATAAATTTTCTTAAACTTTGTTTGTCAGTATTATCTGGGAATGTTGATGAACATTTTCTTTTAATTTCATTTTGCAATAACAATCAGGATATATTTTTGTACTGGACTGTTGATTTATATATGTGCAAGATGCTTTTCAAACCCTTTTTAATGTAATTGATTTGGCGTGGCTCCTTTACCAACAATGTGCTGCCTACACTTATTAGCAAGCAATTTATGCCTCCTTACTATCTCTCGATCTTTCACCAGTATAGTCAATCTGAAATTTACAACCAACATTGTTTTGGGGTGTCAATTTAATCCTTCAAATTTCTTCATCTGAACTCAATTTCGTATCTGCACTTTCATGGTTAGTCCGCACATCCTTGCACCACACCCACCACAATTTCAATATTCGTTGCCCTTATCACCCCCATACAGACAAAGGGTAAGGTGATTTGCTTGTAGTTTAAGGTGGGTATGGGAAGCATTATGAATGCATTGAATATCTACTGGCATGAATTGAAGACAGTATGTAGCTGTGCCACAGGTATCCTATCCTGTTGAGGATTTAAAGTCACAAGATTAGTCACTACGTTTTGCTTTGTAGATGAAATGCAGTGTAAATGTATCAAGATTACAATATTATTAGTAGAATTCAAGTTGGATGGTTGAAGTGGAGGAATGCATCGGGCCTGTTGTGTGACAGAAAAGTACCCCTCACACATAAGGGAAAATTCTATAAGATGGTGGTGAGAGCTGCAATGCTTTATAGCGCAAAATGTTGGCCATTAAAAGAGAAACATAAAATTAAGTTAAGTGTTGCAGAGATGAGGATGCTCAGGTGGATGAATAGCTTCAAACGAGTATATACATGAAAAGGTTAGAGTAGCTCCAGTGGTAGATAATATTAAAGAGAGTCGCCTTAGATAGTTTAGACGCATAAAACATTGGCCTTCTGATGACCCAGTTAGGAGAGTAGATGTATTAGATTTAGTCCATCTTAAGAAAGATGGAGGTAGACCTAAAAAGATTTGGTTAGAAAATATTATAAATGACCTTTTTTATTAGATTTAAATGAGAATTTGACTCTTAACATAACACAATGGAGAAAAAAAGATTTATGTAGCTGACCCCACGTAATGGGATAAAGGCTTGATGTTGTTGTTGCTGTTGTATTTCATAGAATATCTAGCCTAAAATCTATCAATGTTCCCACCTTTGTCCTTCTTGGCGGTGAGATGATGAAGGGCACCCTTCATTCTCTCGTGTTTCGTGGATTAAGATCCACGGTGTTGTCTTGAAGAAAAGTTTGTTAACAATTTTTGTTCCAATCAACGCACTATTTTCATGAAAAGTTAAAATTATAATTAAGATAATTTTATTTGCTTCAAGAACTCCTAGGGAGGGCCACATTGATATCTAGAAAGCAACCACACATTGTAATTCTTTAAAAATTGTAATTTTGTGTCACTAAGTTTTATTGCGACTTAAGTATAAATATTTTAGATAGCACAAGCTTCAATGTTCGGAAATAGTGAGCAATTAATATGTTAGAAAGAAAAATTGGCTTTATTGGGCATGAATCTCGATGCACATTTGAACCGGAAACTTAGTTGAATTCAGGACCATTCAAATTTCGATTTTAACAAACCTCTTGTCAAATCAAATGTCGCGATGTGACGAACTCATTAGCCTCAAAAGTGATCCGGTTCGAGTTCAAATAAGCTCAAATCAAGCATTTGAAGCATAATTAAAAACTTCAAGACATTAATTAAGTGACCAAATGATCTTTGCATCTAGCATGCTTATTGGACACTCGCATATACCTTCTCAGGTGTTTACTAAATAGCCAGATAGGTTACAAGGGGTGAACTCGTATCTTGTGGACATCTGTAATGAAGACTCACCTAGGGATCACCATCCCCTACTTGGCAAAGTTATCTGACAGGAATCTGACGGCGAGTCATCGTAGGACACAATTCGCCTAGCTGCAAGGAAGGGTTCTCAAGAAGGCTCAAGTTGGTCACGGAGTCCACTAACCCCTGCAATTTAAGCAATCTCGCCACCAAAGTACTCATCAATAGCATTCCTTTCAATCTGACCCCATTAGTGCACTCGCCTTTGTCCACTCGATCGGGAGTACTCAACACAAGGGGACTCGCCTCGAAGATGAGGAGTTGAACCAAAAAATAGCGGCCATTCCCAGCGCTAATCATAGCATTACATGTGTCCAGGGCAGTCTATAGCCCGCATCAATATTATCTTGGTTGAATTAAATTTTTCTGTAGACCTCTAATCCCTATAAATAAATGGCGAAGAAGCATATTTTAGATATTTTGTCTCTTTCTAAAAATATTATTGAGCTAATACAACACTTTTTGTAAAAAAAGATCCCCTTCTTCTATACTCACTACAAGTGTTGACACTAATTTTTGGATTTATTTGTATCACTTAGGCTTTTTATACCCTATTTGTTCTTTCTAGATTTGCCTAGGAGATGTCAATTACACATACACATGGGGTTCTTCTATTGCGGTACACACACCCAATAAGAACCTTTTGGAGCTTGCGGTCACTAGATCGATGTTCTAGCATTGACTCGACCCTATCTCTCTCGTTCACTCAGTCTCTAGCACACACACTAGAGTTGTTCACTAATCTCTATTAACTTGGTGCACTCTGAGCTTTGGACATTCTCCTATTCATTGATTTAGTTAGATATCTCTCTCCATATATTAGAACTGTCATCATGAGTCATTCTCATCTATTTATGACCCAAGACGACACACTCTCTACTCAGTCACATATATTTGGACCTTAGGGGACCCACCCTAGTCAAAGTATAAACCCACGGTTAAACTGACCCTAAACAACAGTCAAACCAATCAACGACATTGGAAATCTTGCTTTTGTTGGAAATTCACATATCAGGATGCGAGATATGTGCACTTCATTTGGTTGCACGCATCATAAGCAATTGGTTCTTCGAACAAGCTTTAGGAGACTTTGGGGAGTACCCATTTGTGACTTGATTTTAGATTAGGTTGCACGACGAGGCTCATTGACTCATTAAATTGCATGACAAGGCTAATTGATTCACTAAATTTTATGATTATTGAAATAATTAAAAAATTAGCTAGAGTATTCCATCATGATAACAATGGCGATTAGCTCGACTAATCCAACTTGATTCGACCAGTCGAATTTGATTTAGTTTAAGTGCCTGAGGACTTTTCAAGGGTGGGTTATAGTTTAGGTTTTCTTAAGAGAACAATGCTTAAAATAAGATAATAATAATAATAATAATAATAGTTGATTAAAAAACTCAAATAAATTTAAATTGAAAAAATAAATAAATGTTTGAAAGTCTCTATCCTCAAATTAAAAATAAAACACAAATATTTGTGCAATGACTTTACCACTTAAATTTATTTTAATATAGTATGTTTATATATTTTGAATAAAAAATAACATGATATAATTTCAATGTTTCTCACAATAAGATTGATGTTTAGACTTGCATGAACCCATGTGTCTCCAATCTAAAAAAATGAAAAAGACAGGCAAAAAAATTATTCATTATTTAGTGACGGTTAAAAAAACACATTTTTTTGTTGGCTGAAATACAAGTAATTAAAAATTATTTGGATGATAATCACATAGTGTCCTCCAATTCTATCAGTCTCTTAATTTTTTTTTTTGAGCTATTTATATGCTATAGTGGTATGCCTGTGACTTCAGTGGAAGTGATAATATCGCTCTTGATTATTCAAATTTAATTTCAATGGACTCGACCACTTAGCAGTCTGAGATGGCCATTAAGATATTAGCTTGGGATATTTTGAGCGATGTGTACTTCGGTCGGGGCTTATATCACTGTTGTGATGGTCGAGGGGGAAGTCATGGTTCCCGTGTAATTCCCTCTTTTTTGTTGAGATAACTTATTACATTTCTTGTGCATATTTGCACTTGTCCACGGACTACTCGAATTGCTTTAGCTAGGTGTTAATGGCCTCATCAGCTGATATTTATGCTTATACATAGTAGATCATGTCAGCATAAGAGTGAATCACATCCCACATCAACGATGAATAAAAGGGCCTAACATGGAGTCCTCCTAGGAAGACCCCTCTATATAGCTCAAGATTTACTCTTGGGATTTGATGAGCTTCAAAAGTGAACCTCTGGAAGTACTCTTTGAGTGAATCTTCTTTATTCCGACAAATTCTTGAGAGATGGGAAGAGTCATTGACAATTCTTTGATTTATAATGAATTGTTCAACAATGAGTCTAGGAAGCTCGGTGAAGGTGTGGATGGCCTCTCTTAGAAGAGAGTTAAACCATGTGTAAGCTTGTCTTTTGAAGGTAGCAAGACAGAGAAATGCATCTGAGGCTTGTTGAATATGCATGATGGATTTGTAATGATTCTTGCGTTTGTAAAGGTCTGACACCCCATCATAAAAGTCTATGTTTAGCAGCTCAAAGCTTGTTGGAATGGGCTGTTGAAGGATAACTTAAGTTATAAACAAGGACTCCTAAAAGCTATGACGAAGAGGTAGTTGACTCTAACCTCTTAACGGAAATTCCTCTTGTATAAAGCATCACAATTCGACAATTCGTCATGTAGGGCATTGAGAGGGGTGTCAGCGAGGCAGGGTTGAGCCATGTTCCTGATGATTACTAGAGGTGCGCGGGTTTGCAGGGCTACACAAGCTAGATGGGTAGTGCTAGCTATGTCGTTGAGATTGACATCCTGATGCGGCAGAGGAGGAATCTCTCTGATGGGGAGAGGGCTTTGTACGGGTATTTTCAAGTTGGACTACCTTGACTAGTAGTTGATTTGAGAGAGTCGGGTCTTTATGCGCTATGCCAATGCTAGCTTTTGAGTTCCCCACATGAGCTAAAGGATTTCATTTTAAGACTCCATTCTGTGAACACAATCTTCTAGGGACAGTCTTGATGGACCTTTGCTAGCAGGGTGACACTTGTCAAGGTTTAAATATATAGAGACATGGCGTCCCTATTTCAAAGATTAGTCCCGTGAATGATGAGTATAGGAGTGTGAGGTTCCATTGTTGTGATTGTTACACCTATTGAACCATTGAACAAGTGCCCCAGGCTTACAATTATGGGATTGGTTCCTATAGATGGCGCCAAAATATTGTATGCTAAAAAAATTGTAGTGGTAAAGTGAGAGTTTTATTTTCAAATTGCACAAAGATCCCACACAAATATATAAATGAAAAGACAATAGGAGACGCCATATTTTTTATATGAAAATTTCATAAATAGGAAAAACCATGGGACATGACCCAACTGAAATTACTCTATTTGCGAGTGTTGATTATGATTTGCTATCCCCAAATTTGGAAAATGCGAGATTACAAGATTATGAGGGTATGATAGAAAATATTATAGAGTGGGTATAAGATGTGTAGCATTCAAACAATTATGGCTGAGTGGCGGCAGTCCGAAGGTGTTGGTTGGGCAGTGATGGTCCAATTATGGTGATTTGATGCAGACAGTCCGATGGTGATAGTTCATCAAGTAATGGTCAGGTAGAGGTGGTGGTTATATGACTTGGTTAGGTGGCGGTGTTCCAACAATGGTGATCTAGTGACAACAATTATCTGATAGTGGTGATCCAATAACAACAATGGTCTAACAATTTATGTTGGAAAACGATAGTTATCCACGACTGTGGTCATGCAACGACGATCTGAGTACAGTGGTCGGATTGTGGCGGTTTGATGATGGTGGTCGGACGACTGTGGTTCGACGATGGTGTTCTAGCAATGGCGGTGGTCCAACGATTGTGATCAGGTGACGGCGGTCTGAAGAAAATAATTTAGCAACTACGGTGGTCAAGGGGCGGTGATTTGACAAAGTTAGTTCGACGATGGTTGCCGAGCAGTGACTATGAGACAAGGATAGTCTGATGATGAATGTGGTCCAATGACGGTAGTCGGATGGTGATGCTCCGATATAGGCAATCGGGCGATGGCATTCTGACGATGGCAGTCGTGTGGTGATTCGATGATGACGATCAAGCAATTGTCTGACGGTGGTGCTCAGGTGGAGTTCCAGGATTCTTCAAACCCTTGAGTTCTCTTGATTCTCTCACCAAGCGTCCTCATGTATAGAATGGAGGCCTATTTATAAATTTTTTAGAATGACACGCTCCGTTAATATAGAGAAAAATCTAGAACACTCCATTGGATGGTTCGTATTGATTTCTTTGATCATAGACTATTCTTTTTATATTTTAGTGTCTTAATAATATCAAAATTAAGTGATTTTGGGCTCATTGAATTGTCTCGTGCAATGCTCGATTTGACTATAAGTATGCGAGATTTTGAGATCATTTGGTTATCCAATTAATTCCTCAAAGTTGTTAATTATTCTTCAAGTATTTGATTTGGCTTACTTGGACTCGAATTGGATCACCTTTGGCCTTACGGGTTCGTCTGGTCGAGACGTTTGATTCAACTATAAGTTTGTTCAAATCGAGTTCGGATGGTTCTAAATTTAATTCTTGAAGTTTTCAATTCAAATGTGCATCAAGATTTGTTCCCAATCATGTCGATTTTTCATAACGTATCAAGTCATACTCCAGTTGAAGGAATCTACACTCGTGCATTTGAATCCCAGCTCGTGCATTTAAAATTCAAGAGCACGACAATATACATCCTCGATATATTTATATTTTATGTTCTTTAAAGCATCATTAGTTCTTGAAATCACTGCAGCCTTCTCTGACTAATTGTGGCTTGTTTTCATGTTCTAATGTGCCACCTTCATTTCAAATTTGTTGAATCACTTTGAACCACATTTTGCAATATGGGAAAGATAAAACAACTGCATCCACTGAATTAAATTGTTATATCACAATCTGTCAATTAACAAACTTAACACCTTTGTAGAATTGTCTCATTGTAGGAATTTAATCATCTTTTCCCACCCTCATTAAGTTCAGTGGATATTTGCTCTTAGTTTTATATTCTGACTATTATTGCATTTCCTTTGCATAATCATTCCTTTACATATATGAATGAGATAATTTATTGATATTTGAGGATATTTTGCTTTTTTATGATAATTGACCTCTTTTTAAACGAGAAAAAAGAATGCTTTTTTAAAGTTTGTGGGCTATCGACCTTTCTTTCTTGTGCATTTTTTAGGAACTCTTTATTATTAAACCACTATCTATGTACTTTTAAGATTATTATAACAATGAATTGTGCTTGATTTGTACTCCCAGGCTCTTAATTTATCTTGTTTTCTGTTTTGGGCTAATTTAGTTGTGGTTGAAACCTTACTTTACCTTCTCCTTTTATTCGATTGAGAGTCATCAACCTGATGCAGGTTCTTATTAACATGTTATCAAACCGAGGAATACTGGAGCAAGGGGCATGCTTGGATGCATTAATATCATTAATGCTGGAGTCTTCAGCTAACCAGTTGGTATGATTTAAATTAATTTTCTTGTAAAATGAGTAAGTTCACTTGAACTTCATCCTGATTCCATCCATAACAAACTGTACTCATGTGGAAAGCGAAAAAACATCACATGATTCATGCGAGGCGCCTGGCATGTTATTGTAGACTCTTATCTGATCATGCATGATAGTTTTCTTCCAGGATTGGTTCTAAATTATTCCTACGCTGCTTCCTTTCTGCAGCAAGCATAAGCTATTACCCTCTTGCTATTAAAGTTTCTAGAATCTCTTTTGTGAAAAGTAGAACAACATTAAAGTTCTACAAACATGCTCAAACTAGTGGAATCTTATTGTAAGATTACAAAAAATGCAAAGGATTGTTATCCCTTATATAATAAATGCCGGGGACCATTCTAAAAGTGAGAGTGTAAGAACGTGGGGTGAGGAAGGTCTACATAATAGGGGAAAGGATTAAGAAGGAAAAGCTAAGGATTTTGATAGTTGTCTATAGAAAACTAGCATACTTAGCTAAATTACAAAGATAGCATAAGGGCTGTTTAAAATTTTTTTGTCTAAAGGAGTGAAAAGCCTTCTGGATGAAATGCTTATTGCATTGGAAAGCTATGGACGATATTGTTTTTGTTTAATTTATATTTTTTAATGGAATTGTGAAGAATGAGATGTCAATTGTATCGAGAAAAAGAATTTTGGTACTAATATATAAGAACGAAAATGTTCAAATTTGTGATTATCATAAATGAATCAAATTTCTTAGTAGTAAATGAATTTATGGGAGAGTAATGAGATGTAGAAAAATTAATGTTGTTTAGATAGTTTTCTCCTAGGAAGATCCATTATGAAATTGATTTTTGTGTTAAAACAACTAATGAAAAAGTATTTAGCTGATAAAGGATCTTCATATGTTTTTGTTGATATTGAGAATGTTATGATCAAGTGCACTATAATAACTAAGTTCATGTGCTTTAAGAAAAGTGTGTTCCAAATTTATATTGAAGTTATTGAAGGTATTTATGATGTAGCATGAGCTATTAATGTTAATAGTGGATATTAGGTTCTATCGAGGATGTACTTTGATTTCTAAATTTTTTATATATGTTATGAAGATGTTTACATAGGACATTCAAAGTGTGATGCTTAGGCCTTAGTATATGCCTTTTAGATATGATAGTTCTATTTGGTGTTATATTTGTTAAAATAAATGAAGTGTTCAAACAATTGAGAAAAAATTTATAATAGAATTGTTGATATCATTTCTGGCACAAATCTCCATTGGACTCATTTATGCGCTGTTACGCCGGTTCAATTGGAACCGGCTCAACCGGCCCAAGGGGGGCCGGTCCAGCTCACCTATAGGAGGCGGAACCAGTCCGCCTCCTCCCCTATGTTCCGCCAAAATGGGTGGGTCCCACCCACTTAATCAATTTCAAAATCACATAGGAGGGGGCGGCTAGGGCTTTGGGAGGGAAATTAATTAGGAAAGCTTTTGTATTAGAAGGGAAGAGAGGATTGGGGGAGGTTATGTTATGTTTGGAGAGGAATTAGGGTTCTTGGAGGTTTGGGCTCTAGCAACCTTGTCTAGAGATTTTGGAGAGTTAATCTTCCTCTCGAATTGAAGATCCTTGTATCGTTTCCTGTTTTTAGTCGTCTACTAGTGGAATACAAGTGTTTGCTTAGTTTTATTTCAGTTTTCCTCTGTTTTCTCTTGTTTTGGGCTGTTTTCCTGTTGTCAACAGCAGAAAATCTGTTGTTTGCTCTTCCTTTTGAGTTAGGTTTGCTTGCGAACTCAAGTATTTCCTATCAAATTGGTATCAGACCATCGTTTTTGGGACCATCGGAGGCTGAAATCCAGAAATTTCAGCAAACTTTTGGGCATCCGGAAGAGAAATCCTTGTGATTCGTGAAGGAAAGATGGCGGGAAAGAAGGTGGAAGTCTTGGAGGGCGAAATTGGACAATTGAAATCAGATTTGGAGGGAAAATTTTTTGATTTTCAAAATCAAATCACATCCAACAATGAAAGGTTGGAAGGAAAGTTCACCGTTGTGGAGGAGATGTTGAAGAAATTAATGGAGATGAAGACAAACCCGGCAACATCAGAAGTAAGAGAGACCACCGACGGTCATGGCATAGGAGGAAATCCGAACCTGTCTCGGGGGAGGAAAAATCCGGAGGTGGAGATCCTTGAGGGGGAAGACGACATGCCTCCTCTAGAACCGTTCTCTAGAGAGGAGATGAGCTAGGGGTACGAACGAAGGGGTGCTGATTTTGTAGGAAGGAGGGAAGAAATGCATCGCAGGGGTGCTGATTTTGAAGGGAGAAGAGGGGAATATGAGGAAGGGTTTGGGTACAATCGTCGGAGGGACGATCAGGACAATTGGGGAGCTCCTCCCCTTCGAGGGATGGGAGGTTATGGAGGATACCGAGGGTACGGAGGAGATCCAAAGGTAAGGAAACTGAAGATACCCATCTTTGAGGGTGAGGACGGTCATGGCTGGATTTATAAGGTGGAGCAATATTTTGCCGTCAACGGGTTGACGGAGGAGGAGGAGAAACTGACAGCGGCAGGACTGTGCTTGGAGGGGAAGGCACTGGCGTGGTACCAGTGGCGAGACATGAGGCGACCTATTCGAAGCTGGAGGGAGTTCAAGGACTGTCTGTTAGAGCGTTTCCGAACCAGTAGGGGAGGAGACTTCTACGAGCAGTTCTTTGCCCTGACGCAGGAGGGGACGGTGGCAGAGTTCCGTGATCGATTTGAGTACCTAGCTAGCAGACTGGATCGCCTTTTTGAGACCGTGCTCGAGGGGAACTTCATGAAGGGGCTCAAACCCGAGATCAGAGCAGCTGTTAGAGTGATAAGACCATACGATCTGGGGGAGGTCATGAAGTTGGCACAGCTGGTCGAGGACCAGAAGCATCTGGAGAGGGGGGCTCGAGGCAGTAGTTCCGGGGGGTCCTACAGGATGACGACTACCTTTCTAGCTCCCAAAGGAGCCGTACCGGGAGGTTCACGAGATGTACCAAGGGAGAAGTCTGGAGGAGGAGGGCCTGGGGGAAATTTTAAGAAACTGACTGAAAAGGAGGTACAGGAGAAGAGGGCCAAGGGGTTATGTTTCCGGTGTGATGAGAAGTACATTCTAGGGCATAGGTGTAAGGACTGAACTCTTCAGGTTCTCACCGTCTGTGATGACGAGGAAACTGAAGAGGGAGGAGAGAGCGGGATAGTGGAGGAGGACGAAGAGAAGCTGTATTTGGATCTAGCTGAGGTTTCCCTGAACTCAGTGGTCGGATTCACCACGAATCATACCATGAAAGTGAAGGGGGAGATAGAGGACAAAGCAGTAGTGGTGTTGATTGATAGTGGGGCCACCCACAATTTTATTTCCACTCAGGTCGTCGACCAACTGGGCGTGAAATTGGTGGATATCGGTAGTTACGGGGTGATGATGGGTACGGGGAAGGTGGAGAAAGGCCAGGAGATTTGCAGAGGAGTGCTACTGACCATCCAGGGGATTCAGGTGAGGGAAGATTTTCTTCCACTAGAACTTGGGAGTACAGATATCATCCTGGGGATGAAATGGTTGCAGACTTTGGGAGACACCAAAGTGAATTGGGGAGCACTCACGATGGAGTTGACGGTTGATGGAAGAAAGGTGGTGATTAAGGGAGATGCGGGGCTATCCAAATCCATGGTTTCTCTTAAAACTATGGTGAGGGACATATAGTTGGCGGGCGGAGGATACTTGGTGGAGCTACACAGTTTGGAGGGAGCTAGATTGGAAGAGGGAGGGGACATACCCCTCTATGTACAGCCTTTGATTCAGTAGTTCCATGAGGTATTTCAGTCGCCTCAGGGATTGCCACCGCAGAGGGAGCAGGAGCACGCCATCATTCTGAAGGAGGGAGTATCACCCATCAGCGTACGACCTTATCGCTACCCCCAGTTTCAGAAAGATGAGATTGAAAAGCTGATTAGAGAGATGTTGGAGGCCAGCATCATTAGACCGAGCGTCAGTCCTTTCTCTAGTCCAGTGCTATTGGTGAAGAAAAAAGATGGCAGTTGGCGATTCTGTGTGGACTATAGGGCACTCAATAGGGAAACTGTACCAGATAAGTTTCCTATCCCCGTGATTGATGAGCTGTTGGATGAATTAAGTGGGACAGTGATCTTCAGCAAGATAGACTTGAAATCAGGATACCATCAGATCCGGATGAAGGAGAATGTGCCTAAAACTGCTTTTCGAACTCATGAGGGACACTATGAGTTCCTGGTGATGCCCTTTGGCCTCACCAATGCTCCAGCCACTTTCCAGGCACTGATGAATAAGGTTTTCAAACCTTATCTACGACGATTTGTACTGGTATTCTTCGACGACATTCTAGTCTACAGCAGGACGGAAGAAGAACATTGGGAGCATCTAAAAAAGGTATTAGAAGTGCTGCAGGAGCACCAGTTGAGGGCCAACTTGAAGAAGTGCTGCTTTGCACAGGCCAGTGTAGAGTATTTGGGCCATGTTGTATCAAAAGAAGGAGTGGCAGCAGATCAGTTTAAAATTGAGGCCATGTTAAAGTGGTCAGTGCCAAGAAATCTAAAGGAGCTGAGGGGATTTCTAGGACTGATAGGTTACTACAGAAGGTTTGTCAAGGGATACAACACCATAGCATGGCCGCTCACTGAGCAGTTAAAGAAGGATGGGTTCTTATGGGGGGAGGCGGCCACATCAGCATTTGAGAGTTTGAAGAAGGCTATGACTATGGAGAAGATCGGGGCAGTAGCATATCGGCTGAAACTACCACCCACGGAGACTATACATCCGGTTTTTCATGTATCACAGTTGAGAAAGGCCATTGGGGAATATACAACCAACCCCGAGTTACCGCCGACACTTACTGAGGATTTAGAGGTGGTTCTGGAACCCTTAGAACTGATGGGGGTTCGCCAGAAAGAGGAGGGGACGAAGGAAGTGTTGATCAAGTGGAAGAATTTGCCAGACTACGAGGCCACGTGGGAGCCATACGAGAGGGTGAAACATCAGTTTCCAGATTTTCACCTTGAGGACAAGGTGATTCTTTGGGAGGGCGGTATTGTTACGCCGGTTCAATTGGAACCGGCTCAACCAGCCCAAGGGGGGCCGGTCTAGCTCACCTACAGGAGGCGGAACCAGTCCGCCTCCTGGCCTATGTTCCGCCCAAATGGGTGGGTCCCACCCACTTAATCAATTTCAAAATCACATAGGAGGGGTCGGCTAGGGCTTTGGGAGGGAAATTAATTAGGAAAGCTTTTGTATTAGAAGGGAAGAGAGGATTGGGGGAGGTTATGTTATGTTTGGAGAGGAATTAGGGTTCTTGGAGGTTTGGGCTCTAGACAACCTTGTCTAGAGATTTTGGAGAGTTAATCTTCCTCTCGAATTGAAGATCCTTGTATCGTTTCCTGTTTTTATTCGTCTACTAGTGGAATACAAGTGTTTGCTTGGTTTTATTTCAGTTTTTCCTCTGTTTTCTCTGGTTTTGGGCTGTTTTCTTGCTGTCAATAGCAAAAAATCTGCTGTTTGCTTTTCCTTTTGAGTTAGATTTGCTTGCAAACTCAAGTATTTCCTTAGGGTTACTTGCGAACTCAAGTATTTCCTATCATGCGCTTTGTAGGATAGTCCTTCGTTGATGTTGTTGTTGTCGTTGTTGTAGGATAGTCCTTCATTAATCGTCAACACCATAGATCTTTGGGGCCATAGATTGAGTTCAATTCATGCATTCTTTGTACGGTTGCGTGTGATGATAGGTCAAGTCACATGTGGCCATTAGATTTGTCATCGTACTTGGAATTGAATCTCATGAGTAGCATTGTATTCACCATGTTTGGGGATGCGTGCAATGAGCGCAATGATGTTTTGTCGAAGTTTTCATGTGGTTTGGTGCACATAAAGTTTCATTTGTATAAATTTTTCGTCCATCTTAAAATCTTCAATTAGGGCATATTGGAAAGCAGATTGTGCAATCTTGTACAGATCGTCGAGGCGGTTTGAACTGGCTTGTCCGCTTCCAAATTGATCTTTGTTTGATGAGTGTTGGGAAATTGAATAGATTGTTATTTAAAAATTATATAGTTAAATATATACTTAATTAATAAGAGTTTATATATATCCTATATAATTTGGACATAAATATTATACTCTCCCTCATTTCACATACATATATGTAAGCTGCTTCAAATTTCTATTAAAAAATTTTGGATAGCTTCTTTTTACATCACAACATAAAATACAAAAAATCATTAATGCATTTTTGCTTACAACCTTCACATCTCATTTTTTTCTGGACATTGAGCCCAATGCTAAAAGAACCTTCCCCCTTCATTCTTGAGCTCTCAAACAAGAAGTACACAGTCCCCTCTCTCCACATGTGGAGACTTGTCGGCCAAGCCTCGTGGCCTTCGTAGCTTCGCAGATTCACCCCTGTACCGCTCGTGTGCAACCCTTGCAAAACTTGCACACCATCGAGCACTGCCATTGCACATTGTCGTGCCTCCACCAAGGCTATCTTTGCCTCTTGTTGTCGTCAGCCCTTGCCTACTAGCCACCAGCTACCACATTTCTTGCCTGAGCTCCTCCACCTCAAGACCAGACCACCACCAGCCCATTATCCCTCAACCTAGCTCGCCTCTCAACCAAGCTTTGTTGCCATAAACTGGCCCAATCCCCACTCATTGTGCTTATCCCAAAGTTGAGGTATAATATAGTGTGATTAAATCCATCTAATATAGGCCAATTCAATTTTTGATTTTGGTCAAAACTTATGTTATTATCCTATGTATAATAGATTAGATATAGTGCTTTATTTCAAATCTAATCACAGCTGAAATGTATTAGAATATCATATGAGGATTCATAAGCTTGGACATGTAATGCTTCCATCTCTCTTATTATCATGAATTTAAGCTTAATTTATTTGGCTTACTCATCTCATTATTTGAGTGAAAATATGTTAAACAACATTAAAATGATATTTTTAGCCATTTTAGTCCATCAATTTGACACTTTTGATTGTAATATGACCCATTTTTTATGCATTTATTGTGTGTTCATTCAAGGCCATCATATGTAAGGTATTGTATCATGGAAATAAAAAATATTTCATACATGCCTTAATCCTCTCAGTGTTTAAAATGTATGTTAAAATAACTTGATTTTATGCTTTAAAAAATTATTTTGACATGCTTTCTTGAGATTTTATTTATTTATTCATTTATTTTGGATGGATAAAACACCACATGAAGGTTAAGCCTCGAGTATTTTTTATGAGGTTTATAGTGATTTTCATGTGTCATCTAATGTGTCATTCTTGGTGCATGCGTCATATTACATAACAAACTTATTACATTGATTTACTTGTCATATAGTTTTGGCAAGGTTCTTTATATTTTTTAGCAGTATTTTATGTGATATGTTGTCAAGTGCATCACATTATATGATGATCTTATTACATTGATTTGCATGCTGCATGAATTTAATGAGGTATTGTGAGTTTCACGCATCATTTAATGTATCAATTTTAGTGCATGTTTTGCATTACACATTAAGTTTATTTCATCATTTTCAGATCACTTGATTATATGTGCTTTCTATATGTTGATTGTGAGGGATTTATTTACATGTTTTGATTGTCATATTTACTCTCCTCGTGCCTCAAATGACGTCCCTTTGGTTTATTAAAGCATTCGCACACTCCTATATTCGCTACTCAGTTTAGTCGGTCATAGCCTTGCCTGAGGCATAATTTTTTTAAACTTTTCAAACCCATTCTTTGCATGCTGTGATGGATGCCCATACTACAATTGGACTATTATTTTACTTTTCACCCATATATAGATTTGGTAGAGCGATATTTTTGGTGTTTTACTCTCACTTCATGTGAGTAACTGAATATATGGAGTGTAATTTTAGCAGTAATAGACCTAGTGAGGGGATTGTGACTTTGGGCGATCAAGTCATTAATAAGAGTACACGTTTTAGATATCTTGGATCTATTGTTCAGCGTGATGGTGAAATAGATGGGGATGTTATTAGTAGAATTCAAGTTGGATGGTTGAAGTGGAGGAATGCATCGGGCTTGTTGTGTGATAGAAAAGTCCTCCTCAAACTTAAGGGAAAATTCTATAAGATGGTGGTGAGACCTGCAATGCTTTATGGTGCAGAATGTTAGCCATTAAAAGAGAAGCGGAGATGAGGATGCTCAGGTGGATGAGTGGATTTACTCTTAGAGACAGGATACGAAATGAGCATATACGTGAAAAGGTTGGAGTAGCTCCAGTAGAGGATAAGATTAGAGAGAGTCGCCTTAGATGGTTTGGTCACATAAAACGGCGGCCTTCCGATGACCCAGTTATGAAAGTAGAGGTATTAGATTTGACTTATGTTAAGAAAGGTAGAGGTAGACCTAAAAAGACTTGGTTAGAAAATATTAGAAATGATCTTTCTTTATTAGATTTAAACGAGAATTTGACTTTGAACCGGACACAATGGAGAAAAAGGATTCATGTTGCCGACCCCACGTAGTGGGACAAAGGCTTGATGTTGTTACTCTCACTCCATGTGAGTGTGGCCCCTTTTAATAGCCACTGACTTCCACATCCGTGATTTGGATTGTTGGCGGTCTAAATATGCTCCTATGCTGTAAGCCACAACTCTTCGAGTCCCATTATTGCCTATTAGTGGACTGCGTACTTGTCTGATATCATGACACCCGTCTATATAGATACGGGTTTTGAATACTTCAAAGATCTTAGGAGTTTCTTAAAGTTATTTAAAAAATAATAAAAGATGTTTAAAAAATAATTTTAAAACAAAATACTTGAGGCTTGACCTTCTTTTTGTCCTTGTTAAAACTTATAGATTTCTGAAATTTTATAAGACACCTAGCTTAGTCAATAATTTGACCCACTTTGACCTTAGCTCCATTTAGTGGACCCTAGTTGACGTAGCGTGTTCCTATTAGCCTACACCTAGGTTATGCCAGACTTTAGCCAATGGTTTGCCTTGGATAATCGCATGCAATTTTTTAATTGCCAATGATTTTCCCATGTGGCTCTAGCTTTTTGCGTGGATGATTTTAAGTAAACTAGAGATCTTCCTATAAGCTAGTTTTAGCGACTCTAGATTACCCAATAACTGAAGTTAGCTGACTCTTGGGAACTCTGTGGTCCATTTTTCCCATCGGCTATTTAGTGGAGAACCTTAGATAGTCATATTCTCTTTAGGGCCCCTCCCACTTATCTTTAGGGCTCTTTAGAAGATTTTAAGTGGATTAGCAGCTTGACCATAGGCCCTTATTAGTGAATCTAGGTTTGTCTAGTGAAGCCTTACATACGTTGACTCTAGCCTCACCCTGGTCGAGCCTATGTGGTTTGGATGTCTCCGTGATTAGTTCTAGTCCACCCTGAGGGCCTAGACTAGCTAGTAGCTTCTTGTTGGTAGTCTTACATGACCTTAGAATTGTCTAGCCGCTAAGTTAGTTTTAGGTCAATCCTTCTGACCTTGAGAAAGGCATGAACCATTGCAAAGTGGGCAACATTCATTTTCATAGTCTTTTAAAGTTCATAAAGCCTTAGACATATGGAGCCTAAGATATTTGGGATGGGGTCAAGTCCATTCTCTAGCATTGGACCCTTTATCGTTAAACCTATATCTTAGGAGTTGAGAATGTATTTTGCTACGCTTGCCTTAGCCTAAAATTTAGAACCTGGGGGTAGGATACCCCATATTCTTCTTCTTTAAATTATCAATTTTTTTTTAAAAGACATAGGTTTGAGTACCCCATACGATGGCATATCCTGCTTCTAAGTTGGTTGTATCGTACATGTGCATGGTGCAAAATACCCCACACAAAGGTGCATTGGCATGGTGTACTAGTTCAAAATGGTGCATGCTATTTGCTCCAAATTGGAGCAATAGCATATGGTGCAAAATGCACGTAATGCAAGCTATTATTTAGGGTTTTAAATTTATATTATTATTTTTTATATTTATTAAATTTAGCATGCATTTCATAACTTAATATCATTATTCCCTAGCCTTAGTTATTGAATCGGCACACATCCAGGCTTCGACGAACACGTCTCCTCTCCCTCTCGTAGTGCATGCACACGGGTATAGGCAATCGATCGAGAGTCGGGTGGAGGAATTGATCGCTAAAAGGCTATTGTATTGTAATACTCAAACGTATCAGGTAAAGGGCAAGAAATTCCTTCAAATAAATTATATACCATTTTTTTTATATACCTCAGAATATCTATATCATATGATTATAAAATTCTTAAGATCATTTATATATATATATATATGTTAATATAATTAGATAAGCTTAATTAAGTTAAAGTTCAGCATAACTAATTACCTAGGTTTTATTTAATGTTACCGTTCAAAAATTAAATTAATGCATTAGTGCTTTAAGGGCCTAAAGCACTTATCAAGGCATGCAGCTGCTGTATGCACTATGGAGGGCTGTGAATAAACCTTTGGGTAGTGGGCTTTTAAATTCTTTTTATTCCCTTTTTGCATTACTGCACCTAGGAGCTCTCAGTATTTCCTCCCTAAATCGAAACCTGCTGGGCGTGGGGAAGGGGATCGAGCGCTGGAGGAAAGGAGGGGCCGCTGTTGGATTTCTGTTAGGAAATTCTGAAAAAAAAAATAAAGAGAAGGAAGATGAAGAGAGGGAAGAGGGGTCAGGTGCAGGCTATGGTGGTGTTCGGGTAAGAGGAAAACAGAAAAAAAAAAAAAAAGAAAAAGAAAAAAGAAGGAGAAGAAGAAGAAGAAAAGGACGAGGGGAGAACGTGGAAAGAAGAAAAACAGCAAGGTAAAAACATAAACACTATTTTAATATTTTGTATATAAAAATTTGTTTGGAGCAAATAGTTATGTTATATAAAGTTTTAACATAAATTCAACTATTGGTTATTGAGGAATCCCATAAGTATATGGGGAAGAGAAGTTTAGAGGATTCAAATTGTGTATGAAGAGAGGAAATTATGAGGTATGTTTTTGGGAGAAAATTAAGTGTAATCATATGTAATTATAATATTTGGGTAGACATTTGTAAGAACCGGTCAAATTAATCGATTTGGGTTGGTGTAGGTTACTTACACGCTCAAGAGATTGCGAGCTATTCGGATTGGGGGGGCAAATTGTTGCAAAGGTAAGATATGCAATTTTATTAATACAGTAAGCGAGGCTGATTGTGAATAGTTTTTATACATACATTTTAATTAGTTATGAGTAATCCCCATTTTGCACATATTTTAATTAGCCAGAGCCTGATATTGTGATGTATATAGATTTTGTTATATTTTGATGCCATAGGAAATTTTGTTATACTTTGAATTGGGACCTGTAATCTATATAGTTATACCTATTTTTGTACTGATACACATTATGATCATACTGATCTAAATGCACATACATATTGATAGATACAAGTAACACATAGCAGGTTGTTGTAAGAAGAAAGAAAACAAAGATAATTAAATAAGCCTGAGAAAATATCATGTGAGGTGATAGGCGATAGGGGTAATGCGACCCTGATGAGCAATACAACCCAATAGAGGCAGTGCGACCTCAATATAATGTGAAGCTTACGGGCTATGACATAAGACCTACGGGTGATATAGGCAGTGAGACCTCCAGAGCCTACAGGCAGTAAACCTAAACCTAGATATTTGGACATTATGTTTTATGAGGTTGAAAAAAAAAAGAATTTAGAAATGAATTGAATTTTAATTATGCATACTTATAGCAATATATTATGCAAATATTGAAAACCACTGATAAGGTATGACTTACAGACAATGTATCATTTTACATTGAATACATTTCGCCTAATGTGATGACTTTAACATTACGTTCCACATAGTTCGTACCTGTAGTAGTTATTCCACTTGTCATGCTAGAAACTATTATACCTAATTCCACTCAATGAGTACATGTAATTTTCTTACTTTCCCCTGTTGCATCTGTTAATTATTTTTTTCTTACACTTGACTATTTTATTAGAAGTGCATATCTTTTTGGGCATTATGGCTCATCAGATGGTTATTTTGACTGTTGCAGGGAAAGAGAAGGATAAGGTCGAACCAAAATAGTGTCAGATTCAATTTTAGTTTTGTTATTTTGTTGTTGTTAGAAAGACTGATTTGGAGGTTATTGGTCTATCAATAGCTACATGTTTTGGTTTTGTGTAGTTGCTCTATAAATAACGATTTTGGAAATGAAAAGTAGATACCTTTCGCTCATGATGGATGTTTTAAGTTATAATTTCTTTAAAAAATTATTCTGCAAATAAATTTCAGGAATTGTTGAAATGTGTTCTAATTTGGTAAGTGGATGGTGACATCCTCCTTGTTGCGGTCTGTGGTGACTATTTGAGAGAGGGTCATCGTGGGGCATGACACGTATAGTCGAGTCAACTTCTCAGGATGGAATCGAGTAGAGTCGACCTCTCATGGTGACATCAAACAAATTGCGTCTCCTCATAAAGGCAGCCGCAACTTCGAGACATGATGATAAAGTTCAATTGTTAGTCCCCCTCTCCCTCTCGACAGTGGCGGCGAATGCTGAAGAATAGCGTGCATTGGTGTGTGTCCATCCATCCCCCTCGACGGCGACATATTCAAACAGTGAAAATTGAGTCATTCGTATCTTCCCTCGGCAGCTTCAAAGAGTGAACAATAGGCTGAGACTGTCAATTGGCGTTGTTGCTATACGTAATTGTGCTTTTGTTTCTGTTCATAAGTTGTTTGAGAAATATCTTCGGGCTTTCATTGAATCAATTGATGCCACTGTTATTTGATATTTACCATTTTAGTCACATAATCTAAAATGATGGTAAAAACGTTTGAATGAATGCTTTTCTATTGGCATTTGAAAGAATGGCAGATATTGTTCAAACAACAAAAAAAGATCCTGTGTAAATATGCAGTATTGGCAAAGGAAAATGATAAAGTTGTGTGAATTTTATTTTTTGTGGCATGTTTAACATGGTGCACACCACATTATTGAGCCAAATGCATCTCTTTTCTGTCATTTTATATCCTGCCTTTGAGAATTGGTATTGTGGAGTCTCCATATTTTCATGATGCCTTAAATCCTGCCATTAGAAACTTTTCGTATCTTTTATGCTTGCTTGTGTGTTTTTTTGTTTTTATTCCAACTTTCACCTTAAATCTCATCTTTTATGCTCTCTTTGTACGAGTACTCATAGTCTAGGGTTGTTTAGGCTCTGGAACACTCCTTTTTTCCTACTTATTGCAACATTCGGGTTCTTTTGTTTCGAGATTATATTTTCAGGAGATTATTTACAATTTACCATTCACCTTTGCTCTAGGCTTTCGAGGCTTGCCGAGGCATTGAGAAGATTGCAGATCTTATAAAAGATGAGGAGGTGGATGAAGGCATAAGGTTTGTTGGCTTTTTTTTCTTTTGCTTTCAGTTACTTTTCCAAGCCCCAACCTCTTTTTGGATATCTGTTTCATCGCTTTCAAATGAGATTATTTTACATATAAAAATTGATGCACAGTTACAAGTTTCTATTTTATTTTTCAAACAAAGAAATTTATCTCCGTCGAGTAATTGAGCTGCAAATTTTCTCCTAACAAAAGATAGTAAAGCGGCTTTAATCACTGGAACACTTCAGTAGCATAATAAATTTGTTTCTTATGCTTGTAAACCATCAATTCTGTAGTGCTTTACTCTGCAAAACCTTACGCTTTGCCCAATTTTACTGCACACAAAAAAAGAAATTATACAAACAAGTCCTTGGACCTAGGGACATTAATTCTTTAATGGGGAAATACAGGTGTGCAACAACCAAACAAATGAGGAAGACAAAAACTGTGTGCTTGCCATGCAAACTATAGGTCTATTCATGCATCTAAAATGCATGTTACTTTGCCTCGCTATTTGGTTTATCTGAAATCTACACCATCTTCTGGGTTTGCATTTACATAGTTTATGTTGCATGAGTCCAACTCAACCCTTTTTGCGCAAGATTTTGGGCTTTAAAGGATCTGAACCACGAAATTGGTGATTTAAATTTTAAATGGTTTTTCTTTCCTGTAGTTTAGCTTTGACGAATTGGTTCTAAATAGTAAACAGTACAAAGGATGCATGATAAAAATCATGGAAAGCGAGTCTTAATGTAGATCTTTCCAAGTATGAACATTGTTGAAAATAATGTAAACTTCAACTTTTTCATTGCTTAGGTCAGTCTATTATCTGATGAAATCGATTGATCAAAACCAACAGTAACTATTGAAGGCACCTTTTGAATAACAAGGATTGCCTCTCCTTAACCTATTATAATGTGAATGGGATTCGGATCCTTTCCCATTACCAATATAACAGCATCGTATCCCGACATCTAATCCACTTTGGTTAATCGGAATTAACTTTTAATTCCAGCCATGCAAAGAGAATTGGATTAGGAAACTGTCAACACAGGCAGTGCACAAACATTCCTTATAATTTTCGACTGACAAAAAAAATGTTTTCAATAATAAGTCTATTAAGATTATGATAGGAAACACTTATAGATCTCAAGTATTTCCTATCAATCCTCGAAAAACAGCGAGAATTCTCCACAAAAATCCACACAAAACCACGAAAACAGAAGATAATTTGTATTATTTGATAAAAGGGAAACGGAAATTACCAAGATACAATTGATCCTCAATTCGAGAGGAGGATCTAGCTCTCCCAAATCTCTAGACGCCACTAGAGCCCAAAAGAAACCTAAGAGATCTCAAATTTCAGCCAAATTCAAGATGCCATAACCCTTGGAAAACAAACTATTTAATGCATATAAATCAAAAGAAAAAAAAATGCATACAAATCAAAAGGAAATCCCTAAACAATCCCTACATTCAAATTTCCCTCCTAACTCCCTCGAAAATCCTTCCTAAACGGCTCATGCACGCCCGGGCGCGTTCGGTGCATACAGGGAGGCGAACGTTTCCGCATCTATTCGCGTAAGCCGGTCCCGTCGGACCGGCTGGACCGGTATAACAATACTCCCCTCCCAAAAATCCACCTTGTACGTAAGGTGGAAAGACGACACCCTCCTCATTTCCTTCTTCATCACAAACGGTAAGAACCTAAAGAGTTCGGTCCTTACACCTGTGCCTCGGCTTATACCTCTCATCACATCTGAAACAGAGCCCCTTCACCCTCTTCTCCTATAAATCCATCTCTGTGAGCTTCTTGAAATTGTCCCTAGATCTTCCTCCTGCAGTCTTTTTGTAAAACCCGAAAATTTCAATCGGACACGTTGCACGCATGTCGATGCGCCGCAACGAAATTAGGCGAAATTTCAATGTCGTCAGAAAATTTTGAAATAAATTTTATTAAATTCGACACGAAATTTCGATCAAAATGATATAAAGAACCTATGTTGGATTCCGCACAGTTTGCGAGTTAAAAATGTTTGAAAGTTGTTTAAGTAGATTTTAACCTATTCTACCCATTTTACCCCTCATGAGCCTTAAGAAATTTATTAGAGGAAAGGGCACATGCGTCATTTACCTAATAATTCTCCCTTAACTCCCCTCATCCGCCTAGGGACCGATTCATTCGGTCCCTTGTCCGTTTTTTTTCGGCCGAGAGAAGGAGAAGACGAGAGGGAGGGCGGCGGAGCTTGGCGAATCCGGCGGCCGGCGGTTTTTCGGCGGTGGTCTTAGGGGAGACTTGAAGGGAGAGTGTTGGGGAGTAAGAAGGTAAGTTCTAAATGAAGTTTCTCTTTATTTTTCCTTAGGTTTCTTTGAAAAAAAAAATGTAGGGTCTCTAATTGAAAGGAAATTGAAGGGAAAGTGTAAAATTATGATTTCTTAAGGAAATTCTAAGTTACATGTTATTTTCTTTGAAGAAATTTTTAGGGTTTTGCTCAAAAGTTTATTTCTCTAAAACTTTCTTTATAAGAATGATTATGTTGGCTATTAGGAACAATTTTATGAAGTAAATTCTAATTTCATGGGAAAATTTGTAAGTTTTGAAATTAGGGTTTACTCAAATGATGGGGTTTTTATAAAGGAATGTTAGGGAATGCATGTGAGTATGATTCTAACCATTAAGCATGACTTTTTAGTAAGAAAAACTTAGGTTCCAAATTAGGATTTTTCCTACTTGTTCCATTCTAAGCTTGCATGTTCATTAAACATGTTCTTAGGAGGCTTGGGAGGTCTCTAATTAAGAGGGTTAAATTTCTATACAAAGTTAATGATTTTATAAAGAAAATAGGTTTCAAAAAAATTAGGTTTTATGTAAAACCGAAATTTTTATAGTAAATTCAAAATTTTGTAGGAATGATAGTAATTGTTGTATCTCTTACCTTGAGGAGATATGGCATGTGAAGGAGTTTAAATATGGCATGTGAAGGAGTAATATTTTAAATGATAGCTTGTAAACTTTTCCTTTAGGTTTGGAAAAGAAGAAGTGATAGGTTGGGGGTGAAGAGGAAGCTCAAACTCAAAGTGCTTAAGGTAGGAATCTTTTTCCTACAAGTTCATATCTCTTTATGTTTATGTTATATGGGAATTATTGGCAAAAGTCTTACTTTCTTCTTCTATGGAATATGTTGGCAATTATCTTATGTTGGCAATTAGCTTATGTTGGCAATTATCTTATGTTGGCAATTAGCTTATGTTGGCAAGCTTATGTTGGCAATTATCTTATGTTGGCAATTATCTTATGTTGGCACATATTTTACTTAAATGGGAAATGTTAGCAAATAAGCTTTGTATCACACTTTAAGTTCATTTTTCTTGTTTCATATTCATGATGAGTAAACGTTTCATATTCATTATGGCTTGTGTATGTTGATTTCGGAGTACCAAATATGGTGCGAAAGCACAAACTTATATGGGAACAATATGGCCCTTTTTGGGGGCAAAAGAGAAAAAAAAAAGAAATAAGTGGCCAAAAGATGATGTGTACCTGATCAGTACACCACTGGTACTCCGGTACGGTTGTATAATTATTTATAGCATTGATATATTTACATTCATTGAGACATTCACATTCAAACACCGATGTGGCATTGAGACATTGAGGCATTTATACATGGAAATGACATTGTGGCATTTTAAACTTTGAAATGACATTGTGACAAACAAAACTTATGACATGGAAATAATTAGATTATATGTAGCATTGAAATACCGATGTGGCATGGCATTGAAACACCGATGTGGCATTGAGAAAAGTTTAGCTATTTAGATGTGAAACCTCTTATGTGGCATTGATATGAAACAACTATATGACATGATGGCACTTATATAGTTTGAGGCATTTAATGTGAAGTATTAAAAAGATATATGAAAATGTTAGGATTGAGCTTTCCTATTGAGCTTTGGCTCACTCCCTTGTGTTGGGATACTTTTCAGGAGAACCTGTTCTTAAGTGATGGATGATCGACCTTGGTACACATACAGTCGTAGAGGACCGGATGACAGGTTCCTCTTTTGTTTTCTTAGTTTTGATATTTTGGGTGGTTGGCATGTTTATTGAGTTTTGTAACCACCTTTGTACATGTGCAATACTATGAAATGATATGAAATCTATGTTGTATGTTTGGAGAAAAATTTAGAGTCGCTTTTAGTGTATTATAAAGTCTCTTAGAGTTATTCAATGCATATTTTCAGATAAATTGAAAGGTTATAAATGTCCGATTTCGTTCCCGCCTCGTTTATACGAGCTAACCGGGCCGGGTCGTGACAAGAGTGGTATCAAAGCCCAAATTTAAGATATGGATCAGTATAAAGCGCCATTAGGATGATTTATATGTCTTAGTCATTGTAGGTTTGTATGCTTATATGATGATTATTTGTTTTACTTGGTTTAGGGCTATGGATCAGGAACCCAATGCCACTGATGGCAACACTGATGGGAATAATGATATGGCTGGTAGAGAAGTTCCAGCAGTACCCTCTGTGGTACAACCTCCTGTAGGTAGTAGCAGTGCTACCATAGATGCCTTCACTCAGATGATGGCGGCTGTGACACACTTGCTCCAACATTCTCATGAACAGCCACAATCTAGTTCCAGGGGAGAGCCATCCAGGGGAGAGACATCTAGAGGAGAGCCATTTGTAGATAAGCATTTGAAAATCTTTCAGGACATGCGACCACCTCTTTTTAAGGGAGCAGGAGAGCCAGTTGATGCTGAAAACTGGCTTATGAGAGTGGAGAAAATTTTAGAAGGAATGCACTGTCCTGCTGAACGAAGGGTGGCTTTAGCCACGTTTGTTTTGGATGGGGAAGCTGAGAGATGGTGGAGAGGACAGATGATAGAAAAGTTTGGTGGTAGGCCAGTATCTCAAATTGTATGGGATGATTTTGTTAAAGTCTTCAGAGATTGGTTTGTGCCTCTTTCTGCGAGGTGGCAGATGCAAGAACAATTTATTCGGTTAGTACAAGGGGATCGGACGGTTATGCAGTATGAAGCTGAGTTTACCAAGCTCGCACGTTATGCAGCTCATCTTATCCCGACTGCTGAGGAAAAATGTCATAGATTTTTGTTAGGACTTCGAGATATGATCCGTCAACCACTGATTCTGTTGGGTTTAGTGGATTTTGCAGTTCTGGTTGAGAGGGCAAGGTGGATAGAGATGGATTATCTGAGTACCCAGAAGCGCAGAGATTTCTTTCAGAAAAGGAAGGGTTTTGAGAAGATCAGGAGCTTCCAGACTCATTCTGGAGGTTCTAGTATGAAGAAGACCCGATCTGATAGTGGTGGGAGTTCATCCAGTGTCAGAGCTTGTAACAAATGTGGCAGAGTACATAGAGGTGAATGTTTATCTGGATCCAATATTTGTTTTTGGTGCCATCAGCCAGGGCACATGGCTAGGAACTGTCCAAGGGGTCCAAGGGAAGGGAGGTCTAGTGCTCCTCCGCCTCAGCAGAGCTTTGGGAGACATCCGACTGTTGGTAGACCAAGAGCTCAAGAGTCTACTGGTTCAGCATCAGTACCTAGTCATCCGGCTACGAGACCTGTTGTGCAACCAAGGGTTTATGCCATCACATAGCAAGAAGCCAAAGAATCTCCTGATGTGATCACATGTATTATTTATGTTCAGTGTCTACCTAGTAGAGTACTTTTTGATACTGGAGCATCGCATTCATTCATTAGTCAGGAGTTTGTTATAAAGCATGCATTGAATGTCTGCACCATGCCCACTACACTGTCAATTTTACTACCTGATGGATTTAATATGACTGCCTCAAGTGTATGTTCAACTACACTTTCTTTCTGTGAGAGGAATTTTGAAGTGGAGTTGATTTTATTACCACTTAAGGAATTTGATGTGATTTTAGGGATGGATTGGATGTCTAACCAGTTCATCTCCATAGATTGTAATAAGAAAGTGGTGAAGATCAAGCTTCCTGATGGAGAGAAGCTTGTCTTCCAGGGAGATCGGGGTGTATCTTCTATGATCATCTCATCTATGAAGGCTTGTAGTTTAATGTTGAAGGGGTACCCAAGCTTTTTAGCTCATGTAAGAGATACTTCAAAACAAGTGCCAGAGTTGAAGGAGATTGCTGTAGTACGAGGCTTTTCTGATGGGTTTCCTGAAGTCTTACCTGGTATGCCTCCTATTAGAGAGATTGAGTTCTCTATTGATCTTATATCTGGTGCTGAACCTGTTTCAAAAGCACCTTATCGTATGACAGTTAAGGAACTTCAGGAGCTTAAGTCACAATTGCAAGAACTGTTGGAGAAGGGTTTCATTCGTCCTAGCACCTCACCCTGGGGAGCACCAGTTCTCTTTGTTAAGAAGAAGGATGGTAGCATGCGACTCTGCATTGATTACAGGGAGTTGAACAAGCTTACCATTAAAAACAAATATCCTTTGCCAAGGATAGATGATTTATTTGATCAGTTAGTAGGAGCCACAGTCTTCTCCAAGATTGATTTACGGTCTGGTTATTATCAGTTGAGGATTAAGGAGGAAGATATTCCTAAAATAGCTTTTAGTTCAAGGTATGGACACTACGAGTTTACAGTGTTACCTTTCGGACTAACAAATGCTCCAGCTGCTTTTATGGATTTGATGAATCGGGTTTTCAAGCCAATGCTTGATAGTTTTGTTATAGTCTTTATAGATGACATCTTGGTATATTCCTGTGATGAAGAGCATCATGCTAATCATCTGCAGGTAGTGTTGCAAAGGTTAAGAGGCAATGAATTGTATGCCAAGTTCAGCAAGTGTGAGTTTTTGTTGAAAAATGTGATTTTTCTTGGTCATGTTATTAGTGGAGATGGTATTTCAGTGGATCAGCATAAAGTGCAGGCTATAGCTGATTGGCCCAGACCTACAACAGTGACAGAAATACGGAGTTTTCTTGGGCTTGCTGGTTACTACAGAAGGTTCGTAGAAGGGTTTTCCAAGATTGCTGTACCATTGAGCAGATTGACTCAGAAGGCAGTTAAGTTTGAGTGGAGCAGTCAATGTGAGGAAGCTTTTCAGGAGTTAAAGACTCGTTTGATGACTGCCCCGATTCTTACTCTTCCTGCAGGCACTGAAGGATTTCAGATTTACAGTGATGCATCACTGAAGGGTTTGGGATGTGTCTTAATGCAACATGGGAGAGTAGTTGCCTATGCCTCTAGGCAATTGAAAAATCATGAAAAGAACTACCCAACCCACGATTTGGAACTTGCTGCTGTAGTGTTTGCCTTGAAGATTTGGAGGCATTATCTTTATGGTGTGCATTGTGAAGTCTTTACCGATCACCAAAATCTAAAGTACCTCTTTTCACAGAAGGAGTTAAATTTAAGGCAGAGACGATGGATGGAGTTACTTCATGATTATGATCTGAATATTCAATATCATCCTGGCAAGGCAAATGCAGTTGCTGATGCTTTGAGCAGAAAGATGCCTGTGAAGGTGAATTCTTTATTGACCCAACAGGAGAAGTTGATAGAGGAGATGGAACGTTTAGAGTTGTCTGTGATACTTCCTACATCAAAGAATGTATGGTTAAATCAGTTGACAGTGCAACCTGATTTGAAGAGGAAAATAGCTGAAGCATTATTGAGAGATTCTGATTTTATGAAGATCATTGACTTAGTAAAGGCAGGACATGAAGAGGATTTTCTTTTTGATGAAGACAATCTCTTGTGGTATAAGGGCAAGGTTTGTGTGCCAAATGTTGATGATTTGAGAAGAGATGTTCTTTATGAAGCTCATCATTCTGCTTATACCATTCATCCTGGTAGCAATAAGATGTATCAAGACCTTAAAGAATTGTTTTGGTGGCCTGGAATGAAGAAGAGTGTAGCTGATTTTATTGCAAAGTGTCCTACTTGCCAGTTAGTTAAAGCTGAACATCAAAGGCCAAGTGGATTACTTCAACCCTTACCTATTCCAGAGTGGAAGTGGGATGACATTGCTATGGATTTTGTGTCAGGGTTACCCAGATCTCGACAGGGTCATGATGCTATTTGGGTTATTATTGATAGGCTTACAAAATCTGCTCACTTTATGCCTATCTGATTAACTGACTCAGTGGAGAAATTAGCAATGTTGTATGTGGCTGAGATTGTTCGTTTGCATGGTGTGCCTAAGTCTATTGTATCTGATCGTGATGGTAGATTCACTTCTAGACTTTGGAGAAAAATCCAAGAGGCTATGGGCACCAAATTGACTTTCAGTACAGCTTTTCATCCTCAGACCGATGGACAAACTGAAAGGACAATTCAAACTCTTGAAGATTTACTGAGGCTGTGTGTTCTTGACTTTGGGGGAAGTTGGGAATCTCATACTCCTTTGATAGAGTTTGCCTACAACAATAGTTACCAAGCCAGCATAGGAATGGCCCCTTATGAAGCCCTCTATGGAAGAAAATGCAGAACACCTCTTTGTTGGGCAGAGGCAGGTGAGAGGAAAGTAATTGGATCAGATTTAGTTGATGATGCTACAAGCAAGATCAGAATGATCAGAGATAGGTTGCTAGCAGTACAAGATAGGCAGAAGAAATATTATGATGCTAAGCACCGTTCTGTGGAGTTCAATGTAGGAGATTTTGTTTTCATAAAAATAAGGCCTATGAAAGGTGTGCTTCGTTTTGAAAAGGTTGGCAAGCTCAGTCCTCGCTACATTGGTCCTTTTGAGATAGTAGAAAGGATAGAGAAGGTGGCCTATAGATTGGCTTTACCAGCTTCTTATGTTGTCCACAATCTATTTCATGTTTCTTCATTGAGAAGGTTTATATCTGATGATCCTGTTAAGATCATAACTGAAGATGTGGACGTACAGCCAGATCTCACTTATGTAGAAGAACCAGAGCGAATCTTGGAGTTTAGTGTGAGGCAACTCAGGAGCAGGACTATACCTTTTGTTAAGGTTTTATGGAAGCATGGGTCAGAAAAGAATGCTACCTGGGAGAAAGAATCGGAAATGAGGAAATGTTATCCTCATCTCTTCGAATAAGGTATGTTTGTCTTTCTTCTCAATTAAATTTCGTGGACGAAATTTTTATTAGGAGGGGAGAATTGTAAAACTCGAAAATTTCAATCGGACACGTTGCACGCATGTCGATGCGCCGCAACGAAATTAGGCGAAATTTCAATGTCGTCAGAAAATTTTGAAATAAATTTTATTAAATTCGACACGAAATTTCGATCAAAATGATATAAAGAACCTATGTTGAATTCCGCACAGTTTGCGAGTTAAAAATGTTTGAAAGTTGTTTAAGTAGATTTTAACCTATTCTACCCATTTTACCCCTCATGAGCCTTAAGAAATTTATTAGAGGAAAGGGCACATGCGTCATTTACCTAATAATTCTCCCTTAACTCCCCTCATCCGCCTAGGGACCGATTCATTCGGTCCCTTGTCCGTTTTTTTTCGGCCGAGAGAAGGAGAAGACGAGAGGGAGGGCGGCGGAGCTTGGCGAATCCGGCGGCCGGCGGTTTTCCGGCGGTGGTCTTAGGGGAGACTTGAAGGGAGAGTGTTGGGGAGTAAGAAGGTAAGTTCTAAATGAAGTTTCTCTTTATTTTTCCTTAGGTTTCTTTGAAAAAAAAAATGTAGGGTCTCTAATTGAAAGGAAATTGAAGGGAAAGTGTAAAATTATGATTTCTTAAGGAAATTCTAAGTTACATGTTATTTTCTTTGAAGAAATTTTTAGGGTTTTGCTCAAAAGTTTATTTCTCTAAAACTTTCTTTATAAGAATGATTATGTTGGCTATTAGGAACAATTTTATGAAGTAAAATTCTAATTTCATGGGAAAATTTGTAAGTTTTGAAATTAGGGTTTACTCAAATGATGGGGTTTTTATAAAGGAATGTTAGGGAATGCATGTGAGTATGATTCTAACCATTAAGCATGACTTTTTAGTAAGAAAAACTTAGGTTCCAAATTAGGATTTTTCCTACTTGTTCCATTCTAAGCTTGCATGTTCATTAAACATGTTCTTAGGAGGCTTGGGAGGTCTCTAATTAAGAGGGTTAAATTTCTATACAAAGTTAATGATTTTATAAAGAAAATAGGTTTCAAAAAAATTAGGTTTTATGTAAAACCGAAATTTTTATAGTAAATTCAAAATTTTGTAGGAATGATAGTAATTGTTGTATCTCTTACCTTGAGGAGATATGGCATGTGAAGGAGTTTAAATATGGCATGTGAAGGAGTAATATTTTAAATGATAGCTTGTAAACTTTTCCTTTAGGTTTGGAAAAGAAGAAGTGATAGGTTGGGGGTGAAGAGGAAGCTCAAACTCAAAGTGCTTAAGGTAGGAATCTTTTTCCTACAAGTTCATATCTCTTTATGTTTATGTTATATGGGAATTATTGGCAAAAGTCTTACTTTCTTCTTCTATGGAATATGTTGGCAATTATCTTATGTTGGCAATTAGCTTATGTTGGCAATTAGCTTATGTTGGCAATTATCTTATGTTGGCAATTAGCTTATGTTGGCAATTAGCTTATGTTGGCAAGCTTATGTTGGCAATTATCTTATGTTGGCAATTATCTTATGTTGGCACATATTTTACTTAAATGGGAAATGTTAGCAAATAAGCTTTGTATCACACTTTAAGTTCATTTTTCTTGTTTCATATTCATGATGAGTAAACGTTTCATATTCATTATGGCTTGTGTATGTTGATTTCGGAGTACCAAATATGGTGCGAAAGCACAAACTTATATGGGAACAATATGGCCCTTTTTGGGGGCAAAAGAGAAAAAAAAAAAAGAAATAAGTGGCCAAAAGATGATGTGTACCTGATCAGTACACCACTGGTACTCCGGTACGGTTGTATAATTATTTATAGCATTGATATATTTACATTCATTGAGACATTCACATTCAAACACCGATGTGGCATTGAGACATTGAGGCATTTATACATGGAAATGACATTGTGGCATTTTAAACTTTGAAATGACATTGTGGCAAACAAAACTTATGACATGGAAATAATTAGATTATATGTAGCATTGAAATACCGATGTGGCATGGCATTGAAACACCGATGTGGCATTGAGAAAAGTTTAGCTATTTAGATGTGAAACCTCTTATGTGGCATTGATATGAAACAACTATATGACATGATGGCACTTATATAGTTTGAGGCATTTAATGTGAAGTATTAAAAAGATATATGAAAATGTTAGGATTGAGCTTTCCTATTGAGCTTTGGCTCACTCCCTTGTGTTGAGATACTTTTCAGGAGAACCTGTTCTTAAGTGATGGATGATCGACCTTGGTACACATACAGTCGTAGAGGACCGGATGACAGGTTCCTCTTTTGTTTTCTTAGTTTTGATATTTTGGGTGGTTGGCATGTTTATTGAGTTTTGTAACCACCTTTGTACATGTGCAATACTATGAAATGATATGAAATCTATGTTGTATGTTTGGAGAAAAATTTAGAGGCGCTTTTAGTGTATTATAAAGTCTCTTAGAGTTATTCAATGCATGTTTTCAGATAAATTGAAAGGTTATAAATGTCCGATTTCGTTCCCGCCTCGTTTATACGAGCTAACCGGGCCGGGTCGTGACACTTTTCCTTCAAAGTCCCCCGAAGAGTATCCGGTGTTGGTTCCTTGGATTTTAATAAGGTGGTGGTCATCCTTCACGGGCCTCTTGAGCTGCTGCCTCCTGTCTCTCTCTCCAGGTGCCTCTGATCCTCTACCAATTGAGCTAGCTCCATAGCCTCTCCTAAGTCACGAGGCCTCATTACTCTAACCGCTGTCAAGATCTCTGGTGTCAATCCCTTCATAAAGTTCCCATCTAGCACTGTCTCAAAAAGGCGGTCCAATCGGCTAGCAAGGTACTCGAACCTCTCCTAGTACTCTATCACTGAACCATCCTGCGTCAAGGCGAAGAACTGCGTAGAAGTCTTTTCCCTTGCCGGTTCTAAAACTTTCTATCAAACAATCCTTAAACTCCCTCCAACTCCGTATGGGTCTTCGCATGTCCCTCCATTAGTACCAAGCCAAAGCTTTCCCTTCTAAACATAGGTCTGCTGCCGTCAATCTCTCCTCCTCCGTCAACCCATTGACGACGAAATATCTTTCAACCTTGTAGATCCACCCGTGCGCATCCTCCCCCTCAAAGATTGGCATCTTCAATTTCCTCACCCTTGGATCGCCTCCGTTCCCTCTGTTCCCTCCATAATTTTCCATTCTCCAAGGGGGTGGTTCCCCCCAAGTGTCCCAATTATCCCTTTTACGTTCATACCCAAGCCTTTCATCAAATTTCCATCTCCTCCTTTCAAATTTAGCACCCCTTTGATCATCACAAACTCCTCTTTTCAATTCAGCCCTCCTTTGGTCAAAATTTTCTCTTTCCCTTTCAAATTCAGCACCCTTCCACTCATGTCCAACCCCCTCACGCCTCCCCACATACCCTCTACCCAACTCCTCCCTAGGAATAAGCCCTAGGGGAGGCATTTTTTCTATTCCTTCTGAAATCTCCTTCTCCTGAGCTTCCCTTCATCTGATTGGCTTAGGGTTTTCCCCACTTCCCTGGCTGTCGGTGACTTCCCTCACCTCCGACGGCATTTTTTTGGTTTGGCCTACAAGCACTTTCTTCACCATCTCCTCCAGAATGGAAAATTTTGAATCGAACTTATCATGGGTGACTGAAATATTTTTCTTTAAATCTGAAACTTGAGTTTGGAGATCTGAAATTTCATATTTCATTTGTCTGATCTTCCCTTCCAATACTTCTACCTTTCTTCCCGCCCATCCCTTTGTCTCCGCTGCCACCGTTTGAATTTGATTCTCAAATATCTTCTTCACTGTCTCATGAAGATCGGAAACTGTCTTCCACGGATGAAATTCTATCTTCCACCGTTGCTTTCATTTGGCTCATCTCCCCTTCAAGACGTTCCTCCAACACATCTACCTTCTTGGTCGCCATCAATACCCGAATTTTTGTAGGTTCAAAAAATCTAGATATTGACCCAAAAAACAGCAAAAATCCCTTCCTCTGGTAAAAAACAGCCACTGAATTTTCTGAAAACAGTCCACAAACAGTCCCAAAATCTACTCTGATACCAATTTGATAGGAAACACTTGTAGATCTCAAGTATTTCCTATCAATCCTCAGAAAACTGTGAGAATTCTCCACAAAACCACGAAAACAGTAAATAATTTGTATTATTTGATACAAGGGAAACGAAAATTACCAAGATACAATTGATCCTCAATTCAAGAGGAGGATCTAGCTCTCCCAAATCTCTAGACGCCGCTAGAGCCCAAAAGAAACCTAAGCGATCTCAAATTTCAGCCTAGAAACCCAAGTTCAAGATGCCCTAACCCTAGGAAAACAAACTTTTTTTTTTATTTTATTTATTTTTTTTTAAGAAAAACAAACTATTTAATGCATACAAATCAAAAGAAAATCCCTAAACAGTCTATACATTCAAATTTCCCTCCTAACTCTCTCAAAAATCCTTCCTAAATGGCTCATGCACGCCCTAGTGCGTGTTCGGCGCGTACAGGAGGCGGACGTTTCCACCTCTGTTCGCGTAAGCCGGTCCCGTTGGACCGGCTGGACCGGTCTGACAGATTACCAAGGAAAAACACTATTCCTTCAATGCTTAAAACCTAACCAAATGTACATGACCATTCTCTTTTGCAAATGTGGGATCTTTCAGTTGTCAGTGTTTGCTGTGAAAGAGTAATAGTGCATGCTAGAAGATTTTGCATCAGCAGAGGATGAGTTTTTTGTCTGAAATTTACACGAAAGTTCCATACACTCATAAATAAAAGTATTAAAGCTCACATGAGGCACAAGAGCTTTTACGTGAAAATCAAAGAAAAAGCCTGGAAGTTTGACCCGGCAAAAAAAGTCCATATAAATTGATGGCTACAAAAGTCGATCATTCCCTTCGGGGTTACGAAGTTTGGATATCCGTTTTGATATCGTATGGGCATAGTGTGAAATGTTGAAGAAATAATAAGTCGGCATCAGTGTCAGTCGATAGCCAATAAAGATAGTTGAGCAACATTACTAATCAACAGATGGCGAACGCCAATATTGGTTGACGATCAATAGTGGCAGTTGAGCAATGAAAAGCACTAGCAGTCATCAGTGTTAATGTCAAGTGAGGACAATCAGGCGACCGTGTATGTCAACAACGATCGATGAGTAGAGCTTTAGAATTCCTCAAATCCAAGAACTCTTTGGACCAAAAGATTCCTTTTCAAATGCATAATGAAGGTATATTTATATATTTTTAGTTTTGGCATTTTGATTATTTTTACCAAAATCATAAGTGCTATATTGCATGGACCAAGTAATACCCATTGCACATTTGATATTTTTTGGCTATTTGAGCACCATTGATGACATTAGAATTCATTGATCTTGAGTTAATTAGATTCATTTTGTTGAGATGCATATTTTAACAATAATTTTGTTGAAGATAGTTCAAATGATCATGAACTTGAGTTCAGAAGCTTCTAGTTTGAAAATCCATTGTGTTGAATTCGAACTTGTCCATGGTTGACACCCGACCTTATTGGTCAGCCTAACTGAGTAAGCGAGTACCTGGGTGAGAATAGAGAGTAAAGAAGGGAATTAGTATGTGGAAGAGAATCTCAAGGTACTCAAAGAATTATTTCTTCTGAATTAGCAGAGTTTCCACTATCATAAGAAGGAAAAAGGTTCTCCCTAACCGTTCTTCATGACCCCTTATTTATAGGGTCAATGGGGCTACAAGAAAGGCTTGATGAAGAGAAATTAAAAAAGGTACAACAATCCACAATCCACGTATGCAACATTTTAGACATGTGTTGTCCCCTAATCAGATGGGGGGTAGCTGGGGTTGAAGACCTATCTTTGGGCGAGTGAGGTGGTATTGAGTATGCGCTGGGTGATTTTAGAAGAGGGTGATCTTTGTAGAATTGGGCGAGTCTGCGAGCTAAGGCGGAGCAGGATGAGCCCAAGATATGATGCTGACTTGAAATCGCTAGGGATTTGCAACGAGTAGAGCCTGAAATAGCAAGTCAACCATCAAATGCTTAGTGAAATTGAAAAAATCGCTAGAGGGCTAACTTGGAAGGGTGTCATTGTTGGGATTTGAGACCTTTGCTACAATATTGAGAGGATCTTGATTAATAATGGGACCTTTGTTGACACCTGTTCTATTCTATATTCTTCAGCTTAGGCTTGGTTAGGGAGAGGTTCTAGCTAGTTGTAAGGCTGTTATATGGGTTTTATAATCGACCAATAAGAGTGGAATAAACTATCACCCTTCTTATTATACTCGGAGAATTCTCCCAACAAGTGATTTAATTCAATTCGTGGCAGTCAATTTAAAGTTGGTGTTCAATGTTATCTTCAGGGAGCCATCCAATCTTTCTTTGGCGCTGTCGTTTATGTCCCTCACCTCAAAATAAAATTCCCTACCCTAATCATCTTCAGCATAGTGAGGTGGCACAATCCTATTATCTAATTACTAAAAAACTCACCCTCTACGGCTGCAAAACCTTTTTGCTCGCAATAATTAGGAAGAAAGTTTTAAATGCAAGTGATAACCATGTTAAACAAGGAACAAAATGTTCAAACTTGTGGAAGAAATAATAGCTCCACCAGAGGAAAAACAGCTCTATTTCTCTTGCGATAAACCTTCTTCATTCTTATTCTATCTTTGTTTTTTTTTCAGGTTAAAGTGTGGAGAATTCCTGCTCCTGCTAATCGGACATGTTAATGGCAGAAGGGATCACACTCCTCTCGCAAACATCCATGAAGACATTAGACAACTACTAGGTGAAAAATGTGCATCTCTGATCTGGGCTACTTGCCAGTTTGGTTCAAACCTCGACCCAGAGCAGCGACAGACAGTATTACATGTTCATGCACGTAGGGTTCTTGAGGCCTTGGAGCTTTACTATTGAGAGTAAGCCTTCGTTTGTGACAGCTTTTTTATTGCTTTTTAAAATAATTTTTTGATAAAAATTTCTAATTCAAAAAAAAAAATTAACTAAAAAATAGTTTTAAAAAGCATTAAAAAAGCTGTCCCAAACGCAGCCAAATAATTTTTGCACAGTTTTCCTCTTCATCCCTGGAATGAAGCTTGATCTCTGTGCATGAGTTGAAGCAACAGTTAAGAGATCTTATAGGGTATTTTTCAAGTGTTAAAACCTTATTAAATTTATGGATTTGAGAAATATTGCGTTTAAATTCACTGTAATTGTAATATTAGTATATTCTAAGTTTTCTGTTGCCCATGGAAAAAGTAATCGTTCCGATAGAGAAATAATAAATTTATGCGAATATCATTATATATATATATATATATATATATATATATATATATATATATAGTTTAAATAAAAAGATTAACCAATCTTAATGGATTAAGATGGTTTAATTTTGTGATAATTAAAACTAACAATACTTTAAAACATATTTAGCTGTTAAATGTTAAACAATTACTAAATCCGATAAAATAAATGGGATTAATTGTGCCTTTCAATTTTAAACAAATATTGATTTGATGAAATTTATATGTAAATTAAGAGAACATAATTTAAATTTTTTTTTATTTTCCATCAAATTTATGATCTCTTTCATTTAATAATTGTGTTATAACTCAACATTATAACAATAGTCCTATTTATAATACCAAATTTGCATTATAAATTGATTAATTTCATTTCATTAGATTGATTATCTCTTGATACAAAAGAAAATGAGAAATCCACATGACTTCTACATAAATTTATTCTTTTTTTATAAAATCATAAAGATATATTCTCTTCCATTAATATCATTAACCAAGTTTTTAAGTTGATAAAGGCAAAAAAAAAAAAAAAATACAGCAGGCCAGTTCTTACAAATAATTAGATGATATATCAATAAACATGATTTTTTTTTCTTAAAAATCTATGAGAAAAATAAAAAAAATTTCCAATCCATCCACCAATTAATTCTAGCAAATATAATTCATTGATCATCAAAATCCCATACTGAAGCAAATTTTCAGCTTCCAAGTTTGAAAGCATCAACAAAAAGACCCAAACAAACACCAGCTTTCCAATAGTTTACAAAAACAATTAAGCCTTTCAATCTACCTATTGGCATTCTTGAAGGCTTTCTGTACATAAGCATCCCAATAGCTTCAATAGAAGCTACCACAACTCCGGCAACAAGAACATCCCAGTCTCCAGTTTGCCCCAGAATTGTTGCCAAGGCATTGGCTGTGTAGAAACCCAATAGTAGCAGAAAAACTTTCATGGGGAAGTTCTTTCTCGCAGAATTTAGCTTCTCGAGAAGCTCTCGAGCTCCGGCGCTTACTATTTCTCCAAGCCTTGTCCTTCCAAGCCCAGCATTGTCACCATTAAAGTTGCCTTGGGGATCTGTATTGAGGGAGCCACCACCTCCAGTATCTAAGGCAAAGGGTGGCCTCAATTTGAATCTTCTTATTTGGTTTCTGTAATATAACATAAAGAGAAGGGTTGGTAGCTGATGATAAACAAACCATTTTAGTTCTGCTGTAGAACATAAGCAATGGAAGTCGCTCTGAGAAGATAAGAAGAAAGCCAGCTCCTGTTAGAGAATGGATTATGAAATTTGAATCTTTGGAGAATGGATTATGAATTGGTAGGGCGTACCCATCCTGCTACAAACATTAGCTTCAAGGACCAGAAACAAGTTGACTAGGATACAAAAAATTTTCTAATGCTTGGGGCTTAATGGACAGTGCACTTCAGCTCGATTGGGTGCCCTTCAGATTAATTCAATCCAAGTTGGAAGTTTCAAGGATCGTGCCCAACCAAGCCTCCATTAAAATTTATACTTTCACCTTCAAATCCCACACAAGTCCTTAGCAAAGTTGGACCAGAAAGATGGAGATATAGGGTACCATCTAGGACCATGCTGCACATCAGTAGAGAACGACTTGCAAATCGCTGCACAAAATGAGGTGCCATAGCACACAAATAGCAACACTGCAAACTTAGTCATTTGCAGTCTTTCTTCTCTTAAAACCTAGCCCTGCATCAACATCCAATTCTTAATGATGATGCTTGATCCTTTTTTTTTTTAAATTCAATTATGTGATCCTGAAGAACCCATGATATCCAGATTCCGGATATTGTGCAAGCAGTTCCTTCACCTCTATTTCTATGCAGAACAGGATGTTAGACCGGTCCAGCCGGTCCATGTGGGACCGGCCCAAGCGCGAACGAGGCGGACAATGTCCGCCTCCTGCTACAGCCGATCGCACCGCAAGCGTCAAAGGAGCAATTTAGGAAGGAATTTTGAGGGTTTTGGGAGGGAAATTTGAATGTAGGGACTGTTTAGGGATTTCCTTTTGATTTGTATGCATTAAATACTTTGTTTTCCTAGGGTTAGGGCATGGGGAATTTGGCTGAAATTTGAGATCTTTTAGGTTTCTTTTGGGCTCTAGCGGCGTCTAGAGATTTGGGAGAGAAAGATCCTCCTCTCAAATAGAGGATCACTTGTATCTTGCTATTTTCCGTTTCTATTCTATCAAATAATACAAATTATCTACTGTTTTAGTGTTATGGTTGGCTTTTGTGGAGAATTCCCGCTGTTTTCTAAAGATTGATAGGAATTACTTGATATCTTCAAGTGTTTCCTATCACAAGAGTAACGCATATGTTTGTAATCAAGGACAAAAAACTTGCTTAGATATGGTGATGACAGGCAGAAGAAACGTTGATGGCAGCAGCAGCAGCAAGCTTAGGATTAAAACGGGGCCATTCATAAAATCATGAAAGAAAGGTTTTGTAAGATGAATGATGGATTACACGATTTATTAGGGAGTGAGAATAAAAAAGGACCAAAGTTTGGCTCAATATACGAATTGTCAAACTTATCATTAACCCAAAAACTTAAGTTTATGGATAATAGCTAAGTACGGTATTTCTATATAATATATTTTAAAACTCTCTGTATTGGGGCTAAACCAATACTCTTTTATGCACTAGCAATCTCCCCTTCATATGAGAGCTTTTCACATTCACCATCAATTTAGCCCAAATGAAAGCATTTCAACACATCAAATATAATAAACTAAGAGTTTACTTAACCGCATGGTGCCTTTGAGAGAGTCAACCTCTCTTGAACCTTGCTCAAACATGATAGAAACCCTCCAAGATTGATGGCAGCCACAAACCAAATGAACTATTTGATCTCAGCCAAACGATGGTTAAACTCCTTTTCAACACAAAATCTTAAGTTTATGGATGAGAACCGACTACCTGGAATTTCTATACTAGTATATTTTTCAACTATTCGATGTGAATTAAACTTATTATACTCACATGTCTTAAAACGACTCTACCATGTTTGAGCCCTTAATGCAAAGACAGAGACCAATTGAGGGCCGGACTAAACTGATTCATGAATCATTATAACTAGTTTTGGTGCAGGGGAATGTAAAAGATGATTCTCCATAACATTTTCTACGAGTATTCATAAAAGTTGCATGTTTTTTGGATGAAAAATCCAAGTTTATCCTTAATAATATTAGAAACAAAAACTGCAGTAATGGAGTAAGCAATTGAATGAGAATAGGGAGGACAAAGATAAGAGTTAGAACAATAAATACACACAAGATTTTATGTTACCTCCAATTCTTTAGAAAGAATACATATTTCACTAATCCAACTTATATAGGTTAAGATTATGCCATATTTTTATTCTCGTAGTGCGCCATTGGCCAAGGTGAACTATTAAAAATATTTTGGGTAAACTATATAAAAGAAAAAACAGTGATAACTCTCAATAGTCATGTGGAAGAAAAAGTACGAGGATAATTATACGTAACAAGGAAAACTTTACAAATATAACTAACAAGTGAACTCTTCGTATGCCCAAAACATCGAAGGTTCAGAGAAGTTTGAAAAGCTTTACTTCTCCTGAACATGGATTTCTAAGCTACAAGACAGCCATATGTATGCTTACTTCCATCAGTTCCATATCATATAATTGAAACTTTGCTTGCAAACTATAAACATTTGCATTGCCCTTAAGATCATAGAGAGTCCTCTCCATTTGACACATAAAAGAGCATTTTGCACTAAAAAAAAAAACAAAAGATGCATCATTTTGTGCATCAATAAGTGAAGCATTTTCTCAATAATCATCACCAACAGCCTCATGCACATAATAAAAGATATAGATATTTGTAATATCAAAAATCCGGGATGCCATTATACTTTGCAAACAGAATGAAGGTCATGTAATAAAAATTAAATAAACTGCTTTCTGCCTTAACTGTTAGCAATTTAGCATCCTCTTTGCCATCGCAATTCCTGCTTCTCCCGAACCCAGTTTTTTTCATTATGGTATTGAAAAAGCATGTCCGAGTCTGAGTATATTATCACCAAGTGGAGGGAAACAATTGAGGCATTTTGATTTTGTATCAGAAAAAAAGAAGGAGAAAGCATGACCGTAAGAGCAGAAGGTATAAGACAAACAATGCCGACTACTTGAGGCAAAAAAACAGCATATTTCCTTGGTATATTACCAACACAAAAAATAAAAAATAGATTACCCATGGAATTAAAACTTAAGAACTAATGGTATTCCATCCAAAACTTCTCTTTTGAATTCCTTGGTGCTTCCATAGTTGATATGTAAGATACTATTGTTCAGGTTAATCAAATCAGAAACCTTTTGCATTTATCTAGCCATTTGTGCACCTTAATAAAAGAGAAAATCAAAACTCCTCCATCTCCACTTCAATAGAACATGGCATAACACTATATGTAAGATAGAATTTATGTGAGAATGCCATCAGATAAACCAGACCTGGATTCCAGGAAAGGAGCTGCCTTTATGTTGAAATCCATGGACCATACTTCAGAACAACTTCTAGGGTTCCGAAGCTGCGACTCTACGCACTCCCTCTCCGTAAGCAACATCATACTACGGAAAACCACAGTCCCCATTCTCCTAAAAGATTGAAAAAAATGGAGTCCTGTCATTTAGGGCAGCAAGCAAAATGAAAATTTCTCTGGCTCGAAACATGGCGATGAATTGAGCGAGTGAGAAAATTGGGGATTTGCGGCAATTACCGTATACCTTGTTGATTAACTTTATGAGAATAAGAAAAGGAGTTGAACGTGAAGTCGTGAGCCATGTAGTTGAACCCTAGGGTTTGAAGCTTCAAATCCCGGTACTTATCCCTCCTCCGCACAAAATGTTTTGTTCCTCCTCCCTCCTAGAGTTACGCCTAGAGCCCTCAAAATTATTTAAAAATGAGGGATTTACATAGATACCACTCTAGAATAATATTTGGATGTTAAATATATAAATATAATACTTTTCAGTGTTATTTGTGAAAATTCTCTTATTTTTAAAGAGGTTAAATGCAAATATCAAATTTATTCTTATTTACATATGCAATATCTAAAATAAAATATTTACAATTATTGCATGCTAGTATATTTATGATGGTTTAGTTAGAGAGTTTATTGTCTTAACATTTTGGAGATCCAACACACTCATCAATAAAAAAGAAATTGCAAAAGACACCAAAATTTGTGTACAACTCGAAAAAGAGAAAAATTATGGGGATTGACCCAGTCACCCAACTTTAATGATTTCATTAGTATTTATCATTTGTTATAAATTATGCTCTTCCTTATGGAGAAGATGTTGATATAATGTAGTAAATATTCGATATGTATAATATATTATGTGGAATGAACATATATTTAAAAGTCATTTGCGTGTTTGTTTAGTCACTTTGAGAATGGGAGACTAAAGATCAAAAAGTCCAGCATAAATCCTAATGTTAATGTCAAGAATCATAGTTGATGCCAACATGATGCATTAATATTATTTGTGACAGTAAGTGATGAGGTCCGTGGGTATCAATGTAGCAAGACAACAGTTGTCAGAAACTTATAGTTAAGTAACAACGTTTGGAGAACTGTAGTCTAGTAATGGTGTTTGAATAACCATAGTCGAGCGATGGCGTTTAGAGAATTGTAGTTTGACGAAGATGGTCAGAGGACTGTAGACAAGTGTCAAAGGTTGTTATGTGACTATGATTGGAGGATAGCAATCAAAAGATCGTGGTTGCAGGATCATAGTTAGAAAACATTGGTTCGAGGTTTGCAGTCAAACAATGAGAGTTAGAGGATCGTAGTTGAGCAATGGTGATCTAAGGGTCAAAGTTGGGTGACAACAATCAAAGGATTATAGTAAGGCAATGGTGTAGCAGTGAAAGAATTTATGGCCTCGTAATAGGATAATGTTATTTTTAAGATTAAAAAATTAGAAATACATACTTAATAATTTATCATTTAGCATTTTTAAATAAAAATAATATATTCTTACATATTAATCAATTTTATATAATATAGTTGTGGTTTTTTATTAGAACAAACATCAAAATTGTTAGATTTCTGCAATACAAAATATTTCTATAGCATAAATCTTAAATTTTCCATTCTACTCGAAATAATATTATAATTTTCTTACATAAAAATTTTCATGAATTATTATGAGCAATATTTTTAATTAATTTTTTAATCTTTTTACAAGAAAAAAAAAGTTGGTTAGAGCCTGTGCTTCTTTCAACTTCATGAAATGGAGAAGCTTTTCATTTGAAAATTTTTGAATATTTGACTCAGCATTTCATTTGTTAGATTTATGATCCGTTTGGAATAACTTAAACAACTATAAATGTTTTATTATTTAAGTTGTTTTCCTAAAAGCAATATCATAATCAATTTTATAAGAAGCTACACCTATCCCAAATGAATCATTATTCTAAAATTATTGTAATATAAATTTTTAATATGCAGCATTAATTTAAAATTGATATATAATTATCTTGATCGGGCACGAATCTCAAGGCAAAATCAAGTTGGAAACTTCAAAAATTAATTCGGAGATCATCTGAACTCCGATTTTAGCAAACTTATAGTCAAACTGAAGGTCTTGAAAATACGAACCTAATGACACCAAATTCAACTCAATCCGAGCCCAAATGACTCCAAATCAAAGACCTGAAGCGCATTTGGATGGTTCAAACTATAATTTGATTACCAAATGGTTCCCAAACGTGACATGCTTATAGTCGAATCGAGCGGCTCGACGAGACGAATTCAACGAGCCCAATATCATCGAATTTTGATATCATTAAGGCTTTCAATGTTCAATAAACGGTCAATGATCAAGAGATTCAACATCAGTCGTCCATTCGAACCACTCCCATTTTATCCTTGATCTTCCTCTTATTTACTGGTCATGTCACTCTCAGAAAACTATAAATAGACTCCTCATTTCTCTTGAGAGGGGACCCCAAGCAAAAAGAGAAGAGGAGGAGTCAGGGAAGAGAGTTCTCTCGCCACCAAACTCCTTCTCGACCACTGTCGGATTTCAACCAAGCAGCCGACCGACGCCGGAGTTCTGCCTGACAACCGATCGACGTCGGAGTTCTGCCCGACCGCCGACTGACACCGGAGTTCTGCCCGACTGCCAACTGACATTGGAATTCCGTTCAACAGCGGACTGACGCTGGATTTTCTCCTGTCCACCAAGTGTCACCGGAGTTACGTTCATTGTTTGTAATTGGTTTTCAACCCGACGGTTGATTATTGTAATATGATCGTCCTCAATTTCGAGGTTGAGTCAGTCACTTGTAATCCAATCAAACACTAGCATAACCATTTCAACTGGGCGTGGCCCCGTAGTTTTTCCCTTTTTCAGGGTTTTCACGTAAAAATTCTGGTGTTCTTTCATTTTCTGTTTGTGTGTTGGATATCCGTGCAACGTTGAGAGAAAAATTTCTAACTCCATCGCCGCGTATATTCTAGCCCGCAATAATAATAATTTTTAATTACATCTTAATATAATTTATAACATAATATTTCCATATAATTTTTCTTTTAATTTATTACCTTGCCAGTTTTTTTTTTTTTTTTGGGCCTGTGATCGTCAATGTTGCAGTTGACGGGCTGTGGACTTTTCGAATATGATAGGCTCAATTCCAACGCGGAAAGCAAAAGAACTTCCATAAAGTTCAATATCTGAAAGTTGAGAGTATAAAATTATTTTAATCATATAAAAATTATTATAATTATTTTTTAATTTCCTTTATAAATAAAGCTTCTTTTTAATAATCAGGTTTGACGGGTTGTAGGTACTACTTTGATAATTATTAGGTGTGGTTGCCTAAATGATTATTGCAAATTAGTCAAATTAATTAATTTTAATTGTTAAACTACAAAATTAAGCTGAATAGTTTTTTTTTTTTTTGGAGACTTTTAAAGAATACTAAGCATTCTTTTATTGGAAAATTTTTAAAAAGAAGCATGGCCAATACTTAAATTATTTGAAGAAACTGTTTGGCTAATTCTAAAAATGACAAATTATTTGGCGCATTACATGAAAATCGTCAAACTGTTTGGCTAATTCTTAATACTCAAACAGTTTGTATAAAATTAGTTATATTTGTATATTTTGTTAAATTAAAATACTTGTAAATTAATGAATGAATAATTTAAATTAATTATGTATATTTTGGTTAATTCTTAATACACAAACAGTCTTTATCTCAATGTGATTTTCAATACAATATTCTTATTATTGTTGGAATGTTGCTTCCGAATTCGGACATTTTATAAAATTTTATGTTGTTTATAATTTTTACATCATTTTTTTTTGGCAAAGTTAATTTTATGAACGTTCAGTCAGCTTATTTTGTCCTAAAATATTATATATATTTAATTATTCATTAATTATTAATTAACACTTAAATTATATTTTAAATATAAAAGACAAATTAATCTTTAATGAATTATTATTTTTAAATATAAATACCTTTATTTTAAATATAAAAGATAAATTAATAATTAAATATTTTTTATAAATAAATTTTAATTATAATTTTAATACGACCAAATTATGAAAATTAGCCCTTTTATATTACAATTAAATTCACAAAATATACAAATACAACTAATTTTATACAAACTATTTTGGTATTAAGAATTAGCCAAACAGTTTGACTAATTCTTTTGGCATTTTTCATGTAATGCGCCAAATAGTTTGACATTTTTAGAATTAACCAAACAATTTGACTAGTTTGACTCTTTTTAAATTTTTGTAAAATTATGCTCCTTCACATAATTTAAATTTTGGTCATCCTTCTTAAAATTTGTTCTCTTTTATTTGCTTGTTAGAAGATTATTCAAACTGTTTTCAATGAACATAGTAATTTATATTTCCACTCAAAGAATAAGATAAGCCTAAGAAGGAATTGACTCTAACTTTAATGATAAATAGATATAACCAAGGTCAAGATGTTCAAGAAAGATGCATCGCAATAACTTATGAGACTTGAAATTTGATGAACTTCACAGAAAAACCCTTGGAAATACTTTTTAAAGGATTATTTTTTTTGTTTTTGATACGTCACCAAAAATTGTCTTGATCAGACAGGAATCTCAAAGCATAGATGAGTTAATTTCCAAAATTAAATTTGGGATCATCTAAACTCCAATTTCATCAAGCTTCTAGTCAAACTAAACGTCTCAAAAAGGCGAACACAACGCACCAAAATCAATCTAATTTGAGCCCAAATGGGTCCAAATCGGGAGGTCGAAGCATATTTGAAAAGTTCGAAGCATAAATTGGATAATCAAATTATCTTTAAATATGACATGCTTATAGTCGAATCGAGCGGCTCGATAAGACGAATCCAATGAGCCCAAGATTGTGTAATTCTGACATCATTTATGCACATAAATGCTTTGATAAACACTCTATGATCGAGAGGATTAATATGGGCTGTCGATGGAGCGCTCTAAATTTGCCCCAGATCTTATTCATATTTATAGAGAAAGTCACTCTCAAAAAGATATAAAAAAACTCCCTCTTCCCACATGAAAGGGAACTGGGGACATTTGGAAGCTTGGACCACCATTTGGTTGGAGATTGGAGAGAGTCCGAGGCTTCAAAGATTATAAAATTCTACCCAAGCACCACCGCTGGCGAACTTCTGTCAACCACCACCGGACCATCGCCCGTCCGCCAACCATCATTGGACCACCACCGTCTGTCGTCAGACCATTGCCGATCATCGTCAGACCACCACCCGTCTGTCGACCGTCACTAGACCTCCGCCCGGCCGCTGATCACTTCTTCTAATAGTTGAAGGATATGAGTATGTTGCTCCTCCATACTATGTATCCACTCATCCAACTCTAGGTTGATTATAATGTTCATAATTCACAGACATATTTCTTGTTGATAGTAGCGGAATGATAAAATTAATTATGAATGGTATTACTCTTGTTAGCCATTGTATTGACAAGATATTAAGGTATGATTTCACACATACAATGCCAATTAGTTCCGTGCTAGAAAATTTATGACAGTAAAGTATTTAATGTCTTAGTTTTATATTAATATCAAGCACGCTTAGATAAAAGTTTGTTATAGACACTATAATATTTTATGAGAAAAACTCAAATGAGGGAAAAATTATGGGGCCTAGCCTAGTTGAATGAATCAACTAAATAATATATAAATGTACAAGCTCCTCCCTTCCTCACAATTAAAAGAGATGAGATAATACACAGTAAAAAGTAATTTTTTAATTCCTATTATGAGGATAGCAGAAATTGATCAGTGTTCACAAGAGAATTGTTAAAGTACAACAATAGGGTTAAATGTTAATAACCCAGCGACAATACTTGAATAATAGAAGCCTAACGATGGTGGTAGTGCTAGTGGTGGTTGTCGGTCGTGATCATTAGAAAATGCAATAGAGCTCTTAAGTTCTCTCGTCTCTCAAAACTTTTCTTTAGTTATAAAATGGAGTCCTATTTGTAGCCTTTTTTGAGAGAGGAATTTTGGTATTAGATAAAATTTAAAACACTCAATCAAACTATCTATATTGATCCCCTTGATAATAGATTATTAACCCATCATCTAAGTGCCTTAATAATGTTAGAATTAAATGATTTTGGGCTTGTTAGATTCATCTTGTCGAGACACAAAATTTGAGTATAAGCATATAGCATTTGGAGACAGCTTAGCCATTCAATTAATATTTTAAAATTTTCAAATATACTTCAAGTGCTTAATTTTAGTTCATTTGGATTATGATTAGGCCATTTTGGTGCTGATAAGTTTGTCTCATGGAGACATTCGTTTGCCTGTAAGTTTATTAAAATTAGATTTTGAATGGTCATAAATTTAATTTTGAAAGTTTTTAATTCACATGATACTTTGAGATTTATAAAAATCAAGTGAATTTTTCAGAGACATATCAATAAGATAATGTAATAACCAAGACAAATAAATTTTTTCTAGAGTAAATATAAATCAAAATCACAAATTGTCTTCGTCATAACATTGATATTATAGTATTTTAATTACACAATTTTTTCATAAAATTTGGACACTGGCGAAAGTCCTTAAGAAATTGACACATGTCGGTACAAGTGGGGATTTTGGGACCGTCAGGTGTCCGTTTTGCAAATTGATTTTATCAATATTTTTTAAATAAATTAATTTATTTTATGAACATTTTTTTAAAATTTCTAAAGCACCAAAAGAATTTTTATGAATTTTATACTAAAAAAAATTAAATTAATTATATAATATTAAATTATTATTTTAATCAAAATATCCTAAGTCCCTAAAATGTTTTTAAATCCATTTCTCTTCTTAAAATCGGCTAAGAGAGAAATGGAAAGAGAATTTTGAGAGAAATTTGAAGAGAGGGAAAAGAAAAGCCTAGATTTGAAAGTCATAGAACTATTTTCGTCAGTCAGGCTAATTGGGAGATTTGTTGGTCTCGTTGTAAGCAACATATATCCTATTTTTTATTTTAATAATATTATATTTTTAGTATTTTTTTGTTAAATTTATATTTTTGTTATCAAAAAATGAGGATAATTTTATATTCGTAAAACTTTCATCACAAATTTTTTATATGTTATAGAGATTGAGATTATGAATATTTTGAGTATTTATTTTAGATTTTTCGCTATGTGATTTTAAAAATGCATCAATTTTTACATATTTAGAAATTTATTTTGACGTCTAAAAATAGTATTTTAATTCAATTAAAGCTTCATAATGTTATTTTATACGATATCTAATAATTTGGTTAAATTATAAAAATATGAATTTTTACTTAGTAGGGTTTTTTGTTACCTACCATTAAAATATTTTAAAATTTTTTAAATTAAGCCTAATTATATTTTATTTACTATAATAAATTGAAAATGAATATGAGTATATGATTGAGATTATTTTTATAGTACTATGATAATAATATATATGTAAAAGATAAGTAAAGACTAATTGATCTGTTGGTTGAAGACTGATTGACCTGTACATGATGGTGGACCGACGGACTTTCCTTTAAATATTGTGATTTGGTGTTATCCTCTACTGATTCATATGATACTGGTTGAGAGTTATAAGGAAATGATTATTATATTGACGAGCAAAAAAAACACTGATACGATACTAAAAAATACTGTGATAGGCAAAATTCTTACTTATTTAGTGTGACTACTTAAATGAATATTATTGAGACATTATTTATATTATTGTACGAATTTATTATTAACACTTTTACTGATTTATTGATACAAAAAGTATGATATATACATTGAGCATGTATATACGTGATATATTGAGCATGTTATTAAGATACTGATTTAATACTGATATAGAATAATTAGATAGCATGAGTTATAATAGCCATTATTTTGACACAAATAAATAATTTTTTTAGGAGTCATTATAAGCCAAATTTAAAAAACATCTTTGATATAGCATTTAAATTGTAGTATTTTAATTATATAGTTTTTTTGTAATTTTCGGGCACTAGAATAAATATTTAAGAAATTGACATATATCAGTACAAGTGAGGATTTTAGGACAGTTAGGTGCCCGTTTTGCAAACTAATTTTATCAATATTTTCTAAATAAAAATTATTTTAATTATAAATATTTTTTTATAATTTTAAAGCCCCAAAATAATTTATATGAATTTTATATTAAAAATGATTAAATTAAATATTATACTAACATTATATTATCATTTATTATAAAATGTCTTAAAACATTATAACTTTACTTAAATCCCATTTTCCCTTCATGCATTCGACTAAAATAGAAAATAAAGAAATTGTTTGGGGAAAATGAGATAAAATGAGAGGAGAGAGAAAATATAAGTGAGGATTTGAAGATCGTGAAACAATTTTTGCCAATCAGCCCTATTGAAAAAAATTGTTCATCTCGCTGTAAGAAATAATTGCCCTATCTCTTATTTCAATAATTTTATATTTTTGATAATTTTTTAATCAAATTTATATTTTTATTATCAAAAAATAAGAATAAATTTGTATTGGTAAAACTTTCACAGCATAACTTTTTGTATGTGATAAATCTCATCAATATGAATATTTTGATTGTAACATATTAAATTTTCACTGGATAAATTGAAAGATATAATTTTTTAAAAGTAAATGTATATTATACAAACTTGATAGATTTTACTGTTGTTATACATTTCTACATTTCGTACATGATATTAACTTGTATTGCATAGAAAAAAGATATCATTTGTATATAAATATAAGGAAGGCTGACATTTAACATTATAATGTATACGAGTTAGCTCTTCAAATATAATACCCTACGTAAGAAGGTGGGTTGATGGACTTTCTTTTAAATAAAAAGCTAATGGTGTAATCCTAATTGTAGCCTATAGCTGATTGGTTGAATTATGCCAATAGGTAGAGGGTGATAACTGTTAAATGATTATTAAAAGCCACCTTCAAAAATTGATAGATTGAGAGCTATGAGAGTTAACAGATGTACTGAAAAAAAAAATACCACCTTAAAACTGAATGTCATGCCTTTCTTTTCATAATTATACTCATGATGATATTTACCTGATAGTACATTAAACTGATTGACAGATTTATAGCTTATATTAGCATTAATATTAATATAGTATAACATAACATACCGACATGATTCATTTAATTTTACTATTCTTTACCACATATTTTTTGACTTCATTGAACATAATAATTTTATTATTAATTTTTGAAGATTTTTATTACTTATATAAAGTGATGATTGATATTTGCTAAAATTGAAACATATATATTAATTATTTTGCCTTATATTGAAAACAGTGATAGAGTTTTTATTTCATATTGAAATTTTTAGCTCATTATATATGATTTAAACGATTTTAGGTTAGAAAAGGGGACATGACCAATTGGAATGAGGTTGACAGAGATCCTCAATTTTTTTTATTTTGTTCTATATTTTCTTTTGATTTTCTTTTATATTTTCTTTTATTTTTTTATAATCAGGAGCTTGTGATAGATTAGTGATCATACTGATCTCTTAATTATTATACATTGATTTTGAGAGAATAAATATAGTGCAATATTTTGAGATATATATACTTGTTAGTTATTTTTACTAGATATACATATTTATTATTTAGAAGCTCTAGTTGATTAATTAAAAAAATAAAATAAATAATTCTTCCAAATTTAATATTTGGGCGTTACATAAGTACACTCCTATATGATTTTACTATATTGATTTGATTTCAATAATCTTTATCAATGATTTGATTTTATCGTTTTATACAATTTCTCTATTAATTGTAATAGTGATATGATGATTACTTTAGTGAATTGACACTCGTACTAATTTATTATCGTCCATATTATACAATTTTATTATTAATGCACTAATTCAATGATCATATGAATGCAACTGCTATGATTTAATTTTTGACATGTATATTGCTTCTTTGTCATTCTTTGAGTTCAGTTATAGGATTTTGTTTCCTGCTGTGCTTTTTTGCTCATTATATATAGTTAAATATTTTCAGGTCGGGACTAGGGAGTAGGATTATGAGATTGATCAGGATCCTTTATGTTCCTTTTCTTATTATTTTGGTTATTCTTTTGTAGTCAGGAGTTTATGATAGAATAATAATTGTATTGATCTTCTAGCTATTGTATATTAATTTTGGGAGAATGAATATAATGCAATATTTTGAGATATGTGATTGTTAGTTGCTTTTAATAGATATGGATTATTATTTTGATGATTAATAGAAGCTCTAGTTGATTAATTAAAAAGATAAAATAAAAAATTCTTCCAAATTTGATTATAGAGCATTACAGATAATACATGTGATTTTATGGATATCACAATAAGATATGATATCATGGATAATATTACTTTAGTGTTTATATTTTTGTTGACCAAATTATATAGTATCATAATTTCATTATCATCAACATTAGTTTTAGTTTTACCCTAATTTGTTAGATTATTTTTATGAATCTCCATCCTCCAATTATTCTAGCTATATATCATATTCTTTATGTATTATCTATATTCTAGTAATCATATCATTAAAAATTGATCATCATAAATAAAAATAATAGTTCACATCATATGAGTAAATATAAAAGACAAAGTGACATACATTTTCACTTTAGTAATATAAGAAAATTACATGGAATGTCCTTGGTATAACTTCTTTTACTAGTTATAGACGCGAGTTACAAAGGCAATGTGTTTCATCAAACCTGGAGAAGGCGAAAATATAAAGGAAATAAGACAAGGCTATTATAACTTGTAAGTATCCTTGATGTTGGCTACATAATAAAGTTGAGCAATGAGGTGGTCTCCTTTTGAATGTGAATATAATATGACCTAAAGATGATAAATGGAGTAATATTAAATGGTCATGAAAGCCATTATATATGGATGATATAACCTTTATTTTTATAGTTTAAGATGAAATTACTTCAATGAAACAAATATAATGATATTTGATACGTCACAAAAAATCGTATTGATCGAGCATGAATCTCAAGGCATATCTAAGTTTGAAACTTCTGAAATTAAAATCAGGACCATTCGAACTCATTTCAGCAAACTCTAGGCGCCGGACTTCCACCTGACCGTCGAACTTCCTTCCAACCACTGTTGCCTATCGACTATTATCCTTCTGACTACCGTCTCCTGACTACGATCCTTTCGACCACCGTCACACGACTATGATCTTTCTAACCACCATTGTCTGACTACGATCCTTTCGACCACTGTTGCCCACTGACTACGATCCTTCTAACCACAGTCGCCTGAATAAGGTTCTTTTGACCACCGTCACCTGCCGAATACAGTCCCTCCGACCACAGTCCTTCTGATTGCATTCGCCCAACTATGCTTCTTCTAACCTCTGTCACATGTCGACTACTGTCCTTCCGACCACCGTCGCCCCCAACTACGGTCCTTCTAACCACCATGGTATGACTACATCTTTTCAACCACTATCGTCCGACTATGGTCCTTCCGACCACCGTCACCTGTCGACTACGGTCTCTCCGAACATCGTCACACAACTATGGTCCCTTCGACCATCGTCGCCAGTCGACTACGGTTCTTCTGACCATAGTCACTCGTCGACTATGATCCCTCTGACGCAACAATACTAAATAGTTAAGGAGACTTTTGAGGATGGTCAGAATATTTAACTTGTATAAGTGAAAATAATATGGCCTAAAAGTGGAGGTGGTGCATATATGAAGATTATGAAGGTTATTGAAGTTGGATAATTAATTTGCCCATTAATGTAATAATGAAGGGAATTTGGAGATATTGTAATGGATGACAAAGAAGGACAATTAAGATAGTCCCTCTCTCAGAAGAGGGGAGTATGAACGATCAAAAAGTGATTAGAGATGATCTTGATAGAGTTAGAGGGTGGATTAAATTAATTAAAATAGTCCCTTTCACAAAAGAAAGAGGACTGAATTACGTGAACCCTGAAAAATTGAAAGCGATCTTAATAGTTCTTCCCTTAAAGAAAGGGCTGATTACTAGAGTTCGCACATGATTGGAGGAGGTAGACTAGACAACTTAAAATTACCTTGATGGTATAATCATACTAATTGTGATTTTGTATAGTTTGAAGCATATGTAGTCCATGAATAATTTTTAAAACCAAAATTTATAATCAATTCAATCCATTTGAGTTAAATTTAAATTTCATATGATATTTTTTTGTGCCAAAAATAATTTAAATATTAACAAAATCTTTTGGTAAAAAAATAACTTAAAAAATTAGAACAAAAATACCATAACTCATTACAAACCTTAATAATTATATAAAATTTAGAACTTATGTGCAACATCAAAATAATTATTTTATTTATTAAATTACTAAATCTATTAAATTATCATATTTATTTATAAAAAATTAAATTAATATTAATTTAAAAAGTCTTTGACAACTCAAAACTCACTGGAAACGCCAGTCCAAAATGTTGACCGACGTTCATCTCACCCTTCCTCCCTACTTCCGCGTGTATGCTACTCGCAATTGCTATAAAAGCCAAAGACCCCCTTCAGTCTTCTTACCGCGCTTGGGACGGAAAGGAGCGTTCTTCTCATCTCCTAGGATCGCGATACCTTCTTCTTCTTCTTCTAGTCGAGGAGATGGGGAAGCTGTACGCGAAGACCGTGCCTCCGCCGGATCTGAACAAGAATACGGAATGGTTCATGTACCCGGGTGTGTGGACGACTTATATCTTCTTCCTTTTCTTCTTCTGGCTCATCGTCCTCTCCGTCTTCGGCTGCAACACCGGAATGGCATGGACGATCGTGAACCTCGCCCATTTTGTTGTAAGCTCTTTTTTCTCGTGTCTAGCTTTTCTGTTTGTTAGACTCGGATGACTGCTTGCGATCTCTATTTTTTATGAGTTTTCATTGATGCACGTTAGGGTTTGTATTTTGCAATTATATACCGGGCTTGAGGGGTTTTTTATTCATATATGAGCATTTTTAATGTATTAGGGTTGAATTTTTTTCTACTGATTTTTTTGTGGTTTGGGAGGGAGGGAGTTGGGGCAGGTTGTTGTGCTTGTCTTAATGATTGGATAGCGTAATTTGAATTTTCATGGAAGGCATATATAGCTTGAAAGTTGAAGCTGATCTATCAAATCATTGACTCGAAATTTCTTCGAGCTTGATCATCAATAATGTGTGAGCGCTAATACTACAGCTTGGATAAAACTTTTGTTCTCTATGTTGTGCTATTCTGTTGATACAAAAAGAAATGGTGGATTAAGAAAAAAGATGAATGTTTACCCCTACAATTGATTGGATTTAATGAGGTTAATTGCAGGCATTGTTCTTTTTGGCAAACCTGGCGAAGTTCTCTTGGTTCCTGTGTAAAAAACTAGCAAAATCACACACATAGTGGTTAGAGGAGAATGTTATTTCTCTAAGGTCACCGGCCTAGGCTTCTCAAAAAATATGTTTTTATTTGTTTACTTTTAAAACTATTGGCTTTGATCGCAATAGATTAGAGATGCTTCCTTTGTTTGACGGTTGGAGATTTTTTTTTTGTTTTACATGATGAATGGAGATCTGTTTATGTTAGAAATGACAAGAATATTAAGTTTGACCTAGCCTACTCACTTTGTTTGTCATTATGTAAGAGGATTACAAATAACATGCACAAGGGATATGACTAATCGCCTTGAGGATCATGGTGTGTTGCTGGTAGGGCAGATAGACTTTTGTTGTCTTGGGAGCAATGGTGATGGTAAGCTTAAGTTCCATATTTGATGTTGGATACATAAGCTTGTGTTGCATCATTTCAGTCAATTTTAATTTCCCTTTGAGTCGGTTACATCGATAGAAAATGTAATTGGTATTTTAAAGTTCCAAGTTGCCTACATTAAAAATGTTAATGAATTTATGTGATAATAGTGCATTTGGAAAAGTTCAATGCAGTATACATCCCAACTCCCAATTAAACATTTTGTTAGAATTTTTCATAAGATAAATGCAATTGCCCTATTCCTACATAGAGCATAAGCTATGTCCCTTAAACATGCCTTCATACAAGTCATAAGATCATCATCTTTATTAGGCATATCTCAACTATTTGGTGCCAACTTTAGGAATCCTCATTCATCTTTATTGGTAGCAGGTATTTAAAATGCATATATTTTTAAATGTTCTGTAAAACAAATATATTGGATTAATGCTTTACATGAAGTGTTTGATTGGATGTTATTTAAATTCAGTTAGATGATTTTTTCTTGTTTGTAGATAACTTTTCTTCAATATTTCTACATCTCCTTTGGGGAAATGATTGAGTTTCCCTATCTCTTATTTTGCTCTTTAGTCTCTAAACCTTTGCAATCTTGTTTTTGTGGTAAACCAATTCGTTAACATACCACCAAGCCATTTTTTATTAATATAATGACATTGAGCCCTTATTGCTGTTGTTGCTACTAAATCCACTACTTCCTTTTTGGTGTCAATGATTAAGAATTTTTTCCCTGCTTGTTACATGAAAAATAAATTGCATGCTTGATAAAAAAAGAGCAATTATAGTAATATTTGTAATATGAATACTTTTATGCTTTGCAAAGATATAAGGAGTCATTCTAGGATTCTATTTGTTAGTACCATGACTAAAATTAACTCTTGCTTCGAGCATTTCTTTCAAATTGATGTTTTAATATGTTTTTCCTATTTTCCCACTTTCTCTTTTCTTTTTTTTTTCCAAAGAGATTATATATCTTGTAAAATAAATAATTGTTCCAACGGAACATTATGCTAGGACCTATTTCAGAAGAAATGATTATTTCGACGGAACCTTCTGCTCGTATATTTTTGCAAGATAGATAACTTTCTCTTCAGTATTGCTGCATCTCTTTTGGGTAGACAATTGAGTTTTCTCACCTTTTGTTTTGCTTTTAAGTTTTGAACTTCTGAAGTAGACCAATTCGTTAACTAACGTCCAAGTCATTTGATGTTAAGCCCTTATTGTTGTTCATGTTACTAAATTTGTTGCTTTTCTTTAGTTCCAACGATTAAGAAATATTTTCTCCTACTTGCTATATTGCAAACTAATTTATAGAATTTTGATAAAAAAGAGAAGTTATTGTGGGATCTGTAATATGAATACCTTTTAAGCTTTTCATTTTTTAGTAACATAACAAGAATGAACTCTTGCTTCCATTATTTCTTTCAAATTGATGTTCCAATATCATCTTCTTAAATTCCCACATTTTCTTATTCCTTTTTTCAAAGAGATTCCTGTGAATAAATAAATATTTTGATAAAACCTTCTACCAAGACTTATTTTGTAGGAAATGATTGTTCCGATAGAACCTTCTATCTAAATATGTTTGCAAGGTAGATAACTTTCTCTTCAACATTATTGCATTTCCTTTTGGGAGATAATTGAATTTCCCCATCTTCTATCGTTTTCTTAAGTCTTTAACTTTTGAAGTATGCCAATTTGTAGCATACCACCAAGTCATTTTTTATTAAATATAATGACCTTGAGTCCTTATTATTGTTGTTGCTATTAAATCTACCTTTTTCTTTTTTGTGCCAACGATTATGATTTTTTTTACCCTACTTGATGCGCCAAAGAATAAATCACTGGCTTCTTATAAAAAGCAAGCAATCATAATAAGATTTATAATATCAATAAAATGAGCAATTATATAGTAGGATTTATAGTATCAGTACATTTATTTTTTGCAGAAATGTAAGGTACCATTCTGAGATTCAATTTAGTAGTATCACGATCAAAATAAACTCCAGCTTCCATCAATTCTTCCAAATTGATGTTCCAATATCATTTTCTCTTTTTCCTACACTTCTTTCCTTTTTGAAAGAGATTTAGTACCCTGTGAAATAAATAATTGTTTTGATTGAACCTTCTATTAAAATCTGTTTTGGAAGAAATGATTATTCTAATGAAACCTTACTCTAAAATATCTTTTTGAGGCAGACAACTTTCTCTTTAACATTGCTACATCTATTTTTGAGGAGGTGATTGAGTTTTCTCATGTTTTGTTCTGCTCTAAGTTTTGAACTTTAGAAGTCTTGTTTCTATAATAGACCATATTGTTAACATGTTTCCAAGCTATTTTTTATTAACATAATAACATAGAGTCCTTAGTTTTGTTGTTGCTACTAAATCTGCTGTTTTCTTTTTTGTGTCAATGATTAAGAATTTTTTTCCAACTTGTTGCATCGAAACTAAATCTTAGGCTTTTGGTAAGAAATGGCCAATTTGAAATTAGAATTGTTAGGTTCAAAATTTACTTGCATTAAAAATATGAATGAAGTTCTGTGTTGATCAAATTCCTAATGAAACTTAACTAAGAGACATACAACATCTCATTTATTAAAGAATAGAGGTAAAGCATCTGCTTTATCTAAGTAAAGGAATCTCTTCTGAAAAGGCCTTCTTATCTGAAAAGGGAATACCAAAACTTAGGTCTTATTATCTTATATGTCAGAATTTTCGTCATCCTCTTATGCAAATTATTTATGTCTATGACTTTTGCAATTTAATATCATTTGATTGTTGTTTTCATGATTTTCCTTGGCCTAGTAATTTCTGAATATCGACTCATTGTTCTGCCATGGTTTCATCTCCAATAGAGTATTCATCATTGTCTTGAGATATTTCTTCATCTTCTCCAGGATTAGGTGCCGTGGTAGCAGAGTTCTGTGAATTGCTTTTGATATTAGCACAACATTCTTTGTTTAATATATTCTGATGATTCATGTGAATATTTTGTCCTTAAATTGTCATGAATATTTTTCAGAGAAAAGCAAAGCTTGTCCGATGTTTTTCTGGTGACCTACTCTTTGTTATAGTTATTAAGATCAATAATATTTGTGTACGAGTGTCTAAAAAGTTTTCTTATGATAACTAGCATACGACATTAGGCAAGCTTGATTCAGATAAGACGTGCATTTGATATGTGTGAACAATCACTTTAAAGAAGAATAATTTAGATGGTGGATTCAACCAAATATAAAGTTTTATTTTTATATTTTCTTAAAGGTAGTTATGTTGAATATTTCCTTTTAGATATTGATGTAATTTCACTTGTTTTAGAATCTGTTTTTTTATGAATTTCATAAAATAAAGTACTAAAAAGCAAAATTGACTTCGATTTGATTGACAAAATTAAGGATAATATTGACTAATAATTTATCAGTTTGTTTATGTGATTTAATAATTTTGCATATATGATTTGTTTGTTCAGCTTTAAATTCATGGATATATTCAGATTCGTAGTCAGGATTTGGTTCATATATGATTTTGTATTCAACTTCAATTTCAGAATTTGGTTTCAACTATGTTGAATTTAAGATTCAGATGTATAGTTAGGTTCTGGTGCAAAGTCCGATGCATAAACTGTTGTTGGTTATTGTGAAAATTCAATATTGTTTCAATGCAAAACTATATTTAGAATCATTCTATAGTTGCCAATCATTTTCTACATCTATATGCAGCACTTATTTACAATAAAATACACAAACTTCACAAGAAAGCAAACTGTTAATTACAACAATTATTTACTACTAACACGGAAAGAGAAAAACAAATGGAATCTGATTCCACTAATAAGGCTTTCACCTTCTAATACGAAGTAACGGTAATAAAGATACAATCGATTGCGATTATGTGCACAAAAGGGAAGCCATGTTGTATGAGATTTGAATGAAACCAATCATCTGATTAACCAATAAGCAATTTTCATATATGAATAAGGAGATCACCTCCTATATACTTCAAGCCTCACACTTGAACAAGGAATAGAATCCCAAGAAAAAAAATGTACTTTTATTTTGTGTCAGATTGTTTTTAGTTGCCTCGTGGCATTGCTATTAGCCTTATACGGTAGTCATTATAGTTTAGGATCTTAGATAAACATGTTGGCAAATCCCATGTCAACTAAGATGAAACTGTAATGGGATAGATCAAATTGGATAGAAGGTACAGAAGCTCGCTCGACTATAATTGCAATAGAAGCTTATTGGAACCTCCACTAGAATAGTGATAGGAAGTGGATGCACTTTTCACAAAAATCAACGGATTAAACATAAAAAATTGGGAAGAAGAACGCCCGAAATAATTTCTATTGAAAGAACTATGAAGAAAAATGCAAGATACAATTGGAGAGAAAGATCCGGCTCTCTCAAATCCTTAGCTGCCGGTTATAGCCCAAATAATCTAAGAATAAATTAAATTCAGCAAACTCCAAAACATAATCCTGAAATCACCCTATTTTTAGTCATAAATAGGCTTTCATAATTCCCTCTCAAATCAGTCCTCTTTCCCTAAATATTTCCCTCTCAGATTTGAATTCAAATTATATTTATTTTCCTAATTAATTTCCTCTCAATTATAATTAAAACTTTCCTAAACAATCCCTCCTTAATTCCTCCTTATCTTCCCTAAATAATTCCCTCTTAGATTTTGAATTCAAATTAGATCTATTGCCCTAAATAATTTCCTCCCAATTGTAATTTAAACAATTCCCAAACAATTCCCCTTTGATTAAGAACCTTCCTAAATAGGTCCATCTTGATTAGGAAACTTTCTAATACCCTCCCAATGAAATCGTTCTGTCCATCAATACTCCCCTCCCAAAGTGTCACCTGACCTCAAGGTGGAGCGAAGGAAACTACTGTTGAAGCACTTGACTAATAGCACTGGACTGAAAAATGGACTGACACTGAGTTGAATGATTCCTACCTCCAGCATCTCCCTGATTAATCTCTCGATCTCATCCTTCTGGATTTGGGGATAATGATACGGACGAACACTGATAGGTGAGATTACTTCCTTCAATATGATAGTATGCATGTGTTCCAGCAAAGGTGGCAACCCTTGAACTGGCTGGAATACCGCTCGATATTGCTGTAGGAGTGGTTGAACCATGCAATGTTTAAAATTGCGTAATCGGGTATTGAGGCATTTTGAGGCGTAAGCCTCAAAAATAAAAAATTGCTTAAACATAAAATGATAAATTACATCCACCTGAGTGCTATGTTTCCATGCTGGATCCTTTCTATGACCTGATGCAGCTTTATCCTTACTTCTGACCATCATTTATAAGAAGAATATATTAGTGCAATATATCAAACTCCTAAACATAATGCTTCATTTATTCTAAAGATGAATACAACAATATGCCGGGCTGCCGGGGGTCCAAGGGGGCGCTGCCCCCTGGCGGGGACCGATCGCAGGGTCAAGGGGCAGCGCCCCTGCGGCTGCCCTCGGAACAAATTTTTATTGTAAGAGTAATTTTTATTGTAAGAATAATTTGTATTGTGAGGGGCAACTTCTATTTGGTACCCCTCAGAAGTAAGCCTTAAAATGATAAAAATAAGGTAATTTAAAATTATAAATAAACAACACCTCACTCCTATAAGCTATTGCAAAAGTGCAGCAAAAGCGCAGTGAAAGCGTAGCAAAAGCGAGGGTGGGGGGCCGAACCGAATAGATATATATTAGGTTTGGATTTTTTTTTAAAATTTTAAGAGGCGTATGCCTCTAAAACTTGAGGCGATGCGCGCCTCAAGGCGCCCCTCAGTGAACTTGAGGCGTACGCCTCAATGCCAGCTCTCATTGTGTAGGCTTTGAGGCTTAAACATTTAAAATTGTGCTCAAGGCACACCTCTTATTGCGCAATTTTAAACCATAGAACCATGTATGGTGCTTATATTTTCTCCCCATCTTCTTCGCCTTCCAAACTCTGCAGCTCCACCAAAAATCTCATTCATTCACCATTTCCCCCACTTTGGAAATGGCTCCAAAATCACCTCTATGTCATTTGTCAATGTAACCAGTAATGTTGATCTGACAGGAATCATATTCTCCATAGGCGAGGACATTGAATTCTTGTTCACTTGAGATTGAGAAACTTCATAGGCTTTGGAATCTTGCCCGGTATAAGTAGGATTTATTAAATAAAACTTTGCATCAGATTCAGCTACTTCAGCAAGTTTGTTCATGCTTTATTGATAGTTCTGCTTGATAGGAATTAAATATCGTTGATGTTGATAATGTCCTTTGATATGAAGATCCAACAGTTTCTTTATCATTCCTTCTAGGTTGAAAAATTTTTCCTCCATTGATGACGTTCTATCCTCAAACACCGATTTGAGTTGGCCAACATTTCCTTTAAGACCCTCTTCCAAGACATCAACTTTCTTTGCTGTCATATGTCCCAAAAAAGTGCTATGATATCAATTTGATAGGGAGTGAATGCACTTTTCACAAAAATCAGCGGATGAAACACGAAAAATTGGGAAGAAAAAAGCCCCAAAATAATTTGTATTGAAAGAACTATAAAGAGAAATGCAAGATATAATTGGATCTTCAATTGGAGAGGAAGATCCGGCTCTCTCAAATTTTTAGCCGCCAGCTAGAGCTTAAATAACCAAGAATAAACTAAATTCAGCAAACTCAAAAACATAATCTTGAAATTACCCTATTGTTAGCTTTAAATAGGCTCTCATAATTCCCTCCCAAATCAGCCCTCTTTTCCTGAATAATTCTCTCTCAGATTTGAATTCAAATTAGATTTATTTTCCTAATTAATTCCCTCCCAATTGTAATTAAAACTTTTCTAAACAATCCCTCTTTAATTCCTCCTCATTTTCCCTGAATAATTCCCTCTTAGATTTTGAATTCAAATTAGATCTCTTGCCCTAAATAATTTCCTCCCAATTGTAATTTAAACATTCCTAAATAATTTCCCTTTGATTAAGAATCTTACTAAACAACTCCCTCTTAATTAGGAAACTTCCTAATTCCCTCCCAAGCAAATGGTCAGTCCATCAAATGGCTGCAAGAATCAGAGACCGTATAAATCACAGGGTGTATGCAAGCTAAGGAATATGGAATAGGATTCATTGCAAGAGTAGGGGACTGTAGGAACTACTGCATGAAGTGCAAACCTAGGTTTCTAAACCTATACTTTCATCCAGTCACAGAAATATGAACAAAATTCATATGTAGAAGCATTCATTTATCATTTTCTTCTTGTATATACACTCTAAACTAATTGATTACATCTCAAGATTTCAAATAGAAAATTCAAAAAATGTAGTTCAAGATTCAGAACAATTGACATATCACAAGCTTTATTTATTTATTTATTTTTGGGGTTCCCAATGGCGATAGACTCAGTTTGTGGATTAAAAGTTTCTTCTCTAGAAGTTAGACAAGAATTGTATAAAATAAGGTTTACACGTTATCTAGTATTCAACCAAACCAATGAAGGAGGGCTCATAAGCCGACCCCCAAATGCTTGGATAAGGTCCATTAGCCTAATGATGATGGTTAATGTCTGAAGAATTGGTAAACCACTTATGATCTTTGCACTTCTTTTTAGAACAATTCATTCTTTCGTTTTTGTCTACTCAACCAAATTTGGAAGATACAGAGTTCTCTATCGTCTAAATGTTGGCTGGTAATTAGCTGCTGCGATTTTGTGTTGAGTATAATCATACTAAAAGCCTTTGTATTTTTTTTTCAGGTTACATATCAGTTTTTTCATTGGAAGAAGGGAACTCCCTTCGCAGAAGACCAGGGTATCTACAACAGGCTTACTTGGTGGGAACAAATTGATAGCGGAAAACAACTTACTAGCAACAGGAAATTCTTGACAATTGTACCTGTGGTCTTGTAAGCATTATTTTACTGTTCTTTTTCAGCTTCAATTTGATTGAACTCTATTTTGATTATTTAGATGCCAGCATACAAAAGTAGTTGAAGGGAATCTGACATTTATTGGATACATTAGTGGACCAATCATGCGCTAGTACTCTTTAAATTGTTTTTATAAATATTTCCCTTTCTTTTTGCCCACTATGGGTATGTGGAGAGTAGGGAGCTACATTTGCCTCTGCTCTGCAAATAATATTGTTTTTTTTATGCCTTTGATCTTCAAATAGGTACTTCTCAGACTTTTGATGCTGCAGTATTTATGATTTCTGTTCTGTTTCTGTTCTATTTGATTCGTTAAACACCATGATTCATCCTTCAGCTGGAACTTGGGTGATGCATTCATTTGCAAATATTCTTTACTATTAAGAAAAAGCTCTTTTGCATTGTTTGTGGACATTTAAGGGGTTGCTCATGAGCCGAAGATGATATTGTGCTTGTATTGTAGCTTATTGATGCCATTGAGGGTAGCGATAATGAAAATGTTGGGTATCCGGTGAGAGGAGAACCCACGAGAGGAGAGAAGATAAGAGAAAGATTCAGATTTTTAGTTCTTCATTCAATTGATCAAATACAAGCCTCAAATACCCTATTTATAGGAATGGGGCAGATTAAATTTAAATCTAATCCTATCTAATCTTAGATAATTTAAAGTTCAAACCAAATATTATACAAAAGAATAATTAAACCTAATTTCAATAATAATTAAATTATAATAAATGAAAATAAAAATATCCTAATTTGCTATAGTGCTTGAAATAAATCCCAATATCCTTTGTTGCGTCAATTCTCTTAGGATTGAAAATTCTTCTCCTTAGGAGTTCACAAAATAGCCTGTTGAGAAACCTGGTGGCCATTCTGGGGGAAGAGGTGGAACTGATTTATGTCCATTCTTGAGGGCATCTTTTGAGACAATGGAGGTATACAAGATCAAAGTTGCACGTATCGTACTAAGACGAGTGCTGGCAACTGAGAACAGTCACTGAGCTGGAATGATGGATGTAATCTTGAGGCATCACAACTATGATTGGAAGCACAAATTCAACAAGAAGAAGTTGTGTTGTCGACTGTAAATCTTGTTATAAATATGAGCTGTCTTAGGAGCAAAAATGGTGTAGACTTGGACTCGATCTCAGGTACATCATCATTCATTGTAGAAAATTATTGCTCAAACTTAGACACAATCTCAATCACTTTCTCAACTTCATGCTAATCATCTTGAACATCTAATAATTTATCTATAGATCATAATTCAACATAATAATAATCTTCATAGATTATAGAATGGGGAGCAATTTTTTGAACTTTTGGAGCTGACACAAATAGTTCAACATCTAGAATTGGTATTAGTGCTTGAGCTATTAAAGTTTGAGAAATTGGTTTCTAATATGATTTCATAATGAAATGGTTTTCATGTGGACAAGATGGGACAATCTTATGCAAAATAAACATAAGATCTATGCACAATCAAATGTATCTTTAACTTATCATTTTGAACTTGTAGATAATATTCTGTCCAATACTTTTTAGCCTAATCTGTTTGATATCTAAAATAATCATATGTTATACTAAGATGTTGATCTTGATGAAACATGTTAACAAAATAATAATGTTGATTTAATAATAAATATTTGTAATTTTAGAGTTTATCATATATTTTTTGTATGTTTTCATATATATATTTCCCATATAAGCCATATGTTGTGTGCAATTAAACTTCTATGGTTGTGTAGATGTCATAATAACATACAAAGAAATGCTTAAAACTAGAGGTTATGGTTTAATAATTGATACTAATTTGTTTATTTGATGTATATACCAATTGGTGCAAAATCTAAATGAAAATTAGCTCTAATGTAGTTGAATAGAAAATACATAATCAGACAAGTACAGTGACCTCGAACAGAGGCAATCATGAGTAGGTATGGATTGTGATTGGTTGGGCAATGGGAGGGTGCGTGATTGTAATGTTGAGATGTGTTATGACTACAATGCCTCTGGATCAAGATCCAAAGCAGACTATGTGATGTCAAATGTGAGCGAGATAGGGATGCAAGAGCTACAAGATGTGGAAGGATCACGAGCAACCAAACAATTGTCTGAAGAACAAGCGGGGTCGATGATTTAGAGGTTGCGAACGAAAGCAAAAGTTACAAGATCATGGAAGTTTATTCCATGAGAAGGTGCATGATGCAACTAGGGTAGCTGTGCCAGACATATGCAGATACGATGGGTTTTGGATAGTGTGAGAGAGATGAAGTTTACAATTGGGATGGGAACAATTGCGATTGGGTTGTGAATGGAGGATGTGACTGTTATGGCTGCAGGCCAAGGGAGGCTGGACCGGCCGGCCCAACAGGCAATGGAGGGGCGGAACTTGGAACCAAATCTAGGGAGATTTTGGCCCCTCTTGTGGGGCACAACAAAGTAATAATTCATTATGTTAGGAGGGTACTTAAGGAGAGAATTCATTAGTGAAAGATCTCTTATTTGCATTCAAATAGGAGAGAGAAATTTATAATGAAAGAAGGTTGATTTGGTGGGGATTAATTATGAGACGTTTCCTAATTAAAAAGGGTTGATTTGGAGAGGATTAATTAGGAGATGTTTCCTAATTGAAGAGGATAGAATTGGCGGTTGATTTGGAGAAGATTAATTAGGAGATGCTTCTTAATTGAAAAGGGCAGATTTGAGGGCATATTTGGGAGGTTGATTTGGAGGGGATTAATTATGAGATGTTTTTTAATTAAAGAGGGCTGATTTGTGGGCTGATTTGGAGGAGATTAATTAGGAGATATTTTCTAATTGAAGAGGGTAGATTTGGGGGCTGATTTGGGGGTTGATTTGGGAGGGAATTGGGTGTGGCTGTTTTGGTATTTGTTGTTTATTATTTGCTATAAGTAGGAGGGTTTATGTTATGTTTGGATGGAGAATTTATTTCGAGAGTTGCTATAGTTTTCTTTTTGTGAGGGCTTCCTAGTGGCGTCTAGGTTGTTTGGGATAGTCAACTACCTCTTAAATTATAGATCACATGTATGTTGTTTTTCGTATTGAAGTTATAATTCAAAAATCAGCCATCGTTTTTCAAGTTGTATTGTGTTATTTATCTTTTCTTGCTATTTCATCCTCAAGGCGTAGCAAATTGGTATCAGAGCACTTTTTTGGGACCCATGGCAGCAAGGAAGGTGAAGGTGTTGGAAGGCAAAATGGAGCAAATCAAATCTCGGTTGGTAATGTTCTCAACAATCGAAGGAAGACTTTCATCCATGGAAGGAAGGCTCTAATCCATAGAGAACTGCTTTGAAAACTTGGAAGGATGATGAAGAAAATGATCGAGATGCAGTTGAAAGCTTCTGAATCAAAGAGAGAAAATTCTGAAGGAGTGATGAGAAAGCTTATGGAGATACGATCTAAAACCCCACCGATGGTTTCAATTACTAACCCTAACCAAGATTTGACCAGGATTCCCTTGGCCGAATCTAAGGAAAAGGAGATTGGACGGAAGGGGTCGACGAGGAGAGTTTCGTCCATCAAGAGCCTCCTCTTAGGGCTCCGTTAAAGGGTGGATCAGGATTTCTATAAGGGGAGATAGCAAGGAGGGAATTGTATGATGGAGGTGGTGGAGTGGCCGACTATTATGGGAGGCATTTTGGGCAAGTGGAGTGGATGACTGGAGATGGAGGGGGTCGAGGTGAACCATGGGATCGTGTCATGCAAGAACGAATGGAAGAAAGGTTGGAGTCCCACCCTCGATACACGGGATAAACATTGAGGGATCATGACAACCGCTACACTGGAGGAGGAAGAAGCTATTGGGGTGATAGTAATCCTAGAGTGATGAAGTTGAGGATCCCAATATTTGAAAGGGAGGATGCCTATGGGTGGGTGTACTGGGTGGAGATGTATTTTATGGTGAATAGGTTGAATGAGGAGAAGTTTACAGCTGTAGGGCTATGTCTGGAGGGAAAAACTCTAGCTTGGTTCTAGTGGACAATAGCATAGACACTGACTAAGTAGCTGAAGAAAGCCATGAACAACGTCCCATCCTTTCACCTTGAGGACAATGTGCGTCTTTGGAGGGGAAGTATTATTACGGCGACCGGCCCAACAGGCTGGACCGGCTAGTGGAGGGGGCGAAACTTGGAACCAAATCCAGGGAGATTTCGGCCCCTCTTGTGAGGCCCAGCAAAGTAATAATTCATTATATTAGGAGGATAATTAAGGAGCGAATTAAGGACAGAATTAATTAGTGAAATATCTCCTATTTGAATTCAAATAGGAGTGGAAAATTTATAAGGAAAGAAGGCTAATTTGGAGGGGATTAATTATGAACTATTTTTTAATTAAAGATGGCTGATTTAGAGGAGATTAATTAGGAGATGTTTCTTAATTAAAGAGGACAGATTTGGGGGCTGATTTGGAGGAGTTTGATTAGGAGATGTTTCCTAATTGAAGAGGGCAGATTTGGGGGTGATTTGGGGGAGGGCTGTTTTGATATTTGTTTTTTATTGTTTGGTATAAGTTGGAGGGTTTATGTTATATTTTGGATGGAGATTTTCTTGGATGGAGACAACATAGGGACGATTGAAATACCATATCAATAACAGTAGTGGTAGGGATGATTAGTTGCCTCTAGTAGCCATTTATAGCGTCGAGGATAGTGATAAAGAAAAAGTTTAGCATTAAGATAGAGGGACATTAATAGGAAACTCTTGTGGAACTCAAGTGGAACTTATCAATTTTAGTATTTCAGCAATATTTCACCATAAAACTCCAACAAGTCCAAGAGAAAAATATTGAAACGAGATGAGAATTGATGAGAAACGAAAGGAAAACACCAAGATACAGTTGATCCTCAATTCGAGAGGAGGATCTATCTTTCCCAACTCTCTAGACGCCGCTAGATCCCAAGAACACCAAGTACGAACCAAAATCAGCAAAGGCAAGATAACCCTAACCCTAATTTTCCTCCTCTACTTAAAGCAAATCAAATACTAACGCAAAAGGACAAAACAACCCATGAAACCCTAAGTCCCCCTTAGCTGCCCCCTCCTTTCTCTCAATTTTCATATAGTGGGCCCCCCAAAGGGGGGCCGATTGTAGCTTGGGCGGACCTTGGTCGGCTTTGAGTAAACCAAGGTTGGCCCCTTGCCTAGGGACAACTGAACCGGTCCATTATGGACCGGCGGTCTAACAGACACCTAAGAGGAGAGAAGAAAAATTCAATCTTTTATTCTGCGTTCAATTGATCAAATACAAGCTAAAAATATTCTATTTGCAAAAATTGAGATAGGGTTTACAAGATATAATTTATTTATTCCTAATCCTCCTTAAACATACATAATTCTAAGTTGAAACCAATTTTTTTTCCAATAATAACTAAAACTAATTTAATTATAATAATTAAAAACTTCTATGCTTGAAATATTTCTTAAACCTAACTTCATCTATTGCATCACTGGTGCCTAGTTTTTTTAAATAATAATTGTTGGGCCTAGTGTGAGACATGAGAATACTTTTTTTTTCTCCTTCCCGCTATATCATTCCCTTATCATATTTAGAGTTTTTATTTTTATTTTTCACAAGATTGCTTTATTGTTTGATATTAATTTTTGTATGTTGATGTTGCAATTAGTTTAATAATGCGACGAAATTATGGATATGCCGTCATCCTTAAATTGCTTTAGCTGTACTATAGGACCTTGAATTTAAAGAGGTTTTAGAGATTTTCTTGAACTGAAACTAAATTTAAGTTTTGAATTGCATCAATATTAGGTGCTCGTCAACTGATGTTGGCAGAAATTGAACTTTAAGATGGCTGGTTCTATTGACTTATATTTTGAAAGTGATTTTGTATTTAATTTACTTCAAACGTCTATATGGATGCCTTTTTAGTGATTTCTTTAAAAAGGCAGATGTCCTTTTGGGCATTCCTGCCACATCTACACCAGGGTAGCCTAAGCACTTTATACCAACGTTGTCTGTCACAAAAGCACAATGCGCTAGAGTTCTTCTGTTTGGACATGAAAGTTCATTTCCCAAAATGTCTGACAATCATTACATTACTGAGGTCCACGTTACATAAAAAATGGCAATAGCTTCCATTGCCAGCACACACCTCCTGGAAAGTTATCAATCATCGAGTTTCCTGTCCACTGATTGCAATTATTCCCATTTTAGGAGAGCTGGGACCAAGAAAACAACTTGTTACTGATGAATGATTAAGGCCCAAACTAAATAATTGAACGCATAAAAGGCATGCTCACGTAGAGCTACGAGACAAGAAAGGAGGATTCTTAGAGCCAATACAAAAGAACTTTTGACCTAAATAACAACCTTTTGTTATGCTAATGAAGAAACTGTAGTCCTCGTAAAGTGCCACGAGTTGAATATTGAACAAGCTGGATGGGTAGAATGGGTTTGGAGTACTGAATTAGGAGGAACACTATATGTATGTTAATTATGGAAATTAATGTATTTTGTTTTGTTTTAGGAATTGGAACATAAGTCTTTATTTTTGGATTTGTTTGGGGTAATTTTCTCATTATTTGGCTTTTGAGATTGCTGTCATATTTTTGTCTTACTACCACTTTCGTATAATTTATTTGAAAAGTTTTTTTTGGTGGGAAAGTGCTTTTTATTTGTATAAGAAATTAATATTATATTTCAAAAATAAAAAAAATCCAATAATAGATTTAAAAGAATTTACTTTCCTTTTAATAACTTTACAATCATCCTTACAGAGCATTACAACCACTCTAAGGCCTCATTTGTTTTTCCGTTCTTACTGGCTTCTTCCGTCTGCCAACGTTAATCTGCTATTTGGATGCATAATTTTTATAAAACTGTGTTATTCAAATCTCCATTTTCTTACCGATTTTCAAAATTTTTTTATTTTTGCTTCTCCATTAGAAAAATGCAATTTTTGAATGAAACAACTGTTTCTCACCAAAATTTTCCATAAGGACTTCTCCAACCAAACAAAGCCTAAATGGTTTGCATCGGCTATCTAAAGCTTGTTATTTCCAATTTTTTGTCATCAGATACTTGATAGCCTCTCACACAACTGATTACCAACATCCAATGCTTTTCCTCAACACGGTCGCTGTGCTCGTGCTGGTCATTGCCAAGTTTCCAAACATGCACAAGGTTCGAATTTTCGGGATTAATGCAGGCCATTGAGCAGGCAGGAAACATAGAACAAACGATTGATCTCCTCAGTCACCATCACAAATCTGTTGGGAGTTCACACTCTATTTGCGGTAGTTGTTTGCATAAATCTCTACAACATAGAACTATGGTATGCTTCCGTAGACTCCACATTCTGTTTCTTTCTTATGCTTCACTCTCTTTTTCTAAAAGAAAACGTTACTCGGTGCCTCTCCCAACTATATCTCAACGTAGGGTTTCAGGTTCTCTCCAATTATCATATCAATTTATATGTATTGTATTTGCGAAGAAGCTGCTATGGATCTTACAAAATTTTATCTTTATAATGATTTTTTTTTGTTTTTTTTAATTCTCATGATGTTGGTTGGTTGCCAAATATCTTGAGTCGTGCCTTCTTGTGAAGGTTTCGCACGTACATGAAATCTCACACGCACACAGACATAAATAAGCAAGCATTTAGTCAAGATGTCTGTACTTCGTGGCCGACCGCTCAGAATTGAACAGGGCTTGGCTTGTTTCGATCGCATCAAAATTATTTGAACAAAATTCAAGTAAAATTATTCACGTTCATATTATTTTTTTGAGAGAAATGTTGGGGCAAAGTCCGTATCATTGAAAAGCAAAAAGATTACTAGACTAAAAACCTAAACAACTCAGATATTTACAAGTATGATCATAGCTGTAACAAAAGGTAAGACTAATCTCTACAGCAAACTGAGAAAGGTAAGACTAATCTCTCGGGGGGGGGGGGGGGGGGGGCCAACTCCATTTACCAATAAAATGCCTGTCATTCATTTCCCTCCATAAAAAAATACAAAGAGCAATAAATAGTGAAATAACAAAAGTTCTTCTCACGAGAATTGAAATGAGGTAGGCCATCAAGATGATTAAATAGTTGTTGCATAGTTGGCCTCAGTAAAAAACCACCCAGATGAGGCAAAGCTGAGAAATGATAGAAAAAGAATAATCGTATTCGAAAAACAGATGATTAATACTTTCATTCTCTTTGAAGCAAAGAATACAGTTACCCTGAATGATGATATTCTTTTTAAAAAGCATGTCTGCCATTTTAAGCCCATAAAAAGAAGCTAGCCAAGCGAATGAGGAGTATCTGAGAGCACATCTTTTGTGCCAAATATACTTGGGCCAAGAAATATACTGGAAGTTGGTGCAATAGTGGGCAAAGAAACACTTGAAGGAGGGGTTAACATTGTCATTCCAGGATATATTGGATGGGGGATGTTGTTCAATTAGGATATAGGAAATGTTATGTTTAACTGTCTTAGAGAAATAATCAGGTAAAACCCAAGCTCCCTTGGAGATAAAGGCTTGCATAGTATTGTGGGAGGATGAGGGATGTTGCATAAGTACGGAAATAGCTTTTCTATTACACCATGGATCCCAAAACATAGAAAACTTACAGTCCGATGCAGAAACAATAAAGAAAATATTTTCTTTAACCCTGTTTGCAATGAGTAATGGGTCGGAGGCTTCTAGGGCGAAGAGAATTTAGCCCTAAGCCAATTAGCAAGCATTGATTCAGTAATGAACATCTGCCAAATGAACGAGTAACCAAAACCATGGTATAAGGAATGAATAGTAGGAATACCCAAACCGCCTAAATGCCTAAGACGACAGGTAATATTCCAAGCTATAAGAATCAATTTTTTCTCATTAGTTATACCATGAAACAAAAATTTAGAGCATAATCTGTCTATAATTTTGCAACAAGCCTTTAGGGATGAAGGATCTCCTAATCCAATAAGCCATGGTGTTGGAGATGAAAAACTTCAAGAACTAAATCTTCCTACAAAAGGCAATAACTTCACTTTCTAACCATCAAGTAGAGTAGAAATTCTACTCAGAAGTAGTTGGAAGGGAGCAGAATTAAGTTTTTTTTTTAGTAGAAATAGGTAGACCCAAGTAATTTATGACAATGTCAAATTGAGGGAAGCCAAGGGTAGAGCAGATATCAGCAGCCTAAGGGGTGTTAAGAGAAAATGAAATGGAGCATTTATCATGATTTATATGAAGTTCAGATGAAGTAAAGAAGGAAGTGAGAATGTCTTTTAGAGAGGAGGCATTCTGGATAGAGGCAGAACCAAACACAAGAAAATCATCTACATATAAAAGATGACAGTAGTTAATGTCCCTAGATATAATACCAGTACATAAAGAGCTACCATCATCAAGAGCGCAAGAAAGAGCATTCATGACAATGCTAAAATGTAAGGGGGAGAGGGGGCAACCTTGCCTCAACCCAGAAGAAGAGTTGAAATATCCCTCAAGAGCATCGTTAATACGTGTAGAGAAATGAACCTCATTTATGCAACCCTTGATCCAGTTAATGAATTTCACCGGGAAATATTTCTGCACGAGCCTAGAGATAAAAAATTCATGAGAGACAGTATCAAAGGCCTTTGTGATGTCAGTTTAGCACAAAAATATTTCTTGTTCACATTAGAATTGAATTCCCCAGGAGTTTCGAAGATGACAAAATGTTGTCCGAGGAGCTTCTTTTGTGAATAAAACCAATTTGGCTCCGATGAATGATCAGAGGCATTCATCTGTTTGGCTAGTATTTTAACAATGATCTTGTAAAATACATTACATAGTAAGATAGGCCGGTACTCTGTAATTTTGTGGCATGAGAACATTTAGGAATCAGGGTGATAGCAGTAGCTTTGACCACTTTGGGAAGATGCTCAGTGTGGAAGAAATTTTTATAGCATTACAAACTTGCAAGCTAATAATATCCTATGATTTTTTGTAGAACTCAAAAGTTAAACCGTCCAACCCCAGAGTAAAAGAAGAGGGGTAAGCAAAAACAACAGCTTTAATTTCTTCATTAGTCACAGGTACGATTAAGGAAGTCGTAAGGTGGGGAGGGATGATGTTCCTAGGAGGGATACGATGAGAATTGGCTATGGGAGGTTTTGGGGAGTTGTAAAGTTCTTTGAAGTAGTGGGTGGCAACATTGACAATCTCAGAATGAGAGGAGAAGTGCCCCAAAGAAGTGGACAACTCTTTGATTAAATTGGTTTTGCTCCTTGATCTAATTTTAGCATTAAGGAAACCAAGATCGTCTTCCTCATTAGAAAGCCATTTAGATTTAGCTATTTGAACTAGCTAAGAACTCCAGGAAGAGTGAAGAGTGGAGAGGAGGGAGTTGACCTCTTTTAAGGAGGAGTTGAGGGAATGATCAAGAAGGTTGTTTTGGAGTTGAAGAAGGTAGCCCTTCTGACGGTCTTGAAGATCTTTAATATCGGTAGAAAGAAAAGTTGAATTAGCCCAGTTCTTTCCTTTGAGCAGAGATTTGAGGTTCTGAAGTTTTGAATAGAAAATGATGATCGGGCTACCTTGAGCATGAGTAGAGAAAGCAGTAATAATTGCTTCCCAATAACCATTCATATTGGTCCAATAATTTTTAAAAAGAAACCTTTTATTTTAAGGGGAAGCGGTGCTAGGTAGAAGCATGAGGGGAGAGTGATCAGAGCAATTAGGGGGTTCCACTTTGTAGAATGAAGAGGGAAAATTCTCTAGCCAAGCATGATTAACCAGAACCCTGTCCTAGGGTTATCAACAAGTTGATTAAACCAAGTGTAATACAACCCAACAGAAGCCAGATTCGAAACACCAGTGTTGAACACCACATTGTTAAGCTCCCCAAGCTTACTATAATGAATTGGATTACCACTAGATTTCTCATTCTCAAACCTGCAGCAATTAAAGTTTCCCATAATGACCCAGGGAGAGTAATAGAGGAAGCAAGGGCCAAAATTTGCTGACATAAGTGACCTCTTTTATCAGGAGTATTAGCCACATAAATCACAGAGAGCATAACAGGGGGAGAGGAGCCCGAGGATAGTGTATCGTGAATCATTTGAGAAGAGGAAAAAGTGGAAGAGAAAGCAATGTTTGGTAGGTTCCATTTCATCCAGATTCTTCCCATATTGGAAGAATCAAAATTGTTACAATTTAATTCATTATCAAAAACTTTGTGAGAGTTAATAAACTATAGGGGTCGATAGCCAAGAGTTGTGGATTTTGGTTTCAAGGATGTACAGCATGTCTAGATGGTGGGACTTAACGAACTCTTTGCAAGTAATAGCCTTCTCAGGGTTATTAAACCCTCTAACATTCCAACAGGCAATAGGGTGGATGGTCATCTAGATTTGGATGATGAGGGGTTTTCCTTCTTGGCGCCTTTTGATTTAGATGGTTTGACAGTGGGGGTTTTTGGTTTTATTGCTTGGTCTTTGGAAACAACACCCTAGTCATAAAGGGCACTGCCCTATTTTCCTATAGTGGTCGTACTAAAGGTTGCAAGCAAATATATAAAAGGTAAAAGATATATGGTCGATCCAAATGTTTACAATTGATACTGATAATAGGCCATAAATCTCATTGCAAATAGCTAGTGTTTCAATAGTGAAACACACACATATATATATATATATATATATATATATATATATATATCTCCAAATTGCATCTTCGAGAACCTTTTAAAAACTTCAACTTCCACCAACACTCTAGTCGTAAAGGGATGCTTAAAGATGTAGACGAAGTATCCACCTATAAAGGGTTGCCAAAAATTGAGCTCAAAGAAAGTAGGATCATTTTGTCAAACAGATGAACTATCACATGACGAAATCCTCTCCAAATCAACAAAATAGATAATTAATTAGTTAAGTTAAAAGTTGTGATAATCTTGACATCCTCAAAGAGAAACCCATTGCAAGCAAACAAAGTAGAATAAAATTGTACATCTGAGGTTTGACGAGAACATGCCTCTAATTAAGTAATTAGTTAATTAAATACCCATATTAAGATCCTCTAAGAAACTTCTGATTGGCTTATGATTGGGATGATCAAACATGAACTTATCAACTAAGGAAACCTTCGGTGGTTCATCAAACTTATATTTTGTTACCTAATGAATAATTATTCATTATGAATTCAAGATTTTATGTTTATATATATATATCTTGATAAACTTAGACTTCATTTGGGACAACTTTTTTAGTGCTTTCTAAAGCAGCTTTTTAGTACAAAAATTTCTTGAATTCAAAAATTTTGTATTAGAAAATTGCTTTAGAAAGCACCAACGAAGCTGTCCCAAACGAAGCCTTAATCAGTTTAATTATGTGTTTAATTTAAGCAATCAAAATGATACTTAGCTACAATAAGATGTAGCTAAATTGAAAGCATTAATGTTTGTTTTTTATTTGTCACATCATCTATAAATATTAAGAATGACTAATTTACAACTACTATTGTCAATAATGATGAACATCAAACAAATAATTGCTCATAACAAAGTAAGAATAAATTAGCAGTAATGGTAATTTTTTTTCATTAGTGATAATCAAACTAAACAGAAATTGTTAGGAAAAAAAATTGAGTTAGTAAATTTTATAACAAATATATTTATTTTCAGATAAATGTAATATAATGATTGATTATAATCATCTCAAAATAAATTTGATAATTATAAAATTAATTATAATTACAATTAAGAAAAAATATTTTTACTCAAATTTTCTCTAATTATCATATAAAAATATAGATTAATATAAAGATAATTAAGTCACCATTGATATCTGAATTAAAGGCTTTGGTAAGAAGTCTTTTTCAATGAGAATGTCAAGATTTTATCCCTCCTAATTTTCAACATTTTCATCCTTGATTTGCCACCTCAATAATTATGCCTACCTAAAAACATTTAATTACTGAAATTTTAATAATTAAATTTATATAATTATATAATTAAAGCGGATTTTATGTTAGTGAGAATAATTATAGTATTAGATTAGAAATACTAATTACTTAAGGTGGCTCATTTTTTTGTAATAATTGCTATGATATCATCAATTGATAAATTAAAAAAAATGTCTCTTGCACAAATAATATAATAAATGCTACAAATTCATAAAAATATCTTTTGTAGAAAACGTGTAGAGCATTTGATAATTAATAAAATTAATAAAAAAAGAAAATTTACACACATTTATTAAAAATTTTGTTTTAATTACAATTTTTTGTAATTATGTCAGTGTGTGTTATGATTTGATAATTAAAAATAACAAAACAAGTATTTGTTAAAATATTAATATACTTTGTTTAGGGAAGTAATTTATTATAAATAAAGATAATAAGGTTACTAAAACAGCATATTTTTTATATTGGTAGCTATGAAAGTAGGAAAAAAAAAGAAATTATTGCTGGCTTTGATTTAACACAGCATGAAACATCAATCAAATCATGTCCTCTGGCCATCAATTTCACTGTTTAGGTTGTGAGCTGAACCCAATAATGTTCACAATGTAAGCTATATGCTAGCTGAAATTGAAAAATATTAAAAAAAATTAATTAATATAAAATTTGTTTTAAATTAATATAATAAAAAAATTAATTAATTAATTAATTATATTATATTTATTATTATTTTTTTTTGGGAAAATTGGGGGCTTAAGCCCGTATATTTAAATAAAAGAAGTTACAAGAACCAAAACTGAGGAAAATACAAGTATAAAACCAACTATACCTCCCTCAAAAAGGAAAAACAAACAGCAAAAACAAAAGAAGTAAAGAAGGCCAAAAACTGGACTCAGGATAAGGACTATAGCAGATCATGAAAGCAGCAATCAGCGAATGAGTCAGTATCCTGCAAAAGAGGGCACGGGTTGCATCCAAAAACGGGCCATCACAGCACCCTCAGAAACCAAGGCAACAAGCAACGAAGACTTGGTGGCAACAGCCAACCAGGGGCAGGATATGAGTAGTCCAAGCTCATCATCGTCCCAAAAATGAAAAAACAGAGCTGCTGGAAGAGAAAGCGCAGCAGCCTGTCAGAAGCCAAAAACTGAACCCGCCAAGCCGCCAAAACAAAACGGCATATAACTTCCCAGAAGAAATAATCGTTCCAGCAAAAACCAACCATAACCAGCCAAAACGAGGGGCAGCCCCCGGAATAACAATTATCCCAGGATATCCATGAATTTGCCCTTAAGTTGCTCCTTAAATTTCCAGTGAAAGGTCTTAGCACGAATAGCATAAATGATAGCATTTCTTAATTCCAAAGGGCTAACCCAAGCATTCGAAAAACGTCTATTGTTCCGTTCTCTCCACAGAAAGTATATAGTGCAAGAAAGGATAAGGAAACTGAAATTTTTTTCCCAACTGCTGAAATGTTGACAATTAGCCACGCAATCATAAGCTTGCAGGAGATTAGGCCTCAAATAAAAATTAGTAGTCATAGAAAGTAATCCAGTGAGCACCGTGAAGGAGTAATCACACTCGAAAAACAAATGAGAGTGGGATTCCGGGTAGCCAAGGCAGAAAGAGCACATAGGAGTAGCAGGAATCCCCCTCCAAATGAGATTGTCAGCAGTTTTTAATTTCCCTTGCACAGCCATCCACGCATAACAAGAATAACGAAGAGCATTCCTTTTGTGCCAAATATATTTGAACCAAACCACATCTTCTAAATGAGCATAAAATTGAGTAGAGAAAAACTTAGGGGGCGGTTTTGAGGAGCCATCCCAAGTGATAACTGGTTGCTCCTCAATAGCAGTATCCAAAATGGCGCTCTTAATGTCATCAGGAAGATAATCAGGAAGGACCCAATGACCGTTAAGAATGAACTCATTAACCCATCTATGAGAAAGCCTAGATGGGTTAACAGAAGAGGCAACATTCTTACTATTGCACCAAGGATCCCAAAGGAAGGAAAGGCTACTATTGCGATTAACACAGAGGGAAATCGAATGTTGAATAGAGGATGCAATCTGACAGATAAGCTTCCAGAATTTTGAGGCAGCAAAAGCAGGAGCTTTCCAGGGAGATTCAAACATATCCTTAAACCATAATCCACACATGGAATTATCATTATACATCCTAAAGATGAAAGAGCAACCCATCTTGTGATAAAGAGAATCAAAGGAGGGAAGGCCCAACCCCCCTTTGCATTTAGGCAAGGTCACAGAATTCCAAGATATGAGGTGAAGCTTTTTATCCTTTAAATTACCAAAGAAAAGGAATTTAGAGCAGAGTTTCGAGATGTGTTTACGACAGCCTTTAGGAATGATAGCCCCCCTGATCCAATAGGCAATAGTGTTGGCAATAGTGAATTTAAGGTATTGAACTCTGCCTGCAAAAGAAAGAAACTTAACTTTCCAACCCTCAAGTAGAGCAGAAAGCTTGCTCAGGAGGGGTTGGAAGTGAGTATGATTTAATCTCCTGGTAGTAATAGGAAGCCCCAAATAAGTGATATAATCCTCAATACGAGGAATCCCCAGGTAAGCAGCAATTTCCAATTTGTTAACAACTTTACAAGAGAAAAGAATAGAACTCTTGGCCGGGTTAACATGCAGGCCCGAAGCCAAAGCAAAAAGGTGCAGAGAATCCTTTAAACAGGTAGCATTCTGAAGAGAGGCCAAGCCAAACACCAGAAGATCATCTGCATACATGAGGTGATTGAGAGAAAAGCTTTTAAGTTGAAGCCCAGAAAAAGCATAATTCTCCTGGTTGTGCAAGCATGCAGAGAGGGCATCCATGACAATGCAGAAAAGGAGGGGGGAAATGGGACATCCTTGGCGCAGACCTGAAGAGGAGTTGAAAAAACCTTCCAAGGAACCGTTAAGACAAATAGAGAAATGCACCTCATTGATACAGCCACTAATCCATTTAACAAATAACTCCGGAAAGCCTTTTTGCTTTAATCTATTGATCAGGAAAGTTCTGGAGACCGAGTCGAAAGCTTTCCTAATATCAAGCTTAGCACAAAAATGTTTATGAGTTTTGAAGTCTTTCAGGATTTCAGAGGCTAAGATGATGTTGTCAGTGGAGCATCTATTGGCAATAAAGCCGGATTGGCTTTCATGGATAATAAAGGGAAGGATAGGTTTCATTCTATTAGCAATGATCTTGGCCACAATTTTATAAAATACATTGCATAAAGATATAGGTCTAAAATCAGAAATAGAGGAGGAGTGAGTACCCTTTGGAATAAGAGTGATGGCCGTTGCTTTAGCAGCCATAGGCATCCTACCAGAAGCAAAGAAGTGCTTAACAGCCTTACAAACTTGAAAACCAGTAATGTGCCAGGTATGTTGGTAGAAACCAAAGGAAAACCCATCAGGGCCAGGGGAGGAAGAAGGAGCACCAGCAAACACCACTTTTTTAATCTCATCATTGGTAATAGGAGCAATCAGGCTATCCAGCATATGACTAGGAATCCTCTTGCCAACAGGAATGTTATATGAGCTTTCCATGATAGGATTCGGGGCATTATAAAGAGCTTTGAAGTGTTCAATCAGAGCCTTAGCCATATCCTGGTGGGCGGAGAGCGGCCCAGCAGGAGAAGAGATTTCTTTAATAGTGTTTCTATTCTTCCTAGATCTAATCTTGGCATAAAGGAAACCGAGATCATCATCCCCCTGAGTAAGCCAAAAAGCTTTGGCTCTTTGAGTAATCCAAGCAGACCAAGCGGCCTGCAAACCAACTAATTTGTCATTAGTGTATTTAAGAGCTGTATTGAAGTCTTGGTTTAAAGGATCCCTTTGAATGTCAGAAAAACATTGAAGTTGGGCATTTTTAACTTCTAGAATGCTATTAGAAATAAAGTTTGATGAGCACCAATTCTTCCTACGAAGGCCTTTCTTAAGATTCCTCAAACAGGAATAGAAATCAGCAATGGGACTAGCAATAGGAGACCTGTCAAAAGCAAGAAGAGTCTCTTCCCAAAAACCATCCATCTGAATCCAGTAGTCTTTGAACATGAACCTAGAAAAGGTTCTATTAACGTGTGATGCCAACAAAATCAAAGGTGAGTGATCAGACCCAGAGGGGAGGTCCACCTTATAATAAGCAGTCGGAAAAAGGTCGAGAAAGGCCGCATTAACCAAAGTCCTGTCGAGTTTAATGTGAATGGGATTGTCAATCCTTTGATTAAACCAAGTATAATAAAGCCCCACAGAAGCAAGATCCTGCAAACCCGTTTCGAACAAAAAGCTGTTAAGCTCCCCCAGTCTTCCAGTATTAACGTTGCCACTAGCTTTTTCACATTCGAATCTACAGCAGTTGAAATCACCAATGATAACCCAAGGTTGATCAATCCCAACAGATAAGTCACGGAGGTTATCCCAAAGGACTTTACGATCTTCACCCGTATTAGCAGCATAGATCACCGAGAGGAAAATAGGGGGTAAGGAGCCCACTTCCAGAAGTCCATGGATAATTTGAGAAGAGGTGAAGGAAGGAGTGAAAGACACTTGTGAAGAGTCCCATTTAATCCAGATACGGCCAGGGTTAGAACAGCCAAAATTGTTACAACTCATTTCATTCTCAAAAAGAAGATGAGAATAAACAAACCAGGCGTCAGAGGAGACAGAATGTTGGATTTTAGCTTCTAAAATGCAGATAAGCTTGAGTTTATAGGTGGAAATGAGGTCTTTACACATTTTGACTTTAGTGGGGTTATTGAACCCACGCACATTCCAGGCAGCAAAAGGGGAAAGGGACATGGCTACTTGGGGTTTTTTGCCTTCTTGGCAGATTTGGCTTTGGATTTTTTGGTTGGAGATAAGTTCATTTTGGAATTCTGAATAGAGGAGGATGTAGCTTTGGAGTCATTAGAATTAAGGGGGTGGGAGTCTTCCAGTTGCGAAGAAGGGAGAGTATCCTCAACAAGCGGAACATCCTTAGAAAGAGCAGGTATGTTGGTTTGGAGAGAAGCAAAGCTATTAGCTAGAAAGACTTGTGGAGGAAGGATGATATTTTGTGAGTGATGCTGGTCTGAGGAAGAGGATTCTTCATTAGGTAGATTTAGATTAGGTAAAAGGGCATCTTTGTCAGCTGAAGAAACAGGCAGCAGTTGAAGGGAAGGGTTAATGTCATTGGGAAGAATATTCGTTTCCGCCACAGTGTTAACCCCAGGGGGGGAAAAGTGAGGCATTGTAGAGTTGGGACGGGAAGTAGGATGAGGTATCCTAGGACCCGGGTTCCTGCTCTTACTTCTACCACGAAGAACAGGTTTAGGAGGGAGAATCGGTTTGGGATTTGGGTTGGAGGGGCACAGCGCAAACGAGTGAATGAGGGAGCCACATCCTTCACAACGTGTGGGCTTCCAGTCATAAACCACTTTTAAAACCAGGTCCTCCCCATCAATTTCCAGGGGAATTTCATCCGGTAAGACAGAGTTTTTATCAATTTGAACACATATTCTTGCAAAAGTAAGCCTTGATCTCTTAGCAGTAAGGGAGTCAACATAAAGCGGGATACCAATATAACTAGCGACTTTAGAAATACCTGTCGGCGTCCAGAGAGCAAGGGGAAAATCCAGAATTTTGATCCAAAGGGGAAGAGAAGCAGACTCATCTCTCTTCGGTTTAAATTTCGGAGACCATCTCTGAAGGATGAAGGGCTTACCAAGCAGGAACCAGGGGCCTCCCGACCAGACCATTTCGTAGTCCTCAACGGAGGTAAACTTTAGAAGGAAGAAGTCATCGGCAAGGGAAAGAAGGGAGAGGGAACCTTTGAGTTTCCATGCCTTGTTCATGGCAGCAAGGAGACGTTCATAATAAGGCCTTAGGCCTATAGAGTAACCCACAAGAGAAAGCGTCCACAAAGATGTGCCCTCAATAAGGTCGTTAGCCGCGAAAGAGAGCTTTGGCGACGGAGAAAAAAAGGACATTGGGAATTCGTCGGGCCTTGGAGGTGGGGCAGAGAAATTATTCGCATAGGAAGAAGGGAGCTGGGAAGGGGGAGCTCCAAGGAGAGAACCTCCATGGAGGGGAGGAAAATCTGAAGAGTTAAGAGCCATCCCGGCCATACGGCCGGCGAACGCCCAGGGAGCAAACCCTAGCCGCCAAGAGGGAACCACGGGGGAAGCCGCGAGTAGATGTCAAGCTTCTCAAGTACTAGAATTTTACTTTGACTCAAATTAGTTATGAATCTCCAATTTTGATATTTATTATTATAAAAATTAGTTTTGCTGTAAAAATTTTGATAATTAAGAAAGATATAAAGAGGCCCGTAAGGAGTCTAAGAAAGCAATTTGCAATGTAAAGATTTTAGCTTTTAATGATTTATATAATATATTAGATACTAAGAAGGGCGGAAGATATATGTATAAGTTAGCTAAACAAAGAGATAAGAATAGTAATGATTTAGTTTAAATGAAGTGTATTAATGATGAAGATGAAAAAGTGCTTTTATTAGAAAATATATATGCAACAAAGGTTGATGAGATATTTTGCTAAACTTTTCAATGAAGATTATAAGAATGCGATTGACTTTAATGATCTTAGCACCTTAAATAAAAATAAAGATTTTTATTTTTATCATCATATTAATAAAACTAAAGTTGAAAAGGCTTTAAAAAAATGAAGTGTGGAAAAGCTGTTGGACTTGATGATATACCAATAGAGGTGTGAAAATGCTTAGGAGATGAAGTAATTTCTTGGCTTATTGAACTTTTTAATATTATTATGAAGACTAAAAAGATGCTAGATGAGTGGAGAATGAGTGTGTTGATTCCTATTTTTAAGAATAATAGTGATGCACAAGATTGTTCGAATTACAGAGGAATTAAGTTAATGTGTCATCCTTTAAAACTATAGGAGAGAGTTATGGAGCATAGGTTGTGGTGTGACACCAATGTTTCTCAAAATCAATTTGGATTCATGCCAGGTAGATCTACTATAGAAGCTATACATTTATTGAGATGTTTGATAGAGAAGTATAGAGAGAATAAGTGCGATGCCCTAGAATCTAATTTGAAAGAATTATTTATTTATTTTTTAATAAACAATAACCAGAGCTATTTAATATCATCTATTAGTAATAAATAGTAAAAAAAAAATTATAATTCAAAATATCAATGTACATATCTATATTCATTCTAAAAAATCATATATAATACTTAGAATCTATACAATCATTATATATTTATCATGTCATGAGTACAAAAGTATAGCTAAAATAAAAAAGAAATAGAACCTGAGTAATCCGAGTTAATCTCACACTCCTGATCCTTTGCCTTGACATGAAATCATTTAATCACATATAATGAGCTAAAAAGCTCAGTAGGCCACCAAAATCTATAACTGAATTCAAAGCATGGTAAAGGAGCAATATACATGTCAGGGATCAAATTATAACAGTAACATTTATATGATTATTGAATCTGTGCAGAAATAGTAAAATTCACATATAGTAGTAATAAAATTTATAAACAGTAAAATATTACGGTATGAAAGTCAGTAAACCAGTACGAGTGTTCAATCTATAAAGCAATCGTCATATCCGTAATACCAATTAGTACATAAATCAGATAAAGCATCAAATCAAAAAATTAATAAAAATTATCAAAGTTATGTCAATGTAGTAAAATCATACAAAAGTGTACCCATATCATTCAAGTATTCTATATCACGTGCTTAATATATCACATGCTTAGTATTAGTACAATGAATCAGTAGTATCAAATAATATCAGTATCTAAATCGGTAATAATAATAATTCTGTAACAAAAGCAGTAGAATTATGCAATAATAGTAAATCAATAGAGTAATAATAAATTCGTACAATAATAAGAACAATGCCTTTAGGACATGGGCATTTCAGTAGGCATATTAAACAAGTAAGAAGTCCTGGCTATCACTATTTTTAGACGTCAAAATAAATTTTTAAGTAGGCAAAAATCGCTATATTTTAAAATCACATAATGAAAAATCTCAAATAAATACTCAAAATATTCATAATTTTAATCTCTTTAATATACAAAAAGTTACACGATGAAAGTTTTATCAATACAAAATTATTTATATTTTTTGATAACGAAAACACAAACTTGATCAAAAAAATATCAAAAATATAAAATTTTTGAAATCAAAAATAGGGTAAAGGTTCCTTACAGTGAGATGAGTAAATTTTCCAATATCATCAAAAACTTAAATCAAATCAAAATCAGATTAAAATTCATCAAAAATCATACACTTATGATGTTCATTCTATTACATGTTATTTAATTATGCATGATATGCTATATCATTCAATCATTCAAATAAATTCCATACTAGTAGAGCTTTCAGGCTATTGTTGATCTTCTACATACTGTAAGTTGTACACACGTGGCATCACTGGAGTAAGTGCAACCGGTCATGGTGCAACAGTCTCCCTTTGACTACTACTGATAGCTCTGTCATCTGTCCTATTGGTTGATCTTTCACTATATACTTTTGACCCGACAGTCCTCTATCATGTAGTATATCTGGTCTATCCTGCATTAGAATTAGGTTTTCCTCCAAATCCCCTCTAGGGACAGTCTACTACCTTATGTCCCTACTATCTACAGTGAAAACATCGTCCTGTCAACAAGTAGCATTGACCTACATGTCGTCGATCACAATGAACGCACTCGTTGTAGCTGCTAGAAGATGCTACTGATGCAGATCCCCTCGAATCATTATACATGTTTTTCTTGTAACTATCTCTCTCTTTGCTTGGTTCATCTCTGCTCATTCTCTTATTGACATCATATTTGGATCCTATCTCATATCTAGATGTTGGTGCTACCAAATCAATCTCTATCAGTCTGGCCTGCTCCACCAACTCAGAAAACTCTTGAATTCGTAGAGGTACTAGTGGATGTCTCAGCTCCCTATTGAACCCTTGTAGAAATCTGTAGCACTTTTCTTCAACGATGGGGATCAAATGAGGAGCATACTTAGCAAGAGCGGTAAACTCAGCCTCATATTGCATCGCTGTCTTGCAACCTTGCTCTTGCTTAATGAAAGCTTCTTGTATATGTCGTCGGGCTGACGGAGGTACAAACCACATCCTGAATACTGTAGTGAACTAATCCCAAGTAATCTCAGCATTTATCTTCCCATGAAATTACTCCCTCTTCTGGCCAACCCACCTTGTCTCAGCCTCTCCTTCAAATAGGAACACAACTAATGATACCTTCTGGCTCTTCGGGCACTGTATGCTATCAAAGATCTTTTGTATCATTATTAACCAATCTTTTACAGCTTGAGGTCCTACAACTCATTTGAAAAATGAAGGCTTCAGCTTATGAAATGTCTATAAGTGCTTATCTCCCTCTTCTTCTTTACTTCTAGCTGATTTACTCTATGCATCCCCCATTACTTGTACTATAATAGTAGCTAACTGCATCATACTTTCTAATGGCACTATAGATACACTGTATTTCTTATTTGGTATATTTGACTCTAGATGATCCATTCAACTTTTTACATGCATAGTTTAGTATGATATGAATAACACACACATGCAATTATATATGTAAAATAATACACCTTAAACTATCCATTCTATCCAACTCTCAATCAAATCCTATAGCTCTGGTAACAATCAATTCTTTCAACAATTATGCTCTGATACCAATTATGATGCCCCGGAATCTAATTTGAAAGAATTATTTATTTATTTTTTAATAAACAACAACAAGAGCTATCTAATATCATCTATTAATAATAAATAGCAAAAAAGATTCTATAATTCAAAACATCAATGTATATACCTATATTTATTCTCAAAAATTATATATAATACTTATGATCTATATAATCATCACAAATTTATTATGTCTTGAGTATAGAAGTATAACTAAAACAAAAAAATAGAACCTGAGTAATCTAAGTCAATCTCAGACTCTTGATCTTCTACCCTGACCTGAAATCATTTAACCATATATAATGAGCTAAAAAGTCCAACAGGTCACCAAAACCTACAACTGAATTTAAAGCACGATAAAGGAGTAATATGTATGTCAGGGATCAAATCATAACAGTAATATTTATATGATCATTGAATCAGTACATAAATAATAAATTCACATGCAGTAGTAGTAAAATCTATAAATAGTAAAATATTACTGTACATAAGCCAGTAAACTGGTATAAGTGTTAAATCTATAAAACAATCATCGTATCCATAATACTAATTAATATAGAAATCAGATAAAGCATCAGATCAAAAAATTGGTAAAAATTATCGAAATCATGTCAATATAGTAAAATCATATAAAAGTGTACCAATATTATTCAAGTATTCTATATCACGTGCTCAGTATATTACATGCTTAGTATTAGTACAGTAAATCAATAGTATCAAATAATATTAGTATCTAAATCGGTAATAATAATAATCTAGCGGTATGAGTAATAAAATAATGTATAATAGTAAATCCATTCAGTAACAATAAATCCATACAATAATAAGAACAATGTCTCAAGAACATGTATTTTAGTAGTCATACTAAACAAGTAGTTATGACTATCACGATATTTTTCAGTATTATATCATTATCAGTAAATTGTTGGCTCAATAAACAGAGTCGTCACTCTTTACCCGTCGGCATAATAATCATCTCCTTATAACTCATAATTAGTATATCACGTGAATCAGTAGAGGATAACACAAAACCTCAATATTTAAAGGAAAGTCTGTCGGCCCACTATCCTATACTGGTTAATCAATCTCCAACCAGTGGATTAACCAGTATTTACTTGTCTTTTACACACACATTATTATCACAGTACTATAACAGTAATCTCAATCGCATATTCACATTCATTTTCAATGCATTGCAATAAATAAAGTATAATTGAGCTTAATTTAGAAAATGTCAAAATGTCTTAATAGTAGACAACAAAAATCATACTGAGCAAAAATTCATATTTTTAAAATTTAATCAAATTATCAGATATTGCATAAAATAACATTCTAAAGCTTTAGTTGAACTAAATCACTATTTTTAGACGTCAAAATAAATTTTTGAGTAGGCAAAAATCACTGTATTTCAAAACCACCCGGTGAAAAATCTCAAATAAATATTCAAAACGTTCATAATCTTAATCTCTATAACATACAAAAAGTTACGCAGTGAAAGTTTTATAAATACAAAATTATTCACGTTTTCGGTAACGAAAATATAAATTTAATCAGAAAAATATCAAAAATATAAAATCTTTAAAATCAGAAATAGCATAAATGTTCCGTACAGTGAGATGAGTAAATTTCTGAATAAGCTCGACAGATAAAAATAGCTCCGCAATCTCCAAATCCGAGCTTTTCCTTTCCCTCTCTTCTTTTTTTCTCTCAAAATCCTCTAAAATGTCTCTATTATGTCGATTGGAAAATAGGAAAAGGATAAAGAAAATTTTATAATGCCTTAAGATATTTTTAATAAAATATTAATATAATAACTATTTAATTTATTCAATTTTTAATAGAAATTTTATATAAATCAATTTGGGACTTTAAAAATTATAGAAAAATATTCATAAAATAAATCATTTTATTTAAAAAATATTAGTGAAATCAGATTGCAAAATGGACACCTGACGGTCCCAAAATCCCCACTTGTACCGATAGGTACCAATTTTTTAAGGATTTTCACCGGCTCCCAAAAATTATGAAAAAATTCGTGTAAGTAAAATACTATAATATTAATACTATAGCAAAGACGTTTTATGATTTAGAGTTTTAATGACTCCAGAAAAAAAATATTTGCCTAGGTCAAAATATGGGTTATTATAATAAGAAGGATATACATATGCTTTTTATTGATTTAGAGAAAACATATGATAAAGTTTCAAGAGAAGTACTATGCAGAGTTCTACATAAGAAAATAATTAATAATGCTTATATTCAAGTCATTAAGAATATATATACATAAGCTATTACTTGTGTTCACACACAAGGTGGTTTGACCAAGTATTTTCCTATTTCAGTTGGATTATATCAAGGATCATCCTTAAGCCCATATCTTTTTTGATTTAGTCATGGATGTTCTCACTAGACATTTGCAAGAGTTTGTACACTGGTGTATGCTTTTTACTAATGATATTCTTATTGTTGATAAGACTAGAGAGGGAGTTAAAGGTAAACTTGAATTATGGAGGTTAACCTTAGAGTCTAAAGGCTTTCGTTTGAGTAGATCTAAAATTGAATATATGGTGTAATTTTAGTAATAATAGATCTAGTGGGGGATTATGACTTTGGCTGATTATGTCATTAATAAGAGTACACGTTTTAGATATCTTTGTTTTATTATTCAGAATGATGGTGAAATAGATTGGGATATCATTAGTAGAATTTAGATTGGATTGTTGAAGTGGAGGAATGCATCAGGCTTGTTGTGTGATAGAAATGGCCCTCTTAAACTTAAGGGATATAAGATGGTAGTGAGAACTGTAATGCTTTATGGTGTGAAATGTTGGCCATTAAAAGAGAAGCATAATATTAAGTTAAGTGTTGCAGAGATGAGGATGCTTAGGTGGATGAGTGGCTTTACTCTTAGAGACAGGATACAAAATGAGCATACACGTGAAAAGGTTGGAGTAGCTTCAGTGGAAGATAAGATTACAGAGAGTCGCATTAGATGGTTTGGTCACATAAAATGACGGCTTTCTGATGATTTGGTTGGAAAAGTAGATGTATTAGATTTGACTTATGTTAAGAAAGGTAGAGGCAGACCTAAAAAAACTTGATTAGAAAATATTAGAAATGGCCTTTCTTTATTAGATTTAGATGAGAAATTGACTCTTAACAGGACACAATGGAGAAAAATAATTCATGTAGCCAACCCCACATAGTGGGATAAAGGCTTGTTATTGTATTATACTTATGGTAAAAATACCAGATAAATAATTTATTTTTGTAAAATTTTAAATAAAATATTTTGATCCAAATATTTTATGCTATACATACATTTCTTTTTTAAAAGCGAAATTATAATTCTATGTGAATTTATTAAGTTTAATTCTTGACGAGTCTCTAAAAAATTCATTTGATCAACACGGATTTTGTTGTAATTTGTAGATCTCAAAGTACAAAAATATTTGAATTAAACCTTTTTAGATTGAATTCTAGACCATTTGATTTTTGACAGACTTATAGTCCAAACAAACATTCAGACTGGGCGAATGTGAAACTCAAATCATATATCATTTTGCTGAAACATAAAAAAATAATAAATATTAAAGGGAGACTATTATGAGTCATCGAATGAAATATTCATGATTTCGGTGAAAATAATCAAAATTCTCTAACAATAAGCTTTAAATAAGCCCTCATTCCACACTTGAATTGGTGCTTTGGGTGGAGACTTTTCTCAAATTTTAAGAATATGAAAACAGCTTTGTGCTAGCTAATATTCACATTCACACTCTTCTGATTGTCGTCGGCTAACTATCATTGCCCACCATAAACTAACCATCATTAACCGCCACCGATAACTATTTCGCCCAACTACCTTCATCAGTAAACTAGCTTGAAGTTTTGATCACTCGGGAGACAATTTCATGGAGTATTCAAGAAGCCTCAAATGTAAAATATTATTCAAAGTTGTCTTATAGGATAACTTTTGACCGCTATTTTTTTGTTGTTTTAAAAAAGAAAAGATGAAAAGCTGATTTAGAAAGCACTAAAAAGAATATAAAAAATTATTAAAAGTTGCCTTATAGCTAGGGATAATTTTTTACCGCTATTTTTTCTCGCTGTTTTTAAAAAAATTTTATACTAAAAATTGGCTCAAACGCAAAGAATAATTGAAGAGGAATAATTGATTGTACAGAAGAATGTGAGGTAATTTGTTTTCTTCTGTAGAGAAAGAGCACAGAGGAGAAAGTGACGGTGATGAAAATGATATGAATGGTATTTATTAAATGAATGTTGAATCATTAGGTGAAAAACTTTGGAGTAGGTGCTCTCTCTGCTTTCTGCATCCAATTCTACAGCCCACTGAATCACTAAGCAGAATTAATTAAAAGATTTCTCCTTTAAAGAGCTCAGAGTCAGCTAACAAATCACTTTCTTAGACTCTCTTTAGAATTAATTATTTTGATTTTTTTTAAATATATATATTTATTTTTTTAATTTTAAAATAAAAATTTCAATATTAAAAATTATTTTAAAATATTTCTATAAAAATCATCATAGTTAATCACCCCTGACTTATTTGTCATCGTCCTCCCAACTACTACTCATTGCGGCATAAATCAAATTATATGATGTTTTATAAAATAAAAAATAAGTTAATTTTAAAATATTAAATATATTTTTATTATATATTAAAATATAAATTAAATAAAAAAATAAAACATAAAAATTAATCTCAAACAACCATTTAAATTTTAAGATTTAGTGGCATTATTTAAAGTATTTTTTCTCACATTTTAAATATTTTTAGAATGTGACAGATTCGTGCATGATTAAAAAATTATTTGAAGTCATGAATCATATTTATTCAAGCATTTGTAAAAGTATTATTTAACATTTTTAATCATAATAATCTATCTTTTCAAACTAAAAAATAATAATATTTCTTAGTCACAAAGTTTTAAAATATATAATTAAATATTAATAACTAGGAATAATTTAAAATAACATGTGATTTTATTCCAATATTCGAGTATTATTTTTATACGTGGCAAATAATGATTTGGTCACATAAAACACCAGCCTTCTTATGGACTGGTTAAGAGAGTAGATGTATTAGATATGAGCTTCGTTTGGGACGGCTTTTTTATTGCTTCTTAAAATGAAGTTTTAGTTAAAAAATTAAAATTTTTGTACTAAAATTCCGTTTTAAGAAGCAATAAAAAAGCCGTTCCAAACGAAGCCAAAGTTAGAGGTATTAGAAATAATTTTTTTATTAGATGCAATTGAGAATTTGGCACTTAATAAGACAAAATGAAAAAAAAAAAAAATTCATGTACTGAACCTCATATAGTGGGATAAAGTCATAAAGGCTTGATTGTTGTATTGAAATATTATTCTTCATTAATTTCTTCACAATATTCTTCTTCTTTATTTTTCATTTCCTCTAACTGTAGAATAAAAAAAAGAGATGCATCTTATATTTATTTAATGAGAGAAATAATATACTCCTAAAAAAATATTGTAAAAAAAATAATGCCCCATAATCTCATGATTAAATAGATTTTAAAAAAAAATTCTAGCAAAAATGTGTAATATTCTCACCTTCTTTATTGAGTCAGCTTATATATTTAATTCAAATAAATTTTATTTAGATTAATTTTAGAGAGTGTAATGTGTGTGTATATACATATATAGCTTGAACTAAAAATAATAATAATAAATACTGGCATAGGATTGATCAATGGTGTTAATCAATATAAGTTTAATAAGAAATGTTTATAGAGCAAATGAGAGTTAGGATTAGGATTTAAAGGGAGGGTGAAGAAATTAAAAATCTATTTAATAAATTAAAATTAGAGGTTCAACTTTGGGAATTAACATAGTTAGAAAATGATTAAATAAAAAGTTTAAAATAGGAATAATCTATGAAGAAGAAAAATCTTTTAGGGTTGCTATTAGGGTTAGACATTAAGGCGTCGTTTGGGACAACTTTATTATTGATTTCTAAAGCAACTTTTTAATACAAAAATTTATAGTTCGAAAAATTTTTTTACTAAAAAGTTGGTTTAGAAAATGCTAAAAATGCTGTCAAAAATAGAAATGTGATCACTGCTTAGTCTATCACTTAGACGATCACAATATTACAAATATGATTTGCTATCACGTAAGGTCGATTGCAACTAATTGTAACCACATTTTAGGTTTTACTTGGGATGACTTTCTTGCTATTTTATAAAGCAGTTTTCTAATGCAACAATTTTTAGTTCAAAAAATATTTATACTTGAAAGCTACTTTAAAAAAACAATAAGAAAGCAATTACACACGAGGCCTTAGGCTTCATTTGAGACATTTTCTTACTGTTTTATGAAGTAATTTTTTAGTACAAAAATTTTTTGAATTTGAAATTTTTGTACTAAAAAGATGTTTTATAAAGTTGTAAGAAAGTTGTCTCGAACGAAGCCTCAGCCTCAAAATTGAGGTTGCAACAATTCAAAAATTAATTTTGAGATTCATAATTTTCATTAAAAATTGAAGTTAAAGTCCTTTAAGTGTTTTAAGATCCCTAATATTTTTTATTTAAAAAAATGATTTCGAGATCCCAACAGGAATTCTTAACTATTTCGCTTAATAATTTAAAGGCTTCACTAATTATGAAATAAGTTATATAATTTTGAGCATAACTTAGCCTAATCCAACTCAAACTAAACTCTCTTGCCCAATGCATCTAATATTTTGCTTCGCTTTATTTACCAAACTAAAACCTAAAAGAAGAATATGACACTTCAACAAAAAAGATTATAAGAAAAAGATCGCCAATATTCATAAAAACTTTGTAGCAAAGGAACCAAGAATTGTCAAAAGTTCCTTTACAGCCAAGGAAAAATGTGCCGAGGAAGAAGAAGGTGAGTCGGTGACCGCACATTTTGAAGAGAAAAGACGACCGAGGATCAGATTTTCAGGATCTATGGGCTAAATCAAACGTGCTATCTTTGGTTAAGATCAAAGCATCAAAGAAAGTTTTTGATATCAATAGATTTTTATCCTTGTATTAACGAGAGAATATGAAACCTCACATATCGTGGAGAAGAAAGAGGTGAAAGTGTGCCACACAGATCGCCAGAAAGTACCGCCGCTCGCCGTCGTATCCGTCGGTCGCGTTAAGAGGGGCCAGTACAGCCAATGTTCTGCCGGAAAAACCGCCGGAAATCCCTGTTATTCCTTGATTATCCTTAAATACAGGAGTTGGATGCGTGATTGAAAGTATAAGGTGCAGGCAAAACGTTTAATATATGCTTATAATTTCACTCGACTATAGAACTTTCTTGTTGTCGAGCAACATAAGAGAGTTGATGTGGACAACGCCCTTTTATTAAAAAATTGTGATTGGTCTAAAGGTCTGACTCCATAACCATTAATTAGGAGCTTAAACGGGCTGTTCATGGCGAAGGTGCCGATGCGTGAGCAGGGATAAGACACAGTGGAAGACGAGACTGTTGCTCTGATACCATATTGTGCTATCTTGGATGATGGAGAAACTGCGACAAGCACGCAAGAGGAAGACAGAGAAAAGGAAAGCTCTGAGAGATTTTATAAAACCTTTTTTGTTAGACAATATGGTGCGAAGAATATGTTACATAGAACTTTAAGAAATATGCAAATGCAATGCATCTCTATCTATAGTAATTGAAGAAGTAGAATGAAAATAATGAAAATAGGAGATGTGGCTTATCATGTGGCCCATCATATACCGTGTAATAATTAGTGCTGGTCAATTTATTTCCAATAGTTTACCTGTCAAATCATATTAAAATGAACAATTTTTCATTAATATAATTTCCTTAAAACTTCTATTGAGCTGTGTTTTTCATAAATGCAGCATTGCTTCATTAAGATTTTATTTTGGACGATTTTTTTATTAATTTATTAAGCAAATTTTTGAGATATAAATTTTTATTAAAAAATTTATATTTTTAAAAATCAATAAGAAACCATAATGGTTCAAATCCATGCAGCAGTTGTATTTAGATTGTAATGATTGTAGCAAATTATTATATGATAGTATAGTACTGAAGAAGGTAAAATGATGTGCCCTTACCTGCAATTACCCATTCACCTCAGATTTCCCCACCTTGTTATTTCATGTCAAGAAGAATCTTTAGTGGGTTTGATGAGACATCACGAATCAGGGCTGTTTCACAGAAAAAATTATTACTGGCGGTGTCTGGATGCATCTAGAGATTAATCCGAATATATCACATCACCCAATGTATAATATATTGGATGAAGTGGGACATTCAAATTAACCTCCGAGCGCATTCGGACTCCGCACAAAATAATCTATTATTTAACATGGAGGACAAAAGTAGAAGAAGAAATTGCATAAAAATGGAGTTAACATATTCAGATTTATGTGCAGAACAAAAAGGTAAAATGTCAATTGTCACACACAGTTCCATTAAAATTGGTAGCTTCAATGTTTACATTCTTTTTTTTCTTTCTTTCTAGCAAAAACAGGCAATAAAATTAGAGAGATAAGTAACACATCCACTAAATTAACACAATTTTCATCATTTTAATGTAAAAATATATGTGGAGTCATAAATATTTTATTTTTTGCTACATTACAAACCTTTTATATATATAATAGAAACCAAAAGCAGTCCTCTTTCGATTTGAACCCTTCACCAAATCCAACTTTTACTAAGCAAATACCTTTAATTAGAGAATACACCTTCGAAGCCTAAATAAAAAGAAGCTTCATTTTGTCCATAACAATGGCAATATAAGAAAGAAACACTAGCTAAAGAGTTATATGGCTCCTGTGCTAGCTGTGTTAGTGAAAAGAAAACAAACTCCAAATCAACTAAGAAATCTCTGTAACTCACCCTCAAAGCCAAACAAACATCATAAAATAACACAAACCTTAATTATTCACGAACCAGTACTTCAATTCATGTTCTTCTTCACTTTTCTCTCTTTCTTCCTCTACCAACTTCCTCCACCGCCCATCATTCCATTCCAAAACCCCTGCGTCTCTCCTCCCAGTCCTCTATTCTGACCCAAAACCCCATCACGAGGAGCACTTGAGCTAAACAAAACTCTTCCTTCATCATGATCTGTAGCTCCACCTGCACCAACCTGAAATCCTAACCCTAATTCCTGCAACCCGAAAACGTCGTGCATGAAGTTACTTCCCATCTGTCTCCCTGACATCCCTCCACCCCTCAAAATCCCCAGCTCCGGCAACCCAGATCCTCCTCCACCATGTTGAAACCCAAGGTTCAGATCTCGTACTTGATCAGTACTACTTAACTTTGGGTGGTTTTGCATGGAAGAAGAAGAAGAAGGTGCAGATGCTGACGTGGCAGTTATCGACCGTTTGTTTTTCCGTGAGCCGCCGCCGACGGGGATGTTACGGAGGGACCCACCTTCCGTCCAATAACGGCGGCAAGTCTTACAAAAGTAACGTGGCTGTGTGAGGCTGTAGTTGTTATAGTAACAGAATTTAGTATTATTTGAGTTGCAGCGAGGGCAGTTAAGCTGTTTCTGATCATTCTTTCTACGATTTTTTCTCTCCGAGATCGCCGGAGCCGTCGTAGCCGCCGTCTCAGCTACAGCTGCTTCCTGAGATTTATTTATTAAGCTAATTGTAATTAGTTATTAATTAACAGGCCGGTAGATATATATCTTCTCCGATTTATCAACACTTTGAAGTTTGATTAAGCTTACCTTTGACCACTGAGCGGCGTCCATGCAAATGAAATTAGATCTTGATTAATTTCTTTTCTCCCTCTGCTAGCGTTAGATCAGAGAAAAGATCCTTTAGATGAAGAAGACAGTGGTGATTCAGAAGCTCCGATCCTTTGGATCTCTCTTCTCTTTTGATGGGCTATGTTGAGAAAGAGGAAAAAGGAAATTCTTATGGAGCTTTATCAGTAAGGAATTGAAAAGGCGTAGTTTTATTTTTTTATAAGGTTTATGAGCCATTGTTTGTCTTAATTTAAAATTAATTTATTTTTAATTTATACAGAGTGAGAAGTTAAATGTCCTATATTTCAATAAATTCATGCTGAAGAATTTTTGTTTGACTTATGTGTCGTACTTCGGTTATTCATTAATTAAGTGAAATTTATGAATTTATAACTGATTTAATGTTATATTCATTATTAATAAACTTAGATATATATTATATTGTTATCCTTCTAAAAATAAAATTTTTATATAAAAAGGAGAGTGATGAGTTGGTGAATCATTATCCTAGTTTCTTATCAAAACATGATATTAATATGTCACCAAAAAAATTAATTCATTTGATGTAAACAATTGAATTGAAAAATTTTGACGACCATACAAGCTACAATTTCATCAAATTTATAGCCAAACTGAATATTTTGATAAGAATAATCCAAAGACACTAAAGATGATTTGATCTGACTCTAAATAAGCCCAAATCAAATATTTAAAGCGTAGTAAGAAATTTCATGACATTTATTAAATGACCAAATGATCTCTGAATTTTAAAAGCTAGCTTATAGTTAAAATGAGGTTCTCAATAAGAGGAATCCAATGACTGTAAGATCACTCTATTATGTAGTTATTAAGGCACTTATATGTCAAAAGAATACTCTATGACAAAGGAATTTTGACGTTATTAAGGCACTTAGATGCCAAAAGAATACTCTATGATTAAGTAAATCAGCATAGGTAGTTCCATGAAGTGTTTTGGGACTCAAGTTAAATTTATCAAATTATCATTTAAAAAATTATAAATAGACCCCTATTCTTTTCATGAAAAAGAAGCTATGACTTTGACTTCAAATTTGAGAGAGCTTTGGAATTTAAAGAATTTTAGAGCTCCATGTGACATTCACACTACTGGAAAATGCCCTGTTACCGGCGGACCAAATCCGCTGGAAAAATCCATTTTCCGGCGAATTTCCGACGAAAACTTATCTGACTGTAATTCGTGCGTCGGAAAATCTTTACCAGCATAATTTTCTGAAAGAAAAGTTTCTAGCGGATATTCTGGCGCAATTTCGATGAAAAAAATGATGTTTATACGTCAGCTTTCCTTAACGGATTTCGGCTTTTAATCCGCATATAGAATCTCAAAACATAGCTTATAGCCACCAAAACTTACTTGTAGATACTAGAACATAGCTTATAGCCACCAGAACATGCTCGTAGGCATCAAAATATAGCTTATAACTACCAGAACATGTCTTATAGGTACCAAAATAATCCCTAACACATAGAATTTTAAAAGATTTTGGACCCTTACAGCTCCCAACATATGCTTTTCAATCATGTAAGCATACATTTCATCACATAAGTATATATTTTATCACATTATAACAGTTAAAGCAAAATTTAGCACATGTTAGAATTTTATAGTATTCTATAATGGTAGACAACACAACTTCCTACCGAGCAAATTTTCATAATGTCAGAACATAATCAAATTATAAAAGATTGTGTAAAACACCATTTCAAATATTTCATTATTCTAAAACATTATTTTTTTGTATCTAGATTGTTTAATGTTTAATTAAAATCGCACAAATTTCAAAATATCTAGTATAAATTTTTTAGAAAATACTCAAAATATTCATAATCATAATCTCTATAACAAAGTTACGCGGTGAAACTTTTTTCGTTGCAAAGTTATACGCATCTTTTGCTAACAAAAATATAAATTTAATAAGAAAATTTAGAAAAATTTCATATTTTTAAAAACTGAGATAGACATAATGTGATTTACCTCGATCTGAACAACTTTTCTAACTATGCCGATGGCTGAAAACGACCTGAAGCTGCTCAAAACTCAATTTTTTCTCCCAAAATCTCTCTCTTTCTCTCTCTTGCTCGACTGGCCGCTCGATCAAAATGATTGGATTAATGGAATTAAAATATATTTAAATGAGTTTATAATGACCTAGCGTTGCAACACTCAAATCGGAGTGCTGCGACGCTAAAAACGCATAAAAACATGATAGCATGGTACTTCAATCACTATTTGGTGCTTTGGCTGAGTGCAGCACCGTTGCGCTCAAACACCCAGCGCCGCTGCACTCCAAAAGTGACATTCTTAAATTTTGCTGAAATTCACATCAAACCCTTGGAACACATTTTAGAGCACACCCAATTATTTTCGTGCATGAAAATACTCCCAAAGACATACAAATGGTTGAAAATCTCAAAGATTCAAATCTTTACCTTTTTTTTCCAATTAGGTCGGAACGGGTAGAGTTGATTGTTGAACCTGGAGATGTAGCATCCCTGACCTCTATGGCCTATTGATTATATATGGTATGCCCGACCACCATTGCTTGTCAATTACTGTCCCTCTGACCTTCGTCGCTTGCCGATTATAGTCCCTTTGACATCCGTCATCCTGCTAACCAAATGAACAAGCCTACACTCTCTTGAGAACAACTCTCATATCACTAGATTCTTCCAACCCCAACTATGTAATGTGCTCTATATGATACATTGAGCCAAGGACTTCCCCCCAAGGAAGGGCACCATTTGTAATCGACTATAAACACCAGCGGAATCATTTTATCTGGGCAAAACTCCAGGGTTTTTCCTTTTTTAAGGGTTTTCCGCATAAAAATTTTGGTGTTTCTTATGACTCTCGCACCCCTCTCTCTTTATTTTTATGTGTGCTGGATCTTCATGCAAAGCTACGACACTAAACTCCATATCTCTACTGTCACGAATATTCCAGCCCTCAACAATTATGAAATAATATAATAATGATAGTAAAATTTGTCCCCTTTAAAACTGAGGTTGTTCCACCCCTAGATACAAACCCTAATATCGACGACTTCAATACCTGACATCCCCTGCATCTTCAATACACAATATGCCTATAAAGCCAATGTATGTTCACAACACAAACGATGATGCATGACATCGCCAATAATGTCATCGTATCTCATTTCCTATAAAGTTGATGCACATCATCGACACTCACTGGCTTTATCTCCCACCATTGTTACCAATGTTGACATAATGATATATAAAAATGATGCATGTCGTCTGCACAAGTGTCAATTCTTAGTTAAGCATGTATTTATGCATAGTCATTATATAGCATTTATTACTAACTAATGTTTTTTGATTGATATACAACTTGAAGAGTCTATTTTTTTATATTAATGCATTCATAAAAGTAAATTTTCATCACACATATTATATATACAAGATTTAAATTTAAAACTCTTTATTTGATAGTCAAAATTTCTGATAAATAGAGCAACATGAGCTGTTGTATAATCAGACACTTTTTCTAAATATCAAAATTTCTTCTGGCATCTGATAACAAATTTTCAAAAATCTGCTATAAATTTTAAAAAATTAAAAAAAAAGGGTTTAAAAAGCTGGATCAGAAAAGCGGTATTTTTATAGTCAGAGACAATGAACTGAAAATAGTTGCAAATGTCAGTGTCATAATTTTGTACAATATTAAAATCATTTATTTTATGTTTTCAATTTTGGTCGGCATTTGTCTCTGTTTTTTGGATTAAAATAATATTTTCATAAAATTGCATGTACTATATCTAATAATAATTAATGATAAATATTATTTCTCCGTTTGCGGGCCTGAGGCCAATGGAGACTCACGCGTGCGAAGCTGGAGTAGTACGTGTGAGATTGGCCCGCCCGACAAGAGCGTCAGAGATTAGACACCTAGCTTGTCCCGCTTGGTGCGCCCGTGGGAAAACCGGTAGCTGGGAGAGCGGCTGGTGAGGAAGAACGGATTGGAAAAGAATAAATGGGCCCAACCTCAATGACCGGCTGACCGCGACCCGGAATTCGTCGTATTAAACCGGTCGGTTCAGTTGAGAGAGCCAACGCCCCTATATCGATATTCTAATTAGTTAATTCAAACGTAGGGATGGATATATTTTAAAAATTAGTATTTTAGAAGTTATTTGATTTGAAATAAAATAAAGATGAAGATTTTAAAATTCTTGGTATTTGATTTAAAGAAAAAAAATGGAAAGTAAAATTTTGATATATTTAAACATCGTTAAATTTGGCCGAGTTTCAAATACATTGTAAATTAATTATCATTGTCACCGCCCTCGTCAACCGCCGCCACCTGATCCGACCATCTGCCGTCCTTGCCTAGACAGGCCGTCTCCCGCCACCTGCCTTCACCACCACCGGCCACCACCATCTTTTAGATTTATCTTGTATACATTTTACTTCAAGTCAAACAAAATAAATAATTACCTATATTTATTTTACACTAATTTAAATAATTTCAAATATTTCAAATACTCATGTAATAGAATATTTACTAATGAAATAAAAATAATTATGAATTGTTAAAAATAGATAAGTATATTAATCAAGAATATAAATTATTTTATGGAAATGATACTTTATCATTTATTTTATTGCTCTTTACCAAATGTAAATATTTTCACTGCTTAAACTTACTAAAATATAATACATGTTGAAGATTTGGAACTTCAAAAGTAATTATTGGCATGGAGTTAATCATGATCTTTGATTTATCTCATCTCATAATTAAAAAGGGGTTTTATATGCATGCCACTAATTATTATGTATTTATATATATAATTCATAATATTTTATGTTTATTATATGGCACTTTAATATATAAATAGCATAAAAATATCATTAATATTAACTTATCTAAAATTATATATATATAATTATTTCCTAGGTTCTGTGCTCCAAAAAATTCTCATAATTCTAGCCAACTACAACTAGGGGTGTGCATTTGACAATTTGGATTATTTAGTTCATGAATTAGATAAATCATTTGATTTCAATTATGAAATTTAAGACACTTTTTTTTGTTATTTTGTTTTTCAGACATCAACCACCATTTTATTTGGCTACTGTTTTCCCACTACTTTTTAGAAATTTCAACAGTAGAAAGTTATTTTTTACAACCAAAGTAACAAATTTATTTTCCTCATAACAACTTTACAACCAACTTCATAAAACATTGCAGCTCTCCCAAACAGACTCTTAGTTACATCTTTAGTCATACATGAATTAATTATTGATACGTCACCAAAAATTACTTTGATCGAACACGAATCTCGAGGCATATTTAAGTTGGAAACATACAAAATTAAATTCGGGATCATCCGAATTCCAATTTCGGCAAACTTATTGTCGAACAGAACGTCTCAAAGAGACGAACCTAACGACGCCAAAATCGGTTCAACCCAAGCTCAAATGGGTTCAAATCGGGGGCCCGGACCACATTTGGAAGGGTCAAATCATTATCTGGATGAAAAATTATCCAAATATGGCATGCTTATAGTCAAATCGAGCGGCTCGGCAAGACGAATCCAACAAGCCCAAGATCGCTGAATTCTGACATTGTTAAGGCACCTAAATAGTTGAAAAACTCTCTATGATCGGGGGAATCAATGCATGCCATCCGATGGAGTACTCCGAACCTGCCCCGCATCTTCTCTATACTTATGGGGTGTGCCACTTATGAAAATCTATAAATAGACCCCCACTCTCAACATGAGGGGGACCTTTTGCTGGAGATTGGAGAGGGCTCTAAGGCTTCCGGAGCTCCAGCGCCACCGCCGGCGAACCCCCGACCTTCGTCGGCACCACCGCCGGCGAACCCCCGTCGGACCACCGCCTGGCCGCCGACCGCCGTCGGACTTCAACCTGACCTTCGTCGGACCACCGCCCGGCCACTGATCGCCGCCGGACTTCCACCCAGCGCCACCGCCTGAGAACCCTCGACCTTCGTCAGTGCCACCGTCGGTGAACCCCCGTCGACCTTCGTCGGACCACCACCTGGCCGCCGACCGCCGACCGCCGTCGGACTTTAGCCCGACCTTCGTCGGACCATCGCCCGGCTGCCAACCGTCGTCGGACTTCAGCCCGACCTTCGTCGGAGCATCGCCCGACCATCGATCGTCGCCGGACTTCCAACCAACGCCACCGCCGGCGAAACCCCAACCTTCGTCAGCGCCACCGCCGGCGAACCCCCGTCGACTTTCATCGGACCACCACCCCGCCGCCGACCGCCGCCGGACTTCATCCCGACCTTCGTCGGACCATCGCCCGGTCGCTGACCGCCGCCGGACTTCAGCGCTACCTTCGTCGGACCACCGCCTGGCCGTCGACAGCCGCCGGACTTCCACAGGCCGCTGACCGCCGCCGGACTTCCACCCGGCCGCCGCTGGACTTCAGCCCGACCTTCCTCAGAACACCACCCGGCCGCCGACCGCCACCGGACTTCATCCCGACCTTCGTCGGACCACCGCCCGGTCGCTGACAGCCGCCGGACTTCAGCCCTACCTTCGTCGGACCACCGCCCGGTCGTCGATAGCCGCCGGACTTCCACAAGGCCGCAGACCGCCGCCGGACTTCCACCCGGCCGCCGCTGGACTTCAGCCCGACCTTCCTCGGACCACCACCCGGCCGCCGATCGCCGCTGGACTTCAGCCCGACCTTCGTCGGACTTCTGCCCGAACATCGCCAGATTTTGGTCTAACTCTCCAAGCCACTGTAATTTGACCGCCTCTAAGTTCGAGGGACGGGTCAACCCTTGTAATTCACTCAAGTTCAGTGGAATCTTTTCGTCTGGGAAAGGCCCCGTGGTTTTTCCCTCTTTAGGCTTTCCACGTAAAAAAGATCAGGTGTTTTACTTCTTTCTTTCTGTTTGTGTGCTGGGTATTCGTGCGTCGCTAAGACGAAAACTTTACTCTACCGCCGCGAATCTTCTAGCCCGCAACAATTATAATTAGAAAAACAATTAAATATAAAACAATATAGAAAATAAGTAATTTCTCATTAATTAATTTTTCTCCTATATCCCTATATACTTATCTGCATAAAAGGAAGCAAATATGAGATACAAATATTGGTAAAGGTGCTTAACTCTCAAATATTGATAAATATTTCTACAAAATTAATGCAAGAAAACATCACAGCTTAGCTTAATGAGAAATCATTGAAAAAGTAGCGACATTATTAAGACAAAATGTCGGCAAGAGAATAAATTAATTGATTGAGATCTATAATTTATTTCTCATATCTATTAAAAAATTATTTTTGTAAAGATAGAAACCATTTATTATTAAAAAAAAAGTGAGAAGTCATTTTCTGATAATCTCACTAAATCTACAATGTCCGATTTGCAGTTGAGATCATAGACAACATATATAAGCTAAGAATGACATCCACTTAGAGAAATATTCCTCTTTACTTTTGGAATTTAAGGATTCAGTTATATATTATTTTAAGAAATATTAAAGATTAGATATTAATTTTAGTTATATAATTTAGATAACTAAAAATAATAGTATTTCCACATTTGTTATGTGGCCGACAAAATTTGTGACAAATTTTGTTATTAGTTATAAGAGAAAGATTTCGTTTGAGATAGCTTTTTTATTGTTTTATTTTTCAGATCACGATTTATGTTTGATCTTACTTTTTGTTGCTTTCTAAAAAGTTTTATATTTGAAAGCTGCTCTCTATAGCAGTTTTAAAAGTTACTTTATCTACACCAACTTATGAAGTAATAAGAAAGCCATCTCAAACAAAGCCTAAGACTGTGTTTGGAAAGGCTTAAAGTTGATTGTGAAGTTATTATGGGTAAAGTAATATAGTTATTCATGTTGTAAAAATGGACTTTCCATCGCAAAAAATTATGAAAGTAGTAAGAGAACAATAACAAAATAAAATTATGATTATTGTCTAAAAAATAAAGCAACTAGAAAAATGTCGCAGATAGACCCTAAATCTTTAAACTATTTTTCAAAAGAAGTGTCATTAAATGTTTGATTGGGGCATCTTTAGCTCTTTATAAAGATGTTTGTGATGCTATTGTGGAAAAATAAATTTTTTTTAATCTATTGTGAATATTATAAACATCTTACTCACAACTCCTACAATTTAATAAATTTGATTAGAAGAAATAACTTACCACCTCAAAATTTTTTGTAAAACAACAGAGAAGTAGTTGTCAAACGAGAAGCTATCAGAAAGCTGTCCCAAATAGGCTCTAAATAGTAATATTTGGCTTCAAGTAATTTACATCAGCCCATGCTAGTTATAATTTATACAGAAATAAATTATTGTAAAAATTCAATTAAGATTATTTTAATGAATATTTTATTCAAATTATCTAAAGATGTGACCTAACAAAAGTTATAATGGTAATGCTTTACTACCCAAATAATTTGCACTCACAAAAATGCTGATTTCATGATTTCCATGTCAATGTGATGTGCATGTTAAATACAAAACATACTAATTTAATTAAATTTATTTGAAGTGTACATTTAAATATCTAGAAAATCAATTTAAAGCTAAGTCGGCCCAATTCAAGCTAAGCCTTAGTTAGGGACATCTTTCTTATTACTTTCTAACAGTTTTTTAGTACAAAAATTTTTAGTTTAAAAAATTTTGATGCTAAAAAAAAGCTTTAAAAAGCAGTAAGAAATTCGTCCCAAATAAAACCTAAGTCGACAATGATCAAGCGAATTTAACATGATATACTCGGTCTTAGCATAAAAGAGACACACCAGTTTGGAATAGAAATCACCTAAACTCGTTCCAATCAGAGAACTCGTTCTAATTAGGTGAGTACAACCTATCGATCAATCATAGTGAGTACAATCTATAAAGCAAGAAAAATTATTAGGTGCGGACACCGGACGTAGCTCTACGTCCGGACTCCACTAGAATAGCGCCACGTAGCGACCCGAAGACCCGGCGACCCGTTTCGCCGAGAAGTTCAAATGATGCACGTGCGGTATTGCTGAAGAATTACTCCGGTATTACTCGGTATTACCAAAGAATTACTCGGTATTACCTATGAATTACCTAGGTATTACTCGGTATTACCTAGGAATTACTAGGTATTACCGAAGAATTACTCAGTATTACCTAGGTATTACTCGGTATTACCTAAGAATTACTCAGTATTACCAAAAATTACTCGGTATTACCAAAAATTACTCGGTATTACTTGGTATTGGACGCCTTCCCAAGTGAAACTATTTATTGGCTGTTTCGCTATTTGAACGTAAAAGTGTGCCAAGCTAGTATGTTTTTAGGAGCTTGATGAACGACTTCGTCAAATGGGATAGTCTTTTTTAGGTGCACGACTATTATATTTTTCTCTTATTTTCTATATAGTCATGTATATAACTAATTATGTAACGCTCAAACCTCGACCTAAATCTATAAATAGAAGGTTAATTTACACAATTTCATAGTAATCAAGCCTATTGCATAGAAATTTCAGAGCTTTTTATTCTATACTTATTATTTCTCCCTCTATTGCTAAGTTCTTTTTTCACCTCTATTCTCAGTATAATTTGATGTAATTCATAGATAATTCTGTATATAATATGGAGAGCGTAAAATTATTCAATTTTGTGTCTCTATTATAGATAAGGAATGATTTGGACATAAAGCTCTCACTTTATTTTAAAATCATGAAATGAACTGTTCCTCTATCCACTTTCACAAACACAAGATTTACAAAAAAATTGAATTTTTTAGGTATTTTCAGATGTAGATAATCATTTTCCTTAAATAATAATGTAAGGTCTCAATCTGCTATCTCTAAAATATCATCAATTTCCGCATGTGAATAATTATTTTTATGATGCGCATAACTTAATTTTTGGGACGACTTTTTTATTATTTTTTAAAAATTTTTTTTAATACATAAAATTTTCTAACTAAAATTTTTTTACTAAAAAATTATTTTAAAAATTAATAAAAAAATCTGTACCAACCAAAACCTCAATCTACTGTGGCTAACACAATCAATAAAGTTTATTCACATCACCAATAGTGACATGTGATATATATTAATCATATATTTAAAAAAATGTTTATTTTTGTGAATTTTTTTAGCTTTGTGGCTCTGTCAATATTCCTTACATTTTTATATGTATCTTTTTAAAATTTAAGATTATTAAAAAAATTCAAAATTTAATATATATACAATTTAAACCTTTAGATATCATATATCACTATGTATATAGCGATGATAAATGGATTTTGACACAAAAATTTTCCTGAAAATTTAAGATCCTACGAGTAATTATCACTAAGAGAATGGAGTACTCGAGCAATCATGATTGTAGAATTAATCAAGACAACAAAGAAGAAAATCCAGGGTTGATGGACGGTCCAGATCATAAAGAAGTCATCAGTTTATCAATAGCTTCTCTTATGAAGGAAGTCGCCCACTTGAGCAGTCACCGAGGTTGAATTCATAGCTTATACTCATTTGTTTAGAACAAATTCTGAGGTCATAGTTATCAGATTGAGGTGAAATTTTTCGTGAGCAGACGAGTCTCTTTTGAGTTGAGACTGAGTAGATCTAGTCTGCTTGGTTTAAGCTATATCGATTTAATTTGAGTTTTTTTTATTTTTTTAAGAACTTTGGTTAGATATTTGAATATACACTCAGAACACATGAATATTTTACAAGTCGGGTCCTACTTATTTACTATAGCTTCGTTTGAGACTTCTTTCTTTCTGCTTCTTCAAGCAGCTTCCTATAGGAAGCTGCTTTAAGAAGCAATAAGAAAGCCGTCCCAAACAAAGCCTATCTCTGATGGAACTTATAAATTTGTTAGAAGATATGGTGTTTAATTATCTCTAATCAAGGTATTTCCGAGGCTTCATTTGTGACAGCTTTAGACAACTATTTTTTTTTCTGCTTTCAAAATTTTTTTTTACTAAAAAATAGCTTTACAAAATAATGACAAAGCCGTCCAACTTCGTTTGGGATAGCTTTTGGCTACTGTTTTGTTGCTGTATTCCAAAAAATTTATATTAGAAAGCTATTTTAAAATATTAAAAAAATATCCCCAAAAAGTCTAAATTCATTCTTTAAATAAGGGCACAAATAATTAAACTACGTAAAATTGAGAGCAAACATTGCGCTAATCAATTGTCATCAAATCAGTGCTTTGTTGCCTAAATCAGCGAGTCATTAGATAATCAAAATATTTGCTATTATTCTATTCAGATTCCATTGACCCGCCTCTGTATAATAATCCTTGTAGTGCTGCATTAGTTACAATCTTCTTTATAATTAACAAAAATAAGAATAGTTGAATAACAATTAATCAATATTTCATTTAGTATTCTCTTCTCTTTGCAGGATCAAAGCTTCTTTGTAAAGGTTGTTTGGGGTTACTTTTTTTTTTAAATATATTTGTTTGACTGTGTATTTTATTATTTTATTTTATTATTTTTAAAAATAAATCAAATTATTTTTAATAGCACTCAAAGATAGCTTTTGAGTGTTTTACGTGTTTTTAAAAATTAATATTACTATCGATCACTATCATCATCATCTTCGCCACAAACCGAGCTGCCAGCACTAGATGCTGCCATCATGACCATCATTATAACTGTCATTGGCTACTATCATCGGCGCTCACTGCTATCATCAATGCTTCCTCAGTATCCCATCGGTGATTGTTGTCACTGTTAGTATATAATTAAATAAAAATAATATATATTTCAAATATCAAAGATATTTTATTTTATGTCAAGATATAAAAAATAAGATAAAAATGTAAATAAAATTTATCAAAACTACCCTTAGGATGTACAATATTTTACATTTTTGTATTCTTTATTTTATTTTGTTTATTTTAAGTTACAACATATTTGTGCTTGCTAAAAGGAACGATACAATATTTATGAGAAAAAAAGAGAACTAAAGCAAGTGATATATAATAAATATTACACTAAGCAAATATTATGACTTTGTTTGGGTCATCTTCCTTACGTCTTTTTAAAACATCTTTTTAATGCAAAAAATTTTTGAATTAGAAATTTTTGTACTAAAAAATTACTTTAGAAAGCAGCAAGAAAATTCTCCCAAATGAAGCCTATATCTTATGGCCATCCTCATATAAGTAAAAAATTTATATCTCAATGATCATGGATGTACATGTGTGGATCATAGTGAATCATGCATTTTCCTAAAGGCTATTTTATCCTTTTGATTCAATCCCAATGATTATTATTGCTTGAAGAATTGGTCGACTTGTAAGAGTCTTGCCAATTGCTTAAGGGTTCATCAAAATTACTTGCCAATGGTACTTGAGCTCAAGTGGAAGCGAGCTTGAAGTTCCCTTGAATACAAGGCTACTACATGCCTAATCCTCATAACTAGCTACAATAGATTCTAACATAAATGTAGTTTAATTCTTATATATTTATATATGTAACTGCTAAATTTTATATTTAATTTTATCACATCTTAATCTTTAATAAATGATAGGCTAGAGAAATTTGACTTCTTGATGTCGGAACCCTCGTGATTTTGTCACCACACACAAACTCCTCTTCTCATTAATGCGCCATTAATTGGTTCCATTGAGGCTTGGCCTCAATGAGCTCTCTATCGAATTCCTATTCTCCTTTGACAAGCCACTTGCCATTGATCCTCTCAATGCCTAGCCCCAACAAGCTCCTCTTCTCCTTTACATACCATCAGTCCAAACGTTGTCTTGTACCAACGAGCTCCCATTACGAATATCTCTTCCACACATTATTGATCTTGTCAATAATGATTTTTAATGAGCTCTTGGCACAACTTTATATTCTTATCCATATGTCGCTTGCTAATCTAACGAGGCATGTCTCCAATGAGCTCCTCTTCTCCTTCATACGCTAATCTGAAGATGGCCCCAATTATTCAAATCAAGGTTCCAATTAGATTTAAATCCATATTGAAATTAAATTCAATTGACATAAGTCGAATGAATTATCCCAAAATATGAACTATTTTTCTTCATTTGAGTCAGTTTTATTCAAAATAAGCTTTTAGGCATACTTCTACACTTTTTTTAAACATATTTCTACACTTACGCTCATTACAGAGTTATTTGTTTGCGCCATTTGAGTAAGATTTAAGAGGATTTAACCTAAATCATGTCAAACAACAAATATGATGACTTCAAATCCTACAGATTCTTAAATCTTATTTTTTACCATTTTGCTTTAAATATGAGATTTGATAAATACGGGCTTTGGATGGATTTAACAAATCCATAAGTTTCACACTCCTATGCCTCTTGAGGGTTTTGGGAATTCAGGGTATCCAATTTGGGGGAGAAAGACTTGGGTTTAATTAAAAATAATTAAATAAGATACATTAATTAAATCTTAAATTAATCTTAATAATAAATATTAACTATTTAAAAATATATTGCTTTAAATAAATAAATAATATTTATGATTTAATTTGATCAAATAAAATGTATTATATTAAATTTGTTTTATAAACTATTAATTAATGGTTAATTAGGATATTAATCTTAAATAATTATAAATTAATAAAAAATAGAATTGATTAAAAGTCTTATTAATTAAAATAATTAATATCCAATCAAATAAATTATATATATATAGCCATATTAATGAAACAATTAATTTAATTTTAATAATTCACATAAGTTATTGAAATTATTAATTTAATGATAATATCTTTTATTTTTATTTAATTTATCTTTAAATTAAATTAAATCAATTTTGATTTAATTTGTCTAATTAAGATAAATATTAGTATGATAAGATTTGCTAATTATATAAATTCCTAAAATTCTAAAATAACCAACCAAAGTCTAACAGAAACAATATTGAGAATTTAAACAACATAAGATTTAGTAATTTCACATTTAAAAGTTTACTTGGGGCTGTTTTATTTGAAATAAAAGAGGTGTAAAGGATTCCAAATGCATGTGTTTTGCAAATATTAATGTTTGATCATAATTAAAAAACTCAAAAGTATAATTTTAAATTATTTTGAATTCAATATCTAGTTTAATTTTGATGTATTTAAAAATCGTTAGATTTGATTGATTTTCAAATACATTATAAGTTCTTTGTTATTATCGCTGCAAGTCGCTATTGTCACTGCCACTCACCGCTCATCATCATACCCTCCATGCCACCACATCTGCCTATCGCAGCCACTGCTGCTACAGACCCTCGTTGCCTGCCACTGCAATTGCTTGCTATCAGCCTTTGCTGCCACATGCTACCATTTTCAATCAACTCTGACGATCATCAATGCTAGCCATCGCTTCCATCGTTGCTATTACCTACAAATCATTATCCACCATAATCATTAAATTTTATACTGTATTTATTTTATTTTAATCCAAACTAAAAAAATCACTAATATTTATTTTATACACATTTAAATAATTTCAAGTAGATTATTTTTTTTGTGTATGCTATATTATATTATATTTATTTATTTATATATATTTTCATCAAATCTAGAGCTCCTCTTTAAAAATAATTAAATAAATTTCACAGTGAAATAGGTCAATAGTCAATACTTCTACTATCTCTGTACCCTCGCTCGTCCCGTACAGTTTCTTCATCTCTAACCTAGGCACGGTCGGCGGTCAGATGGCGCCTTCGCCGGAGGATCATCACAAACAGCCTTCTACCGCGCGAACCATAGGCTTCTTCAAAACCTTAGGCCTATTTAAGAACATTCCGGAGGACTCAGAACGAAAAGACTTTTACTCAGACATCATACGCAGTTTCCTTAAAGTTGACTACATCGATCGCGGCCGCGTCTTATGCACCCTCAAGGTCAACGCCGCCGTCGTCGTAATCCAATCTGACCCGTCCTTTTTTGTGGATTTAAACAATTTCCCTTTCCATTTCTCCCTGTAATTTTGTGCTGAAATTTTTACCGCTTGGAGTAGAATATATACAACACGCTACACGGTGGAGCTGTGGCATCTGTGGCGGAGATGGTGGGGCTAGCTTGTGCGCAGACAGCGGCGGGGGATAAGGAGTTCTTCCTTGGGGAGTTCAGCACTGCTTATCTTTCCGCAGCCGGACTTGATGTGAGGAAAACTGTTACTTTGCTTTTGCTATCTGTTTAAAATTTTCAATCTGTTGGTTTGTTTTAGTTTTTGGTTTTGATTCTCTATTTTTTTAGTTTTAATGGTCGACTGTGGAGATTTTAGTTTCTAGTTCGTTTTTGATCAGGAAGGTCCCCCTTGCGGGGAATGTTTCTTTCTTCCTAATTAAGTGGTGATTTTATTAATTGGGGTTAATGGAGGGAAGCTTTTGCTCTTTATTATTTTTATTTTTTTTCTCTTGGGGTTTTTCCTTGTAGGAATATGCTGGGAGTTTAGGAGTGCTATTTTTGTTGTTCTGAGCATCATTGGTGAAAAGGATACAGATATCAGCCGACATCTTGATAGTTTGTAACGTACTCATCCTGAAGAATCGCAGCCATCCACAGTGACAGATCACAAGCAGCGAACGATCGGATGTGCTGCACGTGTACCAGACGACAGCCAAGTATTTTGCCAGCTGTCAAGAATAACCACAACCATATATTCTTGTAATAGAAAACTATAAATACATGTATACACCAGAATGAAATACATCAAGAAAAGAAATTATACACCAACGCTTCTCCACTCAATTCTTGTTTTCTTTATGGTATCAGAGACTTTCTTTCTCAGCAGCGACTGAGACGATCCAAAAGAAAGCCGAAGCCTGCCGATCCTCCATGGCTCAACTGAATTCTCCCAGATTGGAGATCCAATTATGAATTCCTCAAGCAGTAGCTATACGATACCTGCATCTTTGAAGTTTGTTATAGCAAACATCAAAACAATGGTTCCCACACAATTATCCAACGAGAATTACCCCATCTAGCGAGCTCAAGTTTTCAAACTCCTAAGAGCTAATGGTTTTGCAGAATTCATAGATCCAAATTTAACCCCACCCTCCCGCATCCAAACCACCACTAATGGTGATACTATCATCAATCCCAAATATGCTGAATGGATTCTGATCGATCAGAATCTTGCAGCTGCCCTATGTTCCACTATCAGTCCAGCTATCTTACCATACGTTTTACATCTAGATTCAGCAGCTGCTATTTGGAGCATCATAGAAAGAAGATTACAAGCTTCCAACAGATCCCGTGTAATTCAACTTAAAAACGAATTACACAACGTTTCGATGAAGCAACACACAATGTCAGAATACTTGAATGAAGTAAAAACATTGGTGGATAAAATTGCTGCAGCAGGAGCAACCATAGACAAAGAAGACATCATACTCTATACTCTTAATGGTCTACCGCAAGCATATCAATCATTCAAAAGCACAATTCGAACAATGGTACACCCTATCAGTCTTGATGATCTATATGCTTTTCTAATAAGTGAAGAAATCAATCTAAATGCTGAAGCGGTAAGACAACAAAGCATTACAGATCAAAATATAGCCTTATACTCTACTAGAGGTAGAGGAAGAAGAGGAAGAAGAGGAAGAGGCAGATCTACACAACCAAATTCAAGAAACAACAACACCAATATTTCCAATCAACCGGTTACAATCTGCCAGATTTGTAACAAGAAAGGCCACAATGCAGCAAACTGTTGGCATCGATTCAACATTAACTACACAACCACTCAGCAACAACCCAACGTAGCTTTCACAGCTACAAAGGATCCTGTTAATCCAGATTGGTATCTGGATTCTGGAGCCACTTCACATTTAACCAATGATATCAACAACCTGACACTCAGTGAATCAAGACAATACACAGGATCAGACAACATAGTCATTGGAGATGGAAGCACAATGCCAATAGCACATACTGGAGCAAGAATCTTACAAACACCCAATAGTAAGCTTTACTTACCTCAAATATTCCATATACCCAATCTTTCCCACAATTTGCTTTCCATATATCACCTTACAAAAGACAATAACATTTCCATCGTTTTTGTAGCTCACGGTTTCACTGTGAATGACATCAAGACAAACAACATCTTGCTTCAGGGTCCCAGTTATAAAGGACTCTATCCCATTCCAGCTACCACCAAGAACCACCAGCAAAAAGCTTTGTCAGCCCAAAATAAACAACAAGATGCTATGCTATGGCATAACAGACTTGGTCACCCTCATTCAAGAACCATGTCCAGTATCTCCAACTCCACTACACAGATCAACATACCCACTCTTACTATTCCTTGCTATGCTTGTAAAGAAACTAAGAGTCATAAACTTCCATTTCCTATATCTACATCTAGATCTAAGACACCTCTTGAAATAATACATTCGGATGTATGGGGTCCCGCCCCTGTCACCTCCACTAGATGATTACGTTACTATGTAATCTTCATAGATGACTACTCTAGATTCATATGGATATTTCCTATGTCTTGCAAATCTGAAGTTACCTTTGTTTTCATTACTTTTCAAAAAATGATTGAAAGGCAGCTTCCCTACAAAATAAAACAGTTCAGGTCAGATGGAGGAACAGAATACACAAACAATATAATGCAACATCATCTGAGAAATCATGGAATCATTCATCAGATTTCATGCCCATACACGCCAGAGCAAAACGGCATTGCTGAAAGGAAACACAGGCATATAATTGAAACAACAAGAACATTGCTAAAGACAGCAGGCGTACCTTATCAGTATTGGCCAGAAGCAGACTCACTGCTTCTTATCTCATCAACCGGCTCCCAACCAACAATAGTAAATCTCCATTGCAGATTCTCTACAACAAGGTACCTGAATACTCACACATAAAAGTATTTGGATGTGCTTGTTTTCCATGGATACCTCCACATTACAGACATAAACTTGCCCCAAGAGCAAATTTATCTATTTTTCTTGGATATTCTCCCAGTCATAAACGATACAAATGTCTCAACCCAAAAACAAACCAGATCACCATCTCGATACATGTTGTATTCGATGAAACAACATTCCCATTCACTGACCAAAAACCTACTTCCACACAACATAATAACACACCTGACAACCCTTTTCTTCTCACACCCACCACCCAACTTCAACAAGATGTTCCTAATCAACACCCAGCTACAACCCAACATACTCCCCCTCCTGGCCCAAATCAGGATTTACCTCAAACCAGTTACCCAATTGCTTCCACTCACCACAATACCCAAACCCACATATTACCTTCACAAACTTCAATCCCTGACCCACCATAACAAAATCACCCGATGTTAACCAGGTTCAAAACTGGGTCATTAAAACCCAAAACCATCTTCAATCTATTACATCAAAGTTCTCAATTGCTTGAGAACCAAAATTTTGTACCTCACACATATCACGAAGCTTCTAAACATGATCATTGGAGACAAGCCATGGATACGGAATTTCTTGAATTACATAAACAAGAAACATGGACACTGATTTCACCACCTCACAAAGCTTCAATCATTGGTTGCAAATGGACATACAAAATAAAACTTCACTCGAATGGATCAGTTGCTCGATATAAGGCTCGATTAGTAGCTCAAGGCAACAGACAACAATACGGTATCAATTACCTAGAGACATTTAGTCCAGTAGCAAAATTCCCCACAATTCGAGTACTTCTCATAATTGCCCTAAACAAAAACTGGGAAATTTAGCAACTGGATGTAACAAATGCTTTTCTACATGGTAAATTGACAAACACCATTTACATGAAACAACCACAAGGTTATGAAGATAAACAACATCCAGATCACGTATGTTTACTGAATAAGGCTATCTATGACTTTAAACAAGCCTCCAGACAATGGTTCACAACATTCTCGACATTCTTACAGCAAATTGGCTTCAAACTGAGCAAAGCTGATCCTTTACTACTAATATTTTCGCAAAACGACTCTCGGGTTTATCTACTTCTCTATGTAGATGATATACTCATAACAGGCGACAACAATTCCCTCATTTCAAACATCATTTCACAACTGCACAACAAGTTCTCAATGAAACATCTTGGCACAACTGACAATTTTCTTGGCATATACATCACAAAACACGAAAAATCATTTTTTTTTATTACAGATCCAATATGCTATGTCTATACTTCATACAGCCGGGCTTACGCTATATAAACCCCTTTCCAACCCCTCATGTACAAAACCACCAATCAAAATAGAACCTGATCCTATCCTTCATGATCATTATACATACCGTCAACTTACTGGCTCATTGCAATATCTCACAATAACCCGACCGGACATAGCATATCATGTAAATTTCTTATGCCAACACATGCATGACCCACAACCCTATCATGCATATCTCCTCAAAAGACTACTTCGGTACATCAAAGGCACAATAGACTACGGAATACCCATTTTTTTGGGTCCACTACACTTACGATCATACTCAGATGCAGATTGGGCAAGTGACACAGAAACAAGAAAATCAACAATCGGATATTGCTCTTTCTTAAGTAATACACTTGTCACATGAAGTGTTAAGAAGCAACATACCGTTGCCAGATCATCTACTGAAGCAGAATACAGGGCTTTAGCTACAGCCATCACGGACATCATCTGGCTCAGACAACTCCTACAAGATTTCGACATATCTTCATCCCAACCGACGACCCTTCACTGCGACAACAGCTCCACCATTTCGCTAGCTCATAATCCGATTTTTCATGCCAGGACCAAACACATCGAGATTGATCATCATTTCATCAGGCATCAAATACATACGAATGTCATTCAAATTCAACAAATCAGTACTCAAGAACAGATAGCAGACATACTTACCATATCATAGAAGATAAAAACCAGGGTTTGTTAGGTTCGCTTAATTCAATGTAATGTAAAGTTATTTAGATTGCAAGCTATATAGCGACTAAAATAAAAGACAAAAAAAGAAATCTCTTAATCACCATTAATCTTTTTTGATAAAACTATAATTTTCAAATGATATTAAACCAAACAAACTCTATTTGATAGATAACACTATTATCAAAACATAGTTTTTATCCAGATAATAATAGAATCCCCATATTATTGTACCAAATAACCCCTAGTTTTGAATATTTAGGTTTGTACATTTCTAATTTGACTAGCTATGTTGATTTTAGTCGCTAGTGCAGTCTTGATCAAGATTAGAGCTATAAACGAACTGAATCGAGTCAAGTAGCTGCTTGTTTGTATTTGAGCTCGTTTATTATTATCTTGTTTGAGCTAGGTTCAAGCTCAACTTGAGCATTTTTATTTGTGTTCATTATTAGTTCATTTAAAATGATAGCTGTTCAAGTTTGGTTTGTGTTCGGCTTATGTTCAATTCGTATCATGCTTATCGAGATTTAAACAAGTTGCTCCTATAAAAAATAAACCATTATTACCAAGCTATTAATGAGCTTTACTTTTGAGATATTAATTAGCTTAACAAACGAGACTTGTCGAACCTACTTACAAACAATTATAGCTACCTTATCGAGCCTGTGAATGAACATATCTGCGAGCTTTCTTAAGCATATAAACAAGCTAGTCTATCAAGTATTTTCGAGCTTAAAAACTAGTAGCTTGCCGAGCTCAAAAAATGATACTTTCAATGAACGTGTCTTAATGAGCACTCAAAACTATTAATGTAGCAAATAATATGTACCTCTAATTAATAGATGCTAGAACATTTAATTAGTTTTAAAATTTTTTTAATTAATGATTATTATGCTGTTAAAATATAATAAAAATAAAATATTCATATTAGGTTGTTTTAAATCTTTTTAATGAAAAAAGGATCAAAATTGTCTATCAACTCTTTGTGAGGGATCAAAATAGTCCTCAACTTTTTTGAGGGACCAATTTGGTCCCTCAACTCTTTAAAATAGAACATTTTTTATCCTAATATTAAATGTTGTTAATGGTAAGGGTATTTTGGCCATTTTTAATTAAACATTTATTTAATGTGAAATATCATATTTTATAAAATATGACTAAAATTTTTGAAATTAAAATTATTATTAATTTTTTGTATTAAAGAAACATTTAATAATTTTTTTTAGAAAAAATATAATTACTTGAAAATTATATTTAATAAATATTTAATTAAAAATGATCAAAATACTCTTATATTTAATATCATTAACTCCAACATTGGATGTTAGAATAAAAAATATCCCATTTTAAAGAGTTGAAGAATTGGTCTCTCAAAAGAGTTAGGGATCATTTTGGTCCCTCACCAAGAGTTGAGGGACAATTTTGATCATTTTCTCTTTTTTTAGTTAATGATTATTATGCTATTAAATATTCATAATAGGTTGTTCATTATTTTTATAATGAGACTTGATCGAGCTCCATATCAAACATTAATCGAATTTTTTAACGAGCTCATTCACGAGCTCTGTATCGAACATGAATTGAGTTCTTAACGATCTTGATATCAAGCTTCTTATCGAGTATGCTCATGATCTTTAAAGGATATTGTTCATGAACATAAATGCGTTGAACAAATAGTTGTTCAAGCTTGTTTATTTAACCATCAAATATTTAAAAAAAAAAGTTCAAACTTGTTTGGTTACTTAATCAAATGATAATGAATTGGCTATAATTGAGTCGAGCTATGAGTAGCTTGTTGAACGCTGTTATTGGAGGTCATGCTTCTTGTCTGCTATGTGTTGAGGATATGCAGAAGGATATGAGATAAGGGCACATTTGGTTTTGCTTGTAGATAGAAGATGTGTTTTGAAAATGATGATTTTCTTCATTCCTTTTATGTGTGAAGTCTAAATCATTACATCTGTAGGAGTTTTGATAGGGTATGTGGACCTTTAAGCCAATATTGATTTCTAACCGCACCGAAAAAAATGTAGTATATTTTATCAAATTTCAAACAATGAAATAGGGCCAAAGTTGGTTCTCCTTGTGTCCAATGTGGAATTTTGCCAACGTACTTGCTTTTTTTTTTATATTGGGCGTATCAATATTTGTTAAGTGTTGTGTTGAAATTTCCCTTGAATACTGCATGATGGAGATCTTCAGGTTTATACTCGTTAGGAACATCGAGCAAAAAATTTGTCAAAGAAAGTTTAGTTTTTGTTCATTATGTTGTAGTTTTTTGTATTTTTTTTTTGTTTTTCAGTTATTTGAAAACATGCTTATGATGTGTACTTTTGAGAATGTTATGTATTCTTTATATATGATTTTTCTTGTTAGGTTAATCTTTATTTAGTTCAATTTAAGTCCAGTCGTATTTGGTGTTTTTGCTGTGGTTCTATTGGCTTGCATTTGTATGGGTAGTTGTAACTAGAGTATGGGTTATTGGTATCAGTTGTGTAGCCTTTAATTTTTGTTGTTTGGCGGTTGAAGTGCTCAAGCGGCTTCTGTATCTTTGTGGTTCCTTTAGCTATTGCATGGGTTTACTTTGGCTTCATGCATATCTTATCCAGTCATTAAGAAGTCTTGGGCAGTGGTATGGGATATCTGTTTGGTTGTATTTGTGATTCTATTGGGTTTCTCGTGAATATATCTATATGCTTTGCAGATTTGAAGTGAACTAACTTTGAGGTAGTTAATTTTAAGGATTAATGCTTAATTGCTTATAAATTTTAAAACCTGAGGCATGCAAATGGACTTTTGGCTTAATAAAAATTTCTAGTTTTCTTAAGTCTCAGTTGATTGGTTGGATATTGATTCCTTTAAATGTGTTGCAAGGCGAATACCTATTTTTCATTGGAAGCCTGCCATTTATGCCATTGTGGAACCTGATTTTTTTGTATTTTATGATCTCTTACCTTGTTCTCTTTTCTCTTTTATGCAATTCCATATTGGTTTTGCGAGTGGGCTTGATTTTAGTTGAATTGACTACAATTGGTTCTAAGATTGCAATGCTAATGCCAATATTAATGTGGTTTTTGGTGGCCTTATATCTAAAGAAGGCAAGGTATTATTTTAATTGGTGGTCTTCGAAACTGCAATTTTCAAATTTGATGCGAGTGTTGTATACGTTGCATTATATAGTTGCATTAGGAATTCCAGACCCTTAGACATCTTTGCATCAATTTGATATCAAACCTTGAGGTTTTGCAATATATCATTTGTTGGCGCTTTTCAGAGCTACATAGCATATTATCACAGGGATGAGAATTTATTATTTTTACAAAATCTATTGGCTGAATCTTTAACCAAGGAATCTTATGAGTGAAGTTATCAATCAACTTGAGCAAATTAAATATTTGGAAGCCAGTTTATGTTCATGTACAGAAATTTGAAGTTGAATCTAACTAATGACAATCCACTCACTTGAATGTTTACTCAAGTAGGAGACAGGGAAATCATTATGGGAAGAGTCATCAAGCTGTTACTTGTGTTCAAACACAAGGTGGTTTGACGTATTTTCTTATTTCTGCTGGATTACATCAAGGATCAGCCTTAAGCCAATATCTTTTAGCTTTAGTCATGGATGTTCTCACTAGACATTTGCAAGAGGTTGTACCATGGTGTATGCTTTTTGCTGATGATATTCTTCGTGTTAATAAGACGAGAGAGAGAGTTAAAGATAAACTTGAATTATGGAGGTCAACTTTAAAGTGTAAAGGTTTTTGTTTGAGTAAATCTAAAACCGAATATTTGGAGTATAATTTTAGTAGTAATAGATCTAGTGGGAGGATTGTAACTTTGGGCGATCAAGTCATTAATAAGAGTACATGTTTTAGATATCTTGGGTCTATTGTTCAGAGTGATGGTGAAATAGATGGGAATATTGTTAGTAGAATTCAAATTGGAAGGTTGAGGTGGAGGAATGCATCAGGCTTATTATGTGATAGCAAAGTTCCCCTAACGCTTAAGAGAAAATTCTATTAGATGATGGTGAGACCTGCAAATTGTTGCAAATCTGATTTTGATGATGACAAACATGTTTCTATTGTGTTTTGCTTGGCTAACCCGTTTCAGGCACAAAAGATTACGAGCAACTCAAGCCAACTCAAGATCGGGTCCAAGTATGTCTAAGTGTACTATTTTTCTTTTCTTGAGTCAATTATAATGTAACTGATCCCCTAGCTAAGTAACCTTGCACACACATACTCAGGGGGAGAGCTTGAGTGAATTAGAATTTCTGTTCAAGTTTTTGTTCAGATCGTCCTGGACGATATTCCCATCGTCCTAGACGATCAAGTAAAAACAGAAACCCTAACTAGGGCGACCAAGTTAAGTGTGTCTGATTAAGCAGATCGTCCTGGACGATCATTGCATCGTACGTGACGATATGCTCAAATAAAAAATTCTCAGCCGCCAGATCAAATTAGGCAAGTTTTTATTTTAAGATATTTGGTCTGATCGTCCTGGACGATACGTGTTTCATCCTGGACGATCCAGTACAATCATGCCTAAATTAGTCTGGTAATTAAGGAAAGCAATTAATACTTGATTGATACGATCAGATCGTCCTGGACGATTGCAGGATCATCCTGGACGAACATGATTGTCTAGTGTGTTTCAGCTGGACGTCCAGAGCGGTGCTCAGGACGATTTGGGCACATTTTGAACTAATCGTACAGGACGATATCCTGATCGTTCTGGACGATCAAGTCATTTTTGGGTCGTCCAGCACAAGTTTCTTTGGACGACCCGAGCGGTCTTCTGGATGAAATTCCTCAATTTACACTAATCGTCCCGGACGATCGCAGAATCGTACGGGACGATATGAACAACTTTTTCTACTGATCGTCCAGAAGAGCCATATCGTCCAGGCTGAAGCAGCTGATTTTGAACTGATCGTACAGGACGATCTATCGATCGTCCTGGACGATCTAGGCCTACCAGTTGAGATTTAGGGCAAATTTTGAGCCCTCCTATAAAAGATCTTTTTCTTTCAACAAGAAAAATCTTTTGACACTTTCCTTTCCAGAGAAACCCTAGAGAGAGAGAGTTTGGGAGAGAGAGAGAGGATCTTGTGAGGGGGAGTTCGTGAGGGGTTCACAAAGGTTGCTCCAAGCAAGGATCAGAGTCGTCTTCTCCGCTCGTCGTCTTTCGTCGTGTTGGTGTTCTTTGTGAGAGAATCGTTCGCAAGAAGATCCGGGGTTCTCTGCCCGCTTCAGGAGGAAGCGAAAGGAGTTCGAGGTTCTCTGCCTGCTTTAGGAGGAAGCAAAAGGAGGTTGGGTTCTCTGCCTCACCGTGTCGGTGGAAAGGAGGTTTTTGTACAGGCTTCTCTGCCTTGTTGTAGGAGCAAAAGGAGAGACACTTTGAGTTAGTGCAATACCAGGAGGGGAGGCTCCGGGGAGTGGACGTAGGTCAAGTTGACCGAGCCACTATAAATTCTGGTGTGTTCTTTCTGATTACTTTCTGCACTTTAATTTTTCTGTGATTATCTGCTTGGGTGAATATTGTGTTTAATCTTTTCGTTTGAGTACTTACTTGTTTCCGCTGCATATCATAGAAAAGATTTTTGTTGTTGCTCTCGAATTTTTAAATAACCAATTCACCCCCCTCTTGATTAGCCTCGGGACTAGTTCATCAGGGCTTAACATCCCTATCGAACTTTCACAATGCTTTATGGTGCAGAATGTTGACCATTAAAAGAGAAGCATAATATTAATATAAGTGTCTCAGAGATGAAGATGCTTAGGTGGATGAGTGACTTTACTCTTAGAAACATGATATGAAATGAGAATATACATCAAAAGGTTGGAGTAGCTCTAGTGGTATATAAGATTAGAGAGAGTCGCCTTTGATGGTTTGGTCACATAGAATGGCAGCTTTTCAATGACCCGATTAGGAGAGTAGCTGTATTAGATTTGGCTTATGTTAAGAAAGGTAGATGTTGACCTAAAAAGATTTGGTTAGAAAATATTAGAAATAACTTTTTTTATTAGATTTAAATGAGAATTGGACTCTTAACATTACATAATGGAGAATAATGTTTCATGTGGCTGACTCAACGTAGTGGGATAAAGGTTTGATGTTGTTGTTGTTTATAAAGATGTGCCTATGAGAATAGGATATATTCTTATTTTATGATGTTCTTGGTCTTGTTTACTTCTTAGTTTTTTTGTTGATGTTCTATTGGCTTGTATTCCTATGGGTAGCTGTAAGTGGATTATTTAATTTTAAATGCCATTGGTTTGCAGTTTTATAGTCTTCAATTCCTGTTGTTTAGCGGCTGCAGTGTTTAAGTGACTTCTACATCTTTACGGTTCTATAACTTGTGTATCTGGTAGTTATTGTTGGTGGACCACTTTGGCTTTATGTGTAACTTCGGCCTCATTTGATTAGGTTTAATTTCTCCGTTCTCAGTTTGAATACTCCAAAATCAGTTATTCGTAACTGTTTAGAATCAAAACTTAATTATAATTCCTTTTCAGTAAACTTTGTTTTCTCATTGTTTATGAAATTCTTTTCCTATATGCTTATACTTTCAAGTATTGATAAACACTTAAAAAAATATTATTTAAACAACATATTATTATGAAACTCCATTTTATTAAACTTTTTTTTCTCAACATCCTTTTCTAAAACTCCTTTTTATGTAAGCAAAAACTGAATCAAACGAGGCCTTACTCAGCCATTCATTGACGGCGCTATTAGACAATGCATTCGGCATCTAAATTTTGTTGGCCTTTACCATGCTCAGTTCCATATGACTTTGTTGATTTGAAGTGAACCGACCTTGAGGTAAATGACCTTAGGGATTAATGCTTATACATTTCAAATTTAAGGCATGTAAAGGAACTTTTTGCTTGATAAAATTTTCAGTTTTCTTCCAATCTTGTGTATTTGGTTAGATTTTGATTCCTTCAAGCATGGTATCTGAGTGACTGAATATCTATTTTTAAAAGAAATCTTCTTCTTGCATCAGCATGAGGTCTACTATTTTTGGTGATCTCTTATCTAATTCTCTTTTCTTCTATTTAATTCAATATTGGTTTTACAACGGTGTTTGAATTTAGGCTATTTGGCTATAATTGATTTTGCACTTGTTAATTGCAATCTCAATGTCAGTTTTTGGTTGCTTTAAATTTTTTACTGAGTTTTTTGATTTGGTGGATTATGAAATTATCTTTTGGTGTGGAGTTGTCGTATTTTTGGGTTTACATCAATTGTTGGTCTTTGGAACTACAAATTTCAATTCCTATTTAAGTTTATTATATATTGCATCATAGATTTGCATTAGAAACTCTAGGCTGAAGAGATTTTTTTGCATCGGGGTAGACGATCCTCCAACAGAAAACGAAGCTTCAAATATGCTAGCTTACGATTAAACTAGATGCCTGTTAATTGCCGACTGTAGGGTCTGCTGCTCTCTGGATATTTTATTTTTTGTCCATTGTCTTAGGTCTTGATAATCCTTTTGCAAGTTTTCTTTCTTTTTATCATAGTTCAGGAAAGGATATAAACCACTTAGGCCCTTGTGATATCTATGACATTTTGTAGGTTGTTGTGATATTTATCTTTTTTACATTGAAATTACTATGATGCCTATAATATCTTCCGTTTTATCACATAATATTTTTTAGGCACTTCTTTATTTTAACCATACAATCATAACTCTAGAAGTTATATCATCATTTATAAGCTTCATTATTTTGACCATTGTTTCGTTTAGGGATGATATCAAGTTGAGTCCAAGCATGTATAGGGCACAACTCAAAATTGAATAATTTGACTAGTGTCCAGTTAAAATAGAGGCGAAAATGATCAATTTTGAGAGGAGAGAATTCAATGTACTATAAAACAAGTTACATAGGTGTATAAATAAAAGGTGTTATGTGTGGAATCTGATTGTGTTGATCAATCTTGTTGTTCAGTTGACTCGAACCTTAAGTTTGGTTGTGCTCGTTGGGGGGTGCGGGGGGTTAACCCCCTGCTTGGGTTCGAGTGCAAAGCCATGATGTTGCGTACCCGAGAGCCCCGACGTTGTGTTCTCGAGCGCCCCAACTCTGAAAGACAGAGAGTAAAGCATCGCAGCGGTCGAGATATGACGCCGCAGCGAGTCAAGACAGAGATTGAGCATCGTAGCGCTGAGTGTTTGAGCGCTGCAGCATTGTCAAACAGAGACTGGGCGCCACAGCGCCCAAACTGGCGCCGCAGTGCTGCGAGATGGACTGGACGGTTTTCTTTCTCGTTTTTTGAAGGGTTGCATCCCTTGGAGTTATTTTATTTGGCTTTCTCTTGTATTTTTAGTTAGGACAAGTGTAAGACTAGTGCATGTGAGAAGAGAAGCAAGAATAGAGAGAGAGAAGAGAGATCTGTACTTATTTCTCCCATTTTTTTTAGTGGGTTTTATGGTGTGGTGTGGCTCCGTAGTTTTTTTTCCCTATTTTGAGTTTTTTCAAGTTAAATTCTGATGTCTTTTTTCCGCTGCTTTTACTTTCTTGCTTGTTTCGTCATTGTGGTGTTTACTCCTCATCTATTCCCCAACAAAATGGGCACAAACAAATCTTCTTTCTTAAATTCAATTACGATTTACGCCCAATCTCACCAAAAGAAATTCCAAATTTGACAAGCCAAATGTGAGAATAACGCAATAACGATGATAAACAAAGAAGATTTTATTAGTATCAGAAATTATCTCTTCAAAATTTCTTATGAGGGTTCCTTCTCACATGCCTATGGAATTGTTTCAAAATTTTTGCACGAGGGTACTTTCCCTACATTAAGCTAGTACTCCAAAGTCACCAAAGAAACTTTTTTTTTCTTCCTCTCCTCGCTCTTGCCTCTCTTTCTCTTCTTATCTCTAACTTTCTCTCTCTTTGTTTATCTCAAAACCAAAGCCCTTGGAGCAAGGCTATGCACATCAAAGCCCAATATTCAGCGAAATAATCACACCCATCTTTTCTATTTACGTTTCTTGTATATATAATTTATATGGAGGTGGTTTCAAATCTAGGTCAGGTTCAAATTTTTGCTTTTGAGTAAGGCCTTATTTGGTTCCCCGGCTCATTTTTTCATTTTTAAATGGAAGTATCGGAACGAGAAACGGAGAAATTTTTTCTTCTCAGATCGGTGGAAATACGGAGATTCGGGAGAAGGTATTTTGAAAAAGCCGTCTTAACAAATATCAAAGCAATACTTTTTTCGCCGATTCAAACCGGAGACGGAGAAATTACGGCCAAACAAACGAGGCCTAATATAAAATTAATGCTTGTGCAACCGACTTTCAATACCTAATTTTATCCTAAAAATAAACTACGATGTCATGTACTCATCCATCGGATCATACGAACTGATGATTTCTTTGTGTAAGATTCTTACAATTGTACTTGATTCTTTCTATTGTAAAATGTGGAATATTTGAGATATTTATATTTCTGGAATACCTTCCGGAGAGTGGATTTCATTGGCCTTAGAGGGTGTTAGCATTCACCTGGCGTTTGGTGCTTGACAGTCTTCCCATCAGTGTGAATTAATGGACATACAAAAGTCTACCCATAACCCATATAGATTTGCTGCTCTGTCAGTTCTGATGATGCTAACACTTTTGATATCTAAATGAGGTTGCAGATTTGAATCAGTCGCTAGGTGGAGCATTGTTTGCCTTACTGGGGACCTATTAATTGGAAATCCAAGCTGCTTATTTAACCGTTTTGGTAACTTTCCTCGGCCTACCAAGAGATGTAAATGAGTCAACTTGAGCTTGACTCTCACTTGACTTATGCTAGACACGACTAGTTTTCCATGAGCTCGAACTCGAGTTCGAGCTCATCAGTAAAGCTTCAGCTCAAACTCGTTGGCGAACTTAATAGTAGCTTGTCGAGCTCCAGAGGAGAGGATAATTTATAAAAGTCATTTTTTTTCTACAGCAGCTTTATAAAACAGTAAGAAAACCATCCTCGCTACTTCATGTTATTCCACAGCTAAAAGCGACTTAGGCTTCGTTTGAGACGGCTTTCTTTCTGCTTCTTAAAACAGCTTTCTAGTACAAAAATAAAAAAAAATTGTATTAAAAAGCTGCTTTAAGAAGCAGAAAGAAAGCCGTCCCAAACGAATGTAATGAAATGGATTTTCGCCAGATGTTAACAACTTGAGTAGTTTGAATCTTATGTGTTTGTTCATTAGGCTAATGCCACAGTCTTATTTATTAACATAACCCACTTTTTATTTATTTTTTCTCTGTTGCAGACTGAGGTGGAAGTTGAAGGAAGCATCCTGAGGCAGGGGAGAAGTGTTGTTGTTACTAACATTGAGTTTAGAATAAAGGAATCTAAGAAGCTGGCTTACACCGCACGTGCAACTTACTACATAATGCCTGCTGCCAGTCTCTGAATAGTGTAATTCTTTCTCAAATTTCCAATTACTTTCAGAAGTTGAATATTTATTTAAAAAAAAAAAAGGATATCAGTGCATTGTAATTTATTCACGTATTAGTTTCATCTCAAAGAATATATATCGGATTTGAGGCTCATTTCGATCAAAATATCTTGATGTAATTTTTTTTTTCATATTTTGGCTTTATTTGGGATGGTTTTTTTACTGCTTCTTATAGCAACTTTTTAGTAAAAAAACTTTTTGAATCAAAAAATTTTGTACTAAAAAATTGCTTTAGAAAGCAGCAAGAAAACTATCTCAAACAAAACCTTTATCTTGAAAAAAAAATTTTGATAAGAATATCATAACCCAAATTTAGTGGATGCTATAGTTATTAAATTTAATTTAAAATAAATGCAATATATTACTAATCATTTAAACTTATCTTGCTTGTATTATAAATAATTTCAATGATTCATCATTGTCAAATTTGAATTAAGGATATTCTTATTTATTTTCCTTTTTTATCTCTCAAGTTTACTTGTTTGAAAACAAATAATGGTCCATTGTAGGAGGGTCTGCCTTTGTATCAATGATAGCATTTGTATTGCATTTGCTTGAATAATAATAAAAAAAAAGAACAGATCCTATAGTTATTCTCTAAAGAAAGTTGAATGGTCTATTTATATCTCTTTATTTATTTATTATTATTTTTTTGAGATATTTTAATTAATTAAGATAAATTCATACACATATTACATATGTAAGTTTCGAATCCAAGACCTCTTAGTTGATAGTTAAAATGTCCAACTAATAGATCAAGATGAGCTACGTAATTAATCATCTTTCAAATCATGTTTCTAATTACATCAAATCAATTAATGAAATGTGATAAATTAGTCTTCTTTCAAATCATGTTTTCTAATTCATGCACCCAAATGAGAATTGGCTCCCTTAGGTATTAAGGTGGACATGGCTAAAGTTGTAAATTCATTATTATAAATTTATAATTATATTTTTTATAATACTATAAAATAAACTTTTTTTTTTCAAAAACTTACCATTAAAATCTTTTTTACTAAATATGCTTATTTCTTGAAAAAATACAATTTTTCTTTAAATATTAATAAATACAATCTTTATATGTAGAATTTGTAGTTAAATAAATGATGGGAATAATAAATACAATCTTTAATCTTTATATATAATTAGCAAAATAAATAAATATCATTAAAAAATTAACACATTATAATTTATAAATTATACTGATAAAAGTTAAATCACATATTTTGATACAAATTATTAAAAAAATATTTAAAAGTTTTTTATATAAAAATGAAAAAAAAATACTAATGCCAGTCGTTTGTTGCCTGAGCAAACGACTGGCAATAAGATGGCCAGTGACATGACAACTCGTCGCCAGGCTAGTCATTCACTTGATGTCAAATGATGCTGCAATTATGAGAATTCTTGAAAAAAAAAAAATTGTGCAGGTTAGTCCCGGACGAACCTGTACGAACTGAGAAAATCAAAAATTTTGTGCAGTCCGTACCGTATGAAATTGGAGCCATCTGTACGAACTGAACAGAGTCGATCGTACAGCAGTTTCGTCTGTACGAACAGAACAAAAATTTTACAGAGCCGATCGTCCAGTAATTTCGTCCGTACGAAGAAATTATCGTCCGGGACGAATGACACGATCGTCCGGGACGAACTGAAAAGATCTCAACCCATTAAATATCTCAGTCGTTGGATTAAAGAGAGAGAAACGGCTAGAGAGAGAAAGAGAAGGAAAAAGAGAAGGAAATCCGCGTTTTGGGCGACTTCGGTCCATTTTCGTCCGTCGTCGCAGTTGGAAAAGTTGATCGACTCGATGTAAGGCACATTATGCCTATCTCAATTTTCAGAAATGTGAATTTTGACGAATTTTCTGATTAAAATTGTGTTTCCGTTAGCGAAAAACAGGTATAACTTTGCACTGGCAAATCTTTTACCGCGTAACTTTTGGTATGTTGTCGAGATTGTTATTATGCACATTTTGACTATTTTCTGGAAAATTTTCATCCGATATTTTAGAATCTGTGGGATTTTTATCGAACAGAAAATTTTTGGGATGTCAAAAAATAGTTCTTCAGTACAATGAAAGTCTTGAAACGATGTTGTGCATGATCTCTAGTAATTTGGAAATGTTCTGAAACTATGAATTTTGATTCGTTGGATGTTCTGTTGTCTGCCGTTATACCGTCTGACTGCATTTTGATGCGTATTTGATTTCTTTGAAAATGATATAATTGATGCTTTATATGATTGAATGCTCAGAAGGGAGACATAAGGGGCCAGAATCCTTTGAGATTCTGTCTGGGTCCGGGAATATGAAAATGAATTCTGATCTGATAATTTGATATGTTTTGGTGCTGTAAGCACAAAGGGAGACATAAGGGGCCAGAATCCTTTGAGTTTCTGTCTGTGTCTGGGAAGTGAGGCATAAGGGGTCGGAATCCTCTGAGATTCTTTCTGTGCCAGGGATATGTGATCTGAAATGTGATCTGATATGTGATTTGAAATGCAATTCTGTGATGTGATTTGTACGATTCTGTGAGATGAATTTGATTCAATTTTTCGATGATTGCTGTGATAAGATGATTTCTGTGGTCTGATGAATTCTGTTAATATTCTGATAATTTAAGTGGTAATATCTGAACTCTATTTGATGCTTTGAATTCCGTGTTTTATTTTGAGATTTCAGTTTTATGTGTGGATCTGAGAATTTAGATCGGCTAGTGTGAACTTGCTGAGCTGTTAGCTCACTGTGGTTATCTTCATGGTTTTCAGGTTCTGGGAAAGGGAAGGAAGTGTCAGACTAGCCGTTCAGGATCTGAGTTGCAGTCATAGGTATTTTTGTACGTTTGATTTTTGTACAGTCATGGCTAGATTGTTTTTTTGTTCTGTACTTTCTGTTTATAGCCATGCACTGTAGTGTACATTACTTTTGATGAAAGAAAGAAGAAAGAATGGATGAGTTTTCCGTACACTTGGATGTTTGTAGTAGCTCTGTAATTCGTTGAAAAGAAAAAGAAAAACAATTCCAAAGCTAGATCTTGGAGTTTTCTATCACAACCTAACACGATAGGATCATTTCTTGTCGCGTTGGGTTGTGACAGCAATAGCCTAAAATAAGTGCTATGAAGGCCTATTTTTCATACAGTGATGACATAATAAGATAAGTTTGTTAATTTAGGCTTTGTTTGGAACGGCTTTCTTACTGCTTCTCAAAGCAGCTTTATAGTACAAAATTTTTAACTTTATACTAAAAATTTGCTTTTAGAAGCAGTAAAAAAGCCGTCCCAAATGAAGCTTATACTAAAAATATGAGTTAGAATATTCTTTTCACCACACTATATTTTAATTTCGACTACTATCTCATTAAGATTATTTCTCTTCATTTTTCTATATTAAAAAATAAATAAAAAATAAATCATAAAATATATAATTCAAATACATAAAAAAAAAAAACTATTTTCACTAAAAAATAGGCCATTAGTCTTTCTCATTTTTATGTAATTCTTCGTCAGCCATCTCTTTTTATTTTTCAGTTATTATCATTATAAGATATTAAATGCATGACCATTTCAATTTTACATTAAATATATATAAAATTTTCAATTTACATATTTTCTTAGTTCTCAACTTCTCATGGTGTGAAAAGGATGCAATTCAGATAATTACATCTCAACGTTATGTAATTTTCTAATTTTGTTGTCTTTTATTGTGAAATGCTAGCTACCTTGCACACTGATGTATTTTAATTTTGAACTTTTTTTTGTTAAAGTGTAGCTTTGTTCATATCATATAAGAAGATAAGGATAAAGAGATGTCATTACTCGTTAGGATGACATCTAAAAGCATTTTCCTTTTTTTTTATTTGCAAAAATATCCTCTGGCCAACGCCTTGTGTTCTATGTTCTTTAATAACTAATTAATGTGAATTCATGTAGTAAAAAAATTAGGGTTTAGGGTGATAGAATAAAAAAAATATTTTAGATTTATTTTAGTATGTTTAAAACTAATAATTTTTTTTAATATTTATGTTTGTTATCTTTTTTTTTAATGTTTTAAAAAGTGAAAAGATAATTACGATTAGTATGGGTGTCTAAAAAATGACCCGATATAAAAATTTAAATTTGGGTTGACCCGTTTAACAAAAGGGCAGGATTTAGTTTGATCCACAAAGCTGATTTTGACGCGAAATGACTTGTTTAAATTATTTTTTTCTTAAATTTTTTATTCGTTGGTATGATTTTCTTATTTTTAATTAATTAATCTAAAATCTATTATTAAAAACTATAATTTTCTTAAAACCAAAATAAGTTATTGGGTCAGATTCGATCCACATTTTTTACCCGTCAGATTCGGTCCACATTTTTTACCCGTTTATTAAATGAGTCAAGTTCGGATTGACCAAACTCAGATCGTGTCAATTTTAGGTCGGACCTGAGCTAGACCAATTGACTCGTTTTGACACCCCTGCTAATTAAAACCTAAATTTTACTCATAACATTAATAAGAAAATATTTTGTTGACAAAAACATTATGCTAATAAATAAAAATTCTTATTATTATTAGACTAAAAGTTATCTTTTTGATGGGAGATTATTATTTTTTTTACTCCCATCATACCGAGGAGAAAACAAAGAAAAAAAAAAGAGATAATTAAATAATTTATTTTAGTCTTTTTGAAATAAATAATTAGGAATTGATCGGATATTAGGCCGACGGATCTATAATATCATGAATAACGATGGGATCTTGATATGAGAGATGATCAAGCAATAATAAATCTTTTATCAAAATGAAGAAGGTAAAAACGAGAAAATGAGATAACCGGGTAACTTAGAGACTTTCCCAACACACATAGACATATTAGGGAACAATAAGGGCAATTCAAAGGTGCCAATAACTTCATAAATTCACCGGAGGAAAAGAGTAAAATAAGTCATAGCTTCATGTCTTCATTTGCATATCCTAATACTCCATACAAGAAAATATTTATAAAAATATAAAGAGATTTAATAAACTCTTAAACTACCTATTAACCTATTAACCCTTAAATACTCATTACTTAGATTTAAACTATAATTACTTGCAAAAACCTATTAATCCATTTCTAATCTACTCGTTACATTTTATGAACCCTAACATATATCTTCTAATAGCCTCATCAACAAAGCCTAGCAATACGAATATGGTTTAAATGTTATTCGTATTGCTGATGAGGGCTTCTTCAAGAATGTTGCTAAGCATAGAAGGAGGAAAGCTAAAAGGATATGATCTTCCTTTTGGTGCTTGTTTTCTTTCTTAGTTTTCTTCTTCTCTTTTGAGCTGGTTGTGTTGTTCTATTTGTCTTAGCTGGTGGTGTTGGGGCTACTTGCTTGGTTAAGCCTCATGGTTATTTTGTGGTTCTGCTGGCATTGTCTGTTTGGGGGTTTGGTTGTTTTGGGCCTGGTTTGGGTTGGCGACAGACTTGTGGGTGGGGCATTGGTTTTGGGTTTGGCTGCTCGTTTGGTTGTCTGGGTGGTGGGTGGTTTGTTGGGTTGCCTTTGTTTTGGATGGGGGTTTGGGTTTCGGTTGTGATGTTGTGGTTTGGGTTTGGCTAGGGTGCTCTCGGTTGGATCTCTTCTATTGTTGGTTGGTTGTGTTTGTGTGGTTGTTTCCACCTTTGGCTTTAGTTTTGTTTGCTTCATTTTTTCAGAGCTGACTATTCGATCTTCCTTGTAGGTTGTGTTTCTTGCAGTTTGTTCGTGTTGTTTGCTTTGTTTCTCCATCTGTGCTATTGCTCGCTTCTGGGTTTCTAGTTTTCCTGTGGTACTCCATGTTGGCTTTTCTTTTGTTGTATGGTTTTGTTTTTTATCGTGTTTCTTGTATTGGTAGGATCATTGGCTCTTTAGGTTTTAATTCAATTACTTTATTTTTTAGACGAGCTCTTGATCCTTTAAGGACCTATAACCACTTTCTTATATGAACACGTAGGCCCCTCCGTGAGTTTTATCAAAAAAAAAAAAAATCAACAAAGCCTAACATTAAAGAGAGGATGGGACCATTTTGAATAATCTTTAAATCCCATTATGAAGATTAATTAAAAGGGACCAATGAGAGAGGTTCTCATAAATCTAGTCTCCATTTTAGATTTTGCTTCTATGGCGTAAACCACACCACAAACATATCTAAATAATCAAATTTATCTAAATTTGAATCATGGTGGACACTTGGCCATGTCCATCCATTAGCTCGAATATATCTCATTGATTTAGGCTTCTTTTTCGAATGACTTTTTTACTGTTTCTTAAAACAGCTTTTTAATATAAAAATTTTAATTTTTATACTAAAAAATTACTTTAAGAAGCAGTAAGAAAATCATCCTAAAAGAAACTTTATATAATTAGATGACTCAAATTTTCATAATTTATTTTATATTTCATAATCAAAATATTTATAATATATATATATATATATATATATATATATATATATATATATATATATATAGGATAATATGGAGATATTAATTAAAATTTTTCATTGTGTTTAGAACTTATGAATAAGTAATTAAATGATCATTATTAATAAAGAACTTAACAATACTCATTTTAAATAAGTAAATAAATAGAAAATTTGAGAGATTTTAAATGAATTAGAAAATTCTGTTGAAATAAATTTTTAAAAATTAAGAAAAGTAATTTTGACCAACGAAAATTTGAGAATTCATTAAATCAGCACAAGATAATTTAAATAATAATAAAAATGATGATAATATACCTGAATCAATTACCACAGCCGCCGCGGCTACTGCCGACAATCTTTTCGTGGGTCCTTAGTACGGGTGCAACCGAGTCAAGCCGACTCACGAGCTGGCTCGAACTCGACTTGGTAACAGGCTCGACGAGTCGAGCTGGTCGAGCTCGAAATTGTGAGCTCGACAGCTTATCGAATTCGAGCTTGAATAGCCCTGCCCTTTGCTCGACTCACGAACTCGTCGAGCTGCTCGTGGAAATGTGTGTCCGGCGGGAAATTGAAATTGCGACTGACGCTGGTGGCCGGACTGTGACGACTAATGCTGGTGAGGACGACGACACTGGCGAAGGCAACGACAGATGCTGGCGACGAACGACGACATTGGACGGAGTTTTATGACAAATGCTGGCGACGGACGACGACACTGGCGACTGATGACGACACTGGCGAAGACGACTCGAACTGCCGCTCGATGAATAGCTCGACGAGCTCGCTTTCCCTGTCGAGTCAAGCTTGAGCTCGACTTTTGAGCTTGACTCGAGTTCGAGCTGGAGCTGGAGCTCGATATTCGACGTTGAGCTCGACTCCACTCGTTTGAACCCCTCGTCCTCAGTCGACTCGGTGGTGCTATCGGGAACGTAGCGTTTGAGCCTCAGGCCGCCGTTCATCTCAGTACATCGACAAGGGAAGGCACCACCTCCGCCGGCGATCATTTGTCGGACGAAAGATGCCTTGATCCAGTTGAGAAAGAAAGAGTGGCGCTCCTCCGTCCACCGCTCAGTCAGAGGGGGACAAAGCTCCGTAGGAGAGAATCCTTCCGCCGAACAAGGAGGGCGGATTTCGGTCACGGGGGTATTTTGGGTATTTCCTTAAAAGTGAAAAAAATATCTGACACCTCCGCCACGTGGCAAAAGATATTTTGAAAAAAAAAACGTGGGCCCAATCTGTCGTCGAAATATCCTCGTAAAGTTGGGGAGAACCGATTCTTCATGCAAACATTAAAAGATTATGTCAAGGTATTAAGATATAAAATATATGGAGATATATTTTAAGCCGTCTGATTTATGTTAAGATTATTACTTTTAAAATATATTTATTTATAATATTAATTTAAATATAAGTTGAACAGTTTTGAGGCACATCTTGATTTATTTTATATGAGAATATGATGAAATTTTTTAATGTTAATGAAATAAAAATCAGGCAGCCTAATTCAAGTGATAGTAACTTTATTAATATAAAAACTTTAAATTTTAGTGTGAGGAGTTTCTCAATCAAGAAATTATTATTTACGGATTTTGAATGGGAGAATCATATAAATTCTGTGAGGGTACACAGCAAATATATAACAAATATAGAGTAAAAATTAAAACTGTATATTTATTGTGTACCCTCACAGAATTCAGACGATTTTTCTGTCCAAACTCCACATATAATAATCTCTCCCCTCTATAAGTGGTGGAGTCAAAAAAATTTTCGAGTTCGATCTAGTTTAAAATTTTCAAATATTTTATCAATAAAATTAAAAAATCATTTGAAAAATAATTACGATAATATTTTGAACCCAACTCTAATTTTATTGTAATCCTCATAATTTAGTTGATCTATCAAATGCCAATAATTTAAAATAATTACCATAATATTCCAAAATTAAATTATTCAATAAAAGAAGCCCAATTCTATTCAAATTAAACGATTGAGCTGTCATGTGGGACCCACCACCTAGGTATATTTATTAGTTCATAAAATCTTCAATGGGGCATCAAATTTCAATGATGCTTCAACTAAAATGAAAAAAGAAAAAGAAAAAGAATGAAAGAGATATTATAGAGATATGAGTTTCATAGGAAACAAACTTCTTTTATTGAATAGTTTTGAGTTGGAAATGATTTCAAATTATAAGAATTTGGTTGTTCAAATTAAAATCATAAATAAATAAAATTTAAAGGATTAAAGTATAATTTACTTTAAATAACTTTAACCATATATATAATGATACATCACAAGAAAATTCATCTATTCAACGAGTGCTTCCCTATAATACAATTATTTTAGTAATTTTACTTATTTAGTTCTCTTCAATGTTATTGTGTTTGTCATTGCCATGATATTGTGCTTATCTTAAACACCAAAATATTCAAATTGATGTAATACCTTATTCAAACTTAATTTGAATAATATTCGAAATCTATTTGAACCTAATTTAAAGTTGGTTCGAACACTACTTGAACATAGTTAGATTCCTAATGAATCACCCTTTTCAAACTTTTTTTGAACCCAATTCGAACATGGTTTAAAATTTGCTCGATCCATGCTCCAACCTTGCTCAAACATTGCCCAAATTTTTCATATCAGGGAGGAACAAGAGTCTTTCATTGTTACAAATATGGATTATTTTAAAATAAGGCATATTATTTGGATGCATCTATTCAACTCTAAAATATTGTTTATTTGATAGGAATTAAATAGTTGAAGTATATTTTCAGAGAATGGATTATCATCAGCCAAGAAAAGTCTAACGATTGATTCATAAAACGAACGAAAAAAAAAAAAAGAAAAAGAAAAAAAGAAGCAAGCATTAACGTTGATCAGCAAAGGTGTGTTTAATAGAGTTTTGAGATTTGTTGGACCTTTGGGAAAGCCACTTTTAGTATTTGCTTATGTCTGGCGAGCATTGCTAATTTTTCTTTTGTTTTATGGGTGAGCTCCGCGAATTCTATTCAATTCTTGAACTGGACTTATAAGCTTTCAACAGCCCATACGGAGAGTTGAAGTATGGCTGCGAGCCATTAGCAGAGATTGAGGATACATATCACAATATATCAATAAAGCTTTATTGAGCCAAGTTCCTAGAAAACTCATCGATAATTTGCAACAACTAAAACCTCTATGAGAATTCGCAGTTGAAGTCGGAAGATCAATGTCCACTTTAAAAAAAGGGATTAGACAAATAGCTACAGCATTATTCACCCACAACCAAACAAAACATACGAGACTTCCTCGCTCCATACCAATATGATAGAAGAATCACTGGAACAAAAGCTAACACCACGCCCTCCTGAGTGAAAAGAGTAGTCGTCCATATTCTATTGGGATGTTTTCCATGTATATGCCAGAAAGAACAACAACGGCTCTTATGTTCGATTCTAATAAAGCATGTGCGAAGTCATGCAAGAAAAGCTACAGTGCGCAAGGAAAGCAGTGATTCACTCTACCATTAAATATCTATAGCATGATAATCACCACTTACGCCTTGGGAGAGCGCTAGAGCTTGACCCCACAAAAGAATTAGGCTAAGGCATTCTACGCGACCGTATGCTGGCCTATGATAAAGCTAGAGAAAAATCATTTGGCCCTAGCCCATTCTAGAGGAACAACTTAAGAACATATGAAATACCACAAATCTAGAGGCAATAGGCACTACTGGAAAATAGCTCATTTCCAGCGAAAATAAATTCATCACAAATTCCGACGAATTTTCTGACGGATATCCAGCGGACTTTTTGATTGGCTTTCTGATGGATTTATTTCAGATGGAATTTCTGACGAAAATTAATTTTTTCTAAAAAATGACTATAATAAATATTTATAATTATATATTTTGTTAAATTAAGTTAAATAATTTAATAACTTATTGTCAAATAAAATTATTTAAATTAAATAAATTAATAATTACTAATTCATTGTTAAATTAAATTAATAATTCATTGTTAAAATAAATTTATTAATAAAATTAAATCAATTAAATTGATAATTACTTTTTACATTTCATGAGGTATAATTTAAATAATAAAAAATAGATGAAAAAGATTTGCCTTAGTGGCGTGATGGTTGGGAACTTGAGGACGGGATGACCAGGGTTCGAATCTCACTGTGGGCAGGCTGTGGCTCGGGTTGACATGCCCAAAGGAGGGCTAGCGTGGTGCTCTCGGGCGGCGTGTGCTCGGGCTGGGCTGGTGGATGGGCGGACTGGTGCAGCTCGGTTTGGGGGCCTGCGGGTTGAGTGGTCTGGTTAGGCAGCTTATATGCAATTTGTTTTTTCTTTTTTTTTTCCAGCAAAAATAGTCTGTCGGAAATTATACCAGCGGATAAATTCTACCAGAAATTCGCTGGAAATATTTCTGAAGGACAATTTTGCGCCGGAATGACTTTTTCAACACGCGTTTTATTGTTGGAAAAAAATTGTCAGAAATCCGTTGAAAATACTAATTTCTGACAGACTTTGGGCATTTTTCGATGAATTTTGGCCTCCGGTAACAGGCAATTTTCCTGTAGTGAGGATATGGATGGTTACATCTTCTCTTTTCATATGATGGATCTTTCTTTTTTTCCCTAATTAAGAAGAACTGGGGAAGATCACAATGCTACGATCACATGTAGGAAAGACAACTTGGTAAGGCTTAGGCTACTAAAAAAATAAGCTTTCGCAGCACTTTTTATGACCTACTACAGCGGTTTAAACAACTACTAATTTATTTGCAGCAGTTTAGAAATCGCTGCAAATCTGTTGTATTTTCTTTCGCTACAAATGCTTTAGCAGCGGTTTCTTGAGTGCTGTTGTAGGAAGGTTATAACAGCACTTTTAGCAGGTGTTAAAACTATTGCTAAAGGGTATTTTAGTACTGGTCCTTGACGGCCTCACTGGCTTAGCCGCATAGCCTTTCCGAATATGGTGGCTTTGCATCAACGAAGCTGATTGACTAGGATTTGGAACAGGGGGAAGTGGCAGTCTCACGAACACCGATGAATCATCTTCCTCCTCATCGACACTCTCCTCAGAGCTTTCATTGCCTCTCCTTCTCTTTCTCCGACTAGATCTGTCACGATCTCTATCTTTCTTACTCCCTCGATCCCGAAGCCGCGCGGTCTCTTGTATCTCCATCGCTCCGGTGGATCATTTAGCCTGCTGGGAGAAGAACGCGGGATAAAGTCAAGAGGGAGCTAGGGCACGGGAGGAAGATAAGGAGAATAGGAATCATACTCCAGTTATTTTGAATTAAATGTAGTGGTGGCAGTGGTTAGCAAATCGCCTCTATAAATCGCTCTCAAAATAATAAGTTTTTAATAATTTTTTAACAACGGTTAAAATTGCTATCTATACTAATCTATAGCAGCGGTTTTAAAACCACTACTAAAAACTGCTGCGAAAATCTTATATTTTTAGTAGTGAGATAAAACTTAGTAAGAGCTCGATGAATCTTATCAAGCTTTCTTCAATATATTAGGTTAGAAGCTCGGTTAGACTTTGTTCGAGCATAATTTGAATCACATTCAAACATGATTTGAAGCACGTTCAATCAAAGGTCAAATCACACTCAAATGAAACTTCGAATTAAGATTTGAATATAAACCAATTTAAACTAACATTATAGCAGACAAACATCAATAGGTTGTTCACTCATACTAGATGGGTAGTCCAAACAAAACTTTCAACATTTTTCTCTAAAAAACAAATATTATAAATCTTCATCTAATTATAACTATTATGAGACATATTTATACTACAATATAAGTATGGCTTGGGATTCCTCCCAAATACAATTTTAGCCTTTCATTTTATTTATCAAAGATGAATCCAAATCATTCATTTATTTGCACATTAAATTTATCTTTTAACTTTATTAATTTAATTAAATACATGACATTTTAATTGAATTTAAGTAAGAGCTAATTGTTAGAATGTCAAAGGTTTTAATTGTATTTATTTTTATATTTAAATAAAATTAATTAATATATTTATTTTTATTATATTTTTAATTTATATAGTAGTAAGGATTTAGTTCAAGTGAAGTGTATTAAGGATGAAGATCAAAAAGTACTTTTTTTAGAAGATGATATTCAACAAAGGTGGATGAGATATTTTGCTAAACTTTTTAATGAAGAATGTGAAAATAAAATTGACTGTAGTGACCTTAGCACCTTAAATGAAAATAAAGATTTCTGTTTTTATCGGCGTATTAGTAAAACCGAAGTTAGAGAGGCTTTAAAGAAAATGAAGGGTGGAAAAGCTGTTGGACCTGATGATATTCCAATAGAGGTGTGGAAATGCTTAGGAGATGAAGGAATTTCTTGGCTTACTAAACTTTTTAATACTGTTTTGAAGACTAAAAAGATGCCAGATGAGTGGAGAATGAGTGTGTTAATCCCTATTTTTAAGAATAAAGGTGATGCACAAGATTGTGTGAATTATAGAGGAATTAAGTTAATGTGTCATACTTTAAAACTATGGGAACGAGTTATGGAGCATAGGTTGCGGCGTGATACTAATGTTTCTCAAAATCAATTTGGATTTATGCCGGGTAGGTCTACTATGGAAGCCATACATTTATTAAGAGGTTTGATGGAGAAATATAGAGAGAATAAGGAGGATTTACATATGATATTTATTGATTTAGAAAAAGCATATGATAAAGTTCCAAGAGAAGTGCTATGGAGAGTTCTTGAAAAGAAAGAAGTTAATAACGCTTATATTCAAATCATTAAAGATATGTATGCAGGAGCTATTACTTGTGTTCAAACACAAGGTGGTTTGACCAAGTATTTTTCTATTTCGGTTGGATTACACCAAGGATCAGCCTTAAGCCCATATCTTTTTGCTTTAGTCATCGATGTTCTCACTAGACATTTGCAAGAGGATGTACCTTAGTGTATGCTTTTTGCTGATGATATTCTTCTTGTTGATAAGACTAGAGAGGGAGTTGAAGGTAAACTAGAATTGTGGAGGTCAACCTTAGAGTCTAAAGGTTTTCGCTTGAGTAGATCTAAAACGGAATATATGGAGTGTAATTTTAGTAATAATAGACCTAGTGAGGGCATTGTGACTTTGGCCGATCAAGTCATTAATAAGAGTACACGTTTTAGATATCTTGGATCTATTGTTCAGAGTGATGGTGATATAGATGGGGATATTATCAGCAGAATCCAAGTTGGATGGTTGAAGTGGAGGAATGCATCGGGCTTATTGTGTGATAGAAAAGTACCCCTCAAACTTAAGGGAAAATTCTATAAGATGGTGGTGAGACCTGCAATGCTTTATGGTGCTGAATGTTGGCCATTAAAAGAGAAGCATAATTCTAAGTTAAGTGTTGCAGAGATGAGGATGCTCAGGTGGATGAGTGGCTTTACCCTTAGAGATAGGATACGAAATGAGCATATTCGTGAAAAGGTTGGAGTAGCTCCAGTGGAAGATAAGATTAGAGAGAGTCGCCTTAGATGGTTTGGTCACGTAAAACGGCGGCCTCCCGATGACCCGGTTAGGAAAGTAGAGGTCTTAGATTTGACTTATGTTAAGAAAGGTAGAGGTAGACCTAAAAAGACTTGGTTAGAAAATATTAGAAATGATCTTTCTTTATTAGATTTAAACGAGAATTTGACTTTTAATAAGACACAATGGAGAAAAAGGATTCATGTAGCCGACCCCACGTAGTGGGATAAAGGCTTGATGTTGTTGTTGTTGTTGTTGTTTTAATTTATATCTATCGAAGCAATTAATAACATAATTCATTAATTAATATTTATTCAATAATAATTGTTAAAAATTCATAATTTTAATAATTATTAAAAAAATTAAAAGTATAAGTTTTAATTAATTATTTTATTAAAAAAATTTTACATCTATACTACTATTATAAAAGTCATTTGAGTTTTACTCCTAAATAAAATCTTAGCCTTTTATTTTAATTATTCAAATAGAATCATGGCCATTGATTTTATTATCTTATCATGATCAATTGAGAATTTTAAAAATAATTAATATATTATTACTTTTCATATGAGCAAAATTTTCATTTAAGCAAATAAATGAAGAAATTATTTAAATTCCTTAATGCTTCTTAGTCTTCATTTAATTAAATATCCCTTTATATTCCACTCTTCGTATCCCCTAAATAAATGAAAAAATCATTTAAATTCTATAATACTTCTTAGTATTCCTTCATATTAATTAAATACCCATTTATACTCTGCTATTCGTATTCCCTACTCTTTCTAAACTAAATCTCAACCGTAAAAATAAAAATGACAAAATCTTATCATGATTAATTGATAATTTTAAAAATAATTAATATATTATTACTTTTCATATGAGCAAAATTTTTATTTAAGCAAATAAATGAAAAAATCATTTAAATTCTTTAATGCTTTTTAGTCTTCCTTTAATTAAATATCTTTTTTTTTATTCCACTCTTTGTATCCCCTAAATAAATGAAGAAATCATTTAAATTCTCTAAAAATTCTTAGCATTTCTTCATATTAATTAAATATCTATTTATACTCTGCCATTCGTATTCCCTACTCTTCATAAATTAAATCTCAACCCTCAGTTCTTATGGAGAGTGGGGAAGAAGGGGCCCGAAGCAAGGAGGCAAAGAAGAGAGGAGAGGAAGAGATTTCTCTTACCACCAATTTCCTCCTCGACCACCTCCCGGCCACCGACCGACGTCGAACTTCCGCCTGTCCCTGGATTTCTACTCGACGCCAGACTTCTACCAGTCGTCGGACTTCTGCCCGTCGCCGGACTTCTACCCGTCATCGAACTTTCGTCTCTCACCGGATTTCTACTCGACGCTGGACTCCCACCCATCGCCGAACTTCTGCTAGTTGCCAGACTTTTGTTGGACTTCTACACGACGCCAGACTTTCGTTCGTCTCTGAATTTCTATCCGACATCGAAGTTCCACATGTCACTGAATTTCTACCCAACGCCGGACTTCTGCCCCCACCAGACTTCCTCCTATCGTTGGACTTCTACCCAACGCCAAACTTCTGCCTGACACTGGACTTCCGCCCATCGTCGGACTTCCGACCTTTGTTGCTAGCCGACTACGGTCCTTCCAACCTCTGTCACCCTCCGACTACAGTCCTTCCGACCTTCGTCGCTCGCCGACTACGGTCCTTCTAACCTCCATCGCCAAATAACGGTCCTTCCGACCTCTATTGCCTGTCGACTATGGTCTTTCCTACCTCTGTAGCCTGATAATGGTCTTTCTGACCTCTGTCGCCTGCCGATTATGATTCTACCGACCAATCAAATATATCAATACTGATTCATTCAAGTCCCATCATGTAATGAATGTTATATGATGTATATTTAGCCAAGGCCTTCCCCCAAGAAAAGGTCTCATTTGTAATCGACTGAAAATAATAGTGGATTCATTCATATTAGGCCAGGCCCCATGGTTTTTCCCCTTTTTAGGATTTTTCACATAAAAATCCTGGCGTTTCTTATGAATGTTACACTGTCTCTTTTTATCTGTATGCGTGCTGGATCTTCGTACAGAGCTAAGACGTTAAACTTTATATTTCTCTACCGCCGTGAATATTTTAGGATACAATAGTTTGGCGCTGTCTATGGGAACGTAGTTCCTGACTGGGTGGTAAATTTTTGCTCCAATCTCAAAAGGTTGTTTATGTTAACGTCCTGACATCAGCTATTGTTGCATCAATTTCATGGGAATTAAATGTGAACAGCGGGGCAACCTTGACTATAGCCATGGTCAAGAAGATTCCTCTAAATCTTCTAATATCCAAAACGATATCTTGGGATAATAAAGCTTTTAGCAAATGTAATGATGCTTCCAATAAATTTTAAGCTTTATACAGTCCCTAGTTGGACTTCTACTCCTTAGCCAATGTCTTATTCTTGACCTGATAAAGTCAGTAACGGTCTAAAGATAAACCATTCTTCAACTTTGATTCAGGATATACGCGACGTTCCCCCTCTCCCAATCAAGGCAAAATTGATCCCAGGAGGATTCGATTCGACCTCTTCCACACAAATTAACGTCATCGAGCAACGCTTTGACATATAACCTCGGATAGGTCATACATCCTTGGTCGATTATCTCGACCTCTTTCATATATATTAACGTCATCGAGCAGTGCTCTGACATACAAACTTAGATAGGTCATACATCCTTGGTGGATTATTTCTACATCTTCCATATAAGTTAACGTCACCGAGCGACACTCTAACATACAACCTCAGATAGGTCATACATCTTTGATGGATTCTTTCGACCTCTTCCATATAAGTTAACGTCACCGAGCGACGCTCTAACATACAATATCAGATAGGTCATACATCCTTGGTGGATTCTTCCAACCTCTTCCATATAGGTTAACTTTATTGAGCAGCGCTCTGACATACAATCTTGGATATGTCATATATCCTTAGTGGATTCTTTTAACCTCTTCCATATAGGTTGATGTCATCGAGGAGCACTTTGACATATAACCTCAGATAGATCATACATCCTTGGTGGATTCTCTTGACCTCTTTCATATAGGTTAACATCATCGAGCAATGCTCTGACATACAACCTCGGATAGGTCATACATCATTGGTGGATTCTCTCATCCTCTTTCATATAGGTTAACATCATTGAGTAGTTCTCTGACATACAACCTTAGAAAGGTCATACATCCTTGGTGGATTCTCCCGACCTCTTCTACATAGGTTAACGTCATCGAGTAATACTCTGATATATAATCTTAGATAGTTCATACATCCTTAGTGGATTCTTTGGACCTCTTCCACAGAGGTCAACATCATTGAGCAATGCTCTGAGTGGACAACATGCTATCAAGAAAGATTCTATGAAAGCAAGTAGTTGATAAAATCATCACTCATATGAAGACCTTAGCAAGCTAAAAAAGCCTCAAAAAGGCACGTGGAGTAATATATCAAAGCATGTCTCAAAGCTATATAAATAATATAGCTTCCTCTAGGAGACAAATTCATTTCAAATAAAAAATAAGCATTGAGCTCATATAATAATATCAACTTTAAATATAATTGGAGTTACATAAATTCTACATCACGTTCAAGTATACATTCACTTTCGCAAGAAGATGAAATTAAAGTTACATCTATATTATCCTTACAAACATCTCCTATAACTTCTTCTTCAAAGAAAGATTACAATCTGATATTCATCAGGCCTCAACTCAATTGACATTATCAGTATGTCATCACATTACTAACATAACACACTACTTTGACCCCTTCAATTAAGGATATTTGATGTTCGCACACATCATTATGGATGCATATTGCTTCAACAGAATACAACTAGACCACCACCATCATCAGCCCTTCGTCTGATGTCTGTCGTTGGTCCTTTACTTCATACCAGCCCTCATCGGCTTCTCGCTAAAATACTGATAGTGACACACCCTCAAACTATCTCCTTCAGCTCTCCTCCTGGCTGTCGACTGCCACCAAATTTCCTCTCGACCATCAATCACCATCGGACTTCCACCCGATCGTTGATCTTCGTCGAACTTATGCCCAATCATCGATCGCCGCCACACTTTCACCTAGCTGTTGATCATTGCCAGATTTTTGCTCAAACATCATCAAAAACCTTTTCATATACTGACAATCACAGGCCTCCTCCCTAGTACAATTGCCACTAGATCTTCTCAAATCACCATCGCATGTAAGAGGTTGTTGATCTTCTTCTGCCAGATTTGTTTATCGAGAGAGTAAATTCTCATCATTACTTCTTCTTCTTCTACGTAAAAGAGGGGCACTAAAGCTTGATAGGGGATGCCACCTATCTCAGACAGTGGAATGCCTCTAATATAAGAAAAAAAGGGAAGGAAGAGAAAACTTCTTCTATATAAGAGAGGGGCACTGAAGCTCGATAGGGGATTCCACCTATCTCAAACAGTGGAATGCTTCTAATGTAAAAAAATGAACACAAAAGAAGACAAAGGAGAAAAAAATTCTAATTTTATACAATAGAGGGGCATTGAATTTGTGTAGGGGATGCCACCTACAAAACATAGTGGAATGCCTCAATTTTAAGAAAGTTAAAGGGAGAAGGGAGAAGAAGAGGGAGCAATTTTTTCCTTGCCTTAGGAGCTTGGGGGGGTTGGAAATCATTTGAAAATTGGGAGGAATTTTACCTCCAAAATTTTTTGAAATTTTTAAAATTCATAGAAAAATTTTCAGGATTTTTAAGATTTTTTTGCCCTCATTTTAATATTTTTGGAATAAAATTAAAAAAAAAATAGAAAAAAAATTTTTAAAAAAACTTTTAAAGAAGCAGGCTGCTACATCCCGCCCAAAAAAAATTATAACTACCTTAGCAGCAAACTGCGTGCCCCTAAGGCGGCACATCTTTTCACGCACCACCAGCAGCCGGCCGATTTGACCGCCTAAACATATCTGGGCTCCGATTTTTGGCCCAGACAGTCCAAATTAGACATTTTTTGGGTCTCCGAAACTATTTTTCGACGTTCTAGATCAAATTTTGGCACTTTCGGGGCTCGACAGAGCTTCTATAATCAATTTCGGGCTATTTAAAATGTTTTGGAATGCAATTTTCTGATATTTTTTACAATTCGATCAATTTAAAATTTTGTGAAATATATTTTCTTTCTTCTGGAGGTTTGACATCTGAAAATAGGGGGGTTGGAAATCGTTTGAAAATTGGGAGGAATTTTACCTCCAAAATTGTTTGAATTTTTTAAAATTCATAAAAAAAATTTCAGGATTTTTTAAGATTTTTTTGCCCTCCTTTTAATATTTTCGGAATAATTTTTTTTTAAAATAAATTTTGAAAAAAAAATAAAAAAAAACTTTTAAAGAAGCGGGCTGCTACATCTCGCCGAAAAAAAAATTATAACTACCTTAGCAGCAAACCGCGCCCCTAAGGCGGCACATCTTTTCATGTACCACCGGCAGCCGGCCGATTTGACCGCCTAAACACATCTGGGCTCCAATTTTTGGCCCAGACAGTCCAAATTGGACGTTTTTGAGGTCTCCAAAACTATTTTTTGACATTCTAGATCCAATTTTGACACTTTCGGGGCTCGACATAGTTTCTATAATCAATTTCGGGCTATTTAAAATGTTTTGGAATGCAATTTTTTGATATTTTTTACAATTCGATCAATTTAAAATTTTATGACATATATTTTCAGACTTCTGGAGGTTTGACATCCGAAAATAAGGGGGCAACTGATATATCATCAAAAAATTATATTGATCGGGCACAAATCTCGAAGCAAAAATCAAGTTGGAAACTTCAAAAATTAAATCGGAGACCATCTGAACTTTGATTTCAATAAACCTACAGTCAAACTCAACGTCTCAAAAATATGAACCCAAAGACGCCAAATTCTACCTAATCTGAGCTCAAATATGTCCAAATCAAAGACTCGAAGCTCATTTGGAAGGTTCAAGCCATAATTTAGATTACCAAATGGTTGTCAAACATGATGTGCTTATAGTCAAATCAAGCGGCTCAATGAGACGAATCCAACGAGCCTAAGATTATCGAATTCTGATGTCATTAAGACATTCAAATGTCCAATAAACGGTCCATGATCAAGAGAATTAACATCGATCGTCCATTTAAACCACTCCCAATTTACCCATGATCTTCCTCCTATTTACTAACCATGCCCCTCTCAGAAAACTATAAATAGACCCCTTATTTCTCATGAAGAAGGGGGAAGAAGGGGCCCGAAGCAAGGAGGCAAAGAAGAGAGGAGAGGAAGAAATTTCTCTTGCCACCAAGTTCCTCCTCGACCACCTCCCGGCCACCGACCGACATTGGACTTCCACCTTTTGCCGGATTTCTACCCAACATCGGACTTCCGCCCGTCGCTGGACTTTCATCGGACTTCTACCCTATGCCGGACTTCCGCCTGTCACCGAATTTCTACCCAACGCCAGACTCATGCTCCTTGCCAGACTTCTGCCCGTTGCCAGACTTTTGTCAGACTTCCGCCCTGTCATAACCCAACCTAACTAGGGCAAGTCCTATCGTGTTAAGCGGTGACAAGCAAATCCCAAGATCTAGTTTCGATATTATTTCAAATTTTCTGCCAAGATTCATTGTTATAAATGATAAACTATAAAGCTACTAAAATATCCAAATACTGAAAAACTCATCCATAAAGTTTCTTTCATTCATCAAAATAAATATCTACACTACAGGACATAGTTACAGGCAAGAGCTACAGAACTGAAAATTTAATTAGTCATGATTGTATAAAAATTAAAATAGTAAAATACCTATGACCTCAAATTTGATCTTGAACTGCTAGTCCACAACCTCTTTCCCCTTCCCAGATCCTAAAAACCAGAAGTAAAACCACATTCATAAAAAATATTTTAAGAATTCCAAAAATTACAAAAAAATATTCATAAATTAACTTATTTTATTTAAAAAATTTTAGTGAAATCAGTTTGTAAAACGGACGCCTGACGGTCCCAAAACCTCCATTTGTACCGACAGGTGCCAATTTCTTAAGAAATTTTGATAGTGCCCAAAAATTATAAAAAAATTAGGAAAGCTAAAACACTACATTATAAATATTCTAGCGAAGACGGTTTGTGATTTGGACTTCTCTAAGTCAACCAAAAAAAAATCTTGAAAATTTAAAGTGTTTCACACGCTCGTCTCCGGATTTCTATCTAACGCCGGGCTTCTGCCTGACGCCGGAATTTCTCCCATCGCCGGAATTTCACCTGTCATCAGATTGCAGCCTGTCGTCGGACTTTCGTATGTCGTCTGATGTCTACCTGATGTCGGACTTATGCTTGATGCCGGACTTCGGCCCGTAGCAAGACTTCAAACCTCCGTCGCCAACCGACTACAGTCCTTTCAACCTCCGTTACCCTCCGACTACAGCCCTTCCGACCTTCATCACTCGTTGAATACGGTCCTTCCAACCTCCATTGCCAGAAAACGGTCCTTTCGACCTCTATCGCCTGCCGACTACGATCATTCCTACATCCATCGCCAGACAAAGTCTTTTCCACCTCCGTCGCTCGCTGACTATGATTCTGCTAACCAAAAAAGCATATCAATATTGATTTATTAAAGTCCCATCATGTAATGAACGTTATGTGATGTATATTTAGCCAAGACCTTCCCCCAAGGAATGACCTCATTTGTAATCGACGGCAAATAATAGTGGATTCATTCAAACTGGGTCAAGCCCTGTGATTTTTCTCCTTTTCAGGGTTTTCTACGTAAAAATCTTGGTGCCTCTTATGAATGTTACACCCTTTCTTTTTATCTGTATGCGTGCTGGATCTTCATACAAAGCTAATACGTTAAACTTTATATTTCTTTATCGCCGCGAATATTCCAGGATGCAACAATTTTGCATAAAAGTTTAGATCCTTTCTTAATGCTGGATTATGCAACTGGCATGTTTCTGCTCTTTATCCTATTCTTTTTTATCCGTTTTTTCTGTCTTATGATTTGATTTCTCTCTGAAATTGTTAACAGTTGCTCCTCCTGCTCGCTCCTCTTTTCACCCTTATAGAGGTTAGCAACTAATCACGATTTCAATAAAAAAATATTTCATTTCTTCTACTACTGATTTCATTTGGAGAAAGTTTCTAACAACTCAAAATAAAATATTTTTCTCTGTTTTTGATCTTCATATAGGAATCAAGACTATGACTTATGGGCTAGAGATAATACACATTTCACCCATTGAGACGATTGAACAAATGCTAATTTTTGTTTTATTGAGGTTTCCCCTTTCTCAAAATGAAGCTAATGCTCTTTTTCTAACGTCTACTAAAATTCAGGGAGACATCACCTATGAATATTTTGATGGTTGTAAGGGCATAATCAAGTTTGGAGATGTTCAGGTTTGTTCTATAACCATTATAAAAACTAAAGTAAAAAATAATAAAATAATAATAATAATAAAGCTCTGAATTTACATCCCGACTATATATGAGATTATTGATGCATTTTTTTATATTTTTTTGATATTTTCTATTCAGTGGATGACCGTAGAAAGAGGAATCGTTCATGTTGGAAAGCCAATCGTCATTCATGTTGGAAAGCCAATCGGCGACAATGCCAACAAAAATTTCTAACTTATCAAAATTTTTATATATCTCACATATGAATTTTTATATTTATTTATATAAACCTAAATATTAAAATAATTTTAAAATTATTCTTAAACCTAACTTTTGGATATGCCTCTTGATATAAAATAAATAAATGAGATAAAACTATTACTCAATCTCAAAATTATTGTTATTATTTATTTAATTATAAATATTTATTATTTGACTAATACAATTCCAAAGCTCTTAATTTTATATGAATTAATAATATGATTATAAAAAAATAATGAATACTTTTCTTATATGAGATAATATAAAATAAATTATTTTTTCTCTTATATGATTTTAACTGCTTTGAAATATGAGTTACGTTTGTAAAAAATTTAATTATTAATCTATTTATTAGATATATTTTTAATTGAAAAAATTAGATTATATTAATTTTTTTATTGATAATATAATAAGTAACTATTTTAACTAATAAATTACTTATTTAAAAATTGAGGGTGAGATAATTGAAGATTTAGATCAAAAGAAAAATATATTATGATAATGTTAATTAATTTACTTATTACATGTTAAATTCTTATAAATTTATTATCCTCAAATTTATATGATAGGATTGTGAAATAAATTTATGCATGTGAAGCTTTAATTATTAATTCATATAAATATAAAAATTATATTTTTATAAGATTTATTTTTTTATTTTTACAAATTATGCACGTGCAATTTTTCTAATATAGTCAAAATTCCCTGAATATTTCACCAAATTACAACTGAAGCAATCCAATACAACTACAAAAAAAGCTCGATTATACCGTTTCACTCACTAAAAATTTTTATCTACTTTGAATGGATTGTTCAATATAAGATGCTAGAAAACTTTAATGGATTATTTATTTATTTACATTTCAATACAAAAACAAATAACTTTTCTAAATCACTCAAAAAAAAAAAAATCAACAAAAAAAATCTACATCACTTTCAATATAATTGCCCATCCAAAAAAGTGCAGAGAAAAAACTTCAAATATCCTGATTAAATATTTACTCAAAATAATTTTAAAAATTTTTAAATTTATTTTGAGATAAATATCTCAAAATAAATTTAAAAAAATAAAATTATTTAATTAAATTTCAATCAGAATATTCTGACTGAATTCAAAAAAATAGTATTATTCCTCTACTATTCTCTTAATTTGACCAACAAAATACATATCCATATCCGCGCAAGCTATACTCCACCTCCACGCTTCCTCTTAACGGATGCGGATCCATTCTCGCCATCCTCGCTGTTTTCGAATTCGGGCACCACCTTATTTAAGAGAAATATCTCAGAAAGGTGTTAAAAATAAATTTCGTTTTTTTCCCTTCAAAATTTCATAAAAATATACTAGAAATTTAGACAAAAATAATCTGACAAAATTTTTTTCTTAATGCTTTCAAAATTAAGTAAAAAAAACATTTTTTACCCAAATAAAATATACGAAAAATTTTAGATAAGAATATTAATTTAAAAATCATTAAATTATTTTTAAATGAATTAAAATACGACTAATTAATAAAATTAAATTAAAATTTAAAATTTTCCTAATTTTGTTAATACCAAAAAAAAAAAGTTTATTTCAGGGAAGCAAACCTGGTCCTGAGAAGCATCAAGCAGCGCGAGAGCTCGCTTCCGTGTGTTCTCGCCAGTCAAGATTGAAGCACATCGCGATTCTAAAATAAATTAACCAAATAAAGTTTAGAAATATTTATAAAATAAAATCTTTATAATACAACTAAAAATATAATTTAAAATTATCATGTTTAATAATTAAGGAATATAAACGAATCAAGTCGATATTATATTTGAGCTTAAGGCTTCGTTTGAAACAGCTTTCTTATTGCTTTTAAAGCAGCTTTTTAAATTAAAAAACTGTTTTAAAAGTAATAAGAAAGCTGTCACAAATGAAGCCTTATTGTATAAATTTGAGCCCGCTTATTTATTATAAAAAAAATTGAAAAATAAAAGAAATTAAAAGGAAAATGATGAAGAAAACATAATATAAAAAACTACTATATATATTTCAGTTAAAATATGCTAATATATTTCAGTAAATTTTGGCTCAAATTTGGCTTTGTTAGCTCATGAACTCGACTCACGAGCCACTTATTGAATCGAGCTCGAGCCGATTTGACTCACTTACAATCATATCAATAACTAATTAAGAGACTAATTAATATTATATTAATTTTAATTTTAATAAAATTTAAACATAATAGTGAATGAATGATTTTTTTTTTGTTGACCTAAAACTGTAGAACAATCTCCGGTATTATTAGTTTGTCTGAGCCGCCATACTTGAGGAAGCAAACAAATATCTGAGGATATTTTCGAGATAATGTGCGAGCTAACCATCGTAATTAAAATCAGATTTTTAGGGCCGGTTTGGCTGAAACTGGAATTTTAATAAATATGAATTTCAACCATTCTATTTAAATTTAATTGAGTAATTTTAGTAAATCCTGACAGAAGAAATAATTTTTTCAACTGTTCCTTACGGTTTCTAAATTTTAAAATAAATAAATAAATAAATAAATTATGAATAAGTTCATAAAGCATTTAATATATTTTCAGATTAGGGGTGCAAACAAGTCGAGTCGGCTCGAGCTCTAGTCAATAGGTGTCCGAGTCGAGCTCAACTGTGAAATACTCGAGTCGAACTCGTCCCACTATAAATGAGCTCAAGTCGGCTAACAAGCCGTGACGGATTTTTTTAAATATTTAAATTTTTATTAAATATTTTAAGCATTTTACTATTAACTTTAAATATTAAATATTAATTGATTTTTATATTATTAAATATTTTAAGCGCTTACTATTATTATTTTTAAATATTTAAATTTAATAAATAAAATAAAATGATTTACAAATGTTAAAAATTATTGGAGCCAGCTCGCGAGCTCGAGCTGTGCCTTATCAAGCTATAAAAAAGTTGAGCTCAAAATAGCTGGCTAGCTAGCTCTCACTTACACCTCTATTCTAGATTAATAAATTTATTTTTTATTCACATAAATATATATATATATATATATATATATATATATATATATATATATATATATATATATATATTATGATAACTTATAATAATTTTTTTTTTATTAAAAATTATAAATAATTCAATGATATACAAATAAATAGAAAATTTTGAAAAAATGATATTAAAAAACAGCTTGCCTGCTGCGTCTTTCCCATCAGTCTCTTATCCACCCCAATTTTTGTATTAAAAAATAAAAAAATATTTAAGATTAATAGTTTTAACAATTCTTATAAGGGATAGCAGCATGAATGAAAATTAACGATTCATAACAATGGCAAAGTTAATTTGAATGATAGTAATACGATACCGGAATCAACAGCTGGGGGCGGCGGCGCCGCCGTAGTCCGCGAGAACCTTCGTGAGTCCTCCGTTGACTCGGTGGCGCTATCAGGGACGTAGCGGTCGAGCCTCAGACCGCCGTTTGTCTCAATACATCCGGAAGGTACGGCAGCACCGCCGCCGGCGGGGGTGAGGCCGAGCATGCGGCGGACGAAGGAGGCCTCCAAACAGTTGAGGAAGAGGGAGTGGCGCTCCTCCGTCCATCTCCCATCGGAGCAGTCCATCAACGCTTTGAGATCCATCAAGCTCTAGAATGCGTGAGAGAGAGAGAGAGAGAGAAAGTCAGAGAGAGAGAATAGGGAACTCGAGGGAGCAGGAGAGATTTCTTCCACTAGTAAAGAGGGCGGAAGTCGGTAGAGGGGGCTATTTTGGGTATTTACTCAAAAGCGGAAAAATATCTGACGCCACTGCCACGTGGCACAAGATATTTTTTTCTCTTTGATGCGCATGGACCCGATGTAGGCCAACATTTGCATGAGGGGACTTCATCACATGTACTCATGGACTACGGGAAAGAAAATTTTTGAAAATATTCTTAGTTAAAATTTATAACTATGAAATTTATTTTAAAATATAATATAAAATTTAATTAAAATATCGATAAAATTATAGGATGCTTTAAAATTACCTATTTTATTTTTAATTAAAGTTTTTAATAATTTCAAAATAAATTTAATGATTTTTAAATTAATTTTAATAGATTTTATTAAAATATTTTGACACAATTTATTTTATTGTTTAGATTAAATTAATATTAAATTTAAATGATTACTATAAAAAATTTATTTTGATTATATTTAAATGAGAACTCCTTAAAGGAATCTGGACCGTTAAACTGGTATTATCGTGATTTCAACGATCAAAATTCGTCAGTGCCGCCGGAGATTTGAGGACGGATTCCATCCGGATATTTTCATTATAAAGCATAATAATGTTCGGCTTTAGTGCAAGAAGTGACTTAATTGGGTCATTAGCTTTCCACTTGGAGTATTAAAGAAGGCTAATCACATCATTAGCTGTTTTGTTTTAGTGCAATTTTTTTAATAAAAAAATTACGATGCTTTTTAAATAAGATAAAATTATTTGTATATCATTCATGCATTATATATTATTTTTTATATTATTAAATTATTAAATAGTAAATTAGAATATTAGACAAATAAAACTAAACTATTTCTCAATCATCTTATAATCATAAGAAAAAGTATATTGTGGATATCTAATTGTTAAGTTTGTAATATCGGATTAATTATATTAAGGGATAATATATGATGCATAAAATACAATTAAAAAATGTCATAAAAATAGTTTTACTTTTGTACTAGATATTTGGATTCTTCTTTTTTTTTTCATTTTGTTTCTGTACTTTTAATTTTAATTGGAGCAATTAATTTTTTTTAAATTTAAAATTGGTAAGCAAAGTTTTATACAAATGAATTGGGTGAGATATAAGCTTCATTAGGGATAGCTTTATATTTTTTTAAGCTATTTTTTAGTATAAAAAATTCTAATCAAAAAATTTTTATACTGAAAAAGTACTTTAGAAATTATTAAAACAGGCTATCTAAAATGAAGCCATAATATCAGCCTCTTAATATGATCTACTTTAAAATAAAAAGCTTTCAGATGACTCTGATAAAATTAACTATAATTCATAATTATTCTCTCATAAAATCAGGGTTTTGAATGAGAAATTAGTGTTGCATTTTAGTTTAATTTATAAATAAATAGTTAATTATTAATAAAATTAGCTCGTTAATAATTAATTTAGCTCTTTGTATTCTGTTTAGAATTTAATGAAATTGATCATAATAATATCTCATCTAAATCATATATTCATGCATTGACGTTATTCCGTCTCCTTCAACAATCTCCCCTCAATCATTTCGAGGGGCTCCCATTATGATTTCCGTATCTCCTCTCTAGATCTCGAGCTCATGAGTGGAGCTCAGGCTTGATAACATACGGATGAGTATAGCTAGAACTCAAGCACAAGCCGAGTATTGACTAAGCAAGTGGAACTCTAGCTGACCCTAGCTTGAGCTCTACTCACTCATTCACACCCCACTCTTGTACCTTTAAAATTATAAATCTCTTATCCTCTTTAAATAAAAAAACAAACTCTTTAGCCTACTCATATTTCGAATTCTCATTTGCCATTGAAAAAGCTTAATTGCTTATCTAACATTAAACCTTGAAGGTATCAATTACTAGAGAAATTATTACATGCGGAGTCCGGATGGGAAGAACTATCTGAATTTGTAGCGTATTTGCTGTGTATTTGTAAATACTCACATGTGAGTATTTGCTTATTTGATGTGTATTTACTGATTATTTATTGAGTATTTACAAACACGCAATAAATACTCAGTAAATACGCAACAATCCAAACGGTTCTCCCGTCTGGACTCCACACAGAATAATTTTCCAGTTACTAATAGCTTATCATGAGATTACCTTCTATGGTAAATTAATGAGAAAGTGGGATTTAATCAATTGAATTTTTTTCATGCTTCATTTAATTGCTTGTTTAACATGTTATATTTGTAAACTTTCTCTCTCTTTAATCCAAAATATTTGGTTATTAATTTATTATATTATCACTAATTTTATTTTTTATTTACTTCATCGAACAGTTTGATGTGGACGTACATAAACCAAATTATCCTCCATTAAAAAAGAAGTAGATATTTTTATTTTTTAAAGTTTCGAAGCTTCACTATGACTCATTTTTGCATTGTTAATTCTCACCGACTTTGATAGCTAGATATTTTTGCCACTTGCTTGTTTGAATAATTAAAAATTTTATTTTTCTTTTAATAAAATTTCATAATTTTATTAAATTTAAGTTATTTAATTTTATAAAAAGTGTCTTAATATTAATTTAATAAGTGTCTAAGATATAAATATTATACATAAAATTTTCTACATATATTTACGTTTGTACCCAAAAAAGTTAAAGATTTAGGTGATTAAAGTAAAGTAATTTCATTATTAATAAAATAAACTTCAAAATTTATTTAAAATAAATTTAATAATTTTGAGATTAATTTTAAATTAATTTTGTTTCAGAACAATTTGACTGAAAATTTCTTATAATTTTGGGCATTTGCTTGAAATGAATAATTTTTTTTTTATAAAATTTGAGTATCAAATATAAATTTAATATAAAAATAAACATTTTAAGGCGTTAATAATTTTTTTTTAATTTTATGAGCTAAATTAGTTAATAAATAATTACAAAATCAAAATATAAGATTAGTTTTGAGTAATTGTCTTCATTGTTCTGTTTAATTGGTCCAAGTAAGAAAACAATTTTGGGTTATTAGACAAATCTTTGATTTTTTGTTAATAGAATAATATGTAAATAATAAATTTTTTATAGGCATTTTCGTCGTTTCGTTGTTATTACTAATTTACTATTAATTAATATGACAAGAAAAAAAAAATCAGAGATATAGAAAATTACTTTAATTGTGCATTAAAAAAGTAGTCAATCACTATTATTTTTGAAATAATATTAAAATGATTGATGTTGTTATAATTTAAAAATAATTAGGTGATTTATTTTTGTAATATTTTATAATAAATCGTATGAAACAATGGGCTGGAGAAGTGTTCAAAGAGATATGCTTGATTTGACTTCTCCAACTTTATTAAATTAATAAATTATATATTTTGAGGGAATGAGTCTATTAGACAAATATTTATTTTATATTTCAATATATTTTTTAATCAAAATATCCTAATAAGGAATACCATATTCATATTGTATATACTGATTATTTATTGGAGATGATTCAATTCAAAATTGATTTAAACTAATTAGAATTTGATTTGAACCTAATTTCAAATATGATTCGAATCTAATTTGAACTAAGAGTGGAGTCATATTTGAGGCACCAAAGAGAGGCTGCTTACATTGTGTGAGTGAGACTGCGATGCACTCATCATGTCAAGGAGAGAAGGCGTACTTATGGCGCAGCATGTGATCAATATAAATTTGGTGGCATTGGCATGAGTCTAACGCTAATTCGATGATAGGTGAAGGTCTAGCCCATACAACGTGCGGCATTAGTTGCATCTCACCATCAAGCTTGTTTGTTGTGACCTCGACGAATCTATTGGTAAACAATTGTATGACACATGTTACTTATGACATTGCTTGCACCCTTACTTTCAAGATTGCTCACTGTGACCTTGACTACTCTAGCAATAGGTAGTAGTATGGCGTACATCATCCACGACATATCTTTTAACTTTCTCGATTCAAAATCAATGAAGCATCTCTCGTTGTTTAAAGTTTACGTCGATAATATTATTCACGAAATCTCTCCCTTGTGTGACACATTTGTAATAACCCAGTTAAATACATTTTTTTAGAAGTCATTATAATTCCAAATCATAAATCGTCTTCACCATAACATATATTATAGCGATTTAATTACACTAATTTTTTCCTAATTTTTTAACATTTATGCAAATCTTTAAGAAATTGGCACGCGTTGGTACAAGTGGGGATTTTGGAAACATCATGTATCCATTTTGCAAACTGATTTCACCAAAAAATTTTAAATAAATATGGCTATTTTATGAATATTTTTCTATAATTTTTGAAGCCCAAAAAAAATTATATAAATTTTATATTGAAAATTAATTAAATTATATAATTATGTTAATATTATATTATTATTTACTTGTAAATATCTTAAGCCACTTAACATAACTTTATTAAAATCCATTCCTAACTCCTAAAATCGGATAACAAAGAAGGAATTAGGAATGTTAGAGAGAAAATAGTGGAGAGAGACAAAGAAACTTAGGATTTTGAGGCTATATAGCAATTTTCGTCATCGATCCTATTAGAAAATTTGCTTGTATCATTGTAAGGAACCATTATGCTATTTCTGGTTTCAATAATTTGATATTCTTAAGATTTTTCTAATTAAACTTGTATTTTCGTTATCGAAAAAAAAAATTGTATTGATAAAATTTTCACAGTGTAACTTTTTATATGTTATGGTGATTGACATTATGAATATTTTAAGTATTTATTTGAGATTTTTTGCTTGGTGATTTTAAAAAAATAGGTATTTTTATTAATTTATAATTTATTTTAACATCTAACAATAGTATTTTAGTTTAATTAAAGCTTCAAAATATTATTATATATAATAATTTGGTTAATTTATGAAAATGTGAATTTCTGCTCAGGAGGATTTTTTATTGCTTACCGTTATGATATTTTGACACTTTCTGAATTAAGCCAAATTATGATTTATTTACTATAATGCATTGTAAATGAATGTGGGTATGTGATAGAATAATAGCTAGTCACTATTACTGTTATAGTACTATGATAATAATGTGTATGTGAGAAAAAATAAGTAAAGATTGATTGTTCACTGACGTTAGGTGGAGACTAATTGACTTATACAGGATGGTGGCTTGACGGACTTTCATTTTAATACTGTGATTTAATATTATCCTCTACTGGTTCATATGATACTGATTGAGAGTTCTAAGGTGATAATTATTATGTCGACGGGAAAAGAGTGATGACTCTGTTTATTGAGTCAATGGTTTACTGATGCTGAAAAAAATAATTAAATCAAGATTTCTTAGTTGTTTAGAGTGACTGCTGAAATACATGCTATTGAAGCATTATTCCTATTACTATATAAATTTATTATTACAGTATAAATTTACTATTACTATATTATTTTAGCACTACTGCTACTGATTTTACTGATACCAATACATACATCAATATTGTTATTGATACTACTATTGACTTACTATTATTATTACTATTGTTAATTATTCACTGTATTGATTTATAATACTAGGCATGTGATATATTGCGCACGCAATATATTGATTTAATACATATATAGAATACCTTGATAGTATATATACACTCATATATAATTTTATTGTATTGATATAATTTTTGACAGTCTTTATCGATGCTTTAATTTTTACTTTATACGATTTCTCTACTGATTAAAAGTACTAATACGATGACTATTTTAGTGGTTTGATACCCATACCGATTTATTGATCTCTCCGTTGTACTAGTTTACTGACTTTCGTATTGTATTGCTTTGATGGTTACAGACTTTATTGCTAATGCATGTACATTTTACTGTTTCTATATTAATTCATAATTATATTAATGCTAATACTATGATTTGACTGTTGACATGCATATTGCTCTTTTATCTGCTTTGAGTTCAATTGTAAGATTTGGTTACTTGTTGAGCTCTTGAGCTAATTACATGTGGTTAAGTAATTTTAGGCCAGGACAAGAGAGCAGGAGTGAGAGATTGACCAGGATCTTTCAAGTTCAGGTTTGTATTATTTTAGTTATTCTTTATACTCAAAATAAAATAGTTATGATACGATTGTATAGATCTTAAGTATATATATATATTGATATTTTGATCGATAGTTTTTGCTTACAGTAATATTTATATTGATAAACAAAATTATGTAGCTCTGGTAACTATTTATTAAAAGATAAAAGAATAATTCTTTCATATTAGATTTTAAGGCATCACAACATTCCTCCTCTCCTTCACTCCCAATAAGTTTGAACCTGGGTTCGAATCAAGTTTGAAGTAATTTGAACTAGTTTCAAATGACTTCAACTTCAACAAGTTATCCACAAACAAAGGGGTTACCCCGCATTATAGATATTTTAGTCCAAAAACATTTTAGAGCATATTTGTCAAAATCAAATTATAGTGAGCATACTTTTCTAAATACTTTTTTAATCTAATATCAATAGCTCTAACATTATCATCAGCAACACCATTAGGACTAGAAGTATAAGAGGGACTAGTTATCTTATTCACTTATAAATAGTCATATCCTCTCCATTTCCAAAATCAGAGTTTGCCGTAGGTAAAACATTAGCCATCAGAACAGTAGCAACACCATTAAGAGTAGGAGAAGAGCTAGATATCTGATTCACTAAGCAATTTGTAGTATTGGCACCCAAATTATCATCAATACCCTCCCTTTTTTTCAAAATCAGAAATAGTACTATGTAAAACATTAGTCAAAGGAGCCTCCATGTTATTACGAGTTTCCTCATTATCTTGATCGGCAGCACCATTACGACAAGTGTCATTAGGGTCAACTATGACATGTTTAGGGTTCACAGCTAGAAGAGGATGCAAAATATGACAATCTGAATTGGAATGACCAATACACTTACAATGATCAAAAAAGGGAGGGAACTCCTCCATTTCCACAGATTGAACATACTTGTATTTTTCAGGACCCAGCCAAACTTTATCAGGATAGCATTTGGTGATGTCTAACTCAATAAGAATACTAGCAATAGAAGACCGCAAATCAACCGTGGTGGCAATGTCTATTTTTAACAGCCTACCAAACAAAGACCCCAAACTGTGAATGATACGGGGAGAAAAGAAATAGGGGTGCAAGTTAGGGAATGAAACCCAAATCGGTATAACTAGAGATTCAACATTGTGTCAAAAAGGGTAGACCACTTAGATAACTTCATAAAATAGTTGTTCGTGAAATAAGAACGATGAGAAAAGACACAGTATAGTCTAAATCCTTGCCCAACTTAATCAACACATGCTTAGAATTTAACTGTCATAGAAAAATTATCAATGAGCTTAAAGTTGAAAAAAAAAAAAATATGAATGGCATCGATAGAAGGCCTGCGTCTGGGAAAAGTTACAATCAACGAAAACTCAAAAGGCACTGCCAAAGCAAGTACCTCCTCCTCCAAAATTCATAGGGAAGACAAACCATGGTGAGTAGTGGTTTTTAGATTGGGAAACACCACTAAAGGAGAAATCTCAGAAAGGGCCTCAAGAAATGAACAAGACGAGGTATTCCCAACTAAGAAACCTTGATCAATCATGCGATTTAATGCCATTCTAGTCGACAAACAGCTAGAGGTGGACAAATCACAACTAGAAGCAGGCAACCATAAAGAAAACTTAGAAAATGCTAATATGAAGAAAGGAAATCACTTCCCTAAAGATGACATCATGACATTTTTGTACTTTTTTGTTATTACCCATGAAGGGGCCTACGCATTAATTAAATAGAGAATTACAGGTCCTTAGAGAACCAACAGCTCCCTAAAAAATATAGCTTTTGAAATAAAACCTAAGAGCAACTTGTTCTATTTATTATAAATAAGCAAGAAAGAAAAAAAACAAACAGAACCAGCCCAAAAAACATAGCCAAGCAAGGGGGCAGCAACCAACAACCACTAGAGGAGTAGCCACAATGACTAGAAAGAGAACACTAGCAGGAGAAAACAAATAGAAATGGCTACCACCAATAGAGCCCCCAGAACAAAAGGGACACACAAATAACTCAACAAACAACAGAGGAAAACAACCCAAGAAAATCCTCAAAAGATCAGTTGAAGCCCACCACTAAATAAGAAGACAAACCCACCAAAAAATAAGACAAAAACCTAACCTCCACTAGAGCACAAATAACCATCAAAACAACCCGCTCAATAGAATCCACAAACAAAAAACCATACAATCACAAGAAGAAAACCAAGAAAAGAAGCCCAACAGCAAGTAACAGAGATGACAAAAACAAATTACTTCTTCTTAGAATTGAGCTACGTCGTTTGCCAACACCAAAAACTTTTTGAACTAGATGACTCACATTCAAACTATACACATCTTGAAAATCATCTGTAGGGTCAACCATGTCATCTTCAGCCTCCTCGCAAGGTAAAGAAAAAGATCCATCCAACCAATCAGTCTGATTCACATAAGTGTCCATCAAATTGGTAGCCAATTGAGCTTTCAAATCCACAGAGGAAATAAGCTCAATTGGAACATCAACAAACAGAGCATTCCCCTTCGGCCCCAAAGCATAGGGAAAATAAGGTTCAAATAAGCTCAATTGGAACATCGACATGTTTGCACCATTTTATATAAAGTTTAATGTATTTTTAGGGTTTAGATTTTAATATGTGAATAAGGTTCAAATAATGTTTGAAGCTGCGGTTATATGCTTGAACTTTATTCATTTTTTAAACCTAAGATTCTCCAGTAATCTCCTTCCTATTATAGACTATAACTATGATAGTTGAACATACATAACCAAACTATAACAACACTAATATTAAACAAATGATGATTGGAACATAGAGGATGCCCTTGTGAATCTTTACCACAATCAATCACATGGGCTTTAAGATTGCCAGAGATAGAAGGTGTTTGGAGTAGGGGCATTTAAGCTTCGTTGTTGTTCAAAAGTTCACGTGTCTATTTATTTAAGGGTTATGAGCTATATTTTTATATTACAAGAGCATTTAAGTCTAAAATAAAGTTTCTAGCATCTTCTCCAAAAAAATAAGAGTAAATGCTCAAAATAGTCCTCCGACTATTAATAAATACCCAATTTAGTCTTAGAATTTCTCATTGCCTCATTTTAGTTCCTTAACTATTAAAAATTGTCCAATTTAGTCCCTCGGTTAAATTTTTCGTTTAAATTAATGGAAGGAGCTACAAAGCGCTTCTTTTGTGGATATTTTAGGAAAAAAACTTCTTTTTATTACCCAATCTCTTGCCTTCCTACTATAATATCCTTGGAGACTAAAGTAGAGATGGAATGGTGTGAGCGAGAAAACTTTTTCCTCCAAGCAAGGCGATGTGCTACGACAGAAAGAGATCGCGAGCGTGAGCTGGTATAATTCCACAGGAGACAGAACATTGTGCGACTGCGAGCAAGGTGACGCACTTCGTTTCTCTAAGCTTCGACACGTTGCGAGTGAGACACAAGAGTCCATGAGCATGGTGACGGACTATCGATTCAGTATAAACCCGTGGAGACGAACATTGGGAGGTGACGTGCTACTGCGAGCGGCCACGATGAGCTTTGACATTTAGAGACAGAGACGACGAGCAATGTATGACATCCACAAGGAAATGGAGATGTAGTTAATGCTAGGTTTGCTTATCTTCTTCACATCCTCGTTCATATTATTTTGATCTTCTTATTCTTAGGAATTATTTGTTTAGAAAGATAAAAATAATTTGTAATCCTAAGAACTATTTCTTTGCTTTAAAAAAATAATTTTTTTATTAATTATTCACCCTTATTATTTAGTATATTCATTTTCATTCAAATATTTATATATAAATATAATTCATTAAATGATAAAATAGAGCAACATAAGCAATATAATCTCGCATACACATATACCACCTAAAATACCCTCATATTCAACCTTGGAGTTAACTTTAATTCTTATTTTAGGCCCTAAGACTAAATTGGATCAATTTTTAATACTTGAGAGAGAGACTAAATTAAGGTAATGCGTTGATATGCCACTAAAAATTATCTTGATCGAGCACGAATCTCGAGGTAAAATCAAGTTAGAATCTTCAAAAATTAAATCGGCGACCATTTGAACTCTGATTTCAGCAAGCTTATAGTCAAACTGAACGTCTCAAAAATACGAGCCCAACGACATCAGATTCAACTCAATCCGAACCCAAATGAGTCCAAATAAAAGACCCAAAGCGTATTTGGAAGGTTCAAACCATAATCTGAATTATCAAACGGCCTCCAAAAGTGACATGCTTATAGTCAAATTGAGCGGCTCGACGAGACGAATCCAACAAGCCCAAGATCAATGAATTCCGATATCATCAAGGCATTCAAATGACCACTAAACCATCCATGATCAAGGAAATCAATATCGGTGGTCCATTCAAACCACTCTCTTATTTTGACCTTGATCCTCCACATATTTACAAGCCATGCCACTCTCAAAAAACTATAAATAACCCTAATTTCTTCACATGAGGAGAGGAGGAAGAGAATGGAAGAGCTTGGAGCTTCCTCTCCTCCGACCACCGTCGGACTTCCGCCAGTCCGCTGACCACTGCCAGACTTCTGCCCATCCGCCGACCACCGCTGGACTTCCGCTAGTCCGCCGGCCATCGCTGGAGTTCTTCCCAACCACTGACAGACTTCCGCTAGTCCGCCGACCACCTTCAAAGTTCTTCCCAACCATTGTCGGACTTCCTCCAGTCTGCCGACTACCACTGGAGTTCTTCCCGACCATCGTTGGACTTCCGCTAGTCCGCCGACAACCGCCGAACTTTTGCCAGTCCGCTGACCACCACCCCCCCACCCCCGAACTTCCGTTAATCCTCCAGACCCTCCCTCGCCTGCGGACTACGGTCCTTTCCGACCACCATCGCCCAACTACGGTCCTCCCGACCTCCGTCACACCCCGACTACGGCCATACGGTCCTCCCCACCTCCGTCGCCTGCCGACTACGATCCTTTTGACCACTGTCGCCCAACTACGGTCCTCCTAACCTCCGTTGCCCACCGACTATGGTCATCCAACCGTCGCCCAACTACGGTCCTCCCGACCTCCGTTGCCCGCCGACTACGGTCATCCAACCGTCACCCAACTATGGTCCTCCCGACCTCCGTCGCTCGTCGACTACGGTCCTTCTGACCATCGTTGCCCAACTACGGTCCTCCCGACCTCCGTCGCTTGCCAACTATGGACCTTCCGACCATCGTCACCCAACTATGGTCCTCCCGACATCTGTCGCCTGCCGACTACGGTCCTTCTGACCACTGTCGCCTAACTATGGTCCTCCCGACCTTCGTCGCCCGCCGACTAAGGTCCTTCCGACCATCATCGTCCAACTACAGTCCTCCCGACCTCCATCGCCCGCCGACTATGGTCCTTCCGACCATCGTCGCCCAACTATGGTCCTCCCAACATACGTCGCCCGCCGACTACGATTCTTCCAACCACCATCTCCAACTACGATCTTTCTTACCTTTGTCGTCCACCAACTATGGTTTTGCCGCCCCAAACAAACATATCAACGCTGATTCTTCCAACTCTCAGCATCTAATGCACTCTGTATGATGATGCCAAGACCTTTCTTCTAGGGAAGGGCCTTATTTGTAATCAATTACAAACATTAGTGAATTCATTCAAACTGGGCTAGACCCGTGGGTTTTCTTCTTTTTAGGGGTTTCCACGTAAAAATTATGGTTTCTTTATGAGTTCTATACCGCTACTTATTTATCTGTTTGTGTGCTAAATCTTCGTACAAAGCTAGGACGTTAAACTTGATATATCTCTATTGCCGCGAATATTCCATGACATAACAGTTTGGCGCCATCTGTGGGAAATGTGATTCCCGACCGGGGGGCAATTTTTGCTCCAATCTCAAAGGTCGTTCATGTCAACATCTTGACATCATCCATGGCTGCATCAATTTTATGGGAATCAGATGCGGACTGGGGGGCAACCTTGACTCCAATTATGATCAAAAGGATTCCTACAATACTTTTAATATCAGGATGATACTTCAAGAAACTTCCAGTAAATGCAAGGATGCTTCCAAAATTTTTAAGCTTCATATAGTCCCCAGCTGGATTTCTACTCCTTGGCAGGGTCTTAATCTCGACCTCAAAAAGGCAGTAACAATCTAAAGATAGACCATTCTTCACCCTTGATTCGGGATACATGTGGCATTCGCCCCTCCCAATCAAAGAAAAATTAATCCCAGGGGGATTCGATTTGACCTCTTCCACACAGGTTAATGTCATCGAGCAAAGGCTCTAACATACAACCTCGGATAGGTCTTACATCCTTGGTGGATTCTCTTGACTTCTTCCACACAGGTTAATGTCATCGAGCAAAGGCTCTAACATACAACCTCGGATAGGTCTTACATCATTGGTGGATTCTCTTGACCTCTTCCACAGGTTAATGTCATCGAGCAAAGACTCTGACATATAACCTCGGATAGGTCTTACATCCTTGGTGGATTCTCTCGACCTCTTCCACACAGGTTAACGTCATCGAGCAAAGGCTCTGACATACAACCTCGGATAGGTCTTGCATCCTTGGTGATTCTCTCGACCTCTTCTATACAGGTTAATAACGTCGGACTTCTACCCGTCGATGAATTTTTGTCGGACATCTACCCGACGCGCCAAGTTTCTACCCGTCGTCGGACTTCTGCCCGTCGCCGAACTCTCGTCGGACATCCACCCGACGTCAAAGGTTCTTCCTGACGCTGAACTTCTGCCCGTCGTCGGACTTTCATTGGGCTTCTACCTAACGCTGTATTTCTTCCCAACGCCGGACTTATGCCCGACGCCGGACTTTCATTGGGCTTCTACCCGACATCGTACTTCTTACCGATGTCGAACTTCCACTCGACCGTTGAACTCCCACTTAATCATCGTCAGACTTTTACTCTATCACCATTGGACTTTCAGCTGACCACCATCAAACTTCCACCTGTTTGCCTCACATTAAGGAGTTCCAACTGTCCACTGATAATCGTCTGATTTCTTCTCAGGCGTTGTTACTACCAAATCTCTTCCCAAGAGAGGCCATCATCGCTCGTTTCTAACTTTTACAAGAAAGCAAAATTTTGATTGCCATCAATTCCCTCCGAGCTACACCAATTCACAGAAGAACTAGCATAAGAGGGCAAGGCTTTGATCACCACCAATATTCTCCGAGATACCAATCCAAGGAAATTTTGGATCGGCACAAGAGAACTAGGCTTTGATCGCCATTAATGTTCGCTTTGATCGCCACCTACGCTCCCCGAGCTACCAATCCAAAGAAAAATTTGGATCAGCACAAGAGAATTAGGCTTTGATCGCCACCAATGTTCGCTTTGATCGCCACCTACGCTCCCCGAGCTACTAATCCAGAGGAATGCTAGGACCGGCACAAGAGAGCAAGGTTTTGATCGCCGCTGACAATCCCTGAGCTACCAATCCAAAGAGAGGGCTTGGACCGGCACAAGAGATTGTGCTCTTCATCATACCCCCAAGGGGTATTTATAGGGTGAAGGAAGGAAGTTAAAGAATCTTTCTAGAAATTTCTAAAATTTAAAATAATAATAATTTAATATAATTTAGAAATTTTAAGAGATAAAAATTAATTGCTTTTATTTAATACATAAAAGGGGAATTTGAATAGTCTTTCTAAATTTTTCTAAAAAGAATTTTTAACATAATTTTTGGAATTTTAAAAGTCCAAATTAAATATTTCTATTAAAAACTACAATAACGTGTATATGTATAGATCTATAGAAGAAAAAGTATATTCTGTAGCTTAAGGTAATGGCTTCATGGCTCACATTACAATCATTATAACAAGGCCACGAATTGCTTTAGGAAAATAATTATAGCTTAAGCAACGTAAATATCTAAAAGTCCAATCAACAGTATAATTTGTACCACGTAATATCCATGGTATCATACCAATCTATAATAACTTTATTTTTTAAATTTTTATATACCAAAATTGGTATTTCATTTTATTAATAAATTTGGATATATTAATTATAAATTATGTTTATCATTTTTTACTGCTTATGTTGGTGAATATTTAGGAGAAGGTATAAATATATATTTCGACTTTGCTGCTTCGACGTTCGGAAATAAGGGGGCAACTGTATGCCACTAAAAAAAACCTTGATCGAGCAACGAATCTCGAGGTAAAATCAAGTTAGAATCTTCAAAAATTAAATCGGCGACCATTTGAACTCTGATTTCAGCAAGCTTATAGTCAAATTGAACGTCTCAAAAATACGAACCCAACGACATCAGATTCAACTCAATCCGAGCCCAAATGAGTCCAAATCAAAGACCCAAAG